>CM038682.1:148784744-149384744 GCA_021605205.1 Aegilops longissima | reverse complement strand
GACCAGCTTGGGGGATGGAACCTTGTCCCGTATCAAGCTCGGACCGCGTCATCAATACTGAACACATTAACCAGCTAAGTCGCTTTCATGCTCAAAGTTTTAAATTTTTAACTTGTGTTCGACTCGACCAAGCATTATACTTTTTTGGGAAAAAGTTGCTTGTAAAATTTTTCCTTGTCCAAACTTTGTTTGTGACGCACAAATTCAAATACCCCGTTTACTTGGGGGCTTCCTTCATGAAGCTTTTTCCTCTTGCACATGGTTATACTTGTACGGCTTCGTTCCTTGTTCGTGTATTACGCCACAATATGCACCATATTGACTTAAGTGATTTGCAGGCTGGGTTGCCTTGCTCCTGTATTTACCCCTACGTTCCCGATTGTTCGGCTAGGGAGTAAAGGAGCACCTCTGCGATTGTCACGATCGGGTCACCCGAGCGGACCTCGACTGGTGAAGCCGAAGCTAGCGCTCTTACTGTTTTCAATAATGGTCGGCACACAACGGAACTGATGAGTACAAAAATCTATTGCACAAGTCTCATATTAACAATGAGCACCAAGAAAGGTATCGGTGGGGTACTATTTTCTTCAAGATGCTTCTTACACTTTATCGGTAATATAGCATAAGTTCCTGAGCGCTTTATCCATTACAGCCTTATGACCTGATTGCTGGTTATTGGAAACACCGTCGATATTCTCGACGATGGAGTACATAACACTTTTCGGTCCTTGACCAAGAGGGAGAAGCCGACAATCGGTTAAGACGCGTTTAAAGTTCGGTTGAACATAGATATGATATAGGTACTTGATACATAGAATCATTCTTTACCCAAGTCACTTGGGGCTCTTATGTTTATTTGAGCAGTTTTATAATAAGTATTTTTCTTCTTAGTCGTTGCAGAGTTTTTATTATTATTTATCACTCCTTTTCTCGACACGAGTGTGCGGTCACTAGCCGGGAGCCTAATTTCTCTCTCAAAACCGCTAGAGTTTAGTTTTCTAAACTGGCCTAATGAGAAGTACTCCGCCTTGGGATGGGAGATGAAGCCGTGGGCTGACCCGCTTGAAGTCTTGAGATAGGATGTGTCATGTTAAAGCACGCATGTAGCACTTTTTTTTCTAAAGTCCAATTTTGGATTGGCACGAACACTTGATCTTGTTCGGACGTCATGTTTTTACTTGACGTTTTTGGTTTTCAAGCTTTTGGCACTTTTAACTATTTGTGTGTTTCAGCACAAGTCTCGCAGTGCAACGCCGGACACCTTTAGAGATTCGGCAAAAACATTCTCGGATATTTCTATATATGCATCAGTTTCGAATTGTGTCTTCGGTCAATAGTTGGGTTGCCCGGCTCCTGTGCTTGCCTCCTACGTTCCGCTTTGTTCGGCTAGGTGTGCAAAGGGAGAACCACTGCGATTGTGCTTCCAGCTCGCATGGTCAAGCACCTCAGTGGAGAAAGCCGAAAACTGGCTGTCACAATAGGTGTAAACTGGTCAGAGATCCGATGACTATATTAAATGACGGGCCATTCATAACATTGGCCGAAGTGTTTCCGGCTTGACCTCGATTGTCGCCGAACACTACCGGGGGCTAGTAACTGTCCTCCCAAACTAAATCCTCAATATTTTGCTCTTACATTAGAGCTGAGGTTTCATGATCATGCTTAGCATGACAACCCAAAGAAAGGAACCGATAGCGGGACTATTTTCTTTGGAAGACATTTCTTCTGTCAAACAGTAATATAACATATCTCTCTGCGTACCTTTGTTTATAAAACCGAATGGCCAGATTGCCTTGTTTGTTGTAAATCTTTGCCCTCATAAAGGCTTTATAAAGTAGGACAAACACTCCTCGGCTACTGGCCGAGGAGGTTGAAGCCGATGGTCGGTCAACAAAGTTTTGTACAATGCGGATCCAAGCATTAATGACATAAAGTACTTGGATACATTGAGTCATTACACATAATTTGTGATTTTACTATGGATATCGATCCTTAATTCGGCCACCCGTGCCCGCATTAAGGCTCGGGGGCTACTGGGCTTCGGGCTTATTATTTACAAATATTAAAGGGGTACATCAATCCCCCGATCTGGTGTTGCCACCCGACCAGTGTCTCGGGGCTCTTGCATTGCTGTTCTATGCAGAAAATTTTAAGTGCAATACAGTTTCGAGGAGATTTTGATCCTCGGGTTGGTCGGCCGCACCCAACCCGAGTCTCGAGGACTGAGCACGCCGCTTTTGTGTCCCAAGTATTCTGCGAGCTAGGACTTGATCCTCGTGCCGATTTGCAAATCAACTTTGAGTCTCAGCTGCTCACTTGGGATCAGCGGTCTTACGTCATCCTTCAGGTGAAGCTCGGGTTTTAGACCGATACACACCTTGTGGGCTACTGGCTATGTATCTCGGCAGAGAATAAATTGCACCAATAAAAATATTGACAAAATCGCCCACATTCGGGTGGTGCACCACCTCAAGCAGTCCGCATAAAGCTCGGGACGCTAGTGGCTGGCTCCATAGAGGGCATTTCCGGCATTAAGCTCGGCTAAACTCCTTCAAACTTCTTTGAACCAAGGTGATTTACGACACCTGGGATACAGTTCGGCGTTGGAGCTCGGATACACAGTCCGGCGTTGGAGCTCGGATACATAGTCCAGCGTTGGAGCTCGGATACATAGTCCGGCGTTGGAGCTCGGATACATTCCGGCGTTAGAGCTGGGAAGCAGTCCGGCATTGGTGCTCGGCTGCAAAAGATACCTCGAATGCAGTCCGGCATTGGAGCTCGGACACAAGAGGACGCTGCCGCCCAGGAACAACTTCAAACCCGAGGTGTGGCATAAAAATAACAAGGCATTGATAAAGGCCGTAAACTTAAAGGGGCTCCTCGGATACCCAACGTGTAAACTCTTCGTATGCACTTAGGCAATCCTCAAGATCGAAGATGAGAAGATTTGTTGAACCAGTTTTCAAGACCGACGACCGAAGATGAAGAACAGTTCGGAAGAATCGAGGAGCGCCCCAACTTGAAGACCGGTTCAGGGGCTCTTATTGTTTCTGGACTAGGGGTACTCACCACGCCGCCTCCCGATCAGTTGGATTGGGCCGAGGATCCCCATGGCCAGATACTCATGGGCCAGTCCGGACGATTATGCATACAAGGAAGATTCCACAAGACTTGGCGATCAAGACAAGGACTCCTCCCCCACCGGCGTATTCGGCTAGGACTCTTGTTATCCTAGGCCTCTGGTGCATTATATAAACCGAGGCCATGCTAGTCGATAGACACACAACAATCATACCATAGGCTAGCTTCTAGGGTTTAGCCTCTCTGATCTCGTGGTAGATCCACTCTTGTACTACCCATATCATCAATATTAATCAAGCAGGAGTAGGGTTTTACCTTCATCGAGAGGGCCCAAACCTGGGTAAAAACATCATGTCCCTTGTCTCCTGTTACCATCCGCCTAGACGCATAGTTCGGGACCCCCTACCCGAGATCCGCCGGTTTTGACACCGACAGTACCCTACCGTCAGGGCCCCTGGCGGTAGCTTGTCTAACCCTACCGCCAGAACCCCTAGCGGTAAGAAAAAGGGTCAAATCCCGAATTTTTTCCCAACCGGGGTCTGATCTGATACGTCTCCGTCGTATCTACTTTTCCAAACACTTTTGCCCTTATTTTGGACTCTAACTTGCATGATTTGAATGGAACTAACCCGGACTGACGTTGTTTTCAGCAGAATTGCCATGATGTTATTTTTGTACAGAAATAAAAGTTCTCGAATGACCTGAAAATCAGCGGAGATTTATTTTGGAAAATATAAAAAATACTGGCGAAAGAATCAAGGCCAGGGGGCCCACACCCCTTCCACGAGGGTGGGGGGCGCGCCTGCTCCCCCTGGGCGCCCCCCCTGCCTCGTGGGCCCCCTGGAGCTCCACTGACCTCAACTCCAACTCCATATATTCGTGTTCGGGGAGAAAAAAACCAGAGAGAAAGATTCATCGCGTTTTACGATACGGAGCCGCCGCCAAGCCCTAAAGTCTCTCGGGAGGGCTGGTCTGGAGTCCGTTCGGGGCTCCGGAGAGGGGAATACGTCGCCGTCGTCATCATCAACCATCCTCCATCACCAATTTCATGATGCTCACCGCCGTGCGTGAGTAATTCCATCGTAGGCTTGCTGGACGGTGATGGGTTGGATGAGACTTATCATGTAATCGAGTTAGATTTGTTAGGGTTTGATCCCTAGTATCCACTATGTTCTGAGATTGATGTTGCTATGACTTTGCTATGCTTAATGCTTGTCACTAGGGCCCGAGTGCCATGATTTCATATCTGAACCTATTATGTTTTCATGAATATATGTGAGTTCTTGATCCTATCTTGCAAGTATATAGTCACCAACTATGTGTTATGATCCGGCAACCCCGAAGTGACAATAATCGGGACCACTCCCGGTGATGACCATAGTTTGAAGTTCATGTATTCACTATGTGCTAATGCTTTGTTCCGGTACTCTATTAAAAGGAGGCCCTAATATCCCTTAGTTTCCATTAGGACCCCGCTGCCACAGGAGGGTAGGACAAAAGATGTCATGCAAGTTCTTTTCCATAAGCACGTATGACTATATTCGGAATACATGCCTATATTACAATGATGAATTGGAGCTAGTTCTGTGTCACCCTATGTTATGACTGTTACATGATGAACCGCATCCGGCATAATTCTCCATCACCGATCCAATGCCTACGAGCTTTTCACATATTGTTCTTCGCTTATTTACTTTTCCATTGCTACTGTTACAATCACTACAAAACACCAAAATATTACTTTTGCTATCGTTACTTTTGTTACCGTTACCACTACTATCATATTACTTTGCTACTAAACACTTTGCTACAGATACTAAGTTATCCAGGTGTGCTTGAATTGACAACTCAACTGCTAATACTTGAAAATATTCTTTGGCTCCCCTTGTGTCGAATCAATAAATTTGGGTTGAATACTCTACCCTCGAAAACTGTTACGATCCCCTATACATGTGGGTTATCAAGACTATTTTTTGGCGCCGTTGCCGGGGAGCATAGCTCTATTCTTTGAGTCACTTGGGATTTATATCTGCTGGTCACTATGAAGAACTTGAAAGACGCTAAGACAACAATTTATCCCTGAACTACGAGGGGAGGTAAGGAACTACCATCTAGCTCTGCACTTGATTCACCTTATGTTTAGAGTAAGCTTGCGACACCTAAACCTGCTTCTGCTATTCATTCTGATATGTCACATGTTATTGATGATGCCATTTCTGCTATGCATGATACTTATGATGAAACTACTTCTATGCTTGATACTACTGTGCCACTTAGTGAATTTCTCGATGAACAAATTGCTAGGGTTAGAGAGAAAGAAATTATTGAAACTGATTATATTGATGAAAGTGATGATGAAGACTTGCCTGTTATTCCTGAGGGTTATGTTTTTGAAAAAGAAGCTGCTTTAGCTATTTTAGCTTGCAAGGATAGATATGAACTCAAGAGGTTACTAGCTAAATGGAATCAGCAATCTCTTAATGCTAGAATGAAACCTGACCCTGCTTTTTCTACTTAACCTATCTGTGTTACTGATAAGGATTATGAATTCTATGTTGATCCTGATATAATTACTTTGGTTGAATCTGATCCTTTTCATGGCTATGAATCTGAAACTGTTGTGGCACATCTTACTAAATTAAATGATATAGCCACCCTGTTCACTAATGATGAGAAATCTCGCTACCTTTATATCCTTCCAATATTTCCGTTCTCATTAAAGGGTGATGCTAAGATATGGTTTAATTCCCTTGATCCTGGTTGTGTGCGTAGTCCCCAGGATATGATTTATTACTTCTCTGCTAAATATTTCCCTGCTCATAAGAAACACGTTGCTTTGAGGGATATATATAATTTTGTGCAAATTGAAGAAGAGAGTCTCCCACAAGCTTGGGGGAGGCTTCTCAAGTTACTTAATGCTTTGCCTGATCATCCTCTTAAGAAAAATGAAATACTTGATATCTTTTATAATGGACTAACCGATGCTTCCAGAGATTACCTGGATAGTTGTGCTGGTTCTGTTTTCAGGGAAAGAACATCGGATGAAGCTGAAATTCTACTTAATAATATGTTGACAAATGAAAATAATTGGATACTTCCTGAGCCAGCTCCTGAGCCAATTCCCGAGCCTATTCCTAAACCAACTCCGAAGAAGAGAGGTGTTCTATTTCTCAGTCCTGAAGATATGCAAGAGGCAAAGAAATCTATGAAAGAAAAATATAAAAGCTTAAGATGTTAAGAATTTACCTCCTATTGAAGAAATACATGGTCTTAATTTACTGCCTGTCAAAGAAACATATTATCTTATCCATTACCTATTGAAGAAACCCAGGGTCTTGATAACCCGACACAGGTAGTAAAGGTAAATTCTCTCTATAGATATGATAAAGCTGAAATCCCTCCTACTAAAACTGCTAGCCAATGCTTCGATGAGTTTGATAACTTTATGGTTAAGCAAGAAGATTTCAATGCTTATTTTGGTAGACAATTAAAACAAAATGCTTATATGCTTGAACACTTGAGTAATTACATGGCTAATGTTAAGGGCGAACTTAAACTCATTAATAAACATGCTTCTATGGTCACCACTCAAGTAGAACAAGTACTTAAGGCTCAAAATGATTTTCTCAATGTAATGAATAGTAAGAAAAATGATTATGCTGTTAGAGTGGCTACTAGAACTGGTAAAATGACTCAGGAACCTTTGTATCCTGAAGGCCACCCTAAGAGAATTGAGCAAGATTCTCAGAGAAATAATATTGATACACCTAGTCCTTCTAAAAAGAAGAAAAAGAAAAATGATAAGACTTTGCATGTTTCTAGTGAACCTATTGCTGAACCACCTGAGAATCCAAATGATATATCTATTTCTGATGCTGAAACACAATCTGGCAATGAACATGAACCTAGTGAAAATGGCAATGATGATGTTCATGATAATGTTCAACCTAGTAATGATAATGATGTAGAAATTGAACCTGCTGTTGATCTTGATAACCCACAATCAAAGAATCAACGTTATGATAAGAGAGACTTTGTTGCTAGGAAACATGGTAAAGAAAGAGAACCTTGGGTTCAGAAACCCATGCCTTTTCCTCCCAAACCATCCAAGAAAAAGGATGATGAGGATTTTGAGCGCTTTGCTAAAATGATTAGACCTATCTTTTTGCGTATGCGATTAACTGATATGCTCAAAATGAATTCTTATGCAAGTATATGAAAGATATTGTTACAAATAAAAGGAAGATACCGGAAGCTGAGATTTCCACCATGCTTGCTAATTATACTTTTAAGGGTGGAATACCTAAGAAACTTGGAGATCCAGGAGTACCTACTATACCATGCTCCACTGAAAGAAATTATGTTAAAACTGCTTTATGTGATCTTGGAGACGGTGTTAGTGTTATGCCTCTCTGTTTATATCGTAGACTTGACTTGAATAAGTTGACACCTACTGAAATATCTTTGCAAATGGCTGATAAATCAACTGCTATACCTGCCGGTATTTGTGAGGATGTGCTGTTGTGGTTGCAAACGTTACTATTTTAACGGACTTTGTTATTCTTGATATTCCGAGGACGATAGTATGTCTATTATTCTTGGAAGACCTTTTTTGAATACTGCAGGGGCTGTTATTGATTGCAACAAAGGCAATGTCACTTTTCATGTTAATGGTAATGAGCATACGGTACACTTTCCGAGGAAACAACCTCAAGTTCCACTACACCACAGTACTACATCCCCGTCAGCTAGGTTGGTCGGAAATACAGCTTCCACCGACATACAGTCGGTCGGGAAAGACTATTGCCGACCAACCTTGTCTGTTAGGAGAAGTCCAGACGGGAAAACCCTTTCCCGACCGACATATCTTTCCTGACCGACTGCTTGATGGCTAAGGGGTACTTTTCCCGACCAACAGTCTGTTGGGCTTGTCGTGGGCTTTTCCCGACCAACAGTCCATTAGGGTAACCATGGGCCTTTCCCGACCGACTATCAGATGGGTATTCTTTCTCGACCAACATTTTGTTGGGCCTGTTGTTAGCTTTTCACGACCGGCTGTTTGATGGTGTTTGCTTTGCCGACCAAAAATCTGATGACATTTTCTTTTCTCGACCAATAATTCGTCTACATTTTGTTTAGCCAACCACAATTTTAATTAACATATGGTATTGATTGTCACATACATATACTTGATGTGTTCTAAGCATAATCACCAACACATCATACATCAGGTTCACCAAACCATTTTTATTCCATTAACTAATTGTCACATACATACACTTCAGTTTGTTCTAAGCACCAAGACAAGACACCACACATCAGGTTTACAGAATGACAGCAAAAACACGCAAGTATGAGACATCAATTGTACTCCAGTTGACACGGATCGCCGGCTTCATGGTTCATTGTGAGTCCAGTCTTTATGTTTGCTTCCTACAGAAGTTAAAGTCTCAATTATTAGAATGTTCAATTAGTTTATGAAATTGAATACAAATAGAATTCATATCTGCACTGTGCACACAAAATGAGGAATACACTTATCTAATCTATAAAAGTAGCATTCCGGAACATGAAGACCACCAATCGACTACCAGCAGTGGCCATGGATGTGGCATAGAAGCCCTCTGTACGATTGCTGAGCATTTAATGTTCCCAGGGACATACTTAAGTTACTGCGCATAGGTAGTAGCAGCCAATATCCCAACACTTGTTTCCAAAAAAATAAACATAAAAAATTAACATACAACTTTACAGATAGTGGATACAGTGAGCTGAAAGATAAATATATATAATTGTGACTCTTTTAGTAGATGTACAAATTTACTGGATTTAGTTTGGACTTCAATACGCCATGATAGTTGGAATCGTTAGTATTAGATGATATACTCTGTTGAATTTGGCTCAAGGGTAAATATTCTAGATTGTATAATCAACTCCATGAACAAAATCCATCAAAATCAGGCATTTACAGCAAGGCTGGGACCGATATGCTATGCACCAAATAGTTCCTATTGAGATGCAATTACATCAATCATACATGCCATCGCTTCAGCCTGCGCTACAGTAGTTGTCGAGATAGAGAACAATGCAGAAGAATAATTAGGATGCTCCATGCTAATATAGTTCACGATTAGTAGCAGTAAAAGTACATAGCTGGAGGGGTCTAACAAAGGAGAACTTATTTGCTTACATTATTGATGCAGTAATATAGAAAATTTAAACTCAAAAGATTTTTCTCCATTTCATGAACCTAAGGAATAACATGTTGCCACTCGACATCCGTGGCAGTATCTGCGAAGGGTGGCATAAAACCCCTATGTTTCTAGAAAGAAACAAATATACACAACAATAACCGTGGCAATCCAGTTACAAAAGTACGTAAATGATTTTAAACCTGGGATAAAAAGTCACTGCACCAAGAACAAGGAATCTCAGACTTTGTGTTTCCCACCCCACAACATATCTTTTTTTCTTAGCAATTTTTTCGACTTTATCAAAAAATCTCAGCCTAGGAGAGATGTTCAACACTAAAAGTCTAGTTACAAAAGTAGGTTCTTGACTTTGGTATTCAAAGCTTATCTATTTCCTAGCTGGCCTTTAAGTACCCTCATGTATGATATATCCTTGTTGTTGCTTCCAGATAATGAAAATAACAGAAACAGTTGCACGCCACTTGTGCAAAACAGAGAATAAGTACATAAAATACCTTGTTTTCGTTCAGTGTATAGAGAATAAAAATCTCCACTCCTATAAAAATTCAAGTTGGTGATGATGGTGTGTCTGCCATCTGTCGTTCAGGATCAGCATCTAACGCACACGAATCAATCTGTGCAACTCTGCAAGAAGACGCCCACTGCTCATTTGCAGATAACCCCTCTCAGCCTCATCTTTCCTGTTCAGACTTGTCTCTCCCAACTCCTTGAACCGTCTGGAAACAAATCGAATCCAAGAAGTGGCTTCATTAAACTTCGCAAAACAGACCAGTTGTACAAATAGATCTAGTTGCATCTCAGTAGTAACTCGGATTTGATGGGCAGGACAGGGAGATCTAGTTGCAGACTGAAGCAATCCACAAGAAATCACCAACAGATGGGGGGAGGGGGCTTTGAAGTTCCAAATTTACAGATAACCTAGGAACTAAACCATCACATAAAACACACATGTGGAGTTCTAGCCCAGATAACAGAACTAGAAGGTTTAGTAATTTAAGAAGAATGTAAAAGAAGGAAAACCAGAGAGGAGCTAAGCAATCACATAAAGCACACATGTGTTTTAGATGTTCTATTTTCAGAACAGAATAGAATCTATATCACTGACTTCAGCTAGTTGTGTTTGTACTGCTGCATGTTCTACCTATATTTAATTTCCACCCAAAAATGAAAATGTGTGGATGAATATACTACAGTTTTGACTCAGCAGGATGGCTTACTTTGGAAGGCCGATGCGCACGATCTTGTGTTACACTAGACCTCAAAACACGTCCTTCATTTATGCTTACAGGTGCGTGGGAGGGTGCCTGCATAGATAGGTTAGTGCTCGGAGCTACATTTTCTTCTTGGGGGTGAAAACAAATGTGATGGAAGATACATAGCTTTCTTTTGTATTGTCAGATGGAAGTATCAATATAGAACATCTCCACATCTAATAATGAGATATGTGTACCAAAAAGTAATTTTACTGTGCAAACAATTACATCGGTGTGGATTCTTCTCATCATCTTACCTCAGTGATACAATACCTGAAGAAATAACACTTTATATCTTCAGAGTGTCAAATAGTTATAGCCCATCAACACCTTAATCAAAAAACAAGTTAAATAGCCTGGGCACAAAACACATGTTAGTCATTTGAACATGGTCCTTTAAAAGAAGCATTTAAAAGCAGAAACTTTTCAAACTGAAAATGATTATCAGAATTCATATTGTTGCCCTAACCGCACTGGAAGAGGTTCAGTTTCAGTAAATAAGAAATTAAGCAATGATACTTTCTCAATTGATCTGTTGGGTGTTCTTTTACATGGATCCGGCATGGAACCAATTGTACACATATAGCAATTACGAATTTTACTTACTGGATTGAAGTTCTGCTTTTCTCCAATATAAAGATTGACAGCAAGACCAACATTAACACATAATTGTACTATAAGTAAATAATGCCCTACATTTATATTCCAGCAGAGTTGTCCCAACCATTTTCTATGTACATTTAGTGGCTAATCACACATAATTTTTAAGCTGCCCATTTTCTGTGTCCAGCCATGTATCATGTTAGTGGATGATACTAAAGCAATGGGAGCTAGAATATTAAGTGAGGGCACAAGTCCTGATCTCGATTCAGGATCCAATTAGTTACCTGCACGTCCTGGGTGTTGACGTCGGGGTACTGGTTGATGAGGAAATGAAACCTGGAGGACTGGAGGTTGGTGCCGAAGCCGATGACGTTGCTCGCCGGGAAGCTTGAAAGCTTTCAAGCGAGGTAGGTAAGGTCGTCGACGGGATTGGACACCACGAACAGCAGCCCTTCCTGGACGTGCCCCGCCACGGCCATCACGCCATTCCGCAGGGGGCTCCTCTGCAGTAGGTGCAGAGGTGGCCGGCGCGGTGGAGAGGCGTGGGAGGCGATGGAGAGGTTGACAACGTGGGGGCGATGGAGAGGTTGACAGCATGGAGTAGAGACGTGGGGGCGCGAGGGAGAGGCCAACGGCGCGGTGGAGCACGGGGGCACGGAGCCGCGGTGGAGAGCCCGACGGCGATGGGTGTGGGGAATCGAAGGAGAGAAGGAGAAGGGGAATTAGGGATTTGGCTGCGTGCGCGGTAGACCTTATTTAGATCTGAGCGTTCGCGGGCTTGGGCCAAAATATTCACGCTAAAAAAATTATGTAGCCCGCGTTGGCCAATTTGCCACGAACTGTGGGTCGGCGTTATTTACCGACCGACGGGCTGATGGACATACGAGGTTTCCTGACCGACGGTTCGACAACAAATTTCGTACTATTCTCGACCGACAGTCACTCACTCTTCACGTGATTTCCCAACAAACTGTCTATTAAAAGTTTTCTCAAGTCACGGTCGGTCGGCAATACTGACTTTTCCCAACATACGTCCGTTGGGAATATAGTGTCATGGTGTAGTGTTCGTAGTATCAATTCCATTGGAAAAATTCCATCGATTATTTTTGGAGGTTTTGAATTTCCTCTACCTACTGTCAAGAAGAAATATGATATTCTTATTATTGGGGATGTCCATATCCCCATTGAGGTAACATAGTGTTATTCGGAATTTCTCCAGTTCCATGTTATTCGGAATGAGTTTGTTAACAAGACTTGATCAACCTTGTTAGTAGATTCCTTTTGATGAGCATGAGATGGATAAAACTAGAAGGCACAACCTTCTGTACCCTCTTTCTACTTTCTGTTATTTAGTTGAAATAAAGTAAAAATAGTATTTTTCTGTCTGTTTTCTGATTATCCGTTCAATATAAAAATACCCCGAAAATATAAGTTCTCCAAATGCCCTGAAAATAGAATATGATTTTTCTGAAATATTTGAGAATATCTGGCACTGAGAACACAGCAGGAGGGGCATGCACCTGGCCATGAGGCTGTAAGGCGCGCCCTACCCCCTGGGCGCGCCCCCTGCCTCGTGGGCCCATGATGGCTCCCCTCCACTTATTCCTGCACCCACACACTTCTTCTTCCTCCCACAAACACCAATATCCAGCTCAAGCACGAGTTCTAGCTCATTTTGCTGCAATTTTCGATCTCCTTGCTCAAAACACCTCTCACAAAACTGCTTGGGGAGATTGTTTCTTGGTATGTGACTGCTCCATTGGTCCAATTAGTTTTTGTTCTAGTGCTTTATTCATTGCAAATTTGTGCTGCCTAGGTGACCATGTTCTTGAGCTTGCATGTCAAATTTATATGGTTCCAAGTAGTTCTAATGCTTGATATAGGCTCTAGGCACTTGTAGGAGTAGTTGCTATTAATTTTGTTGAGCTTGGTTCAATTTTGATGGAAGTTACTAAAAATTTCAGAAATTTTTCAGAGGAAAAAATATGCTTAGGAAAATGTTCCAAGGTGGCTCTTCAAGGAAGCAAGGACCCAGGCTTGCAATGCGTGATGCTGACGATGAGCCACCAAGGGACGCTCCAGTGCGGCCTTGTGAATGGCCTTCAGAGAACTTTATGGACCGAGCGGGAATCAAGGAAGAATTTAACGCATATTTGCGTAACGCTGATCTTGTGAGCTTCGAGGCAGAGAAGTGCAGCCAATACCACTATCTCACTAGTTCCTTTGTGAGGAGGTTTGAATTTTCATCCTCACGTAATTCCCCAACTGTCCTGTTTGATCTTTATGAAAAATCATATACTATGGACTTAGAGGATTTTACCACTGCTTGCAAACTTCCACAATGGGGTAGTGCTAGTGAACTCGCAAATCTGAATTTAGAAATTTTCTTGCTAGTATAACTGTGGGGGAATCTAGAGATATAGCACAAGCTACCATAGGGAGCATTCATTTTCCTGCTATACATTATTTTGCTCTCTTCATAGGTAGGTGCATAAATGGTAAAGATGAAGCATGTCATATGTGCGTCCCTGACCTTAGTATTCTTAGGAGTGCTGTGTTAGGAGACAAATCTTATAATTTGGGAGCCATTGTTGCACGTAGGTTGCATCATAATAGATTTAATGGAGATTTCTTTGGTGGAATTTATGCAACCCGCTTAGCTGATTTTCTTGGTGTGGACATTCGTGAGGATGATATTGAGTTGCCTCCTACTTATTTAGACTATAATGCTATGGTCCACCACCAGTTTGTCGAGAGGAATGAATCACCTCTCCGGTATCGCTTAATCTTTGACAGACGTCGTGTTGTCCGTATTACTCTCCCTGCTCCTGCCTTCTTTGATTATCAGGCAAAAGGAAGATATGTTATTACCAGAGAGGAGGCAGATGAGTACGAGAGGAGGGCGGAGGCAGCTCGCCGCCACGCTGCAGCTCAGGAGGCGATAGCCGCTGCATCTCAGTACGACCCCGGCTACAACTACGGATATCCGCCGGGCCATCCGTGGCAATGAACCAACTTAGGCCAAAATCCTAAGCTTGGGGGAGTACGTATTTCCCACCGACATTACATTTATGTTCACACACACTCATTGCTAGATGTCGGTGCTCATACTCTTTCATTGTAATATCCATGCTAGTTTATTTTATTTTTCTTGCTTTCTTCTTGTGTGTTTGATAAACTTTAAGAAAAACAAAAAAAATTAGTAATAGCTTTTAGCTAGTTTATTTTCTTGCTGTAGTAGTAATAATTAAAAAGAAAACCCAAAAATATTTCCCGTTCTTCTTTTGCTTGTTGGGAGCTTTCCCGTGTAAATAATTTTCTTTCTTTTCTTTTCTTTGGGGGTCGATAGGGGAAGACCATAATTAAATTGTTGAAGTGGCTCTTATATGCATTATTGTTGATTTAACCAAGAGCCTGTATTGCCTTGTCTTCTCCTGTTTATTGAATGCTCGCAGATACCAGCTTAGTCCAATGCACGTGTACTCTTATCATTTTTCACATCGTTCGGTCGTGCAAGTGAAAGGCAACTATGACGATATATGATGGACTGACTGAGATGAGAAAAGCTGGTATGAACTCGACCTCTCTTGTTTTTGTAAATATGATTAGTTCATCATTCTTGATTCAGCCTATTATGAATAAACATGTTTGCAATGACAATTAGAGATCATAGTTGCTCGTGCCATGCTTGATTAGCTATTAGTTATAATGGTTTACCTTGCGTGCCAACATGCTATTAAAATGGTTGTGATGTCGTATAGTGGGGTGGTATCCTCCTTTGAATGATTTAAGTGACTCAACTTGGCACATGTTCACGCATGTAGTTGAAACAAATCAACATAGCCTTCACGATATTTATGTTCATGGTGGATTATATCCTACTCATGCTCGTACTCAATGTCTATTAATTTTAATGCATGTTCATGACTGTTGTCGCTCTCTAGTTGGTCGCTTCCCAGTCTTTTGCTAGCCTTCACTTGTACTAAGCGGGAATACTGCTTGTGCATCCAATCCCTTAAACCCCAAAGTTATTCCATATGAGTCCACTATACCTTCCTATATGCGGTATTTACCTGCCATTCCAAGTAAATTTGTATGTGCCAAACTCCAAACCTTCAAATTAAATTCTGTTTTGTATGCTCGAATAGCTCATGTATCAACTAGGGTTGTCCGTATCTTCCATGCTAGGCGGGTTATTCTCAAGAGGAGTGGACTCCGCTCCTCATTCACGAGAAAATGGCTGGTCACCGGGATGCCCAGTCCCATGCTTTATGCAATCTAAATCAAAATAATTGCAAACAAAACTCCCCTGGGACTGTTCCTAGTTGGAGGCACTCGTTGTTTCGAGCAAGCCATGGATTGATGGTTGTTGGTGGAGGGGGAGTATAAACTTTACCATTTTGTTTGGGAACCACCTATAATGTGTGTAGCATGGAAGATATCGCCATCTCTTGGTTGTTATGTTGACAATGAAAGTATGCCGCTCAAAATATTATTTATCTCTATTTCAAAATCAAGCTCTGGCACCTCTACAAATCCCTGCTTCCCCCTGCGAAGGGCCTATCTATTTACTTTTATGTTGAGTCATCACCCTCTTATTACTAGTTGAAGGCACGTGCTTTGCACGTGTGTGTTGTTTAAATAGAATCGTACAAACAAGAAAACTTTAAATACAAATGAAGCACTTTTTGTATGGAGTTTTAGCTTCGCAACCTCTTGCCCGGTTACAATGTTGATGAGCAAATTTGATTCTTATATTTTCAAAACATGTCAAGAATAATTTTGCTTAACACTTGACAAACTTGCTTTTAATATTCTCTTTTTTTGTGAGTGCAGTTAATATTCTCAAAAATGCAAGTCACATCATGGGACCAGATTTTATTAAAAAAATAATCATCTGCATGCTTTCTACATAACTGGACATAGATGGAATGTAACGCATTCTACCATGCATATCCAATATTTAGGGCTTCACAAAAGAAAGGTATGTATCATCGTAAAATTCATGAGAATAGCCGTTCCGCTCATCGACCTTCTGTTTTTTTAACAGACCGCTCAACCCTTTTTTTAGGGGAGACCCCTCGACTTTTTGCGTCCTGCCTCACCATCTAGGCTAATGACAATATGGTTTAGGGCTAATACTCAGCTATACGGGCGTTGAATCTTGCCACTGGGCCAGCTGTATGGAGGCCCACTCAGAAATGCAACACAGGCCAGTTCCCTGCCTCTATCTGTCGAGCGGAGAGATCCTAAAAAAAAGAAATATGTCGAGCGGAGTTCCCTTCAGAAAAAGAAAAGAAAAAACTTCGACCGGAGCGGCACCGCGCCACCGCCCCTCTTCCCGTCTCTGCCTCCGCGACCCGCCGAACGCCGACCCGAGGACTGCGACGGCGCCGTGGCAGCGCACGACCCAGACATCCGGCAATAGTGCTCGGCTCGCCCAAACCAATTATCATCAACAACCTTGGCGGCGCCTGAATCCGGCAGCCATGGCCGCAAACAGCACACGCCGGCAGGCCGCACACTTCACGTCTCCACGGCTCTTCCGCTATTGAGCTGGAGAATAGCACCGACCAACATCACTGCATCAACATACGGTACTCAGCAGGCAGCAGCACCGTGAGTACTTCAACTTCTCTGAATTTCTGATTTCATCCAATTAAAGAATGAATAGAAGATCGATCAGTATGAATTATCATGTACTTTTTAAGTGTGAAAATTTGTTGATTTGTAGGTTCCAAACATAAAGAACAAGTCTGGTGATTGAAACATCTGTACACCCATTCATTGCTTACAAAAGAAAGTTCTTAGAGCTAAACTGTAATTGTTTCCATGTTCTTTCAATGCAACTAAATTATTAGATGTTGCCACTTATTAATAACAATTTGTCGGTTCGTTGTCATCATTGTGAATTTCCGTGTCTTATATTTGTATCTTCTGCAGATGTTATGTCGAGGAATCACCATGGCGAGATCCCCTTTGCTGCTGACCAGGAACTTGAGAATTGTTTCGATGGTGAAAAACTATGAAGTGAGAACACTTTGAAGTTTGATGTGCAGTTGACGCTGGATCATTGCACTTCCCCTGTTGAGTTCGAATCTGATTCTGCTAACTCTGATGTAGCACCAGCAGGTAGAAGCTACAACATCCGTGCTGATGTTCGTAAATTTCCTTCTTGATTTATCTCCTGTGTAAGTTCCTGAAAATTAGTAGAGGGTGCAGTGCGCTGGCTCATGGTGTTGCTGCCCAGGCGCATCAGATTAGTATTAGTAATCATTTAAAAAAAGGAAACTGGTTTGTGCCCACTTATATTGACGAAATGTTTCTGTTGTATGTCAAAACAGGAAAATGTCAGTATCTTGCATATACTTCTGAAGCCCAATGGCTATCATTAAAAATTGATATGTGCTCACTTATTTTGATAGTAGATATCTATTAATTAGTTGTGTATCACAACCTTGTTTGCCTTTCGAAGACCCTACTTGACTAAATACTGAATCATGCTTCTCATAGATTGAACTGGCCCCGACTTCCTTTCCTGTAACGTTGGTTCATATTTACCCCATCAAAAAATTATACATCATATAATAAGGAGGTAAACGAACATTCAACGGTCATTCATAAAATAAGAAATGTATATTTTGTCGATTAGAACTGTTACCTGTCATGCATGTGTTCTTATTAGCTACTGAAATTCTCTGTTCTGGTGTTGGTTCTGTATTGGTACAGCTTGCACTGCACACACGCCTCATTCTCTTACTCATGATTCCTTCGCAAACAGGCTTCCCTCTAATATGGAGTCATTTGCAGATATCTATCCCGGTCGCGGTAACGCTTACGCTGGGTAGAATTCATTTGCATTTTTGGTTTCAGCTAAAGGACCATTCTTCTCTCCAATGACAGCTACTATTTCCCCACCAAACAAAACATACAAAAGACTCGGTAGTATTATGTCAAGGGAAAAGATCGATAAGGATAATAATTAGATATCGGGATAATAAAAAACATACACTGGTTCCCTTTTGGTGAAGTCGTTGGATGAACATTTGTAGTATCTCTGAAAGGAAATCGGCCTTCCATCTTGTAGATTTTACTGGATGGCTCGCGGTTATGGCTTCGATTATTGAATTTTATAAGCTAGTTGTTTTCAACCACAACCTACAGCATAACCATTGGACCATTTTTTAGGCTGCCAAATCTGAATACGTAAAGCACATACAAATTTGCAAATAGATATGAGACGTGAACAGAATGAACGTGTGCCTTACTTTTAGATAGCAGTGCCTACAGTATAACCATTGGACCATTTTTTAGGCTGCCAAATATGAATAAGTAAAGAATATACAAATTTGCAAATAGACATGAGACATGAACAGAATAAACACATGGTTTACTTTCAGATAGCACTGCCTTTATAGTCTACCCACAAATAGTAGTTTGGACAAAAACACAAACACCTTGTGTGCAAGAATAGTAGAAAAAATTAGCAAGCTACATCCACACCAGTGGACCTGTATTTCAATCATCGTTAGCAAGAAGAAGCACTTGCCTAACATTCTAATCCAAAAGAATCATAAAAAAAAAATCAAAAGAAACAGATTAGGATGGACCACGCAGAGAAAGATTAGCTCACCTGTGGTCAGTGGCAATATGGTCAGCTGGCCGCTGTAGAAGGATCTCCAGCTCACAAGAGCCTGGATTCACCAGGAGTAAGAAAATTCGAAGCACCTCAGAGCTTGCAAGGAGACCGGGGGGTGGTGCTGCAATCTGGGATCTGGAGGTGATCCGGCGGTGCTGGGTTGTGGACGGAGGGGATGGACCGACGGAGGAGGTGGTGTGTGAAGCACGGGCTAGAAAATTGCATATAGAGCATCCACGGGAAGCTTCAGCCGATCAGCGTGAGATGAAATGGGTGAGGTTTGGCGGGCAATCCATTTGCAGGATCGAGGGGTGGAGGCAACCAAGGGTTGTGGAGTTATCTGGAAGGGACGACTGACTTTCAGGTTTGGCGGGATTGCGTGGCTGGCGAATCCGTGTCACATGAGCCGTTCGATGTAATAGAATTGACGGCTACAGATGAATTCATCCTCTGGCTGGCGGGTAAAACAGGGGAGAAGAAGGTAGATTCAAATTTTCAAAAAAACGTGTACTATAGTAGTAGAGAAAAAGCGCTAGCTGGAGAGCGCAGCTGTCATTTGCATCCATTACTATTAATTTATATTGAGTATGACTATGATTGGATCTCTTTTACCATGAATTACAATGTCTAGTTAGTCCTTGATCTTTAAAGGTGCTCTGCATTTATGTTTTGCGGTCTCAGAAAGGCTAGCGAGATACCATCTTGTTATATCATATCCTGATTGTTTTGAGAAAGTGTTGTCATCCGAGATTTATTATTATGGCTCGTTAGTTGATTATGCTATTGATATGAGTAAACATGAGACCTAAGAGTTATTGCAAATGTGGTTCGTCATAATCTTTGCTGAAAACTTGAATGCTGCCTTTACATATTTACAACAACAAGAGCAAATAGAGTTTGCACAAGTTTTTCTTTATAACTTTCAGTTTGTCAATTGAATTGCTTGAGGACAAGCAAAGGTATAAGCTTGGGGGAGTTTATACGACTCCGTCGTATCTACTTTTCCAAACACTTTTGCCCTTGTTTTGGACTCTAACTTGCATGATTTGAATGGAACTAACCCGGACTGACGTTGTTTTCAGCAGAATTGCCATGGTGTTATTTATGTACAGAAACAAAAGTTCTCGGAATGACCTGAAACTCCACGGAACATCAATTTGGAAAATAAGAAAAATACTGGAAGAAAAATTCACGTCAGGGGGCCCACACCCTGTCCAGGAGGGTGGGGGGCGCGCCTGCCCCCCTAGAGCGCGCCCCCTACCTCATGGGCCCCCTGACGCTCCACCGACCTCAACTCCAACTCCATATATTCACTTCCGGGGAGAAAAAATAGAGAAAAGGATTCATCGCGTTTTACGATACGGAGCCGCCGCCAAGCCCTAAAAACTCTCGGGAGGGCTGATCTGGAGTCCGTTCGGGGCTCCGGAGAGGGGGATTCGTTGTTGTCGTCATCATCAACCATCCTTCATCACCAATTTCATGATGCTCACCGCCATGCGTGAGTAATTCCATCGTAGGCTTGCTGGATGGTGATGGGTTGGATGAGATCTATCATGTAATCGAGTTAGTTTTGTTAGGGTTTGATCCCTAGTATCCACTATGTTCTGAAATTGATGTTGCTATGACTTTGCTATGCTTAATGCTTGTCACTAGGGCCCGAGTGCCATGATTTCAGATCTGAACCTATTATGTTTTCATGAATATATGTGAGTTCTTGATCCTATCTTGCAAGTCTATAGTCACCTACTATGTGTTATGATCCGGCAACCCCGAAGTGACAATAATCGGACCACTCCCGGTGATGACCATAGTTTGAGGAGTTTGTGTATTCACTATGTGCTAATGCTTTGTTCCGGTACTCTATTAAAAGGAGGCCTTAATATCCCTTAGTTTCCATTAGGACCCCGCTGCCACAGGAGGGTAGGACAAAATATGTCATGCAAGTTCTTTTCCATAAGCACGTATGACTATATTCGAATACATGCCTACATTACATTGATGAATTGGAGCTAGTTCATGTCACCCTATGTTATGATCATTACATGATGAACCGCATCCGCATAATTCTCCATCACCGATCCAATGCCTACGAGCTTTTCACATATAGTTCTTCTCTTATTTACTTTTCCGTTACTCTTTGTATAATCACTACAAAACACCAAAAATATTACTTTTGCTACCGTTACTTTTGTTACCGTTACCACTAATATCATATTACTTTGCTACTAAACACTTTGCTGCAGATACTAAGTTATCCAGGTGTGGTTGAATTGACAACTCAACTGCTAATACTTGAGAATATTCTTTGGCTCCCCTTGTGTCGAATCAATAAATTTGGGTTGCATACTCTACCCTCGAAAACTGTTGCGATCCCCTATACTTGTGGGTTATCACACGTATGACTATATTCGGAATACATGCCTACATTATGTTGATGAATTGGAGCTAGTTCTGTGTCACCCTAGTTATGACTGTTACATGATGAACCGCATCCAGCATAATTCTGCATCACCGATCCAATGCCTACGAGCTTTTCACATATTGTTTTTCGCTTATTTACTTTCCGTTGCTACTGTTACAATCAATACAAAACCCAAAAATATTACTTTTGCTACCGTTACCGTTACTCCCATACTACTTTGCTACTAAATACTTTGCTGCAGATACTAAGTTATCCAGGTGTGGCTGAATTGACAACTCAGTTGCTAATACTTGAGAATATTCTTTGGCTCCCCTTGTGTTGAATCAATAAATTTGGGTTGAATACTCTACCCTCGAAAACTGTTGCGATCCCCTATACTTGTGGGTTATCAAGACTATTTTCTGGCGCCGTTGCCGGGGAGCATAGCTCTAGTCTTTGAGTCACTTGGGATTTATATCTGCTGGTCACTATGAAGAACTTGAAAGACGAGAAAACCAAAATTTATCCCTCAACTACGAGGGGAGGTAAGGAACTGCCATCTAACTCTACACTTGATTCACCATCTGTTTTGAGTAAGCTTTCGACACCTAAACCTGCTTCTGCTATTAATTCTGATATGTCGCATGCTATTGATGATGCCACTTCTGCTATGCATGATACTTATGATGAAACTACTTCTATGCTTGATACTACTGTGCCACTTGGTGAATTTCTTGATGAACAACTTGCTAGGGCTAGAGAGAATGAAATTATTGAAACTGGTAATATTGATGAAAGTGATGATGAAGATTCTCCCCCTAGATATGAATTGCCTTTTGTGCCTAAGGGCTATGTTATGGATGAAGAAACTGCTAGAGACTTTCTTGCTTGTAATGATAGAAGTGATCTTAAGAAATTATTAGCTAAGCTGAAAGAAAAATCTCTTAATGCTAGAATGAAATATGATCCTGCTTATGCTACTTCACCTATCTTTGTTACTGATAAGGATTACGAATTCTCTGTCGACCCTGATATAATTACTTTGGTCGAATCTGATCCCTTCTATGGCTATGAATCTGAAACTGTTGTGGCACATCTTACTAAACTAAATGATATAGGTACCCTGTTCACTAATGATGAGAAAACTCGCTACTATTATATCCTTAATATATTTCTGTTCTCATTAAAGGGTGATGCTAAGATATGGTTTAATTCTCTTGATCCTGGTTGTGTGCGTAGTCCCCAGGATATGATTTATTACTTCCCTGCTAAATATTTCCCTGCTCATAAGAAACAAGCTGCTTTAAGGGAAATATATTATTTTGTGCAAATTGAAGAAGAGAGTCTCCCACAAGCTTGGGGGAGGCTTCTCCAATTACTTAATGCTTTGCCTGATCATCCTCTCAAGAAAAATGAAATACTTGATATCTTATATAATGGACTAACTGTTGCCTCCACAGACCACCTGGATAGTTGTGCTGGTTGTGTTTTCAGGGAAAGAACTGCTGATCAAGCTGAAATTCTATTGAATAATATGTTGACTAATGAAAATAATTGGACAGTTCCTGAACCAACTCCTAAGCCAACTCCGAAGAAAAGGGGTGTTCTATTCCTCTATCCTGAAGATATGCAAGAGGCAAAGAAATCTATGAAAGAAAAGGGTATTAAAGGTGAAGATGTTGAGAATTTACCTCCTATTGAAGAAATACATGGTCTTAATTTGCCGCCTATTGAAAAAATATATGATCTTAATTCATCACCTCTTGAAGAAACTCGTGGTCTTGATAACCTGACACAGGTAGTGAAGGTAAATTCTCTCTATAGATATGATAAAGCTGAAATCCCTGCTACTAAGTTTGCTAGCCAATGCCTAGATGAGTTTGATAATTTTATGGTTAAGCAAGAAGACTTCAATGCTTATTTTGGTAGAGAATTAAAACGCAATGCTTATATGATTGAACACTTGAGTGATTATATGTCTAGAGTTAAAGGTGAACTTAAACTCATTAGTAAACATGCTTCTATGGTTACCACTCAAGTAGAACAAGTACTTAAATCTCAGAATGATTTGCTCAATGAATTGAATAGTAAGGATAATGATTTTGCCGTTAGAGTGGCTACTAGAACTGGTAAAATGACTCAGGAACCTTTGTATCCTGAAGGCCATCCTAAGAGAATTGAGCAAGATTCTCAGAGAAATAATGTAGATGCACCTAGTCCTTCTAAAAAGAAGAAAAAGAAAAATGATAGGACTTTGCATGCTTCTAGTGAACCTATTGCTGAAACACCTGAGAATCCAAATGATATCTCTATTTCTGATGCTGAAACACAATCTGGCAATGAACATGAACCTAGTGAAAATGGTAATGATTATGTTCAACCTAGTAATGATAATGATGTAGAAATTGAACCTGCTGTTGATCTTGATAACCCACAATCAAAGAATCAACGTTATGATAAGAGAGACTTTGTTGCTAGGAAACATGGTAAAGAAAGAGAACCTTGGGTTCAGAAACCCGTGCCTTTTCCTCCCAAACCATCCAAGAAAAAGGATGATGAGGATTTTGAGCGCTTTGCTAAAATGATTAGACCTATCTTTTTGCGTATGCGATTAACTGATATGCTCAAAATGAATCCTTATGCTAAGTATATGAAAGATATTGTTACAAATAAAAGAAAGATACCGGAAGCTGAGATTTCCACCATGCTTGCTAATTATACTTTTAAGGGTGGAATACCTAAGAAACTTGGAGATCCAGGAGTACCTACTATACCATGCTCCACTGAAAGAAATTATGTTAAAACTGCTTTATGTGATCTTGGAGACGGTGTTAGTGTTATGCCTCTCTGTTTATATCGTAGACTTGACTTGAATAAGTTGACACCTACTGAAATATCTTTGCAAATGGCTGATAAATCAACTGCTATACCTGTCGGTATTTGTGAGGATGTGCCTGTTGTGGTTGCAAACGTTACTATTTTAACGGACTTTGTTATTCTTGATATTCCCGAGGACGATAGTATGTCTATTATTCTTGGAAGACCTTTTTTGAATACTGCAGGGGCTGTTATTGATTGCAACAAAGGCAATGTCACTTTTCATGTTAATGGCAATGAGCATACGGTACACTTTCCGAGGAAACAACCTCAAGTTCACAGTATAAACTCTATTGAAAAAATTCCATCGATTATTTTTGGAGGTTTTGAATTTCATCTTCCTACTGTCAAAAAGAGATATGATATTCTTATTATTGGGGATGTGCATATCCCCGTTGAGGTAGCTTAGTGTTATTCGAAAATTCTCCGGTTTCATGCAATTCGGAACGAGTTTGTTAACAAGACCTGATCAACCTTGTTAGTGGATTCCTTTTGATGAACATGAGATGGATGAAGTTAGAAAGCACAACTCTCTGTACCCTCCTTTTACTTTATGTTATTTAGTTGAAATAAAGTAAAATTAGTATTTTCTGTCTGTTTTCTTAATTATCCGTGCAATATAAAAATACCCCGAAAATAAAAGTTCCCCAAATGCCCTGAAATTTAAGTATGATTTTTTATGGAATATTTGAGAATATTTGGCACTGAGAACACATCCGGGGGAGCTGGCACCTGGCCACGAGGGCCCAGGGCGCGCCCCCTGCCTCGTGGGCCCATGGTGGCTCCCCTCCACTTATTCTTGCACCCACACACTCCTTCCTCCAAAAAAAATCACCAACCAGTGAAGCACGAGTTCTAGCTCATTTTGCTGCGATTTTTGATCTCCTTGCTCAAAGCACCTCTCACAAAACTGCTTTGTGGGATTGTTCCTTGGTATGTGACTCCTCCAATTGTCTGATAATCCCCAAGTGCAAGGAATCATCGTAGCAATTTCCAAAGGTGGAAGTGATAAGTATGGAGTGTCGAACCCACAAGGAGCTAAAGGTAAGATCAATATTCTCTCAAGCCCTATCTCGCCATCGACACGACTCTCACGACACGAACGTTTGCTTCCAACTAACAACGAGAAATAAAACTATGTTGTGGGTATGAAGAGGATAACTTTGTATGATATCGGAGAGCTAAAATATAAAAGTAGGTGATGTTATCATAAATTTAGAATATATTACTAAATATTATAAATAGCGAGTGTGGAATAATGGTGGATCGGTGTGCGGAATTGTCCTAGGCAATTGTTAACAAGACCGATGATCACTATTGCAGTTTCATATGAGGGAGAGGCATAAGCTAACATACTTTCTCTACCTGGATCATATGCACTTATGATTGGAACTCTAGCAAGCATCCGCAACTACTAAAGATCATTAAGGTAAAACCCAACCATAGCATTAAAGCATCAAGTCCCCTTTATCCCATACGCAACAACCCCCTTAGTCGGGTTTATGCTTCTGTCACTCAAGCAACCCACTATAAGCGAATCATAAACGTATTGCAACACCCTACAGCGGGAATCCCTCACGCTTGCGCGACACGGAGGGCACAATAGGACAGCACCAAAATAAAACATATAACTCATACCAATCTATATCATCAATCAACCCAAAGACAAAGGATATCTACTCAAAACATCATAGGATGGCAACACATCATTGGATCATAATATGTGGCATAAAGCACCATGTTCAAGTAGGATTACAGTGGGGTGCGGGAGAGTGGACCGCGTAAAAGAGATGAGGATGGTGATGATGGTGGTGATGTTGATGAAGACGATCACCGCGGCGATGATTCCCCTCCCGATGGCACTCCGGTGCCACCGAGAGAGAGGAGGAGAGGTTCTCCCCCTTGTGCTTCCACCTCCATGCCCCTCCCCCCTAGATGGGGAGAGGTTCTCCCTCTGGTCCTTGGCCTTCATGGCGATGATGGCCCCTCCGGGATCCTCCCCCATGGCCTCCGGTGATGATGACCCCCTCCGGCAGGGTGCCAGAGAGGGCCTAGATTGATTTCTCGTGGCTACAGAGGCTTGAGGCGGCGGAACCTCCGATCTAGGTTAATTTTCCGAGGTTTCTGTATTTATAGGAATTTTTGGCATTGGTCTCACGTCAAGGAGGTGCCCGAGCTGTCCACGAGGCAGGCCCACGCGCCCAGGGGGTGGGCGCGCCCCCCACCCTCGTGGGCAGCTTGGGACTCTTCTGGCCCAACTCCAATGCTCCATGGTCTTCTTTTGGTCCATAAAAAATCATCAAAAATTGGCACGTCAATTGGACTCCGTTTGGTATTCCTTTTCTGCAAAACTCAAAAACAAGGAGAAAACAGAAACTGGCACTGGGCTCTAGGTTAATAGGTTAGTCCCAAAAATCATATAAAATAGCATATAAATGCATATAAAACATCTAAGATGGATAATACAATAGCATGAATACTTCATAAATTATAGATACGTTGGAGACGTATAAGCATCCCAAAGCTTAATTCCTGCTCGTCCTCGAGTAGGTAAATGATAAAAGAAATAATTTATGAAGTGTGAATGCTAGCAGGTGCACAAGTTTGATCAATGATAATTTCAGTCACCTTTTCTAGCATCATTATATGTCATAACAGTAGCTCATCTCATAAAACTTCTCATGATAAAGTAACAAGCTATTCACATGTTAAAGTATAGATCATAAATTTTCTTGAAAACTAACAAACCATGTTATCAGTCATCAAACAATTACAATTCATCTTATTTTCAGGAAGAGTCTATGTCAGAGCTTTGATTTAGCAAACTCCACATACTCAACTATCATTTAGTCTTTCACAATTGCTAACACTCACGCGATATTTATGGGTTCAAAGTTTAAATCAGACACAGAGAAAGACAGGGGCTTATAGATTCGCCTCCCAACCTTTTACCTCAAGGGTAATGTCAACAATAATAGTTCATGATGTCTTACATCCAATTGGATATATATATCAGAATCTTTCCAACACAATGTGCTTGCCAAAGGATAAAATGTAAAAAAGGAAAGGTGAAAATAACCATGACTCTTGCATAAGGGTAAGAGATAAAAGTAAAAGATAGGCCCTTCGTAGAGGGAAGCAGAGGTTGCTATGCACTTTCCGGGTTGGATGCACAAAATATTAATGCGAGAGAACGTCACTTTATATTGCCACTTGTGATATGGACCTTTATTATGCAGTCTGTTGCTTTTATTTCTTCCACATCACGAGATCGTATAAAGCTTATTTCCTCCACACTAATCAATCATACATATTTAGAGAGCAATTTTTACTGCTTGCACCGATGACAACTTACTTGAAGGATCTTGCTCAATCCATAGGTAGGTACGGTGGACTCTTATGGAAAAACCGGGTTTAAGGGTATTTGGAAGCACAAGTAGTATCTCTACTTAGTGCAAAGAATTTGGCTAGCATGAGGGGGAAAGGCAAGCTCAACGTGTTGGGCGATCCATGACAATATACTTTATTTTAGATACAAGAAAACATAACCCATTACGTTGTCTTCCTTGTCCAACATCAACCTTTTAGCATGTCATATTTTAATGAGTGCTCACAATTATAAAAGATGTCCAAGATAGTATATTTATATGTGAAATCCCTCTTCCTTCAATATTCTTTCATGAATTGTTCAAGTGACCAATTCTACGTTTGCTAACTTTCAATAAGTTTACTACCTATACTTATTATGTGTGAAGTCGTTACTCCCCATGTTATAAGCATATGAAACATATATAAATTCAGATTTATGACATTCAATTTATCCAACCATTTACTCATAGGATATACGTGAAGCACATGAGTAAATGACAAACTACTCCAAAAGATATGAGTGAAGAACACTGAGTAGTCAAATAATTAACTAGCCATGGGAGGATTATTTTTCATTCAATATTTCAGATCCAATGATTTTATTCAAACAGCAAGTAAAATTGAAAATACGCTCCAAGCAAAACACATATCATGTGACGAATCAAAATATAGCTCCGAGTAAGGTATACCGATAGTTTTGAAGATGAAAGAGGGGATGCCTTCCGGGGCATCCCCAAGCTTAGGTACTTGAGTCTTCCTTGAATATTACCTTGGGGTGACTTGGGCATCCCCAAGCTTAGGGTCTTTCCACTCCTTATTATCCTCATATCGGTATCTCACCCAAAGCTTGAAAACTTCAATCACGATAAACTTAACCAAACTTCGTGAGATAGGTTAGTATGATAAAGAGTAAACCATTCACTTTGGTACTGTTAAGGACAAGTTTAATAATTGTTCTCACACAATGCCTACTGTACCATATCATTTCTACAATTTATATTGAGAAATATAAGTCATAGAAATTAGAAAACAAGCAAACTATGCAATGACAAGAGAATCTGTCAGAAACAGAACAGTCTGTAATGATGTGAACATAAACCATACTTCTGCTACTCAAAAAATTATGAAATAAATTGGTGGACGTGAGTAATTTGTCTATTAATCTTCTGCAAAAAGAATCAACTAAAAATCACTCTTTTTTTAAAAAATGACAGCTAATCTCGTGAGCGCAAAGTTTCTGTTTTTTACAGCAAGATCACATAGACTTTCTCCCAAGTCTTCCCAAAGGTCTTACTTGGCACTTTATTGAAACAAAAGCTATAAAACATGATTAATATAGTAGCTTAATCATGTAAACAAACAAAAACAGTAAGGGTAAATATTGGGTTGTCTCCCAACAAGCGCTTATCTTTAATGCCTTTTAGCTAGGCATGATGATTTCAATGATGCTCACATAATAGACAAGAATTGAAACACAAAGAGAGCATCTTGAAGAATATGACTAGCACATTTAAATATAACCCACTTCCTATGCCTAGGGATTTTGTGAGCACACAACTTATGGGAACAAGAATCAATTAGCATAGGAAGGCAAAACAAGTATAACTTCAAAACTTTAAGCACATAAAGAGGAAACTTGATATTATTGCAACTCCTACAAGCATGTATTCCTCCCCCATAATAATTTTCAGTAGCATCATGGATAGCAACTTTGTTCTCATACTCAATTGGAACCTCTTCCGAAATAGTGGAATCATTACTAGCTAAAGTTGACACTCTTCCAAATCCAATTTCATAAATATCACACTAAGATTCAACACCCTCCAAAATAGTGGGATCACTAATTCCTAAAGTTGACACTCTTACAAACCCACTTTAAATTATAGTATTATTCATACTCCAAAAGATATAAGTGAAGTTCATGGAGCATTTACAATTAATATAGACTAACCAATATCCAAGCTCAAAATGTATAAGTGAAGCACATGAAGCATTCTATAAAACCATACTCAAAAGATTTAAGTGAAGCACAAAGAGCAATTCTATAAGATCATACTTAAAAGATTTAAGTGAAGCACATGAAGTATTCTATAAATCAATGAAGGGATATCTCATGCTAGCATGGTTCTTAAAGAAAAAACAAAAACACAAAAGACACAAATCATGTGAACAAAGCAAAAAACCAGGTATACCGATATTTGTTGAAGAAGAAAGATGGGATGCCAACCGGGGCATCCCCAATCTTAGATGATTTAGTATCCTTTGAAATATTTACTTGGGGTGCCTTGGGCATCCCCAAGCTTGAACTCTTGCCTCTCTTTATTCTTCTCATATAGATAGCTCCTCGATCTTCGAACACTTCATACACACGAAACTTTAACAAAAACTTTGTGAGATCCGTTAGTGTAATAAAGCAAACTACCACTTTAAGGTACTTTAATGAACTCATTCTTTATTTATATTGGTGTTAAACCTACTGTATTCCAACTTCTCTATGGTTCATACCCCCCGATACTAGCCATAGATTCATCAAAATAAGCAAACAACACGCGAAAAACAGAATCTGTTAAAAACAGAACAGTCTGTAATAATCTGGAAGTTTGGTAAACTTCTGTAACTCCTAAAATTATGAAATAATTTGAAAATTTGAAAATTTTGTACAGAAGTAATGTGCAAAAAGTTTCAGACCCATTTGACTCTCCAGTAAAAAAATGTAAATTCATGCACTACAGCCAAAGTTTCTGTTTTTGTTCTGCGCATAGTAAACAAGCAATCTAATCATCCTAAAACCAAAGCTTGGCACATTATTTTTATAATACAAGGGGATAATTATTTACAGAGAAACTTCCATGAAAAATTCTACATTGTTTCCGTGAGCATGAACACAAGTGCTCAAGGGCGACCCTCACTTCTTCAATGCATAACTTTCCAATCACTTCTCTTTTTTTGAAAAACATTTTAGGCATGAGAGGCAAGTATTTTTTTTTGTATTTTCATTCTTTAAATATTTTTGTATGTTTGACCCACAACTAAACAGAAACAAAAAAAAGAAAAATAAAATCTACTTAGTGAAGAAAGCAAACAAGCATACACAAGAATATCAACCCCACGCTATTGCTCCCCGGCAACGGCGCCAGAAAAGAGCTTGATAATCCCCAAGTGCAAGGAATCATTGTAGCAATTTCCAAAGGTGGAAGTGATAAGTATGGAGTGTCGAACCCACAAGGAGCTAAAGGTAAGATCAATATTCTCTCAAGCCCTATCTGCCACTGATATGACTCTACGTACACCGAACGTTTGCTTCCAACTAACAATGAGAAATAAAACTATGTCGTGGGTATGAAGAAGATAACTTTGTATGATATCGGAGAGATAAAATATAAAAGTAGATGCTGTTATCATAAATTTAGAACAAATTACTAAATATTATAAATAGCGAGTGTGGAATAATGGTGGATCGGTGAGCGGAATTGTCCTAGGCAATTGTTAACAAGACCGGTGATCACTATTGCAGTTTCATATGAGGGAGAGGCATAAGCTAACATACTTTCTCTACTTGGATCATATGCACTTATGATTGGAACTCTAGCAAGCATCTGCAACTACTAAAGATCATTAAGGTAAAACCCAACCATAACATTAATGTCAGGACCCCGATTCCAAGTCACATCGACCTAGCCGGTAACACCTCATATCACTTTGCGGCCTCACGCACGGTATTCCCACGGGTGTCGCCTTACCATGGCCCGGGACTGTTTGCGCCTTTTGGCTCACGTATATGATAGTGTCGCTAGCAACCATATGACAGAGAACCCGGGCCGACATGGCTAGTCGTGAACCCAAAGCGGCGCTAACCCATGGGGACAGGCATACATGAATCACATCGAGCATGTCGGTCGCCAGCTGTGAATCCGGGCTGTAGCACTGGCTAACAGGACTCGGGAACCCGGCTGTAGCAGGCTAGGCAGGACTCCGGATGTCAACGCGTGACATTTCCCGAAGGACAGACATAGGAACGAAGTGAAACACATGCCGCCAGTCAAGTGTCCAAAGCAGTAGTCTTGGCTAGCGTGGACTCCGGTGAACCGGCTGTAGCGGACTACTATCGCTCAGAAGCACTAGACTGCATTTCCCCATATGAGAGGTTGCCAAGGATAAACAACTAGATTGTCGGATCCCACACATACCAAGCATTTCAAACATACACACAATATGCTCAATATGTGTAAATACAACATGGCATCACAACATAACTCTCGACTCAAATATTTATTCATTAGGCTCCGAGGAGCGAGATATTAAAACATGGGTCTCATGACCCAACATTGAGCATACAAGTCAAAGCACAAGCGGAAGCTTAACATGTCTGAGTACGACATCTACAAATGAAAAAGGCTGAGAAGCCTGACTATCTACCAGATCCTGCCGAGGGCACAAGATCGTAGATGAGGTAACAAGCTAAACGTCGAAGTCCAAGCGGAACTACTAGCGAGACTGACGTCTCTCTGCAAAACATAAAATAAGCAAGCGTGAGTACAAATGTACTCAGCAAGACTTACATCAGAACTAACTACATATGCATCATTATCAACAAAGGGGGTGGTGGAGTTTGACTGCAGCAAGCCAGCTTTGACTCGGTGGCTACCCTGAACTACGACTGCAAGTAACTCTTTTGAGGTGGCGCACACGAGTCCACACATTCACCATATCAATACACCACTATGGACCCGCTCCCGTCTCCCGACGAGAACGCCATCCATAGCACTCACGCTTATCTTGCGCATTTTAGAGTATCCACTTTCACTTGTCTATGAACTGATATAGGCAACCCAGAAGTCCTTTTCTGTGGACACGGCTATTCAATAGATCATATCAACCCTGCGGGTGTACTTCTTCACACACGCTCACCACTTATCGCCGTTTACGACATGTACTCGGCAACCTTCAGCGGAAGCCCAGCGAGGGTGTCGGCCACGGCCTACCTAAACACTCAAGTCCCTAGTCCATGTTTTTCGCCTATTCGGTTCCATCCGCAGGAGTCCGCCGAGGTTTCCACTAACGGCCCCGAATGATGTGTGCAGGTTCCCGAGATACCAAACGGGCATTCGCACACAGGCCACGGTGTATCTACCGCATCATAGCCCACCCCTAGGGTCAGCGCTACGCACGGCCTTCCAACACATATTCTACAAACACCGAAACTAGTTGCAACTCCTGGACAGAGGACAAGGGTGGTTAAGAAGCCGAGAGAGTCAATTAAGGATCCCAATGTGTGGTAGTAACTGCTTCATGGATCACAAATACAGAACTCAGTTCCTAAGGACGGCTTCAATGGGACAAACCCCCATGTACTCCTACATTGCCTCTCACTGCTACCTTTACCAAATCGTGTTCACACACTTAGCTTACACACAGTAGGACATGTTCACACACCTCCGATTCATCCCCACTTAATCGACCTGACTCAACTCTAAGCAGTAGCAGGCATGACAAACAAGCATGAATGAGTAGGCACAACAGGGCTCAAACAACTCCTACTCATGCTAGTGGGTTTCATCTATTTACTGTGGAATGACAGGTCATGCAGAGGATAAGGGGTTCAACTACCGCAACATGTAACAGTTGAATCGATGTTGTCCTAATGCACTAAAAGAGAGCAGGAGTGAGAGAGTGGGATTGTATCGGAATGAACAAGGGGGTTTTGCTTGCCTGGCACTTCTGAAGATAATATAGTTCTTCATCGGTGTCATCGAACTCATCGTCGAAACCACGTCTATCGAGAGGGAACAACCACCGACAAACAAGAAGAAACACAATCAATGCAATGCACAAAAAAATGAATGACATGTCATGTTAAGGAACTGAATTGACCTAATGCAGCAGTAAGCCAAGATAATTGAAGTGGAATTCAATCAAGGTTAAACTCCAACTCCAAATGCTAGTTCATAAATTACCCTAATCATGATTCATCCTATTCAGTGCGGTTAACGTGTTCAATCATGCATGGAAGTGCCATAAACAGATTCTTCATATTTTTCTGATCATTTTTCATATATAATTTGTTTGATTTGGAGTTACGGTTGAATTACTATGAATTTTAGAAGTTTTGGGCATTTTCTGAAAATAATAAATCATTTCTGATTTATTAAAATCCCAGAAACAAATACTGCGTCAGCATGACGTATTAGTGACGTCAGCAGGTCAACGGGCGGCCCAGGTCAAACTGACGGTGGGTCCCGAGTGTCAGTGTCTAACTAAACTAACCTAGCTTAGTTAATACTAACCTAACTTAATTAGCCGCGCGGGGCCCGCATGTCAGTGGCTCTGGGGGAGTCAAACTAGGGTCAAACCCGGGTCAAACTTGCCGGAGTTGACCCGAGGCTCGTCGCTGGTAGGGCCAGGGGCGGCGGAGAGGTGCGGGTTTCCTCCTCCGGCGACCAAACCAACGGCGGAGGCCATCTACGTGACGAGGAGGCCCGGCCGCATCGACTGGTGCCATCGGTTTCGCCGGAGGTGGCCTGGAACAACGGCGGCGTCCACTCCCGCGGCGGCCGGAGTTCGAGCGTCGGGCGTTTCGACGTGGTAGTGCCCTAGGAGAGGCGCTGGTGTGTTCGGCGTGCTCCTGGTGAGGTGAGGAGAACGATGACGCGCGAGAGCGGCTGGTTCGGCTCGCCACGGTGGCGCCATGGCGGTGACACGGAGCTCTCGGCCCGGTGGTTTTCATGGATAGAGCGGCAAAAGCGCCGGGGAGAGAGGGGAATAGAAGAGGAGCTCACGGTGGGGTCGACGGTAGTCTCAGCGGGCTCGGGGAAGGGTTGGTGACGGCGTGCGGTCGGCGGCGATCTCGGACGACCGAGGGGATAAACGGCGGCGTTGGAGATGCCACAGACTCCGGCACCGCGTGGCTCGGTGGGGAGGCGGCGATGTCGTGGCGGAGCTTCGGGGCACGTCGGTAGGGCGATAGGTGGGCGGTGGCCGTGGCTACGGCGAGCGGCGGCGACGGCTGCGCTCGGGAAGAGAGCAGAGAGGGGAGGGGAGAGAACTGCGAGGAGAGAGGAGGTGCAGAGGGTCGAGGGGGGGGGTGCGTGGCGCTCGGTGGAGACGTCCAGGGGGAGGAGGAGGCAGCCAGGCAGGGAGGAGGTGGCCGGCGTGTGGCCACGCTGCGTGAACACGCTGCCTCACTGCCACGCGCGGAGGAGGAAGGCGACAGGGAGCCACGCGGTGGTGGGCTGGGCCGAAACAGGAGCTGGGCCGGTTGGTGGGCGCTAGGTAGGTTGCACAGGTGAGTCTCTATTCTTTTCCTATTTTTATTTCTCTTTTCTATTTTCTGTAATTGTGTTTGGCTTTATTAAAAATGCGAGAGCATTTCTAAAAATCTTGCAACTGCTCATGACCACTGTTGGAAATATATCCTACAGTAAACATTTCAGTTTGGGATTATTTGAGCATTTAAAATATTAATTAGAAATTAAATGCCCAAATGCAAATATCGTATGATTTAATTCAAAAGGCATTCTGGGTCATTGAAAATATTTTTATTGAACCTAGTTGAATTTCATTTGGTGCTAGGGTTTCAACAATCCCCATTTCAACTTTCAAATAAATTAGACATGATGCAAGCAAAGTCAAGCAAGGGCTGATCTGGGGCTTTGACAACTCACCCCCACTAAACAACAATCTCGTCCCGAGATTCAAGACGTGAGGTAAGAAGACAGAGGGGGGCACAAACTATCACGGTCTTCACGATCCAGGTTGCACTTCATAAGAACGTTGATTCGAACATCATCATGATATTGACATCTTGGTTTGAGAACTCCATCCAACACGACAATGGAAAGAGGGGGAGGCTCTACATGATTCGATCTTCACGAAGATCAAGTAAACATGATCGACTCACGGAATGAGATGTAGAAACATCTCGAGTTGAGACACAAAACACATCGAGAGGGATGGAAGAACAAACAACGAGATTTGATTTGGTGGGCATCAATTCCACACTTAGAGAGATGGTGGATGGTGTCAAGGTGGCGAGGAAATAATTGCCAGGATTCCGTAACGGGGCACCTTGGAAAAAGTGACTGGTGGAATTATTACCTTAAGCAGCAAAAAGAATTACTTTTGATTTAGAAATCATTGAGACTCTTTATACCAGCCTAAGGCAATCACAAACGATCGTGTGAATGAATTTGAAAGAATGGCATGCTCATACCATAATAGATGATGTGGACTACCTTGTTGAAGACAACACAATGGATGATTTTGCTTATCATCGGAGGTGGAGGGGACCCATGGTAAGTCCACTTTTGAAGATGATATTGGACAGCAACTGCCGGAAAGGACAGCCCATGGAGAATTGGCACGATGGGGTGCAAGCTGCGAACAAAATGCAAATGTTGGAATATTCCAACCATCATATCTGCCTGAGATTCAGATCTGGTTGGTGTTAGGATATTCCAGACTCAGCATGTCTGAAAAGGGAAGGGTGCAACACAAATCGACGAGATGATGTTGCGAGATTCTCGGGAGATGGACTATTGTAGTGAGCTCCAAAACATGAGCAGGTTCTGCTACAAACAGGTGAACATGTTGTTCGAGACAAGCATGACCACATAGTAGTCTTATAATAAAAACACTACCGAGTTCAGGTGGGGAACCATCAACGAGGATATCGAAGTCCCTACATAAGTCCGGATTAGCTCTTATGAAGGAACTCCTTCTCCTTGAATAAATCAATCAGTGGCTTGGTGTGCTAGGAACACATGTAGAGCGAAGGTTGCAAGTCTCCGAACCACACAATGCTTCGCACGTATGCATGACCGATTTGGGATGATTCCAAAGAAGCAACATTGACTTTCTCGAATCCACGGCGGCAACTTGCATCAGATGCACATGAATTAGAGGAAGTCACTACTTCCATCCAAACATATGCTTCATGAACGAAACACGAAGAAATGCTTACACAAGTTTCCAACACTAGGTTGATGTTCAACATGACTCATGGGGGAGACAAAATGCTGCTGATGGGCTCAACAACAACTCATCGGAATTTCCATATCACTGGACTTCCACCATCATGTGAACATGGTGATAGCATTGGTCAGACCAAAAGATGTTATGGTATATGCTCGAGGGATCAACCACGAGTAAGACAATATTACGAACATCGATGGTACTGATTTGATTTGACGATAGCCCACACTCAAATCAAAGGATTAATAAGAAAATAGGTCCAGCAACTGATCACAGGGACCAATCGATGAAGATATCATCTTTCTTCAACACACACTACACAAGAATATCTCTTTGGAACGTACTAAGTTAGGCAAGCTTTTATCTTCCAACTCTCCAAGTTGTTGTTCAGCTTAACCAACTAGCTCAGGGTATCCGGCACAGATACTTGGAGAAAGCACTACTAGAAAAACCGCTACTAATGGCGCACCTAATTTGGCCATTAATGGCGCATCTCTGGTGCACCATTACTAGCACGCCATTAGTAATTTTTACTAATGGCGCACCAGTGGTGCGCCATTAGTATCTGGTATACTAATGGCACACCACCGGTGCGCCATTAGTATAAACTACGATCGCCATTAGTATGCCTCCCGGGGCCATGTATACCAGGTGCTTTGGCATACTAATGGCGCACGACCACGAGATGCGCCATTAGTAACCATGGCATACTAATGGCGCACCGACCAGATGATGCGCCATTAGTATGCTTTGTCATACTAATGGCGCATCGTCATGTGATGCGCCATTAGTATGAATATTAGGTTTTTTTATTTTTTATTTTCTGTTTTTGCACAGGTTACAAAATGTATAATTTGACAAAATATAGACAGCACACATCAACAACAGATTCATCGAATACAATAGAAGATTAGTCTTTGAATACAATTCATCATATTAGTCTCCTAATACTATTCATCATATTAGTCTCCGAATTGAAAAGACCGAACAAAGATAGAACATTATATTACAAGTCTCGAGACCGCGAGTAGCGAGTTTGTCTTCACATTACAAGTCGATATCGATCATCTAAACTACCATCACATAGAAGAGAGCTGCGGTCATCACGATGAGCATCATCACGATGAAACTCGTCTTCATCCGGTTCCTCCAACGCTCCCTCCCTCTCCGCTAGATAGCGGGCGATCTAGATTCGCCTCGGCCCTAGTGGTGTACCCTTTGTAATCTGTTACCGCTGAATCGGTGAACCTGTCTCCGACACTCCTCCCGTCATCGTAGACTCGGGAACCTTACCCTTGTACACGACATACGTCGGCATCGCTATGCACTAGCCAAATGAAACGTTAGTACCAATTCACGAGACAACACATAAGCAATATATAAGTATGCAACAGAATGATCGAAGAGAAAAGCAAGACATTAATAGCATCGATTACATCTAAGTTGAGCGACTCTCAAACCAAAGAGACATACTACAAGTTCATTAAAGTTTAATTACAACATGAGCCAATCGATGTTTGAGAACTGACAACTCGACTCAAGGGACGGGCGTGGATGAAGCCGCCGTCTATCGTGGGAGTCATGAAAGAACGGGCGTTGTCATCCTGCATTTGTAGCATTGTGTCGATGTCACCGCTGGACGGTTGATTTCGAGGTAGAACTGCCCGAGGTACGAAGGACATCTTGATGGATGATTTCCGCAAACTCCATTCGGATGCGAAAGAATTCTTGTCGATGTCCGCGTCTGGATTGCCGACACGCCATGCCCAATCTTGGAGTTTACTTGGTAGCGAAGTTGATGATGGTCCCGTCGATCGCCCGCATGTGATGGATGGCGTAGTAGGCACCCTTCGACCGCCAAAGCGGCTGCTTGACGCAGCGAACGTCGTATTGTGGGAGAACACGTGCTTGCCATATTTACTGAATAGGCCCGGTGAAGGTGCCTCCAGATTTGGCGTGGCTGGGAGAACATCATCAAGAACCTTCTTGAAATTTGTGTAGTATACGTTCGATGACGGTCCGGTCGAAATCGTGGCCATGGAATATTTGGGGCTTAGGAGGATGGCGTGCAACGTGTGTCACCGCAGAAAACACGGAATGTTAAAAGAAAAACGATCGAAATGTAAGAATTCATATGTTATGGGCGGTTGAGGGAGGACTTACTCGGAAAGTAAGGCACGAGGAAGTTATCCTTATTTTGGTTTGCGAATGGCGCCGAGGTAAGAACTTCGCGACTTGCGGTCCCCAGCGTTGCCCAAGATCTTGGCACGCATGTAGAAGGGGTCGACTATCACGATGTCCGGGTCTTATCGCAAATGATCCGCATCTCCATACTCAGCGAAAATAGCGAGCGAAGGTGTAGTGCAGCGGATGAAGGTTCAACATAGCGTGGATGTCATCAAAAGCGCAGGACGATCGTGACGCTGATGGAGTTATCCATAAAGCCCTTGACCTCGCACCTTGGCCGCGAAAACTGGTATGCCACATCCTTCTCCCGAGACGCCGCTTCTCCAAAGAAAGAACACTGTCATGCAGACTCCGCATAGCACCGGTTGCAGCATTGAGCATATTTGTCGGTAGCATCGCCCTACCCGCCACATGCACCCTCCTCGAGATATCCTGCGGTGAAGGTGGCCCGTCCTGAGCACGGATCGTACTCTGTGCCGGCTGGCTCGCACCCTTCTTAGTCTTTCTTTTGCGTGCCTTCTTCTTCTCCTGTAATGGGACCGAGTTTTGCTCACAGACCGCCTTCTTGAGTGTGTTGGGGCTGATAATATTTCGCACCTCGCCTATCTCGAGGCTCGGTGAAGTCGGCAGTGGGGCGTCTCCGAGAGCTGAGCGCCGGCGGCGCTGTTGCAACTTGGCTTCTCCATGATGCGAGCTAGATCGCACACGTCTTTTGTTGGGTTTGGTTCTTGAGAAGGAGGCCCCATGAAGTCGCCATCGCACCCATGATCGGCAAAGTCTTGATCGGCGTTGCCAAATGTATCATAGTCGCCGTCGTCGTTCGATCCTGTGCCATATGCATGTTTGGATCCATGGCATAGGGATGTCCGCACCGTTGCGGCGGTCTTGCCATGGGGCCGACTTGGCGCCGCACGATCGGCGGTGTTGTCTTTGGGGTGGTGTCCCCGCCCCAAACGAATCTGGCTCTTCGCCAAAGCAGGGCCAGCTCAAGCATCTTGCCGAGGGTCATCACGTCATCATCGCCGGCCCCGACGGGTCGATTCGGAGGTAACAACTCGTCGCAGCCTGGCAGCACCGAACCAGTTGAACCCTAAACAAGTTGGGTGGCATCTGGGTACCGTGGAACAAGGGTTGCCGGTTGAACTATTTTGCCCTTGGCGACATCGACCAACTCGTTGTTCACGAAGTGGAGGAGAGTGCACGAACGTCGTCGGCGCCCTGCGAAAACATGTAGGGCGTCGGGGATGCCCGATCAAAGGCAAGGAGATGAAGTCCTCGGCGAGAGAGCTTAATTAGTTACCGTGATGATGGCGTCGAGCTCGGCTAATGTAGAGGCACCGCCAACGGCGGCGTCAGATGAACGGAGGGCCGCTTGCTGCAGAGGTGCCAGCCGGCGACACCCGGTGCATTAAGCTCCGTGCGGCGTCGGAGACACCAATGCCGCCTCGCCGGGGCACCAATGGCCACGCCATCGCATTATGCGAGTTGCTAGCCGTGAAGCTAGGAATCGGGCGGCCCCTGTTGGCCGCCCGCAATCCACGACTCAACCCGAGATCAAGGTAGGCACAATGGCGGTGATCGTCGCTCCGAGTCGTTGTTCCACTTGCTCTTGGACAATCTCTAGAATCCGCGCCACCTGTGCCTTGAGTTCTTGAACCTCTCGCGCCTGGCTTTCCGAGCTGGTCTTTTTCTCCTTCCGCACACCAGCGGTATAGTATGACCCCCATTGTCAGGACCCCGATCCTAAGTCACACCGATCTAGCATGTAACACATCATATCACTTTGCGGCCTCACGCACGGTATTCCCACGGTGTCGCCTTACCATGGCCCGGGACCGTTTGCGTCTTTTGGCTCACGTATATGATAGTGTCGCTAGCATCCATATGACAAAGAACCCGGGCCGACATGGCTAGTCGTGAACCCAAAGCGGCGCTAACCCATGGGGACAGGCATACATGAATCACATCGAGCATGTCGGTCATCAACGTATGTATTCGGGCTGTAGCACTGGGCTAACAGGACTCCGGTATCCCGGGCTGTAGCAGGCTAGGCAGGACTCGAATAACACCGCGTGACATTTCCCGAAGGACAGACATAAGGAACGAAGTGAGACACATGCCGCCGATCAAGTGTCCAAGCAGTAGTGCTGGGCTAGCAGGACTCCGGTGAACCGGGCTGTAGCGGACTACTATCGCTCAGAAGCACGAGACTACATTTCCCCATATGAGAGGCTGCCAAGGATAAACAACTAGTTTGTCGGATCCCACACATACCAAGCATTTCAAACATACACACAATATGCTCAATATGTGTAGATACAACATGGCATCACAACACAACTCTACGACTCAGAATATTATTCATTAGGCTCCGAGGAGCGAGATATTACAAACATGGGTCTCATGACCCAACACTCAGAGCATACAAGTCAAAACACAAGCGGAAGCTAAACATGTCTGAGTACAGACAACTATAAATGAAAAAGGCTGAGAAGCCTGACTATCTACCAAATCTTGCCGAGGCACAAGATCGTAGCTGAGGTAACAAGCTAAACGTCGAAGTCCAAGCGGAACTACTAGCGAGACTGACGTCTCTCTGCAAAACATAAAATAAGCAAACGTGAGTACAATTGTACTCAGCAAGACTTACATCAGAACTAACTACATATGCATCATTATCAAAAGGGGGTGGTGGAGTTTGACTGCAGCAAGCCAGCTTTGACTCGGTGGCTATCCTGAACTACGACTGCAAGTAACTCTTTTGAGGTGGCGCACACGAGTCCACATATTCACCATATCAAGTACACCACTATGGATCCGCTCCCGTCTACCTACGAGAAACGCCATCCATAGCACTCACGCTTATCTTGCGCATTTTAGAGTATCCACTTTCACTTGTCTATGAACTGATATAGGCAACCCAGAAGTCCTTATCCGTGGACACGGCTATTCGAATAGATCATATTAAACCCTGCAGGGGTGTACTTCTTCACACACGCTCTCACCACTTACCGCCGTTTACACGACATGTACTCGGCAACCTTCAAGCGGAAGCCCAACGTGGGTGTCGGCCACGGCCTACCTAAACACTCAAGTCCCTAGTCCAGGTTTATCGCCTATTCGGGTTCCATCCGCAGGGAGTCCGGCCGAGGTTTCCCATACAGCCCCGAACGATGTGTGCAGGGTTCCCGAGATACCAAACGGGCATTCGGTACACCGGGCCACGGTGCCTACCGCAACACAACCCACCCCTAAGGTCAGCGTTGCGTGCGGCCCCCAGCATGCTACAAACACCAGAAACTACTTGCAACTCCCGGACTGAGGACAAGGGTGGTTAAGAAGCCGAGAGGGTCAATTAAGGATCCCAATGCGTGGTAGTAACTGTTTCATGGATCACAAACACAGAACTCAGTTCCTGAGGACGGCTGCAATGAGACAACCCACCATGTACTCCTACATGGCCTCTCACCGCTACCTTTACCAAATCGTGTTCACACACTTAGCTCACACACAATAGGACATGTTCATAACAATTCCAATTCATTCCCGATGAATCAGACCCGACTCAACTCTAAGCAGTAGCAGGCATGACAAACAAGCATAAATGAGTAGGCACAACATGGGCTCAAACAACTCCTACTCATGCTAGTGGGTTTCATCTAATTACTGTGGAATGACAGGTCATGCAAAGGATCAAGGGTTCAGCTACCGCAGCAAGTAACAGTTGAATCGTTGTTGTCCTAATGCAATAAAATAGAGCAGGAGCGAGAGAGTGGGATTGTATCGGAATGAACAAGGGGGTTTTGCTTGCCTGGCACTTCTGAAGATAATAGTTCTTCATCGGTGTCATCGAATAATCATCGTCGATCGTCGTCTCACCGAGAGGGGACAAGCATCGCAAACAAGAGAGAACACAATCAATGCAATGCACATATATGATGCATGATCATGTTAGGGTACTGAATTCACCTAATGCAATAATAAACCAAGTTAGTTGGAGTGGAATTCAAACAAGGTTGAATTCCAACTCAAAATGCTATTTCATAATTTACCCTAATCATAATTCATCCTATTCAGTGATGTTAACTTGTTCAATCATGCATGATCATGGCATAAACAGATTCTTCATATTTTTCTGATCATTTTTCATATATAAATTATTTCCATCCGAGTTACGGTTGAATTTATATGATTTTTAGAAGTTTAGAGTATTTTCTGAAATTTACTGAATTAAATTAAATCTAGAAACCTAATTATGGCGTCAGCCTGACGTCAATGTGACGTCAGCGGTCAACTGGGTCGCTGTCCAGGTCAAGCCTGACGCTGGGACCCACGTGTCAGTGTCCTAGTTAATTAACAGAGGCTGTTAGTGCTAATTTTGTCCTAACTAAAATGTCAGTGAGGCACGGGCCCACATGTAAGTGACTCCGGGGAAGTCAACTAGGCCAAACCCCGGGTCAAAAGGGTCATCGCCACCGGCGGCTTGACGCCGCGCGACGTCGACGCAAGAGCAAGTGCAATAGCCATTCCGGCCACCAAAAGGGCCGGGGAGAGTACCTACGGGGAGCTGGGGATGCACTGAGGTTCTTGGTGGGGATAGCCGGGGCCGGGGCGGCCGGGATCGACGTCGGCGACGAACTTGGCGGCCGCCGGAGCTCGGGTTCGGTGGCTACTGGGCTGCGGTGCACGAGAGGGAGGCGAAGGTGCTCGTGCTCTGGGAGTCGCTGAGCGTGTTTATGGGCTCGGGCCGGCGGCGGGGGGGCTGGCAAGGCGCGCCATAGCCGCGGTGAGGAGCTGTCGGCCGTAGTGGAGACGGGGGTTAGAGGGGGAGACGAGTCGGGAAGAGGGGATCGACTTGGGGCTCACCGTGGTTGCGAGGAGGCCGTCGGTGAGCTCGGGTGGGCACCGAGCCGGCGACCCGGTCGGCGACGGCGACGGCGGGTCCGAGAAGGGGAAATGGTGGGGCGGCGCCTCGGGGCGTTGGGGACGCGTGGGTCAGCGGAGAGGTCCGGCGACGAGGCGGAGCTCTTGGGCACGCCAGGCGAGGCAAGGGAAGGGCGGTGGCCGTGACTACGGCGGCGGTGGCGACAGGCCGCTCGGTCGCGTGAGGAGAGAGAGCAGAGGAAGGGGAGGGTTCGGGAGAGAGTGAGAGAGGTCGAGGGGCGGCGTGGTGCGCGTGGAGGCGACTCAGGCGGTCGAGGGGCACGTGGCAGGGAGGAGCCGGGCGTGGCTCGCTGCAAGATCGGACGCAGCTGCTTCTCCTCTGGCAGGAGGAAGAAGACAGCGCTGCCCCTGTGGGCAGGCTGGCTTTCGCCAAATGGGCCACTACAATGGTGGGCTGCACGGTGAGTTTCCTCTCTCTCTTTTCCATTTCTGTTTTCTAATTTTGCAGTTTGTTTTGATCCAGTTTTAAAACCAAATCAATTTAATAAATCCTGAAAATATTCACAGGCACTTTATGAATTACTTCTATGGCCCACAAATACTTCCAACATTATTTGAGCATTTAAATTATTTATAGTGTTCAAATGCCCAAATTCAAATAGTGTAAGATTTAATTCAAAAATCCAGAATGACCTAGAGATATGCTCATCATTTTTGGCGAGAGGGTTTTACCTTTATCAAAATCATGAACATCTCCAAAGGCATTTTGGGTTTATTGAAAATATTTTGAAGTTGAACCTATTTGAAATATTTTAGTGCTAGGGCTTGGTCCTCCCCATTTCAATTTTCATGGAAATTAACATGATGACATGAATGCCTTAATGCAGCTAATGTCAAGCAACTCTAGGGCTGTGACACCCATTTTGTCGACAAGCCTTTGCCGGCCACACAACCAACTGACGTCGGCTTACTGAGCTTATCCTTGTTCTTCATTACATTCAACCCCCTATTTAGAGTGGTGTCCCAAGGGTTGCTCTGAGTCGACCCAGCTCTTGCTTTCAATCGCATGGAAGGAATGTGAACCATTTAGAAATTTGGCTTCATTAATTAGAATGCAACCATATGGAGCTAATTACGCGGGGTGTATTCCTTACCAGAAAAAGCTCAAGCGACCTGGTCTTCAGATCCGTGGTAAGCTCCTTTGTTTTCGGGTCCTTCTTATACCGGGCCCTGACAAAGTTCCTGGTCTGCTTGTCACCGTATTTATCAAAGAGGGGCGGTAGGCCTTGCTCGGCACGGTCCGCCTCCTCCTTGTCCCATATAGGCTCCGCCACTCTGTAACCGCCGGGACCGAGTGTGTGTTCCCCTATGTTCAGCTCCCGCATTTTTTCCCCCACTCACTTGATTGGGAGTTTGCGGTGCTCGAGCAATTGATCTTGAAGTCGTTGTAGTCATCTTCGGTGATCGAAGGATTTTTCTCCTTGATCTTCTCATAACTCTCACCTTTCTCGATCATTCTCTTCACATTGCTTTTCCAAGTAGACAGGGCCTTTCTCATCTTCGTGAGGGCAGCATTGTTCACTTTATTCCTTTGAGGCTTGTGTTTTTGAAAGCAGCGGGAACTTGTATCGCTCGTGCAGCTTCGTGAAGAGGAGGTTGCGCAAATTCCTCGGTCGGGATGCCTCGTGTTCTCGGTGTTGATCGAGACGGTGCTCAAGAATGCACCGAGCTGAAGCGAGTACCCTTGACTATTCGTTCGGGCGCCGTTGGATTCCGTCCGGAGTCCACTTCATAACTTCCTCCTTGAGGGTGCGGAGCACGGTCGGGCGCCGTCCTTCCGCTGCCTCTTCATTGGCTGCCATCGTGCGTGCGCCGCCATCATCGATGGTGGCATCCTCGGCGGCACCATCGGTGGTGGCATCGTGTGGTCATCCTCGGCGGCACCATCGGTGGTCTCGGGATCGGTGGGGAAGGCGGCGGCCTCATACAAGTGAGGTTGTTCCTCCATCTCTGGGACAGCTCCTGAATGCCTTGCCGCCCAACCCCGGCCTCATCGTTGTGGGCCATGTTTCTCTCTAAATAGAAACAAAGCTTGGTCAAAAGTTGGTTATTGTCAACGAACAAGATCATGGTCTCATCATTTAGGGTTTGTCGACACGAGGCATCCTAAAATCTAAGCTTTTATCATTGAGGGTTTTTCGACGCCGAGGCACCCTAAAAGCCTAAGCTTTCATCATTTCGGTTTTATCGACACCGAGGCACCCTAAAAGCCATGCATTAGTCACAAGTACGCCAGCACTTGATCCTACTTAATTAACTACTACGATACCCGCCCATGCATTAGTCACAAGTACCCCATATGTCCTATTTTTAGCAAAGTCATGCTAAAATTCACGGAAAATTTCAGCATGACCTTTGCTGAAAATAGGACATATGGAGTACCAATTTGCCGGAACGGAAGTTAATCGACATTCCGCAAACTCAAGGGCCTCTCGGGTACCTGCAAAATCATCACGACACGATGGTCGGAGACAAAACCCAGCAAACTAGCAAAATCATCACAAATTGTTTTCTGTTAAAGATGATCATCATCTTTACAAGTCTTTCTCAATGTGATCACAAGTAATTCAGAGGCATCACAAGTAATTCAGAGCATCACAAGGCATTAGTAGTTCAAGACATGAACAAGTTTTACAAAGCACATCAATATGTATTGTATTTCATTGTGGAGTTATATACAATATGTTACAACAAAGAAACAGCTTAATCCATGCCTCAACTTATCAACAGTCATTACTTGTCAAATACGAGAAGAAGGAACAATTTACTTGTGACATAGTTACAAATGATGATGAGAATAAAGCAACACCCTACACTAGCCTAAAAACAAGTGAAGTTTCACCCATATAAGAACAAGTGAATTCTAGTCCCATTGACACTCCTGGTTTTCTACAAACACCAAGTACTAGGGCACACAAAAGTTCTGAAATTTGTGTGCCTAACTGAATTAACTGAATTTTCAATAACGAATAAACTAAATTTTCAAAACTGCAAGAAGCCAATTAAAAAATCCTCTCATCTCATATGAGGATTGTTAATCCTAAGACTAATAGTTTGTTGTGCAGTACAGCTACAGTGATGCCATGTCCATTTGTCCCTCCCCAACTAGATACTAGAGTAGCACTATTGATGCCCTGTTCTTGCTGAACTTTATGACAGATATACAACAGTTTCAGTGAGTGCATTTATCACTTGTTGGAGTATGCTACAGCTTCTACAAATCACAAACTCCTTTAGTTTACATCTCAGTTTTAGCAAACACTACAGTTTCAAAGTGAAGGAGTCATAACTGAATAACAGGCACTATTGTTTCTCTACAGTATTGGAACACTTGAACATTTTCGCTTAATCTGTAGCAAGAAAAATGTTTCATCCAAGGACTGAACAAATCGACATGGCACCTACTATTTTCATCCAACTACTTTAAAAAAATGATATAATCAACACTATATATAATCGACGCGCAGAGCATTTCTCCTAGATATAATCAACACTAGAGCCACCTCTCTTACATCTACATATATTTTGCACGTTTTGTCGGCAGAAATACCATCGAGATAATATGCGAGGACTTGTTAGAATCCCATTAGCACTCAAAGCAAGAATCACGCACTACACTTCATTGCTTCAGCCACATGGACTGTATAGCAAATTTCAGTAGTTGAAGATACTAATAAATACCCAATTACACACAAATGCTTTCAAGACTTGATATTGTGCAGTGTTACTGTTTTATATATAAATACACAATGCTTATAGCACTTTCGATGGTGTGTGTTAGGCTTCAATGCGCACTCAAACGATTAGAGCAGCAATGCTTGTAACTAAAGAGGGCATGTTTCATGACAATTTCCTGTACCTCTCTCACCCCAACTCATATATTGCAGTACTTGGGGCATAAATAACCATCAGGTTATGCAGGTACTTATTACAAGCCCATAGCAAGAATCACTCACTAGACTTAAATGCTTAAACCACATGGACTACAGAGAAAATGTTGGAAGTTGATTTATACTCATAAATATACAATTATACTCCTTGCTCCTACCACTTTATATGGTGCATAACTAATGTATTGTACATACTTCCTACAACACTTGATAGTGTGTGTTAGGCTTCATTGCTCAGCAAAGACATCTTAGAGCACCAAGAATTGTAATTAACGAGGGCATACGTGTCAAAAATTTATAGATGTACTGCTCTACACTAACATCTGCACATTGTGCATAACACATTCAAGACTAGGGTACATTCTCATCAATGAAGATCAGCAGGGAGCAGATGAACAACCTAAATATCAGAATTTTGTAAGACAAAAAAAAAGCAACAGTTTCAGTAAACTGTTTTTTCAGACTACAATATTTTCAGTAAACTGTTTCTGGGATAACAACAGTTTCAAGAAACTGTTTTGGGTCTCTAACTAAATCATCAAGTTTCAATGCAGGAATCCCAAATCACCAAATATGCATCTTGTGACCTATAAACTAAATCACTAAAGTGAACTGAGGAGCATCGAGGAGCAAGATGGGGCCATGCGTGTAACCGAGGAGCAAGAAGCATGCCGCCATGGCTCTAGGGTTTGCAGGGAGGGTGGAGGAGAAGGAGGAATCACCGGGAGGGATGGAGGAATGGAGGAAGACGCCGGCGTTGAAGCTCCGGCAGCGGCCGGCGTTGAAGCTCTGGTGACACGCGGGCGGGCTCCTCCACTCGCCCGTCTCTGCGTCTCGCCTGATCCGTTCCACGCTGGGCTTGGGCGAGGGAGGTGGCGTCGGGCGGGTCGAGGCGCGCGGGCGACGGTGGTGTCGGGCGGCGTCGAGGCGGGCGGGGCGACGGTGGCGTCGGCGGGTCGAGGCGGCGGGCGACGGTGGTGTCGGGCGGCATCGAGGGTGGCGGGCGACGTGGCGTCGGGGCGGGGTTGAGGGCGGCGGGCGACGGTGGTGTTAGGGCGGCGGCGGGCGGCGGGCGACGGTGGCGCCGGCGGCGGGGCGGCGGGGTGTCAAGGGCGACGGTGGCGTCGAGGGCGGCGGAGAGGAGATCGGGAAGGGATCGCGGGCGAGGGCGAGGGAGAGAGCGGGATCGGTCACGGTAGGGCGCCACAATACTAATGGCGCACCACCCATGTGCGCCATAAGTACATACATACTAATGGCGCACCAGGGTGAGGTCGCCATTAGTATTTTTTTTCCTTTCGAGCCAACAGTTATCTACCACCGACCTGATACATGTCAAGTCTTCTCTACTAGCTCGACGGTCAGCAGCTAGTTCTCACACCAGAGGTCTGGGTTCGATTCCTGTGCTCCACAATTTTTTATGCATTTAAAATGCTGTTTGATACTTATTTGTGTTTAAATATGTTCAAACTTGTTTAAATCATAACAGTAATATATTTTTATAAGACAGTAATAATTTTTGAAAAATATCATCAAACAGTAATGCGGTGGAGCGGGAGGTGCTTGGGGTGCGGGGGTCGGGCGGCGGTTGAGTAGGGAGGTGCGGGCGGGGTCGGCGGCGGTTGAGTAGGGAATCGAGGTGCGGGCGGTCGGCGGCGGCGGCAGTGGACGGATCTGGCGAGGTGGGATAGCGATCGAGATGGAGGGGGATCGAGTGTCCATGAAATTAAAAATATTCATGATAGTTCAAAAGTGCCCATGAAATACAATCGAGAAATGAAGTCTCGATTTAAATACAATCGATCTTAGCTAGCTATCTCTTCACAATCTTCTTGCCCTTCTTTTTCGCAAATGGAGTTCTTCTATGGAGCAGACGTCCTTTAGGTAGGGTGGTCCTGCTTCTTCTTGTGGTGTATGCTGCTACTTCATCATCGTCGTCATGTTCGATCCTCGGTCGCCGTGCTTGTCGAAGTCTTGCTCATTGGCTACTCCATCCATTCCGATGATCTTCCTTTTGCCTCTCCTCCGACAACACGACCGGGCTTTGGCGGTCGGTAATGAAGAAGCATTGGTCCACTTGGGAAGCCAGTACCCATGGCTCATTTTTCGGTGACGTTTGCGCGCGGTCTTGGATTTGGCATCGGGTATAACCATGGTGGTGAAATACGGTCTTCTTTATGACGTTCTTGGCCCATCGACACGGAACATCGGGACCTTCTCTCCAGCGTAGCTCAGCTCCCAGATCTCCTCGATCCTTCCGTAGTATCTGTCCTTGTCGTTACCGGTGTAGGATTCCATCGTTACCCCGGAGTTCTGATAACCATCGCTCTTCATGTCCTTGGCCTCGGTGTAGAATGTGTAGCCGTTGATATCGTACGCCTCATAGGTCATCAGGTTGTGCTCGGCGCCTGTGACAAAGGCGAATATGAGTTGTTCTTCGCGGAAGAATCCTCATGTAAAGGGCGACAAAAGCTTCGCTTGAACCAACGCGTGAAACATGAGTTGTGCTCTTTGAGTATATCTCCGTCCGTCCTCTGTTGGCCTCGGTCATTGTACGTCTTCTTAATAAAGGTTTTGTGCTCTACCACCCAAGGATCGACCACGTCTATGTGTTGTAGCGCGACTAGGTTTGCTCTTTCAAAGTCGGCGAGTCGACCCTCGAAGTCGACATGCATTTCGCGGCGACCCTCACGGTGACCCCATCCAGCGAGCCTGCTGAGGTGCTGTTGACGGAAAGACCAACGGGTTCTCGATGCCTAGATAATTAGTGCAGTAGGAGATGCACTCTTGATCGAAAGCCCCAGCTATGCTTCCCTCTGGGCGTGACATGTTGCGACGTATCCTTTGATGACACCATTCATCCTTTCGAGCGGCATCATGTTGTGCAGGAGCGTCGGCCCGAGTTGGATGATATCCTCCACTATATGGACCAGCAGATGCACCATAACGTCGAAGAATGCGGGCGGGAGTACATCTCAAGCTCGCATAGTATCACCACGATCTCTTCCTGTAGCCTTCGAGTTGCCTCCGCCAATCGACTTCCGAGAGATTCCGTCGAAGAAGTTGCATAGGCCAAATAGCGTTTCCGCGGACGTGCGCGTCCATGATCCCACGGATTACAATCGGAAGTATCTGCGTCATCAACCGCGTGATATCGTGAGACTTCATCCCGCTGAACTTCTGCTTCGCTGGGTCTAGGTATCTGCTTATCTTCCCCGCGTAACCGTAAGGAAGTTTTACTCCTAGGAGGCAGGTGAAAAACTGCTCGATCTCCTCCTGACTTAGAGTGAAGCACGCTGGAGGGTAGTCATTTCCGGTCTTCTTGGCCTTTTTGCCTTTGCGACGACTTTCTGTGTCCTGCTTCGCCTCATCATCATCATCATCATCATCATTAGCGTGAAGCTCCTGCCTGATGCCCATTGATTTCAAGTCTGCCCTTGCTTTCGGCCCATCTTTGGTCCTCTCTGGCATGTTGAGCAGGGTACCAAGCAGACTCTCGCACACGTTCTTCGTGATATGCATGACATCAAGGCTGTGAGGCACACGGTGGATCTTCGATCGACAAGTCCCGAAAACAGACCTCGTTTTCCATACCTTCAGCAGCGACTCTGGCGCCTTCGCTTCTTTCGGCTCTGGCGCCTTTTGCTTCTTTCGGCGGTGGGCAGTCTTTCCAATTTTCAACAGCTTGTCTATTTCCTCGCCGCTCCTCGTACAGGCGTTTTGGGTTCGGTTTCACCATCGAACAGATCCTTGCGTCTCCTCCACGGGTCATCGTCGCAAGCCACCTTCGATGTCCCATGAACACGGTTTTCAAGACCGGGATCTCTATCTAGGCTGGCGATCGTTGTGTCATCTATGCACCTTACGCATCCGTAAAATCCGTGGACTACCTGCCCGCGAGATATCCGTAACCGAGATAGTCGTGCACCGTCGTGAGCAGTCACGGCTCTCATAGGGAAATATTCTTTCTCTGCTGAGTCCCACGTATTGGCTGGCGTTTTCCACAGCGTGTCAAGCTCCTCTTTCAGCAGCCCGAATACAGATTGATGTCGTTCCTGGTTGTTTGCCCTTCAATTAGCATACTCATGTGAATGTACTTCCTCTTCATGCACAACCAGGGGAAGGTTGTACATCCACACAAACACAGGCCAGGTGCTATGTGTGCTTCTCTGGCTGCCAAGCGGATTGACTCCATCGGTGCTCGCGCCCAGACGATGTTCCTTGGATCGTTCCCAAATTCTGAGTCTTGAAGTTCAACGCTTGCCACCGGCTCGCATCCTTAGGGTGACTCAGCATCTTGTCTTTTTATCTATCTCCGGATCATTTGCGTCATCTTCCCGCTTCTTCTCCTCCCTATCCGTGTGCCAGCAGGAGCTTTGCTACCTTAGGGTCCGCGAAATAGCGCTGCAGACGAGGTGATCGGAAAGTACCACACCACTTTTCGAGGAGCTTTCTTCCTCTTCTTGTATCGAGTGGCGCCGCACACGGACATATGGTAGACTCCGCGTGCTCGTCCCGATAAATGATGCAATTTTTCATGCACATGGTATTTCACGTCGCGGTAAATCGAGAGGACACACGATTTTCTTCGCCTCCTCAAACTGGTTGAGCACTTGTTCCCCTTGGGAAGGCGTTAGTGCGAATGACATGTTCTCGTCGAAGCATCGTCGGTCATTTTGTGTTTTACCTTCATCTCGAGCCATGGCGTTACTTTCAGCGGGTATCCTCGGGCCTGCATCCTTCATACAATGGAGTAACCGCGTCTAACTCAAGTTGATCCATCTTGGCTTTCTCTCGGGCGGCAGCTCTGGCGTTATCCGTGCGCTTGAGAAGCAGCTCTTGAATATGAGGTCCTGCACCCAGCCCATCGATGGTCCAGCGTCGTCACCGGCATCATCATCTTCATGATCATGCCCGTCGCCTGCTCCGGCATCTTCCTCATCATCATGTCCTGCATCTTCTACATGATGATGTACAACATCACCGTCGTGATCATCTCCGGGATTCTTCGTCTTCTCGCCCGCCCGAGCCGCGGTGGTTGTCTTGCTGCCCTTCCTCATTTCTTGCCCGCCCCATGGATGACTTCGTAGTCATCTTCATCACCTTGCCACCGATAGCCATCCATGAAACCACGCAAGAGCAGATGGTCCCGCACCTGCCCGGAATCCGGGTCCGCAATAAGGCTCTTCACTTGCATCTTCGACACGGACATCTTATCTCCGTCTCGTTCTTTTGAAGCATCTCGGCCTTCATGACCTCAAAACCTATTCACGATGCCTTCGGTCATCGTGCGGACCATGGTCGCCTGCGGGGTAGAGCAAAACGATATTTTAGAACCAAACAAAAATTTGGCATGACTTTCCCTAAAAATAGGACCAAAAAGAATGCTTAATGCCAAAATTCTACTTGAAACGGAAATGAATCAACATTCGGCAAAATATTGGCAACTATCGCATTTCAAATACCGGTACACCTCCAAACACAAACACATATGCAACACCACAAACATATGCAACACCACGAACATACATAGATCTAGCTAGGCCGTAAAAGTGCATGTGCACATTGTTGTAGGGAGAACAACATAAATATAGCTTCCCCTTACTTACCTATTAAAACAAGGTAATTTAACCACTTAATTTGAATGAATCTATGGTGGAAATGAGGTGAAAAGAGGAGGCACCGAGACAAGGAGGAGGTGGAGAGAATGAAGTGGGGAGAAAGTGAGTGTGGGTAGGAGGGCTGTCCAAAATATCTTGTTGCTGCCCACTTACTAATGGCGCACCAGCACTAAATGCGCCATTAGTAATCCAGGTAACTAATGGCGCACCTCTGGCGGTGCGCCATTAGTAGATTTGCAAAAATAAAAAAAATACTAATGGCGCACCTCGGCGGGATCGCCATTAGTATGTTTGGACAAAGCACTAGTTCAAAAAATTCCTATACTAATGGCGCACCCATTTGCAGTGCGCCATTAGTAGTTACAACTACTAATGGCGCGCCTTGAGCGGGATGCGCCATTAGTATGTTTGAACAAGCGCACTAGTTCAAAAAAAGTTTCATACTAATGGCGCACCCTTTGCATGGTGCGCCATTAGTAGTTTCAACTCTAATGGCGCATTAGCATGTGGTGCGCCATTAGTATATACAAATGGCGCACCAACTTTCTGGTGCGCCATTAGTGTCAATCCCATCTATAGCCCTTTTTCTAGTAGTGAAGGGTGGTTACAAGAAAACCAACTTGATCACGAACTCGACATAGCGGTCAGGTGACAACCTGGTAACACTTCCGAGAAGATATTTGGAGAGTCACGAACCACCGGTATGTTACTAAGCTCGAGAACAATCTTGCTTTTGAGGGCAAGACGATATGATCAAATGAGTGAGGACTTGACAAGATCCTAACTCATCAATCGAAGTGTGCACCAGAAATAAGGACTAGGTAGCACGATCAATCTTAGGATGATGATTTAATAACCAACACGCTAAGAATGAGGATATTGTCCATTAGCTACCAAGCAACGAGTTGCTCGGAGTATTGATTTCACACATCACAATTCACTTGTCGGCATTCTGGTTACAACAACACGAGGACCGAGGAATGAATGATGATGGTGTGAAGTATCACTACGTCAAGAATCCATAAGAGGTGGTGCAATTCTCATGACATTCTTGACATAAAGATGGTAACACTCCAGGTGGAACAGACTCAAAAGCTGGGTTGGCATTTTGATCTGCGGAATACAACTACTTTGACCCAATCCCAGATATGGGTGAGGTACTTGAGTTTGTTTCTCCTAGTCATTCCGGATAGAATGGCTTGCGGACCACAAGAATAATAGGCATCGATGACGAATGCACGACTATTCCTGACTATCAATTGACAGATGGGGGTCAGAATACAACTAAGGAGGAACAACTCGAGGAACATATAACTTTCTGAGTTGTGGATGCATAGATTAGTATGTCGAGCGAAGCTCAACATTTCTTCCGGATAACCCATGCGGAAAAGGTAGAAGCGCAGATTCACAATTATGAATGGAGAACTCCTCAAGAGTACTCTGACTGTGATCCTTCGGTTCAGCGAGGAACTTCTGCCATAAGCGGTTCATGGTATTTGGAAGAAGGAAATACCACGGACCTCGAGGACTATTGCAAGGTTACTAATATCCTAAAGGAGCTAGCAATTACTATCAACATGAAGTAAGTAGGGTGAATCTCGGATTCAAGAACCCAGGAATAGAATGCCTACTAACTAATAACATCACGGGATGCTTTCAAGAATAATGGCCAGAATCATCACACTGGGGATACAAAAGCATTGCTAAATTACTAGGTGACTTCCTAAACACCTAGGGTCATAATAATAGCTCCAACATCTACGCCGAGGCAACAAAGTACCTCAACTTACCGATTAGTGTGCTTATTCTGACCAAAGGGACATCGGGAACGGAAGGAAAGGATTTGCAAATGCATCAGACTATTTAGAGACCTGGGATGACTCGGACAGCATAATGGGTGTAAATGCTCAAAATGATTTGAGACATCCTGCAAAATGGTGGCATAACCACTCAACATCACAATATCAAGGTTCCGAGATCAACAGTTATCATACAGAAATAGTAGGAACTGAACTGGGGCTTAAAACCAACAATCTTAAAGGTCTATGGATTAGTAACACATCATCCTGATAGATAGATGAGAAGCCTAGTTCTTAAACCCCGTAGAAGAGAATAGGATGACTCAGATCGAAGGCCATGAGGTATAAGGAGTAAAAGAGCCTTATGTTCCTTCCACAATCAATTCCTTACATAACTAAAGCATTTCTAGACACAACTTCGACCAGTTTGGCTTGGTAATCCTCTGAGCAGTCGAGGCTCGATACCAACGTTATCGGGACCCGATTCCAAGTCACATCGACCTAGCCGGTAACACCTCATATCACTTTGCGGCCTCACGCACGGTATTCCCACGGTGTCGCCTTACCATGGCCGGGACCGTTTGCGCTTTTGGCTCACGTATATGATAGTGTCGCTAGCATCCATATGACAGAGAACCGGGCCGACATGGATAGTCGTGAACCCAAAGCGGCGCTAACCCATGGGGACAGGCATACATGAATCACATCGAGCATGTCGGTCATCAGCGTGTGAATCCGGGCTATAGCACTGGGCTAACAGGACTCAGGGAACCTGGCTGTAGCAGCTAGGCAGGACTCGGATGTCACCGCGTGACATTTCCCGAAGGACAGACATAAGAACGGTGAAACACATGCCGCCCAGTCAAGTGTCCAGCAGTAGTCTTTGGGCTAGCAGGACTCGGTGAACCGGGCTGTAGCGACTACTATCGCTCAGAAGCACTAGACTACATTTCCCCATATGAGAGGCTGCCAAGGATAAACAACTAGATTGTCGGATCCCACACATACCAAGCATTTCAAACATACACACAATATGCTCAATATGTGTAAATACAACATGGCATCACAACATAACTCTCGACTCAAATATTTATTCATTAGGCTCCGAGGAGCGAGATATTACAAACATGGGTCTCATGACCCAACATTGAAACATACAAGTCAAAGCACAAGCGGAAGCTTAACATGTCGAAAGTACAGACATCTACAAATGAAAAAGGCCGAGAGAAGCGACTATCTACCAGATCTGCCGAGGCACAAGATCGTAGCTGAGGTAACAAGCTAAGCGTCAAGTCCAAGCGGAACTACTAGCGAGGCCAGCGTCTCTCTCGCAAAACATAAAATAATAAAGCGTGAGTACAAATGTACTCAGCAAGACTTACATCGAACTAACTACATATGCATCATTATCAACAAAGGGGTGGTGGATTTTGACTGCAGCAAGCCAGCTTTGACTCGGTGGCTACCTGAACTACATTTGCAAGTAACTCTTTTGAGGTGGCGCACGAGTCCACACATTCACCATATCAATACACCACTATGGACCCGCTACCGTCTCCCTACGAGAACGCCATCCATAGCACTCACGCTTATCTTGCGCATTTTAGAGTATCCACTTTCACTTGTCTATGAACTGATATAGGCAACCCAGAAGTCCTTTTCCGTGGACACGGCTATTCGAATAGATCATATTAACCCTGCAGGGGTGTACTTCTTCACACATGCTCTCACCACTTATTGCCGTTTACACGACATGTACTCGGCAACCTTCAAGGGGAAGCCCAGCGAGGGTGTCGGCCACGGCCTACCTAAACACTCAAGTCCCTAGTCCAGGTTTATCGCCTATTCGGGTTCCATCCGCAGGAGTCCGCCGAGGTTTCCACTAACGGCCCCGAATGATGTGTGCAGGGTTCCCGAGATACCAAGCGGGCATTCGGTACACGACCCACGGTGTATCTACCGCATCATAGCCCACCCTAGGGTCAGGTGCTACGCACGGCCTCCAACACATATCCTACAAACACGAAACTAGTTGCAACTCCCGGACAGAGGACAAGGGTGGTTAAGAAGCCGAGAGAGTCAATTAGGATCCCAATGTGTGTAGTAACTGTTTCATGGATCACAAACACAGAACTCAGTTCCTGAGGACGGCTTCAATGAGACAACCCACCATGTACTCCTACATGGCCTCTCACCGCTACCTTTACCAAATCGTGTTCACACACTTAGCTTACACACAGTAGGACATGTTCACACACCTCCGATTCATCCCCGATGAATCAGACCTGACTCAACTCTAAGAAGTAGCAGGCATGACAAACAAGCATGAATGAGTAGGCACAACAGGGCTCAAACAACTCCTACTCATGCTAGTGGGTTTCATCTATTTACTGTGGAATGACAGGTCATGCAGAGGATAAGGGGTTCAACTACCGCAACATGTAATAGTTGAATCAATGTTGTCCTAATGCAGTAAAAGAGAGCAGGAGCGAGAGAATGGGATTGTATCAGAATGAACAAGGGGGTTTTGCTTGCCTGGCACTTCTGAAGATAATATAGTTCTTCATCGGTGTCATCGAACTCATTGTCGAAACCACGTCTATCGAGAGGGAACAACCACTGACAAACAAGAAGAAACACAATCAATGCAATGCATAAACAAATGAATGACATGTCATGTTAAGGAACTGAATTGACCTAATGCAGCAGTAAGCCAAGTTAATTGAAGTGGAATTCAATCAAGGTTAAACTCCAACTCCAAATGCTAGTTCATAAATTACCCTAATCATGATTCATCCTATTCAGTGCGGTTAACTTGTTCAATCATGCATGGAAGTGCCATAAACAGATTCTTCATATTTTTCTGATCATTTTTCATATATAATTTGTTTGATTTGGAGTTACGGTTGAATTACTATGAATTTTAGAAGTTTTGGGCATTTTCTGAAAATAATAAATCATTTCTGATTTATTAAAATCCCGAAACAAATATTAAATGCATGACGTATTAGTGACGTCAGCAGGTCAACAGGCGGCCCCAGGTCAAACTGACCGTGGGTCCCGAGTGTCGTTGTCTAACTAAACTAACCTAGCTTAGTTAATACTAACCTAACTTAATTAGCCGGGCGGGGCCCGCATGTCAGTGGCTCTGGGGGAGTCAAACCCGGGTCAAACTCGCCGGACTTGACCCGAGGCTCGTCGCCGGCAGGGCCAGGGACGGCGGAGAGGTGCGGTTTCCTCCTCCGGCGACCAAACCAACGGCGGAGGCCATCTACGTGATTTAGGAGGCCCGCCGCATCGACCGGTGCCATCGGTTTCGCGGAGGTGGCTCGAACAATGGCGGCCCACTCCCGCGGCGGCCGGAGTTCGGGCGGGCGTTTCGACGTGGTAGTGCCCTAGGAGAGGCGCTGGTGTGTTCGGCATGCTCTGGTGAGGTGAGGAGAACGATGACGCGTCGCGAGGCGGCTGGTTCTGGCTCGCCACCCGGCGGGCGCCATGGCGGGCGACACGAGCTCTCGGCTCCGGTGGTTTTCATGGATAGAGTGGGCAAAAGTGCGCGGGGAGAGAGGGGAATAGAAGAGGAGATCACGGTGGGGTCGACGGCAGTCTCAGCGGGCTCGGGGAAGGGTTGGTGACGGCGTGCGGTCGGCGGCGATCTCGGACGACCGAGGGGGAAAACGGCATCGTTGGAGATGCCACAGGGCTACTGGCACCGCGTGGCTCAGTGGGGAGGGCGACGATGTCGTGGAGGAGCTCGGAGGCATGTAGGTAGGGCGATAGGTGGACGGTGGCCGTGGCTACGGCGAGCGGCGGCGACGGCTGCGCTCGGGAAGAGAGCAGAGAGGGGAGGGGAGAGAACTGCGAGGAGAGAGGAGGTTCAGAGGGTCGAGGGGGGGTGCGTGGCGCTCGGTGGAGACGTCCAGGGGGAGGAGGAGGCAGCCAGGCATGGAGGAGGTGGCCGGCGTGTGGCCACGCGCGTCGGGCACACGCCCCTGCCCACTGGCGCGAGGAGGAAGGCGACAGGGAGCCAGGCGGTGGTGGGCTGGGCCGAAACAGGAGCTGGGCCGGTTGGTGGGCGCCAGGTAGGTTGCACAGGTGAGTCTCTATTCTTTTCCTATTTTTATTTCTCTTTTCTATGTTCTGTAATTGTGTTTGGCTTTATTAAAAATGCCAGAGCATTTCTAAAAATCTTGCAACTGCTCATGACCACTGTTGGAAATATATCCTACAGTAAACATTTCAGTTTGGGATTATTTGAGCATTTAAAATATTAATTAGAAATTAAATGCCCAAATGCAAATATCATATGATTTAATTCAAAAATCCAGAAGGGCCTATAAATATATTCATCATTTTTGGAAGAGGTTTTCACCTTTAACAGAAATCATGAACATTTCCAAAAGGCATTCTGGGTCATTGAAAATATTTTTATTGAACCTAGTTGAATTTCATTTGGTGCTAGGGTTTCAAAAATCCCCATTTCAACTTTCAAATAAATTAGACATGATGCAAGCAAAGTCAAACAAGGGCTGATCTGGGGCTGTGACAATTAAAGCATCAAGTCCCCTTTATCCCATACGCAACAACCCCCTATAAGCGAATCCACTATAAGCTTCTGTCACTCAAGCAACCCACTATAAGCGAATCATAAACATATTGCAACACCCTACAGCGGGAATCCCTCACGCTTGCGCGACACGGAGGGCACAATAGGACGGCACCAAAATAGAACATACAACTCATACCAATCTATATCATCAATCAACCCAAAGACAAAGGATATCTACTCAAAACATCATAGGATGGCAACACATCATTGGATCATAATATGTGGCATAAAGCACCATGTTCAAGTAGGATTACAGCGGGGTGCGGGAGAGTGGACCGAGTAAAAGAGATGAGGATGGTGATGTTGATGAAGACGATCACCGCGGCGATGATTCCCCTCCCGATGGCACTCCGGTGCCACCGAGAGAGAGGAGGAGAGGTTCTCCCCCTTGTGCTTCCACCTCCATGGCCTCCCCCTAGATGGGGAGAGGTTCTCCCTCTGGTCCTTGGCCTTCATGGCGATGATGGCCCCTCCGGGATCCTCCCCCATGGCCTCCAGTGATGATGGCCCCCTCCGGCAGGGCGCCAGAGAGGGCCTAGATTGATTTCTCGTGGCTACAGAGGCTTGGGGCGGTGGAACTTCTGATCTAGGTTAATTTTCTGAGGTTTCTGTATTTATAGGAATTTTTGGCATCGGTCTCACGTCAAGGAGGTGCCCGAGCAGTCCACGAGGCTGGCCCACACGCCCAGGCGGGGTGGGCACACCCCCCACCCTCGTGGGCAGCTTGGGACTCTTCTGGCCCAACTCCGATGTTCCATGGTCTTCTTTTGGTCCATAAAAAATTATCAAAAATTGGCACGTCAATTGGACTCCGTTTGGTATTCCTTTTCTGCAAAACTCAAAAAAGGAGAAAACGGAAACTGGCACTGGGCTCTAGGTTAATAGGTTAGTCCCAAAAATCATATAAAATTGCATATAAAACATCTAAGATGGATAATACAATAGCATGAATACTTCATAAATTATAGATACGTTGGAGACGTATCATGGTCCAATTAGTTTTTGTTCTAGTGCTTTATTCATTGCAAATTTGTGCTGCCTAGGTGACCATGTTCTTGAGCTTGCATGTAAAATTTATATGGTTCCAAGTAGTTCTAATGCATGATATAGTGTCTAGGCACTTGTGGGGGTTGTTGCTATCAATTTTGTTGAGTTTGGTTCACTTTTATTTGAAATTACTAAAAATTTCAGAATTTTTCAGAAAATGATGAAGAGATTTTTGAGGGGTTCGTCGAGCCGAAGCTCGAAGGAAAAACAAAGTGAAGAAGAAGATAAGCCCAAGTATAATCTCCCTCGCACCACGGAGGTTCTGCCGTGTGAATAGCCTTGTGATGATTTCTTGAGAGCAGTCGGGGCTTATGATGATTTTTATGAGTTGCCTGAGAATGCAGGCCTCACCGACTTCCTCCGCGACCAACGCGAACAGTATCTCTTACTCACTAATACCTCTGTGCAAAATTTTCATTTCCATTCTAGGAGGTCACCACCTATGGTGGATTTTTATTTATATGATAAGTATAAGGAGAGGACCCTTCGTGAATTTTGTGAGGTTTGAAAGTTGCCCTTTTCGGGCATCATAGGGGAACACATCTTGATGATGTGGAGGGGTTTATTGATACAATTGTTGTAGGGGAAACTAGGAAAGTTTCTGATGCGAGAATTACAAGCATACATTTTCCTGTTTTACGTTACTTTGTTATATTTGCTAGTAGATGCTTAATTGGTCGCGGAAACTGTGGCAACCTAAGTGCCCCTGACATTGTTATTTTGTTCCATGCCTTGTTTCGTGATGACACATTTAGTATGGGCGCTATTGTTGCAAAGCGGTCAAATCTTAACCATACTAAGGGCCCTATCTTGGGAGGCATCTTCGCCTCGCGCCTCGCTGCATACTATAACATACCTATTAGGCATTATGAGAAAGAAGAAAAGTTGATGCCTCCTGTTTATTTAGATTATAAGAGTATGGTAGCGCATGATTTTATTCTTAAGAATAGGGAAAATGCGCTTAAGTACAAATTAATATATGGTAAAAATCATCCTGAGACTATTACCTTGCCTGCTCCTTCCCTATTTGACTTATCTGCAGGCAAGTATCTCGTTCCGCTGGCATCCATCCACGCCTACCAGAACCCTACATCAGCTATAGAGCCAGAGCCGGAACCACAATTTGATCCTCCACGACAGTCTGATTACCAGTGGGATCCTGAGGTGATTGCCAACCAGTGGCAGTCCGACGCTTCTTCACAATACGGCCCCAGCTATAACTTTGGATATCCGCCAGGCCAGTCATGGCAATAGACCAACTTAGGCCAACCTAAGCTTGGGGGAGTACATATTTCTCACCGACATTACATTCATGTTCACACACTCATTGCTAGTTGTCGGTGTTCATACTCTTTCATTGTATCATCTATGCTAGTTTATTTTCCTTTTTCCTGCTTTCTTCTTGTGTGTTTGAAAAACTTTAAGAAAAACCAAAAAAATTAGTTGTAGCTTTCAGCTAGTTTACTTTCTTGCTGTAGTAGTAATAACTAAAAGAAAACCCAAAAAGATTTCTTGTTCTTCTTTTGCTTGTTGGGAGCTTTCCCGTGTAAATAGTTTTATTTCTTTTCTTTTCTTTGGGGGTCGATAGGAGAAGACCATGATGAAATTGTTAAAGTGGCTCCTATACGCATTATTGTTGATTTAACCAAGAGCCCATATTGCCTTGTCTTCCCCTGTTTATTGAATGCTTGCAGATTCTAGGTTAGTCCAATGCACGTGCACTATTATTATTATTCACATCATTCGGTCGTGCAAGTGAAAGACAATTATGACGATATATGATGGACTGATTGAGATGGGAGAAGCTGGTATGAACTCGACCTCTCTTGTTTTTGTAAATATGATTAGTTCATCGTTCCTGATTCATCCTATTATGAATAAACATGTTTGCAATGACAATTAGGGATTATAGTTGCTTATGCCATGCTTAATTAGCTAGGATCTTATAATGGTTTACCTTGCATGCCAACATGCTATTAAAATGGTTGTGATGTGGTATGATAGGGCGGTATCCTCCTTTGAATGATTTAAGTGACTTGACTTGGCACATGTTCACACATGTAGTTGAAACAAATCAACATAGCCTTCATGATATTTATGTTCGTGGTAGATTATATCCTACTCATGATTGCACCCAATGTTTATTAATTTTAATGCATGTTCATGATTGTTGTCGCTCTCTAGTTGGTCGCTTCCCAGTCTTTTGCTAGCCTTCACTTGTACTAAGCGGGAATACTGTTTGTGCATCCAATCCCTTAAACCCCAAAGTTATTCCATATGAGTCCACCATACCTTCCTATATGCGGTATCTACCTGCTGTTCCAAGTAAATTTGTATGTGCCAAACTCTAAACCTTCAAATGAAATTCTGTTTCTATGCTCGAATAGCTCAGGTATCAACTAGGGCTGTCCATATCTTCCATGTTAGGCGGGTTATTCTCAAGAGGAGTGGACTCCGCTCCTCACTCACGAGAAAATGGTTGGTCGCCGGGATGCCCAGTCCCATGCTTTATGCAAATCAAATCAAAATAATTGCAAACAAAACTCCCCCGGGACTCTTGTTAGTTGGAGGCACTCGTTGTTTCAAGCAAGCCATGGATTGATGCTTGTTGGTGGAGGGGGAGTATAAACTTTACCATTCTGTTTGGGAACCGCCTATAATGTGTGTAGCATGGAAGATATCGCCCTCTCTTGGTTGTTATGTTGACAATGAAAGTATACCGCTCAAAATATTATTTATCTCTATTTCAAAACCGAGCTCTGGCACCTCTACAAATCTTTGCTTCCCTCTGCGAAGGGCCTATCTATTTACTTTTATGTTGAGTCATCACCCTCTTATTAAAAAGCACCAGGTAGAGGGCACCGCTGTCATTTGCATTCATTACTGTTAATTTATATTGGGTATGACTATGATTGGATCTCTTTTACCATGAATTACAATGTCTAGTCAGTCCTTGATCTTTAAAGGTGCTCTGCATTTATGTTTTGCGGTCTCAGAAAGGGCTAGCGATATACCATCTTGTTATATCATATCATGATTGTTTTGAGAAAGTGTTGTCATCCGAGATTTATTATTATTGCTCGCTAGTTGATTATGCCATTGATATGAGCAAACATGAGACCTAAATATTATTGTGAATATGGTTAGTTCATAATCTTTGCTGAAAACTTGAATGTTGGCTTTACATATTTGCAACAACAAGAGCAAACAGAGTTTGCAAAAGTTTTTCTTTATCACTCTCAGTTTGTCAACTGAATTGCTTGAGGACAAGCAAATGTTTAAGCTTGGGGGAGTTGATACGTCTCCGTCGTATCTACTTTTCCAACCTTGTTTTGGACTCTAACTTGCATGATTTGAATGGAACTAACCCGGACTGGGGCTGTTTTCAGTAGAATTGCCATGGTGTTATTTTTGTGCAGAAACAAAAGTTCTCGGAATGAACTGGAAATCAACGGAGATTTATTTTGGAAAATATAAAAATACTAGCAAAAGAATCAAGGCCAGGGGGCCCACACCCTTTCCACGAGGGTGGGGCGCGCTGCCTCGGGCGCACCCCTGCCTCGTGGGCCCCGAGCTCCACACCGACCTCAACTCCAACTCCATATATTCGTGTTCGGGAGGAAAAAGCAGAGAGAAAGATTCATCGCTGCTTATCACGACACGGAGCCGCCACTCAAGCCCTAAACTCTCTCTGAGGGCTGATCTGAGTCTGTTCGGGGCTCCGGAGAGGGGAATTCGTCGTCGTCGTCATGATCAACCATCCTCGATCACCAATTTCATGATGCTCACCGCCGTGCGTGAGTAATTCCATCGTAGGCTTGCTAGACAGTGATGGATTGGATGATATTTATTATGTAATCGAGTTTGATTTGTTAGGGTTTGATCCCTAGTATCCACTATGTTCTGAGATTGATGTTGCTATGACTTAGCTATGCTTAATGCTTGTCACTAGGGCCCGAGTGACATGATTTCAGATCTGAACCTATTATTTTTTTCATGAATATATGTGAGTTATTGATCCTATCTTGCAAGTCTATTGTTACCTACTATGTGTTATGATCCGGCAACCCCGAAGTGACAATAATCGGGACCACTCCCGGTGATGACCGTAGTTTGAGGAGTTCATGTATTCACTATGTGTTAATGCTTTGGTCCGGTACTCTATTAAAAGGAGGCCTTAATATCCCTTAGTTTCTGTCGGTGTCAAAACCGGCGGATCTCGGGTAGGGGGTCCCGAACTGTGCGTCTAGGCAGATGGTAACAGGAGACAAGGGACACAATGTTTTTACCCAGGTTCGGGCCCTCTCGATGGAGGTAAAACCCTACTTCTGCTTGATTAATATTGATGATATGGGTAGTACAAGAGTAGATCTACCACGAGATTAGAGAGGCTAAATCCTAGAAGCTAGCCTATGGTATGATTGTTGTTCGTCCTACGGACTAAAACCCTCCGGTTTATATAGGCATCGAAGAGGGTTAGGGTTACACAGAGTCGGTTACAATGGTAGGAGATCTACATATCCGTATCGCCAAGCTTGCCTTCCACGCCAAGGAAAGTCCCATCCGGACACGGGACGAAGTCTTCAATCTTGTATCTTCATAGTCCAGAGTCCGCCAAAGGTCATAGTCCGCCATCCGGACACCCCTAATCCAGACTCCTCAAGAGCCCCTAACCAGGCTTCAATGACGCATTTAGTCCGGCGCGCATATTGTCTTCGGCATTGCAAGGCGGGTTCCTTCGGAATACTTCATAGAAGATTTTGAACACAAGGATAGTGTCCGCTCTGCAAAATAAGTTCCACATACCACCGTAGAGAGAATGATATTTACACAAGTTCAATCTGCCGACGATTCCGCAGCGTGACATCACACCACGCCAAGCCTTTATTCAATTGTTTTCACCGTCCCACCTCAGCTTTAGCGAGGCGGTTTCCTTGGCACGCCTTGTCAAAGCAGAGATTGTGTCCCTTATTCCGGATTCTCATCAATATGGGCGTGGGTAACCCAACCGCGCCATTGATTACGGCGCTTGGGAGATAAGCGAGTTTTATCAGCCGGCAGGGGACACATAGCTTTGTCCGCCCATATAAGGGGATAAATATCCACTTTTCACACACGCCTTCTTCCTCCTTTGCTTATCCATTTCACAGATTCGAGCTCCAGCGCCCAAGTCCGCACATCCCACCTCAACCTTCTCCAACTATGTCCGGAGCGGAGGCAGTGGATGGCCTCCTCCGTCACGGAGGGGCACATCAAAAGCTACGGAAGGCCGGATACTTGTCCGACGACATCGCAAGATAGGCTCCCCGACCAGGGCAGCTCATCCCCACCCCTGTGTCCCATGAGAGGGTGGTGTTCCTCCCCACTTCCTCCATGGACTAGGGTTTCCACTTCACCCATTTGTCCGGGGCTCATGCGTTCTACTACGGCCTAGATTTCCACGATCTGGCCCCGAATTTCATCCTCAACATCTCGGCGTTCTCGTCGGTAGGCGAGGCCTTCCTCTGCATCCAGCCCCACTTTGGCTTATGGCTGAAGACCTTCAATGTCAAGCGGAAGGTAGTGGGCGGCCGCTAAGCCGGAGTGCAGAGGTGCCATGGTGGGCAAGATGGCCAACGCCCTATGGCTCGAGGGCTCCTTCGTGGAGACCATAAAGGTGGCAATCGGGTGGTTCTACATCACCGAGCCACGCGACTCTAAATGGGCGGCAGCCCCAAATTCGATCTGGCTTCCCTACACGGCTCACCTCATGGAAAGAGACGGCCTCGACGTGGGGTAATTCGGAAGAGCTGACCGACTCCAAACCAAGGTCCAAACCTGGTGGACAAGAAGCTCAAGCTTGTCAATGTAGTCCAGGTTATGCTCATCCGTCGGATCCTCCCATGCCAGCAACGGGCCTTCAACTTGTGGGAGTTTGATCCGCACAGCACCGAATTTGAGCCGCTCTTCGACACTACGCATTTAAGATGCCTGGAAGGTGCTGTTCAAGGGCGCCGAGGCTCCCGCATCTGCTATCGAAGATCGCGGATTCAGCTCGCAGCATCAAGCCAGCGAGGTAAGCTATTTTACCCTCTACGGGACTCTTTTTTCATAGTTTGACTCTATGCGGGATCTAAACTCCCTCACCTTTGACAAGACTGGCGAGAAGACGTCCGGACAGGTTGACTGTCCGGCCCCTTGCCGAAGACCTGTGGACGCCCGATTGATGGGTTGCTGGTTCCGACCTTACGTGGTGCCGAGAAGAAGGCCAAGAAGAAGGCCACGTGGACTCGAAGGAGTTCCCGGCGCCAGGTGTTGTCGGACTCATCGTTCGATGACTCCGAGGCGGACTCCTCCCGCGAAGACGAGGAGGAGGAAAAAGAGGCCTCACCCCCAGCGGGGGGAGAGAAGAAAAGGAAGGCCGCCCCAACTGGGGAGGCCGGATGGTCCAAGAAGGGAAGGACCCTTCCTCCGGACTACACCACCAACACCAACGACGGCGAAAAGAAGTGGCCGCCAAGGACCAAGCCCCTGGCGAAATCGTAAGTGTTCGGACACCAGAATAACTCATGGCGTTCCATTTGTCGCACAACATCTCCTAACGCCGGATATAACCATGCAGCCCGCCCAAGGACGGGCTCGACACTTCATCGAGCGGCTCCCTGGATTCGTCGGATGTGAATAGCACCTCACTTCCGACCGCCTCGTCTCCCCCCGCCGCGGATGACGCCGAGGTGGAGTCCCAAAAGGGGCCAGCCAGAGGAGGTGGCCGAGGCGCCAGAAGGCGACCTCCCGACTCCCGGCAAGCAAGGGATAAACCCCAAAGGGCTTTAAGTCCGCACTGTCGACTCTGTCATCGAACCTTCGTGGTTCCGAGTCCGCAGCGCACCCTTCGTAAGAAGGGCAAGATCACACGCCACGACTCTCCGCCCAACCGAGGCACCGGATGATTTGATGGAGGCGCTTAACGCGCTTCCATCGACGCAGGAGCACCGCCTGTTATGAGTGTGGTGGTCTGAAAGTTCAGTCCGCCAAGAGTGGGCTGATGAAGCTCGTGCCAGCCTTCTAACAGGCTTTGAGGTATGTATTTAAGATATTTAAAATATTACCAGATAGACAGTGATCCCCGATGCTCGCTTTGGTGTTCGGAAAGAAAAAGGCGAACTGAGGATCTAAAAAGATATACGCAGGAGTCTAACATAAGTATGTCAATATGGGAATGCAGGCTGCGCTGCTGACCTCTGCCGCAATGACTGCGGAGGTTGATGCATTGAAGCAGAGCCTCGAGCGGTCCGAGAACGAGCTCGGCCTTGCCAAAAAGCAGCTCGAGGACAAGGAAGCTAAGTAAGACCTTATGGGAGTATTTAAAAGATGTGGCTGCAAAAAATGACAGGAATAAGGTGAATATTGCAGGGGCCACGAACGAGGTGGCGACCCTGAAGGAAGCGGTGTCCAAGGCCGAAAGCGATGCGGCCGTGGAGCGCACCGAGCGAGAGAAGCAGGAGGCGCGGTGGCGGAGGTGCGGCAAGAGCTCCTGTGCCTCGTGGAAAAACACGAGTTTGGAGCGTGACTCAAAGACTCGAGAGTCTCAAGCTCGCCTGCCCTTGAGAGCGCCAAAGCCGCTAAGGTCAAGCCCAAAAAGCCCTCCAGAAATTGAGGCGATGAAGAAGATAGCGGCGGTAAGGCATTCTATATGCAAAGCAAGCATGTGAAAGTGAATTATCTGTTACTTACCCGAACCCGGAGCTCTCCAGGAGCATTCACAGATCTGCCCTGCAGTGTGTCCGATGCTGCCGCATTCTACCGAGCCGAGGAGGGAAGCTCGATGGAGAAGGTGTTTTGGTCTCAGTATGCTGAGGCCGGACACCCGGTGCCCTTAAGCGACCAGGTGAAGCAGCTGGTCGAGCTCCATAAGGTGGCCGAACAGGCCATGAAGGGCCTCATAGTTCGGCTGTGGCCTAAGGAAGCCATGAATGGGAGCTACTTTCGGATGGTGAGACGGCTGGTGGACGCCTGCCCATGGGTTGAAGTCGCCAAGCGCTCCGGCTCTGCATCAAGGTGCTCAGAGGGCCCTTGCCTGCAAGCAAGGTGCACTGGGCAAGATGGACGCTGAGAAGCTTGTGATGGACGGACCACCACCGGCAAGGAGCATCGCAAGCCCGAAATGTATTATGAGGGCTGCCCTCAAGGGTGCCCGCTTTATAGCGGTGAATTTCCAAAGATGTAATTTTTAGTAGACTCGATTTGTTATCCCAGACGCTGAAAACTTGTTCATATGCGCATAAGCAACACTTTGAATTTAAAATATTACCTTTTGTGCGGCCGCTTATTAAATTTGAGGGATGGCGAGTCGTCGGCTTCGCCCCCATGCCACGAAAAGTGCTGGGGTGTTCGGATAAACTTTAGCGCCTTGTTCCCATTCTGGGTTCTTCGGGAGGCGCCAACGCAACTAACAAGGCAATCGGACTATAATGCTTGAACACTCTCACTTAGCCATATAATTCTATAATTTTAAATTTCGCGAAGCCCCTTGTATTTCAAGACCGAGTTCGGGCGCTATCCACGCTTAGGCCGGACAATGCCGACTCTTCGCTTTAAGCGGCATAAGTCTTTAGGGACTCAAAACCTCTCGAACAGCGACCGACTCTCGCCTCTATCATGACAGCCAGTTTTAGCTTTCTCCATCGAGGTGCTTAACCCAGCTCAACCGGGCACAATCACAGTGGTTCTCCCAGCGCTACCTTAGCCGATATAATGTAACATAAGGTACCAAAACATGGGAGCCGGCAAACCCAACTATTGACCCAAGACATGATTCGAGCTGATGCATATAATGCTATAAGTTCGGGTGCCGACTTGTGAAAGTGTTCGGACTTATCACACCATGTTGTGGGGTACTTAAGCCTCGGTGTATTTCCTGCACTAAAGTGTACGGTTGCACAATGTCATAACTAAACATATATATATATATATATATATATATATATATACACCAGGGCTTCAATAATAGGCAGAAGCTATATATATAGAAAAAGGGAATTCAATAATAGGCAGAAGCTATGTATTGTTTATTCAAGAGGGCTGCAGCAAGAGCAGAACGATACAAATAGTGCGATAAGAAAGGGACGGAACTTTTTAACATGTCCCCCTCCAGGGGTAAGCTGCGGATGGTATGTAAAACAGGTATACCGCTCGTAATAGAGACCACCGACACTCGACGAGCTTTCTGCTTCCCGCTGTTGCATCGGTGTTCGCAATTTATCGACGGACAGGGCCCGTGAGAACGGAGTCCTGAAAGTAAAAAAGAAAGAAGAAAAGAAAAGAATGACACAATCGGGAGCCCCGTGCGGTTGAGCCGCATTCGGCATGCCGTGGTCGTGCCCCTCCCCCTATGCCCATGGTATTTCTTGAGCGTAATTATGTACGCGTAGTACTGGTTCCGCAATTTCGCGAGGGCTGGGGTTTGGGCCGCATTGCTAAGGCGCGTGCTTGGAACGCGCCAGCGGTTTTGTTGTAGGTTACCCGGGCGCGCTTTGACGGTGTCCGGACGCTTAATAGACGGACTCGAGAATTGCCTTAAGAGGCTGCTTTGTACTTCCGCCGCGAGGGTCGCCAGATGCTCCTCCGTCCGGAGAGAGCGCTCGTGTTTCCATTGACCGTAATGACTCTCGAGGGCCTCGCATCTTGAGCTTGAGATATGCGAAAGGGCACCTCATTGAACTTTGCAAATGCGGTTCGTCCGAGAAGTGCGTGATAGCCGCTATGAACGGGACTATGTCAAAGATTAACCTCGCTCGAAGTTATCCGGGATCCAAGACCACTTCAAGTGTAACTCAGCCTGTACAGTTTGCCTCTACACCTGGTATGACGCCTTTAAAGGTCGCTTCATGGGTTTAACTTGATGGGTCTATGCCCATTTTGCACACCAGATCCCGATAAAGCAGGTTCAAAGGTTGTCGCCATTCCATTAGGACTCTAGTGAGGTGAAATCCACAATGATTGGGTCTAGAACCAATGCGCGAATCCACCATGGCGAATGCTAGTGGGTGGTTCCTTCGATCAAAAGTGATCGGGTAGGGAAGACCACGGGTTGAACTTTGGGGCGATCGCTCCATCGCATATACGCATTTTAGTGCACGCTCCGCCCCTTTTGGGTATGTGGGTTGCGATATCATGTTCACCGTCCGCACTTGTGGGGGAAGCCCTTCGTCCTCTTTTTTCGTGGTCGGGCTCTCTTCGCCATCGCTTATGCAGCCCTTGTCATTGTTTTCGCATTTAACTTGCTCGCCTGCTTGAACACCCAACAATTCCTGTTGGTGTGGTTGGCTGGTTTTTCGGGGTGCCGTATCCGCACGAGCGATCGAAAGTATTCGGTCCAAATTGGACGGCCCGGAGTATTTCTTTTAAATGGATTTTCCGCTAACCGGTTTAGAGCCTCAATCCGCATTGACTCATATCCTCGGTGATATCGCTTTTAATGCGCGCGCTTGTGCTGTTGCGACGCGACCGCCATTGCTGTCCTTGGTATCCGAATTACTGTGGCTCTTGGTCATGTTGTTACTACTAGCTAGCTAGCTGTCCTCTCCCGCGCAAAAGCGGGTCATGAGTGTTGTGAGTGCTGCCATGGATTTCGCTTTTCCTGTCCTAGGTGCCGGCAAGCCACTCGTCATGATGTTGTGTTTGAAGGCTGCAAGGGCCTCGTGATCCGGACAATAGACGATTTGATTTTTCTTGGCTAGGAACCGTGTCTGCAATAGTCCGCCGATTTCTTCCGCTGAATTATGTGGCTTAGGTCATCGGCCCGGTGGTCGCACATATGTACCCTGAAATTGTCGAGAATGCGGTTTCCAGTGTCTTCCCAACAACCAATTGACTCGCCGGCAAGCTGTTAAGCCAATGTCGGACTGGTCCTTTAAGCTTGAGTGGGAGGTATTTGATGGCGTAGATCATCACCGCGGCCATGTGGATGTGAAGGAGATAGTCCTCGATCCAAACCGCAGGATCTGTTGTGCCATCGTATGATTCAACGTTTATGGGTTTGAAACCCTCGTGGATTTGATGATCCATCACTCATCCGTGAAGCATAGTGGGTGTCCGCGCCTCAGATAATATATCACGACGCAGCTCAAATGAGCTTTGTTCATCGTGGTTCGCCCGCCGGAGTTGTTATATCCGGCGTGATTATGCTATCGCCACGTGTCGGGGCGCCCACGATCCGTAGATCGATCTTGTTTGCCTTGCCTTGTCCTCCAATATATTTCGCAGGTCCGTGCATTTCCCGCCTTTGGTATTTTTTGAGCGGCGCTGCGCGTGCGGCTGAGTTGAGGGCCGAGAGGCCTCTTCCGTCGCGCCACGAGGTGGCCGGTCAGCCGTATCATCGCTGGTGATGTAGGTTTGGGTGCTTCCTCCTCTAATCGGGTAGCAGCCTGCGCTTTGGGTAGTTTTGAGGGCGCCGAGTTCATACTTCGCCGCAAGGACTTCTACCCATCCGGCAGCCTAGCAAGTCTTGGTCAGCTCTAAGTTGTTGCTGCTTTTCTTGAGGCTGCTTGCCGTGGCCATGAGCTGCGCTTGAAATGCTCTTGTTCGGCGGGATCCTCGGCACGCACGTAATTTATCGTCGCCGAGGCTTGCCTCATCTTCGGAGGGAGGCATGTAATTATCGCCCTCTCACCTCTTTATGCCGCCTCTCATGAGGGCTGGCTTCTCCATCCTCCCGCGCTGAATCCTGCCGGAGGGGGGTTGTCTTCGCACCGCACGGGTATTATTGTCTCCGTGTCGAATCACCGCTTTTGCTGTGGGGATTTAGAGCGGCGCTGTCGACGCCGACGCTAGGCTGTTTCTTGAGGGTCATCCTCCGCTGTTCCATCGCCATTCCCATCTTTTGGGATGTCCACCATGTATATGTCGATGATATAGGGTTTTCCAAAGGCCTCGTGGGCACCGGTTCTGGTCGCTCCTCGCATCGTCGTCCATACCGCCGATGTCTTCGAGTCAAAGTCGAGCATGTCGGTTAAATCATCGGCAAGGGCTACGGCGGGTGGTGGTGTGGGCTTTGAATTTCTTCGTCAGTCCGCATCCCAACCTTCCCGACCATAATCCATCCAGGCTCTCCGATAAAGAGAGAGACTTTAGTGAATTGTGGATGTCGCCAAGGGGCGAGTGCCGAAAGATGTCCGCGCAGTGAATTCCATGATCGCGCCCAATTGATTCGATTATGCGGGCGTGGAAGGCTCGGAGTCCGGAGAGGAGTTCGCACCTTGAGTCACGAAGCCAAAGCGACGGGTAGGTGTAATGGCTCAATCGCCATAGAGATCACAGCCCGAGGCGGTGTCCAGCCACCCGCCCTGATCGGCGCAATGGCCCGAGCTAAAGGTCGGAGCGACACCGGTGCGGTTCCGTGACACCGCTCGGGCGGCAGAGCTAGATCATGCCCTCGTGATAAAGGGCGCTGCTTGGTCTGTGGCTCAACCCGTCAAGATCAAGTCTCCGCGGACGCCACCGTGTAGTTCAAACTTCCAAATCTGACCTGGTGGCTGGGGCGAAGCTTAATCTGCTCCAGATGGCTGCTTAATTGGCCCGCAGACAAAGCCGCCGAATACGAAGATCTGTCCGGCAGAAAAGTCTCACCCGAGCGCATCGTTGTTGATGATCGGAGGAGCCATCGGGCCTAAAGACGACGCCACGAGGAACTCTCAATGAAAGCACCAATGTCGGTGTCAAACCGCGGATCTCGGTAGGGGGTCCCAATCGTGCGCCTAGGCGGATGGTAACAGAGACAAGGGACACGATGTTTTTACCCAGGTTCGGGCCCTCTTGATGGAGGTAAAACCCTACTCCTGCTTGATTAATATTGATGATATGGGTAGTACAAGAGTAGATCTACCACGAGATCGAGAGGCTAAACCCTAGAAGCTAGCCTATGCTATGATTGTTGTTCGCCCCACGGACTAAAACCCTCCAGCTTTATATAGGCAATCAAGAGGGTTAGGGTTACACAGAGTCGGTTACAATGGTAGGAGATCTACATATCCGTATCGCTAAGCTTGCCTTCCACGCCAAGGAAAGTCCCATTCGGACACGGGACGAAGTCTTCAATCTTGTATCTTCATAGTCCAGGAGTCCGGCCATCCGGACACCCCCTAATCCAGGACTCCCTCAGTTTCCGTTAGGACCCCGCTGCCACGGGAGGGTAGGACAAAAGATGTCATGCAAGTTCTTTTCCATAAGCACGTATGACTATATTCGGAATACATGCCTACATTATATTGATGAATTGGAGCTAGTTCTGTGTCACCCTATGTTATGACTTTTACATGATGAACTGCATCCAGCATAATTCTCCATCACCGATCCAATGCCTACGAGCTTTTCACATATTGTTCTTCGCTTATTTACTTTTTCCGTTACTATCATATAATCACTACAAAACCCAAAAATATTACTTTTGCTACCGTTAAAGTTACTGCCATACTACTTTGCTACTAAATACTTTGCTGCAGATACTAAGTTATCAAGGTGTGGCTGAATTGACAACTCAGTTGCTAATACTTGAGAATATTCTTTGGCTCCCCTTGTGTCGAATCAGTAAATTTGGATTGAATACTCTACCCTCGAAAACTATTGCGATCCCCTTGTTGGAAATATGCCCTAGAGGCAATAATAAAATGGTTATTATTATATTTCCTTGTTCATGATAATTGTCTATTGTTCATGCTATAATTGTATTAACTGCAAACCATAATACATGTGTGAATACATAGACCACAACATGTCCCTAGTGAGCCTCTAGTTGACTAGCTCGTTGATCAATAGATGGTTATGGTTTCCTAACCATGGACATTGGATGTCATTGATAATGGGATCACATCATTAGGAGAATGATGTGATGGACAAGACCCAATCCTAAGCATAGCACAAGATCGTATAGTTCGTCTGCTAAGAGCTTTTCTAGTGCCAAGTATCATTTCCTTAGACCATAATATTGTGCAACTCCCGGATACCGTAGGAATGCTTTGGGTGTGCCAAACGTCACAATGTAACTGGGTGGCTATAAAGGTGCACTACGGGTATATTCCAAAGTGTCTGCTAATGGGTACGAATCGAGATCGATTTGTCACTCCGCAGACGGAGAGGTATCTCCGGGCCCACTCGGTAATGCATCATCATAATGAGCTCAATGTGACTAAGTAGTTAGTCACGGGATCATGCATTACGGAACGAGTAAAGTGACTTGCCGGTAATGAGATTGAATGAGGTATTAGGATACCGACGATCGAATCTCGGGCAAGTAACGTACCGATTGACAAAGGGAATTGTATACGGGATTGCTTGAATCCTCGAGATCGTGGTTCGTCTGATGAGATCATCGTGGAACATGTGGGAGCCAACATGGGTATCCAGATCCCGCTGTTGGTTATTGGCCGGAGAGTTGTCTCGGTCATGTCTGCATGGTTCCCGAACCTGTAGGGTCTACACACTTAAGGTTCGATGACGCTAGGGTTATAAGGAAGATTTGTATGTGATTACCGAATGTTGTTCGAGTCTCGATGAGATACCAAGGGCGCCACGAGGAGTTCCGAATGGTCCGGAGGTGAAGATTTATATATGGGAAGTCATCATACGGCCACCGGAAATATTCGGGGTATACTGTATTGTACCGACCACCAAGGGGTTCCGGGTCCACCGAGGGTCCACCTGCCCTGGAGGGCCTTATGGGCTGTAGGTGGAAGGAACCAGCCCCAAGTGGGTGGGCGCCAACCCCTAGGGCCCATGCGCCTAGGGTTGAGGGGAACCCCAAAGGGGCGCCTGGCTTGGGGCAAGCCCTCCCTTGGCCGCCGCCTCTAGATCCCATCTCGAGGGGCCGCCCCTTCCCCTTCTCCCTATAAATAGAGTGGTGAGGGAGGCTGCAACACCACATCCAAGGCGCAGCCCCTCCCTCCCAACACCTCTCCTCCTCCGCAAGAGCTTGGCGGCCTCCCGGAGAACTGCCACTCCATCACCACCACACCGTCAGGTTGCTGTTGGAGCCTCTTCTCAACCTCTCGCCTCCTCCTGCTGGATCAAGGCGCTGAGACGCCACCGGCTGGACGGTGTTGAACACGGAGTCACCATTGTTCGGTGCTAAGATTAGATTCGCCGCGATCCGTATCGCCACGCACGACTCCTCCAACCGCGCTTGCAACGCTCCACTTAGCCATCTTCAAGGGTATGAATATGCACTCCTCTCTCTCGCTGCTAGCATCTCCTTGATTGATCTTGGTGACACGAGGAAAATTTTGAATTATTGCTACGCTCCCCAACAAAGGGCATCATGAGCCAGGTCTATGCGTAGATTCTATGCACGAGTAGAACACAAAGTAGTTGTGGGCGATGATTTGTTCAATTTGCTTGCCGTTACTAGTCTTATCTTGATTCGCGGCATTGTGGGATGAAGCGCCCGGACCGACCTTACACGCATTTCCACGTGAGACAAGTTCCACCGAATCGACATGCACTTGATGCATAAGGTGGCTAGCGGTGTCTCTGCTCTCCCACTTTAGTCGGATCAAATTCGATGAAGAGGGTCCTTATGAAGGGTAAATAGCAATTGGCATATCACTGTTGTGGCTTTTATGTAGGTAAGAAACGTTTGCTAGAAACCCATAGCAGCCATCAGAAACATGCAACAACAATTAGAGGACGCCTAACTTGTTTTTGCAGGTATGCTATGTGATGTGATATGGCCAAAAGGATGTGATGAATATATATATATATATATATATATATATATATATATATATATATATATATATATATATATATATATATATATATATATGTGATGTATGAGATTGATCATGTTCTTGTAATAGGAATCACGACTTGCATGTCGATGAGTATGACAACCGGCAGGAGCCATAGGAGTTGTCTTAATTTATTGTATGACCTGTGTATCAATGAAAAACGCCATGTAATTACTTTACTTTATTGCTAACGGTTAGCCATAGTAGTATAAGTAATAGTTGGCGATACAACTTCATGAAGACACGATGATGGAGATCATGGTGTCATGCCAGTGACGAAGGTGATCATGCCGCGCCTCGAAGATGGAGATCAAATGTAACGCCCCCGATGCGGCTATATCTCCCACGTGTCGAGGCACGACTTAGAGGCATAACCGCATTGAAAGCAATGTCGCAAGTGAGGTAATCTTCACACAACCCATGTAATAATTAAGGAAAGATACATAGTTGGCTTACAATGCCACTTCACACAAGACATAAATAAACATCCATCATTCGAGTACACTCAAGGTCCGACTACGGAACCAAAATAAAAGAAGATACCCCAAATGCTACACAGATCCCCGAATCGTCCCCAACTGGGCACCACTACTGATCATCTCGAAAGACACATAGTAACGACCACGCCTCGTCGAACTCCCACTTGAGCTCTGTGGAATCACCTGACCGCCTCATCGGAACCTGCAACTGTTTTGAAGTATCCGTGAGTCACGGGACTCAGCAATCTCACACCCGCGAGATCAAGACTATTTAAGCTTATAGGAAGGACTGAGTAGTAAAGTGGAGCTGCAGCAAGCGACTCAGCATATATGGTGGCTACTTCAAAAAGAGAGCGAGAAGAGGAGCAAAGCGCGGACGTGAAACTAGTAGTGATCAAGAAGTGATCCTGAACTACTTACGCCGACATAACTCCAACACCGTGTTCACTTCCCGGACTCACGAGAAGAGACCATCACGGTCACACACGCGTTGTTGTGTATTTTATTTGAGGTCAACTTTGGGTTATCTACAACCGACATTAACAAATTCCCATCTGCCTCATAACCATGGCACGGCTTTCAAAGATATTACCCCGCAGGGTGTCCCAACTTAGCCCATTATAAGCTCTCACGGTCAACGAAGGATATTCCTTCTACCGAAGACCCTATCAATCTCGAATCCCGGACTACAAGACATTTCGACAGAATAAAACAAGACCAGAAGCCACCTGACAGCCGACAAATCCCGATAGGAGCTGCACATATCTCGCTCTCGTGGCACATCCGGATGAGCAGTACGACGGCAACCGAAGATGCCCCAAGTTGCCTCAGTGGTGGCACCGCAAGTGGTTTAGTTTGGACCAACACTCAGAGGAGCATTGGCCCGGGGTTAATAAAGATGACCCTGCTCGCGAAACCCGGGGAAAAGGCTTAGGTGGCAAATGGTAAAACCAAAGTTGGGCCTTGCTGGACGAGTCTTATTCAAAGCGAACTGTCAAGGGGGTCCCATAAATCACCCAACCGTAAGGAACGCAAAATCAAGGAACATAACACCGTATGACGGAAACTAGGGCGGCAAGAGTGAACAAAACACTGCATAAGGCCGAGCCTTCCACCCTTTACCAAATATATAGATGTGTTAAACATAGCAGATATATATATTGTGATATCCCCAACAAGTAAACATGTTCCAAAAAGGAACAACATCTCCATGTTCCAACAAGGAACAAACTTCAGCTTCACCTGCAACTAGCAACGCTATAAGAGGGCTGAGCAAAGCGGTAACATAGCCAATCAACGGTTTGCTAGGAAAAGGATGGTTAGGGCTGACATGGCAATATGGGTGGCATGATATAGCAAGTGGTAGGCATCGCAGCATAGGCATAGCAAAAGAGCGAGCAACTAGCATAGCAAAGATAGAAGTGATATCGAGGGTATGGTCATCTTGCTCGCAATGTTCTCGAGTTGTCGAAAGCTTGATCCTCGAAAACGTTCTCAACAGGCCCTCGCTCACGATCGCCTCCCAACTCTACCCAAAGCAACAACACAAACAAAGGAACCACAATAAATCACGGTGCAATGCACAATCAACATGATGCAAAACATGACATGATATGCGAGATGCGATATGCAATGCGATAAAGGCCCGAAGGTAAATGATGAACCAGGCATCAACTTGGCAAACCAAGTATGCCACTGAAAGATGAGATGATTTCAGTTGAAATCGATATAAAGATCACCGAATCGGATGCACGGTTTGCAAATGGCAAGCAAAACAAGAATGGCGCAAATCTGCCATTAACAGCATGATGCCACTTTGCAAGCAACAAATAATTAAGCTACTGCACCCAAACGTATCAACAAAGCACATGGCAGTGATCTACACATGATGCTCGACAAAAGATGAGCACTGAGCTACGGCTAGTTCACATCATAACATGTTCAAACAAGCATGGCAAAAGAGCAATAATAATCAGGCTGGATATGGCAAAAACAGCATCAGGTTGCAATGTTCAGAGCATCAAAACTACATGCTACAGGAACTTAAAATAGCAAAACATGGCATGGCATGAATCTACTCAAAGCATATTTCAAAAGTCCCTTACTGACCATAAGCCAAAAAGGACTAGAAAATATAGTAACACCCATGTCAATATCGAAAGTCTTGTTAACAGATTCAGCAACATGACATGTCAAAAACTGATAACGAGATGGCATGTTAACAAGCTCAATGCACTCACTACAGAGCCTCAAATGATAAACTAAGCATACATACATCAAGAAGACCTGACATAGAAGACATACATGGCAAGAACACTAACATAGCATATATGGATCAACCACAACAAGCTAGGCAAAATTGAATAACATGTATACAATCTGCCAGGAAACATTTGATAGCAAAAGTAGAGCTCGATTGACTCAAGCTATGGCATCCCATATTTGCAAACAAAGGCATGAATGGATAGAGCAAGTCATGCTTTACAAAACACTCTTACTGAAGTATCTCAAAATATGCATAGATCTCTCGGTATCATCAAGTAAACATGGCATCAAAATCAGCTAAAACAGGGCTGAAATCAGCAACAACAGGACACCTACTTTGCATGCTTGTGCTAGTCACCACATAGATCACAAAAATACATGGCATATACCACTGGAAAGATGACATGGCATTTTACAAAACTCATGTAGGACTCAAATCCATAGGGTGCACATATTAATCATGGCAAAATAACAAAAGTGCAAGTCCTGATAAAATCAGAAACTAACAGCACCTAGCACTCTTCCAACAGCATTTCGGGCATCAAGATGAGCTCAAATGAAAATGATGCAATGGAATGAAATGATCTACTCTTCGAGGCGAACATTTTGACATATTATACGCGAAAAATGGATCTACGGATGCGAAGATATAGCATGTTGAATATTGCACAAAATTACAATGATCTAAGGACTTAGAAGAAAAAATAGAGGAGAGGAAGAAGTCAACGGTGGCGCTGCTCCGAGGCCGGATCGGGCTCGCCCGACGGACGCGGCGGCGCGGAAAGGTCGGTGGGGCTGGCTCGGCGAGGGAGGTCGCCAGGCGGGTCGGCCGGCGAGGGGCGGCGGCGGCGGTGGTGGGGGGCGGCATGGAGAGGGCGGGCGATGGTCGGAGGAGGCGGCGCAAGCGCGACGGACGGGCGGCCGAGCGGCGCTGCCGGGCGCTGTGGCGGGGAGGCGCTGCGGGCTGCCGCACAGGGAGCGACCGGCATGGCGGGCGGGCGCGGCGGCGGCAAGGCGGGCGACTGGACTGGCCATGGGCGGATCCGGCCGAAAGGGCCGGGGCGGGAGGAGAGGAGGCGCGGCGGGCGCTGGGTTGACGTGGCGCCTCATTGATTGGGCGGCGGGCGGGCGGACGCGTCTGCTCGCCGGACGTGTCCGGCGGGCGCGGAGAGCAAAACCGCTAGGGTTAGGGTGGAATGATCCGGATTTGGGAAGGTTTGCTTAAATAGGCATAGAGGAGCTAGGAGAGTCCAAATGAGGTGTAGTTACCACACGATCGTGATCGAACGACGGAGAGCATGGAGTGACTTAGATGGGTTATTGGGCTGTTTTGAAGGGTGTTGGGCTGCAACTTAAAAGAGGCCTTTATGAAGGTGCGGTTAACTGCTGAGTACCAAACGAGCTCCAAATGACCAAACTTGACCGTGGTCTCCGGTGTTATACCAAGGCCACTAGGCAAACCTCGTCCATTTCGAGAAGGTTTAATACCCGCATATGGAAAAACGTAAAAGGGACCGCCGGGAAGATAGGAGGCCGGATTGCAAAACGGACAACGGAAAAATGCTCGAATCATGAGACTAACGCGATGCAAATGCGATGCACATGATGACATAATAAAATGCATGACACGGCAAAATGAAAATGAAGAAAACCCAACCACGGAGGGAATATCATATATCAATGCCGAAATGGCAAGAGTCGGAGTTACAAATATGGAAAGTTACTCCGGGTGTTACAACACTCCACCACTACAAGAGGATCTCGCCCCAGATCTAGGACTGAAAGAACTCCGGATACTCAGAACGGAGGTGATCCTCGCGCCCCAAGTAGCTTCTCGGTCGGAATGGTGTGACCACTTCACTTTGAGGAATTTGATTGACTTGTTGCGAGTCTTGCGCCGGTTTCTTCAAGAATAGCAACGGGTGCTCATGATAAGAGAGATCTTCTTGAAGGTCAATCTCTTCGGTTGATAGTGCGCTCAGAGTCTTGAAGCACTTATGGGTTGTGACACGTGAAACACATCGCACGCTTGCAAAGTTGGATGGAAGCTCGTTGATAGGCGAGATCGCTTCTTTTCCCAATGATCTTGAAAGGACCCACGATCTAGGGGCAAGCTTCCCTTTGATACCGGGTTGACGAGTGCCTTTCATTGAGAGACGCGAGGTAGACATGGTCTCCGATTTCAAAAGCTACATCACGGTGCTTATCATCATAATAGCTCTTTCGCGCGATTATGCTGCCTTGAGATTCTCAATAATGACCTTGCACATTTCTTCCGCTTCGTGATCAAGTCATTGCCAAGAAGTTGGCGCTCACCTGCCTCTGCACTAATTGAGAGGAGTACGGCACTTTCTCGCCATAGAGAATTTCGAATGGGGCCTTGCCCAACTCGCTTGGAAGCTGTTGTTGTAAGAGAACTCGCATAAGGAAGACAATCTTCCCACTTCATACCAAGGAAATGACACAAGCCCCGAGCATATCCTCAAGGATTTGATTAACTCGCCAACTTGGCCACTTGTTTGAGGATGGAAAGCTGTCTTTGAAGCTTAATGTTGGTGCCCATGGCCTTCGGAAAGAATCCCAAAACTTGAGGTAAAGATGCTGCCACGGTCTCAAGAGATCACTTGTGGAATGCCGCAAGGAGACAATCCTCGAGGTGTATAGCTCGCTAACCGAGCTGCTGTGATGGATTCTTTGATAGGAAGAAAATGAGCCACTTTAGTAAGCTTGTCAATGACAACAAAGATAGCATCATTTCCACGCTTGGACTTTGGAAAGCCACCACGAAGTCCATTTCAATATGATCAAACTTCCATTCAGAATAGCAAGAGGTTGGAGGAGACCAGCTGGTCTTTGGTGTTCTGCTTTCACTCTTCTCGCAGACATCACACTCATTCACGAATTGAGCAATTTCGCTTCATTCGAGTCCACCAATATGACTGCTTGAGGTCATGGTACATCTTCGCATTTCCGTGATGAATGGATAGAAGCGAATTGTGAGCCTCGCTCATAATGACTTTTCTCAGATCACCCTTAGGAACCATAATCCGTCCTCAAAGAACAGAGTGTCTTTGTCATCAACGCGAAGCACTTGTACTTGGAAATGCCCTTGTCGATACCACGCTTCACCTTTTTCACCATGGCATCCGAAGTTGAGCCTCACGAATCTGATCTTCCAAAGTAGGAGAGACTATGAGGTTGGCAAGAAAGCCTTGAGGAACAACTTGAAGATTCAGCTTATGGAAAGATTCACAGAGATCCGCCGAAAAGGCTTGAGGATTAGATCATTGCAAGAAGCTTTCCCGCTCAAAGCATCTGCAATAACATTGGCTTTGCCCGAGTATACTCAATACTTGGGTTGTACTCTTGAATCATTTCACCCATCGAGTCTGCCTCGAGGTTGAGGTTGGGCTGAGTGAAGATGTACTTGAGACTCTTGTGATCGTGAAAATGTCCACTTTCCTTCCCAACAAGAGATGTCTCCACGTTATCAATGCATGGACAATCGCCGCCAACTCAAGATCGTGAGTGGGGTAGTTCTTCTCGCTGGGCTTCAATCAAGCGAGAGGTATAAGCCACAACTCTCTTCTCTTGCATTAACACAAAGACCGAGACCTTGAAGAGAAGCATCACGTAAAACTTCATATGGCTTGGATTCATCAGAGGAGTCGAACAGAGCTGTGACGAGTTTCTCTTTGAGGGTATTGAAAGCAACGCCACACTCGGAGACCGACATACTTCACATGCTTCGGAGAAGGTTGGAAAGAGGCTTTGCAATCTTGGAGAAGTTCTCAACGAATCTTCGCAATAGCTTGCAAGACCAAGAAAATCATGGAGCTGCTTGACATTCGAGGAGGTTCCCAATTGACAATTGCGGACACCTTCTCGGATCAACAGCGATGCCCTTGGCAGAGATGATATGACCAAGATAAAGCACTTCATCAAGCCAAAATTCACATTTGGAGAACTTAGCATAGAATTGGTACTCTCGAGCTTGTCTAGCACCAATCGCAAATGTTTGGCATGATCCTTCTTATTCTTGGAGAAGACCAAAATATCATCAAGATAGACCAAGACGAATTCATTGGTGTAGGGATTGAATATGAAGTTCATCATCCGAGAGAATGTCTGGAGGAGCATTGACGAGGCCGAAAGACATGACAGATATTCATAAGAACCAAAGCTTGTTCTCAATGTTGTCTTGGGAATATCTTGTTCACGAATGCTAATCTGATGATACCCCATACGAAGGTCAAGCTTAGAGAACACCAGTAGCACCTTTGAGTTGCTCGAAAAGCTCATTGATGTTGGGAAGTGGATACTTGTTCTTGATTGTCTTCTTATTCAATGGACGGTAATCGACGCAAAGTCGGTCCGCGCCATCCTTCTTCCGACAAAAGAACACCACAACCCCAAGGAGATGAACTCGGTCCGATCAAACCTGACGCTCTTGTTCATCGAGCTGCTTCTTCAATTCCTTCAGCTCATCAGTCCAAGCTTGTATGGACGCTTGCAAACGGGTTCAAGGTCGCTCAAGATCGATAACGAACTCAATCGCCGATGAGGAGGCATACCCGAAGCTCTTCCGAAAGACATCTTGGTACTCACAAACGATCGAATCGAGAGATGGCATTCAGTTCGCCTTTTCTCATTGAGAGAAAACAACCAATGGTTTCATCACGAGAGGCATAGATGATCACATCATTAGAAGAGTGAGTCAATTGAATTTCTCCGCAGCACAATCAAGCTGAGCTTTGTGCCGATAAAGCCATCCATTCCGAGAATAAGATCAATATCCGAGTCACCAAGAACAACTGGTTTAGAAAGAAATCTATAATCGCCCATCTTGATAGAGACATTCGGAACCAAAACTCGAGAAGTCATCTGTTTACCCGGGGATACAATCTTCAATGGAATAGGAATCTCTTCGTCACCAACTCATGCTTGGCAACAAAAGGTCTTGAGATGAAAGAAAGCGATGCACCAAAGATCAAATAAGACTTTTGCAGAATATCATTAACAAGAAGATTACCCATTAGCACATCTCAAGAATCCTCCGCCTGAGCTGCATTCATCATATTGACCTTGGCATACTTGGGATTATGCTTGACCACCGCATTGCTTGAAGATTTCACAGAGGAGGAGGCGGAAGACGCCTCGTTGAAGCACTTGTTCAGATAGTGACCCTTCTCACGACACTTGTTGCAAGTGACCTCGTAGAGCGGACGGTGGTAAGGAGCACTTGACCTTGGAGCTTGAGAATTAGACTTGTTCGATAGCTTGGGTTGGGTGGGTGGGAAGATCCACGCCACCTGAGTTCTTCTCGCCGGTAAGGCCGACGGAACGGAGGAGGGGCAGTAAAACTTCGCTGCTTGGCTGCCACTTGAGAGGACGAAGAGGACTGAACTGCATCCCTGATTCTCTTCTTAGAAACCTCGATTTGAGTTGGGCCGCTTCTTGCTTGAGAGCCATGTTGTTGAAATCATCATACTTATCTCGCTCAAACAGCACAAGAGGTAATTGCAGATCTTCTCTCGCACCACCTCCGAATCGATAGATCATACTCCTTTCATCGTGCACGCCTTGCTTAGCAAAACGAGCGAGCTTCGAACTGGATATTGTATTGATAGACAGACATGTTGCCTTGCTTGAGATTGCGGAACTCCTCACGCTTGCTCTCAACAACACTTTTCGAATGTGATGAGCTCGAAATCACGACGAACTCATCCTGTAATGACACGACCTCCTCTCGAATCTTTGTATTGTCTGGTACCACTCAAAGAGCTTGATCCTTGAGTTGAAACAATGCAAACTTGACAAAGTCCTCGTGTCCGACATTGCTACACCAAAGTGCTTGCAGATGTCCACTAACCAATCATCGGCGTCTCGTGGCCTCGACACGTAAACCGAAAGACTTCGCCGATTAGCGAGGAACCGACCGAGAGTAGCAAAGTGTGGCTGATTGTTGCCTTGACCTTGATTGCCTTGATTGCCTTGCCCTCGAGTACGCTTCTTGCAAGAGCTGCAAAATCATCTCGAGCATTGGCATTGGTGGCTGCCATAATAGCTTGCCGTGCCTCCGGAGGCGGAGGTGGAGGTGGAGGTGGAGGGTTGACCGATCCCCATCATTGCGTCCGGATTCGACGCTACATGGAGCCATCTCAAGAGGGTGACATCCGTTAGTCCTTTGATAGACAAATAGATAAGTAGAATCAACGGATAGAAAATTGCAACATATAGTCTTGACAATAAACATTCGAACAAGAATGAACGAATGAATTCCAAAAGTTAATCATCACACGTCCAATAAAGTGAGAAGCCACTTAGATAAAGGATATGGAAACAACATCTGTCTTAGAAACAATTCGAATAACACAACTGAAAACAAAAGGTTGGCTGCTAGAATGAGCCGAACAAACACATGATAGAGATTTCGCCAAAGTGTTCGTGGTGGGGCCCACACGGACACGACGATAGCGGACGTCACGAATGACTAACAAGACGCCCCGAATCAGCATAGCCAAGGATTCTTTAAGACGCCTCGCGACCATCAGAATCGACCGTGAATGGGCGGACCACTAGACGTTGAACCCCAATCTCAAATCATACATCCGCCGGAAAGAATATCCCGTAAGCTACTAGAATTCCCACCTATAAACTCCCGAAACTTTCGGTTATGCAATCTGGTGTTGGGGATACAGGGACACAAAATATATCACCCAAACTAACAATACCTAGATCCAAATTGATCCATCCGTCAACACATAACCAAGAAATCCTCGAAATCGTGGTACCTCGACCTTCAAAAACATCCGTTATGCAACTCATGGCAATATTCCCGACTCGCCACAAGATCGGGCTATCAGGTTATCTCACCAACAACTGCACAAAAGAGATTTCGATGTCGGCAAAACTCGTATTCCGAATCGCAACGATAAAATTGTGACGACAACACCTGGAGCTCAACTCCCCGGACACCGCCACAACCCCTAAATGTCGAGGCACCAAGAACAATGTTCTCGCCACAAATCCATCGAACGATTCCAAGATACCCACGTGATCCTAAAAAATTTTTAGTGAAATTTGAGAAGAGAAGAGTCAAAACTCTACGTCAGAGACCTCACAGAGCATTTAAGGACCGGAAGTAAAAAGAATCCTACTCCGATATATATAATCCTAAGACTCAAAACATTTTCCATTCTAGACTCAACAACGGCAGCAAACAATCAAGTAGGGGGCTCCTAAGTCGGGAAGGCTCGATACCAACTTGAACGCCGATGCGGCTATATCTCCCACGGTCGAGGCACGACTTAGAGGCATAACCGCATTGAAAGCAATGTCGCAAGTGAGGTAATCTTCACACAACCCATGTAATAATTAAGGAAAGATACATAGTTGGCTTACAATGCCACTTCACACAAGACATAAATAAACATCCATCATTCAGAGTACACTCAAGGTCCGACTACGGAACCAAAATAAAAGAAGATACCCCAAATGCTACACAGATCCCGAATCGTCCCAACTGGGCACCACTATCGATCATCCGGGAAAGACACATAGTAACGACCACGCCTCGTCGAACTCCCACTTGAGCTCGGTGGAATCACCTGCACCGCCTCATCGGAACCTCGCAACTGTTTTGAAGTATCTGTGAGTCACGGGACTCAGCAATCTCACACCATGAGATCAAGACTATTTAAGCTTATAGGAAGGACTGAGTAGTAAAGTGGAGCTGCAGCAAGTTTACTAGCATATATGGTGGCTACTTCGCAAAATAGAGCGAGAAGAGGAGCAAAGCGCGGACGTGAAACTAGTAGTGATCAAGAAGTGATCCTGAACTACTTACGCCGACATAACTCCAACACGTGTTCACTTCCCGGACTCACGAGAAGAGACCATCACGGTCACACACGCCGTTGTTGTGTATTTTATTTGAGGTCAACTTTGGGTTATCTACAACCGACATTAACAAATTCCCATCTGCCTCATAACCATGGGCACGGCTTTGAAAGATATTACCCTGCAGGGTGTCCCAACTTAGCCCATTATAAGCTCTCACGGTCAACGAAGGATATTCCTTCTACCGAAGACCCGATCAATCTCGAATCCCGGACTACAAGACATTCCGACAGAATAAAACAAGACCAGCAAAGCCGCCTGACAGCCGACAAATCCCGATAGGAGCTGCACATATCTCGCTCTCGTGGCACATCCGGATGAGCAGTACGACGGCAACCGAAGATGCCCCAAGTTGCCTCGTGGTGGCACCGCAAGTGGTTTAGTTTGGACCAACACTCGAGGAGCATTGGCCCGGGGTTAATAAAGATGACCCTCGGCTCGCGAAAACCCGGGGAAAAGGCTTAGGTGGCAAATGGTAAAACCAAAGTTGGGCCTTGCTGGACGAGTCTTATTCAAAGCGAACTGTCAAAGGGGTCCCATAAATCACCCAACCGTAAGGAACGCAAAATCAAGGAACATAACACCGGTATGACGGAAACTAGGGCGGCAAGAGTGGAACAAAACACTAGGCATAAGGCCGAGCCTTCCACCCTTTACCAAATATATAGATGTGTTAAACATAGCAGATATATATATTGTGATATCCCCAACAAGTAAACATGTTCCAAAAGGAACAACATCTCCATGTTCCAACAAGGAACAAACTTCAGCTTCACCGCAACTAGCAACGCTATAAGAGGGCTGAGCAAAGCGGTAACATAGCCAATCAACGGTTTGCTAGGAAAAGGATGGTTAGGGGCTGACATGGCAATATGGGTGGCATGATATAGCAAGTGGTAGGCATCGCAGCATAGGCATAGCAAAAGAGCGAGCAACTAGCATAGCAAAGATAGAAGTGATATCGAGGGTATGGTCATCTTGCTCGCAATGTTCTCGAGTTGTCGAAAGCTTGATCCTCGAAAACGCTCTCAACAGGCTCCTCGCTCACGTACTCGCCTCCGACTCTACCCAAAGCAACAACACAAACAAAGGAACCACAATAAATCACGGTGCAATGCACAATCAACATGATGCAAAACATGACATGATATGCGAGATGCGATATGCAATGCGATAAAGGCCCGGAAGGTAAATGATGAACCAGGCATCAACTTGGCAAACCAAGTATGCCACTGAAAGATGAGATGATTTCGTTGAAATCGATATAAAGATCACCGAATCGGATGCACGGTTTGCAAATGGCAAGCAAAACAAGAATGGCGCAAATCTGCCATTAACAGCATGATGCCACTTTGCAAGCAACAAATAATTAAGCTACTGCACCCAAACGTATCAACAAAGCACATGGCAGTGATCTACACATGATGCTCGACAAAAGATGAGCACTGAGCTACGGCTAGTTCACATCATAACATGTTCAAACAAGCATGGCAAAAGAGCAATAATAATTAGGCTGGATATGGCAAAAACAGCATCAGGTTGCAATGTTCAGAGCATCAAAACTACATGCTACAGGAACTTAAAATAGCAAAACATGGCATGGCATGAATCTACTCAAAGCATATTTCAAAAGTCCCTTACTGACCATAAGCCAAAAGGACTAGAAAATATAGTAACACCCATGTCAATATCGAAAGTCTTGTTAACAGATTCAGCAACATGACATGTCAAAAACTGATAACGAGATGGCATGTTAACAAGCTCAATGCACTCACTACAGAGCCTCAAATGATAAACTAAGCATACATACATCAAGAAGACCTGACATAGAAGACATACATGGCAAGAACACTAACATAGCATATATGGATCAACCACAACAAGCTAGGCAAAATTGAATAACATGTATACAATCTGCCAGGAAACATTTGATAGCAAAAGTAGAGCTCGATTGACTCAAGCTATGGCATCCCATAATTGCAAACAAAGGCATGAATGGATAGAGCAAGTCATGCTTTACAAACACTCTTACTGAAGTATCTCAAAATATGCATAGATCTCTCGGTATCATCAAGTAAACATGGCATCAAAATCAGCTAAAACAGGGCTGAAATCAGCAACAACAGGACACCTACTTTGCATGCTTGTGCTAGTCACCACATAGATCACAAAAATACATGGCATATACCACTGGAAAGATGACATGGCATTTTACAAAACTCATGTAGGACTCAAATCCATAGGGTGCACATATTAATCATGGCAAAAATAACAAAAGTGCAAGTCCTGATAAAAATCAGAAACTAACAGCACCTAGCACTCTTCCAACAGCATTTCGGGCATCAAGATGAGCTCAAATGAAAATGATGCAATGGAATGAAATGATCTACTCTTCGAGACGAACATTTTGACATATTATACGCGAAAAATGGATCTACGGATGCGAAGATATAGCATGTTGAATATTGCACAAAATTACAATGATCTAAGGACTTAGAAGAAAAAATAGAGGAGAGGGAAGAAGTCAACGGTGGCGCGGCTCCCGAGGCCGGATCGGGGCTCGGCCCGATCGGACGCGGCGGCGGCGGAGAGGTCGGTGGGGCGCGGGCTCCGGCGAGGGAGGTCGCCGGGGTCGGCGGCCGAGGGCGGCCGGCGGCCGTGGGGCCGGAGAGAGGCGGCGATGGCGGAGGAGGCGGCGGCGGCGCGACGACGGACGGGCGGCCGGAGCGGCGCCGCCGGGCGCGTCAGCGGGAGGCGCCAGCGGGCCTGCAAGGAGGGAGCCGTGGCGGGAAGGGAGGCCAGGCCAAGGGGCATGGCGGCGACTGGACCATGGGCCGGATCCGCCGAAAGGGCAAGGGCGGGAGGAGAGAGGAGGCGGCGGCGGGGGGGCGCTGGGGTTGACGTGGCGCCCGCGATTGGCCGGGCGGGCGGGCGGACGCGTCCGCTCGCCGGACGTGTCCGGCGCGCGGAGAGCAAAACTGCTAGGGCTAGGGGTGGAATGATCCGGATTTCGGGAAGGTTTGCTTAAATAGGCATAGCGGAGCTAGGAGAGTCCAAATGAGGTGTAGTTTTCGCCACACGATCGTGATCGAACGACGGAGAGCATGGGAGTGACTTAGATGGGTTATTGGGCTGTTTTGAAGGGGTGTTGGGCTGCAACTTAAAAGAGGCCTTTCTGAAGAAGTCGCGTTAACTGCTGGAGTACCAAACGAGCTCCAAATGACCAAACTTGACCGTGGTCTCCGGTGTTATACCAAGGCCACTAGGCAAACCTCGTCCATTTCGAGAAGGTTTAATACCCGCACACGGAAAAACGTAAAAGGACCGCCGGGAAGATAGGAGTGCCGGATTGCAAAACGGACAACGGGAAAAATGCTCGGAATCATGAGACGAACGCGTATGCAAATGCGATGCACATGATGACATAATAAAAATGCATGACACGGGCAAAATGCAAAATGAAGAAAAACCCAACCACGGAGGGAATATCATATATCAATGCCGAAAATGGCAAGAGTCGGAGTTACAAATATGGAAAGTTACTTCTGGGGTGTTACATCAAAGGCGCAAGATGATATTGGCCATATCATGTCACTTTATGATTTGCATGTGATGTTTGTCATGTTTACATCTTATTTGCTTAGAATGATGGTAGCATAAATAAGATGATCCTCACTAAAATTTCAAGAGATGTGTTCCCTAAGTGTGCACCGCTATGAAGGTTCGTTGTTTCAAGCACCACGTGATGATCGGGTGTGATAGATTCTAACGTCAGATACAACGGGTGTAAGCCAGATTTACACACGCGAAATACTTAGGTTGACTTGACGAGCCTAGCATGTACAGACATGGCCTCGGAACACAAGAGACCGAAAGGTCGAACATGAGTCGTATAGTAGATACGATCAACATGAAGATGTTCACCGATGATGACTACCCATCTCACGTGATGATCGGACACGGCCTAGTTGACTCGGATCATGTATCACTTAGATGACTAGAGGGATGTCTATCTAAGTGGGAGTTCATTAAATTAGATGAACTTAACTATCATGAACATAGTCAAAAGGTCTTTGCAAATTATGTCGTAACTTGTGCTTTAGTTCTACTGTTTTAGATATGTTCCTAGAGAAAATTTAGTTGAAAGTTGATAGTCGCAATTATGCGGACTAGGTCCGTAAACTAAGGATTGTCCTCGTTGCTATGCATAAGGCCTATGTCCTTAATGCACCGCTCGGTGTGCTGAACCTCGAACGTCGTCTGTGGATGTTGCGAACATCTGACATACACGTTTTGATGACTACGTGATAGTTCAGTCGTAATGTTAAACGGTTTAGAATTGAGGCGTCAAAGGCATTTTTGAAATGTCGCGGAACATATGAGATGTTCCAAGGACTGAAATTGGGATTTCAGGCTAGTGCCCACGTCAAGAGGTATGAGACCCCTGACAAGTTTCTTAAGCCTGCAAACTAAGGGAGAAAAGCTCAATCGTTGAGCATGTGCTCAGATTGTCTGAGTACTACAATCACTTGAATCAAGTGGGAGTTAATCTTCCAGATGAGATAGTGATGGTTCTCCATAGTCACTACCACCAAGCTATTAGAGCTTTGTGATGAACTATAACATATCAGAGATAGACATGATGATCCTTGATCGATTCGCGAGGTTTGACACCGCGAAAGTAGAAATCGAGTAGGAGCATCAATTTTTGATGGTTAGTAAAACCACTAGTTTCAAGAAGGGCAAGGGCAAGAAGGGATACTTCATGAAACGGTAAATCAGTTGTTGCTCTAGTGAAGAAACCCAAGGTTGAACCCAAAACCCGAGACTTAGTGATTCTGTAATGAGGGGAACGGGCACTAAAGCAGAACCACCCTAGATACTTGGTAGACGAGAAGGCTGGCAAGGTCGACAGAAGTATATTGGATATTTATTATATTAATGTGTACTTTACTAGTACTCCTAGTAGCACCAGGGTATTATATACCGGTTCGGTTGCTAAGTGTTAGTAACTCGAAATAAAAAAAGCTATGGAATAAACGGAGACTAGCTAAAGGTGAGATGACGATATATGTTGGAAGTGTTTCCAAGGTTGATGTAATCAAGCATCGCATGCTCCCTCTACCATCGAGATTGGTGTTAAACCTAAATAATTGTTATTTGGTGTTTGCGTTGAGCATAGACATGATTGGATTATGTTTATCGCAATACGGTTATTCATTTAGGGAGAATAATGGTTACTCTGTTTATTTGAATAATACCTTCAACGGTCTTGCACCTAAAATGAATGGTTTATTAAATCTCGATCGTAGTGATACACATGTTCACGCCAAAAGATATAAGATAGTAATGATAGTACCACATACTTGTGGCAATCGCCATTTGAGTCATATTGGTATAAAACGCATGAAGAAGCTCCATGTTGATGGATCTTTGACTCACTCGTTTTGAAAAGATTGAGACATGCTAACCACATCTATTGGTATATATGCATGAAGAAACTCCATACAGATGGATCGCTTGGACTCACTTGATTTTGAATCACTTGAGACATGCAAATCATACCACATGGGCAAGATGACTGAAAGGCCTCGTTTTCAAAGAGATGAAACAAGAGAGCAACTTGTTGGAAGTAATACATTTGATGTGTGCAATCCAATGAGTGCTGAGGCACGCAGTGAATGTCGTTATGCTCTTACTTCACGGATGATTTGAGTAGATTCTAAGTATATTTACTTGATGAAACGCGAGTCTGAATTATTGAAAGGTTCAAGTAATTTCAGAGTGAAGTTGAAGATCGTCGTGACAAGAGGATAAGATGTCTATGACATGATCATAGAGATGAATATCTGAGTTACGAGTTTGGCACACAATTAAGACATAGTGGAAATTGTTTCACAACTAATACCGCCTGGAACACCATAGTGTGATGGTGTGTCCGAACATCATAACTACACCCTATTGGATATGGTGCATACCATGATGTCTCTTATCGAATTACCACTATCTTTTATGGGTTAGGCATTAGATACAACCGCATTCACTTTAAATAGGGCACCACGCAATTCCGTTGAGACGACACTGTATGAACTATGGTTTAGAGAAACCTAAGCTGTCGTTTCTTGAAAGTTTGGGGCTGCGACGCTTATGTGAAAATTTTCAGGCTGATAAGCTCGAACCCAAAGCGGATAAATGCATCTTCATAAAATACCAAAAATAGTTGGGTATACCTCCTATTTCAGATCCGGAAGCAAAAGTGATTGTTTCTAGAAACGGGTCCTTTCTCGACGAAAACTTTCTCTCGAAAGAATTGAGTGGGAGGATGGTGGAGACTTGATGAGGTTATTGAACCGTCACTTCAACTAGTGTGTAGCGGGTCACAGGAAGTTGTTCCTGTGGCACCTACACCAATTGAAGTGGAAGCTTATGATAGTGATCATGAAACTTCGGATCAAGTCACTACCAAACCTCGTAGGTCGACAAGGATGTGTACTACTTCAGAGTGGTACGTAATCCTGTCTTAGGAGGTCATGTTTCTAGACAACAATGAACCTACGAGCTATGGAGAAGCGATGGTGGGCCCGGTTTCCGACGAATGGCTCGAGGCCATAAAATCCGAGAGAGGATCCATGTATGAAAACAAAGTGTAGACCTTGGAAGAACTACTTGATGGTCGTAAGGCTGTTGGGTACAGATGGATTCTAAAAGGGAAGACTAACAATGATGGTATGTGTCACCATTAAGAAAGCTCGGCTTGTCGCTAAGATGTTTCCGACAAGTTCAAGGAGTTGACTATGATGAGACTTTCTCACTCGTAGCGATGCTAAGAGTCTGTTGGAATTATATTAGCAGATACTGCATTATTTATGAAATCTTGCAGATAGGATGTCAAAACATTATTTCCTCGACAGCTTTTCTTGAGGAAAGGTTGTATGTGATACAACCGTAAGGTTTTGTCAATCCTAAAAGATGCTAACAAGTATGCAAAGCTCCAGCAATCCTTCTAAGGACTGGAGTAAGCATCTCGGAGTTGGAATATACACTTTGATGAGATGATCAAAGATTTTGGGTTTATACAAAGTTTATGAGAAACTTGTATTTCCAATAAGTGAGTGGGAGCACTATAGAATTTCTGATGAGTATATGTTGTAAACATATTGTTGATCAGAAATGATGTAGAATTTCTGGAAAGCATATAGGGTTATTTGAAAAGTGTTTTTCAAGGGAAAACCTGGATTAAGCTACTTGAACATTGAGCATCAAGATCTATAAGGATAGATCAAAATCGTTTGATAGTACTTTCAAATAAGTACGCACCATGACAAGATTTTGAAGGAGTTCAAAATAGATCGGCAGAGAAGGAGTTCTTGGTTGTGTTATAAGGTGTGAGTATTGAGTAAAGACTCAAGACCTGACCACGGCAGAAGAGAGAAAAAGGACGAAGGTCATCCCCTATGCTTAGATGTAGGCTCCACAGTATGCTATGATGTGTACTGCACCTAAAGTGTGCATTGCCATGAGTCAGTCAAGGGGTACAAGTGTGATCCAGGAATGGATCACAGGACAGCTGTCAAGGTTATCCTTAGTACATAGTGGACTAAGGAATTTTCTCGATTATGGAGGTGGTAAAGGAGTTCGACGTAAAGGGTTACGCCGATGCAAACCTTGACACTAATCCGGATGACTCTGAGTAGTAAACCGGATTCGTATAGTACAACAGTTATTTGGAATAGCTCCAAGTAGCGCCTGGTAGCTGCATCTACAATATGACATAGATATTTGTAAAGCACACACGGATCTGAAAGGTTCAGACCCGTTGACTAATAAACCTCTCTCACAAGCGAGATATGATCAAACCAAGTGGGTGTTGGATTCATTGCAACCACATAGTGATGTGAACTAGATTATTGACTCTAGTGCAAGTGGGAGACTGTTGGAAATATGCCCTAGAGGCAATAATAAAATGGTTATTATTATATTTCCTTGTTCATGATAATTGTCTATTGTTCATGCTATAATTGTATTAACTGGAAATCGTAATACATGTGTGAATACATAGACCACAACATGTCCCTAGTGAGCCTCTAGTTGACTAGCTCGTTGATCAATAGATGGTTATGGTTTCCTGACCATGGACATTGGATGTCATTGATAACGAAATCGCATCATTAGGAGAATGATGTGATGGACAAGACCCAATCCTAAGCATAGCACAAGATCGTATAGTTCGTCTGCTAAGAGCTTTTCTAATGTCAAGTATCATTTCCTTAGACCATGAGATTGTGCAACTCCCGAATACCGTAGGAATGCTTTGGGTGTGCCAAACGTCACAACGTAACTGGGTGGCTATAAAGGTGCACTATGGGTATATTCGAAAGTGTGACAGAGAGGTATCTCTGGGCCCACTCGGTAATGCATCATCATAATGAGCTCAATGTGACTAAGTAGTTAGTCACGGGATCATGCATTACGAAATGAGTAAAGTGACTTGCCGGTAACGAGATTGAACGAGGTACTGGGATACCGACGATCGAATCTCGGGCAAGTAACGTACCGATTGACAAAGGGAATTGTATACGGGATTGCTTGAATCCTCGACATTGTGGTTCATCCGATGAGATCATCATGGAACATGTTGGAGCCAACATGGGTATCCAGATCCCGCTGTTGGTTATTGGCCGGAGAGTTGTCTCGGTCATGTCTGCATGGTTCCCGAACCCGTAGGGTCTACACACTTAAGGTTTGATGACGCTAGGATTATAAGGAAGATTTGTATGTGATTACCAAATGTTGTTCGGAGTCCCGGATGAGATCCTGGACGTCACGAGGAGTTCTGGAATGGTCCAGAGGTGAAGATTTATATATGGGAAGTCATCATACGGTCGCCGGAAATATTCGGGGGTATACCGGTATTGTACCGGGACCACTGGAGGGGTTCCGGGGGTCCACCGGGAGGGTCCACCTGCCCCGGAGGGCCTTATGGGTTGTAGGTGAAAGGGAACCATGGGCGCCAACCCCCCTAGGGCCCATGCGCCTAGGGTTGGAGGGGAACCCTAAAGGGGGCGCCCCCTTGGCTTGGGGGGCAAGCCCCCTCCCCCTTGGCCGCCGCCCCCCCTCTAGATCCCATCTAGAGGGGCCGGCCCCCTTCCCTCTTCTCCCTATAAATAGAGGGGCGAGGGGAGGGCTGCAGCACCACATCCAAGGCGCAGCCCCTCCCCTCCCCAACACCTCTCCTCCTCCGCAAGAGCTTGGCGAAGCCCTGCCGAAGAACTGCCACTCCATCACCACCACACCGTCGTGCTGCTATTGGAGCCCTCTTCCTCAACCTCTCCCTCCTCATTGCTGGATCAAGGTGCGGGAGACGTCTACGGGCTGCACGTGTGTTGAACGCAGAGGCACCGTTGTTCGGTGCTAAGATCGGATTCGGCCGCGATCTGAATCGCTACGTGTACGACTCCTCCAACCGCGTTCTTGCAACGCTTCCGCTTAGCGATCTTCAAGGGTATGAAGATGCAGTCCCTCTCTCTCGTTGCTAGCATCTCCTAGATTGATCTTGATGACACGTAGGAAAATTTTGAATTATTGCTACGTTCCCCAACACCCCTATACTTGCGGGTTATCAAGATCCTGAATTTGTATCGCAGAAAGGTCAAAACACGAAATTTAGCCCCTCCCTCGCTCTATCTTTAGCTCATTATCATTCCACGACGAAGCATAATACTGTAGGTACTGTTGATGTATCTTTATGGTAGACAAATGGTTAGTTATTTGCACGTCATGTTCGTTCATCGTATCTTTTCACAGTTGATTTTGTTCCTTTGTTCTTGGTTGGAATTCGTCTTGGCATTAGCACGGCATCGGCAGGATGATGTGACACGATAAAGCGCGGTATGCTTATGAGATCAAACCAGTCGAGAGACAGTACTGAGACCATCTCTAGCAGACCCCGCATAAGTGATCAAACCCGTAAAATTTTGCGTTTTACAGTTTTGGGCGAATAAAAATTGTCCAGAACAGAAACCGTAAAAGTAGTCCAGCCCATAAAATTTTTAAGGGCCACCGCAAATGCACACCCGAAACTCTTATCTTTGGAGGTTGGAAGGCCGAATATAGGGGGGCCCGTATACCGGTCAAACCTCGTCGGAGCAAACACGCCGCAGCGGAATTTTCCGGAATCCGCCCTAAACTCGCTGGAATTCATCACCGCACATCGGAAAAGGCTGCTAGACACCGCAATCGATCGCTGCCGATTCGAATTGGATGAGCTCGACATCGTCATGGCCTTCCATGACCTCAGCCTGGCCGCCGGAATCCTCCCGACGCGACAGGAAAAGGGGCACGGCTCTCCTGGCAATAGAGCAAGGCGCGGACGACGGAGGCGACTAGGAGTGGCCGGCAAGGCTGGGCGCGGACGACGGAGGCGACGGGGCGTGGCCGGTGAGGCTAGGCGCGATCGGCGCGGTGATGGGGCGCGACCGATGGGCGATGGGGCACGGCCGACGGGGTTGGGCGCGGCCTGCGTGGCCGGCGCGGCCGGCTGGAGGAAGGGGCGGCAACAGCCGGACTGGAGGAAGGAGCTCTTTATTCAAGTTTTACAATTTGTTTTACAGTATCTGTTCGGTCGTTCTAGTTTTCGACCCGCAAACGCGATCTTCGTGAAACTGCAAACGCGTTTTGCGGGTCAAGTTTTTACGGGGTCTGCTAGAGTTGCTCTAACACGGTGGCCTCCACCAGGCGCCGCCTCTTTCCGACATAGCCACGAGCAACGCCTTACCGGATGGCGGTGGCGCAACACGGGGACTTGCGGCAGCGCGCCCGAAGATGCTAACGAGAGGGCAAAGTGAGGAGGCAACGACGATGGCAAATGCTCGGTCGGGCTACTTGATTCATGATTATTTTCATGACGCGAAAGGACAAATCTACAGCTCTAAATGAACCAGAGTCCCACAATAGTCTAACTAGTAGACTGCCCGTGCGTTGCCACGGGTCAAAAATTAAATTGATAAACAATGCTCATATTTCTCTCCCTGAATGTAGAATTGCACGCAATGTTCAACCACAACACAAACACAAGTATCTTCTCTCTCTATTCCAACAAACGCCATGCACCCCTGTAGCCTCTCGTTTCTGTTAAAGTTGTTCTCCCTAGCCCTCTTTGTCCATACATCAACCATCCTCTCAATCTATTGCCCCTTGACTCTGCATGTGGCTTCTATGTCGTTGTTTTGTTGTCTCGCTCTAGTACGTATGTCGTGCAACATGGAACATGATCAACAAAGATGAGATACAACGCACCTCACCTTAGTACAAATCGCAAGAAAATGTGGCATATGAACATGAAAACATTATTTCCACCACATGTTCATTCACAAACTAATAATGCTCTGTTTAACTGGGCTCTGCTTTCATCTCCACCTAAGATGCATCTCCGTCACTTTATCTCACTAATACTTATTTTCCTATGGACCTCAAATATATATACAAGAATCACATGACAAGGTTGCATCATTGTCATTCCATCTCTTCTTTCACTTCAGCTCTTTTGGTCATTGCAACACCAGTCTGCTCCATCGTCACCCTAACCCAAATCTGCCCATCTTTCCATCCGGCTTCAAATATGGCCATTTTTTCTCCAAGTCTTTCATGTCGTATCAAGTTTGTACTTTCAATCTTAGAATTTTGATTGTTCAAAATGAGGAGGGTTTTCAGAGTTCACTTCTCTGAGAGAGAACACAACACATATTGATACAGATTAGTGATGAACAAAAATTTCTTTGTTATTTATAACGATGAATACCAACACATGGTATGTTATTCAATGGAGTAGCTAAGTTGTTGTGTTTGGAAAAATAATTCTAACGTGCGTATATTGAAGTGAATCCCTGAATTACCAAATGCAAGACGAAAAGATGACTACTCCCTCTAGGCGGGTGCACGGGGCATCCACGGGTTCCTAGATCATCAAGTTGACCAACGCATTATACAACACAAAAAATATATGTTTAGGAATTTTATCCGAATACGAATTCAGTGTCTATTGCCCGCACCCTAGTCATTCCAATCATTGCCCCCCTTACATCATATCACTATCACCTTTTTCCTTCTCCCCCACCTCTCCCCCCTCCCCCCCCCCCCCATTGCATCTCATCCTAATGTTGTCCCGTACAACCATCCATCACTAACATCGTCTCCGGCAATGGGCAAGGGCTATGGTGCCTCTACTTGCACGAGGAAAACCCCGGGTGGGCACGAAAATGTATCCAACACACCTATGTTGCACCTCCTATTTTGGCGCCGTCTCCTGCTCCTCCCTCTCCTACTTCAGGGAGTTCGGAGACAAGCCAGTTGCAATGTGAGCGATGTGCCATGCCTGGACCCCGTGTGTTGCAACGGGGGCATAGATATTCTATTGGTTCAACATTAATCTTGTCCGACATATACCTTACATCCACCATATTCTAGATTTTGATAATTTTTAATTTCATTATATTATGATAAGAGAAGGCAAGGAAAGTTTTGATTCAATTAAAATTCTGGTAAGATTGATTTGATATGATTAAGTTAATGCAGGACACGGTTATGAAAAAATATCGATTTCGTTTAGATTATTCCAATTTACTATATTTATGTTGGTTTTTAATTTGTGCCGCATCAGTTGGGGATACCAAAAACCAACAGGAGACCAAAGAGGGGAGGGGAACGTGGGGAGGAAAAAACCGAGAATGAGGGGAGGCGACGGAACAAAGTCCCTTTAAGAGTAGAGATATCATACATTTCGCTTCCATCGGTGTAAATTACTTCTCTAGAAAATATATTTTGTTTCAAATATTGATAATCCTTGCTTCTGGAACTTTAGTTTCCTTCCTATGGTTTTTCACTTCCTTTTTTATGGTAAAAATTTATTTCCGGTCAAATTACTTCTATGGCATTATTTCATTATCTCAACTCATTTTATGACTTCGAGGATATGAGAATAATCTAACATGTAAAATAATTCTTTCTCAGGTTCCAAATAAGTCACTAATAGGTCAAAAGTAGAGGTGAAACCTTGCCAGGCAGGCAGACACACAACAACAGCCGATGATTGCCAGTTAAGGTCCAATGAAAATAACATAAGTAGTGGAAAACAAAATTGTCAACTCTCTATGCTAGTTTTGCGACTCTGTACATTAAATTTAGATACATTTTACTTATCTTCCGTTATCTGTCATCGTTCGAGCGAACGCCGCATTCCGGCAGCGCCATCCTCCAGGTGGATGCGGCCCTCTGCGAGACGATGTGGATGACATCATGTGAGCCACCACCCGGAAGAACGTCGTGGACCAGCAGGAGGCCGCCCTGCATGAGCATGTACATCATCCTCGGTGTGGCCACCGCCGAGTTATCGTTGTGGTCGAGTGCGTGGACCACACCGTCGTGAGAAAGCTGATGTCAACACAGATGGATCTCAACCATGGCAGCAAGCACATCAAACAAACACACATCAGCAAGCAAGCACACATACATCCATCTTGGGATCCGGCCGCCTAACGTTGACTTACCCGTCGAGACAATCTGGCCGCTGCCATTCTCACTGTAGCCGAATCCACTATCCCCGGCCAGGCAACCATAACCTCACCCATGCCCATGTACCTCACGGGCACAAAATCACCCATACCATGCCCACGGGCCCGAAATCCCACCCATACCCAAACCCACCGGGTACCCATACAGGGTGGGTACCCATCGGGCAACTCGACAATATGCGATATTACACCATCAACAATGGCAAATTAAGAAGAAAACAATGATTTTAATTCACAATCACAACCACATATAAATAGCATGACTATGTTCGCAAAAATGGTAGCCTGACCATAGTAAATAACATGTTTACATGTGTAACCAAGGGGCAAATAGCAAAAAAAATTATTGAAAACAAAGTACAGCTCCAAGTCTCCAAACATGATTTTAGGAAATAACAAGGTTGTAATTTTTTTTACCATTTGTTCTTCGTCATCCTCTAGAACACTCTGAAATTCTGCAAAGTGAGTGGAATTCCAATCACCTAATGTTTAACCAACAATTATTATATAAATAACAAGGTATTTGCACAATAAAAATAAGAGGCAACGGCAAATATTGAGTACCTAACAGATCCGCATGAGACCAATCTTGCGTACACTTGAGAGCTTCTGAAACATTAGGAGTAAGACTTGAGATTCAGATGCTGGAGTGACTTGAGATTCAGACGCTCCATCTTGAGAAGCCAGTGAACCTTTCCTTATCATAGCTGAGCCTTGCGCTCCATCTTGAGAAGCCAGTGAGCTGTACATAATACACAACAAATAAGTTTAAGAATTGTATAGAAAATAGTATTCAATTTTAGTAAAAGTGAACCAAATACATAGAATGTAAAACTTGAATTATGGTGATCCCACAGCAGTCTTCACAATCATAGGTACCAAACCAGGCACTAATTAATTTTCTTTCGAGCAAACATGCAACACCTGAATCTTAATTGAAGATGACAGCAATCAATTAATTAACCAAGCATGCACGCATGGATAGATCCACGTACTTGCATACAGTAGTACTACAGGAATAAGATCCCTCAAAAAGTAGTACATGAATACGAATCTGTACTACTACGTATTGATATTACAGGAATATAAGCAAGAATCATGCCTTGAATGAAGCCTGGTCCTCGATGCAGCCATGCTCTCCGCCATGGTACATGCTCCCAGCCTGCCTTGCTGGTGTGGCCTGCCTTGTCGTCGTTGAACCCTTGTACCTCGCTTGCCGTCGCAGCCGTTAACTTCTTCGTGACCGTGAATGGTGATCTATGGGGGGTATCTATAGATGGCTGGCAATCAGAGGAGAACGATTCGGGCGACTCGGGCGGGATCCCAACCCTAGCCACCGGGGGCTCCCCGTCCTTCCATCCCTCCCTCCGCCACCGCCGAAGGACGCCGCCGGCCTATTGCCCGGGGGCTGACGGCGGTGGCGGGGGCCTTTCCTCTCTCCCGCGCCATGGGGGCAGTGCGGAGCTCAACGGCGTGAGGTGGCACGGCCGATCTGGCCTCCGTGGTGTAGCGGGCCTGCCTTGACCGGCGGCAACGCGGCGGCGGCCTCGTCCTAGGGCGGTGGTGGTGGCGGTTGCGGCGGCCGGCCCTGCGTCGGGCAGCGGCCTTGGCTGCGTTCGGCGGCGGCGGCCGGATCTGCAGCGACGGACCATCTGACCTCGGATCGGTGGTGGCGGCATGGAGGGCCTGGTGGTTGGGTCGGCATCATGCGTGGTTTGCCCTCCGGACAGATCTGATCTGCCCGGTGCGGCTTGCTCGATGTGCGGCGGCTCAGATCGGCGGCGACCCGTGCGCACAATACGTGATGGAGGTTCTTCGAGCGGATCCGGGTGAAAACCTTGTGCTCGGCTTGTTGCCAAGACCGGCGTTGGTGGCACCCTGTGGTGTCATTACCTTCTTAAAGGCATCGCCGTGGAGAAGCTCTAGACCTCTATCCGCTACCTCCGGGGAAAACCCTAGATCAGTTGATCGGATGACGGCGACGCGTTGGTGTCGTTTCCTCCTTGGGGGCGTCATTCTTGGAGGCGTACACGGGATCGAGGGACCAGCGGTGCCTTTTGGTGGAGCGGTACTTCATCCTTCACATTGATGACGGCGAATCTCGGCGGCTGATGCAAAGGAGACTTCGGCGCCCGATGCGCGGGATGGACTCAGCAGTGGAGGTAGTTGTCAAGGCGTCAAGGTGGCGCTGATGACGGAGTGGCTCGACAAGGTAGAAGCCTCAATATCTTCTCTCAAGACGGACTGTGGAAGATGGCGGCGACGACACATGTGAGTGCATCAGATCAGTTTATGCCCTGCACCGGTATGTGGCTCCTGCTGAGGCTTCGGCTTTTGATGATAGGCTTAGGTGAGTAGACCGGGTATGTGGCCCAGGTAGCACCCCTTCATCATATGGATAGGAGTAGTGGCATATGTTGCCAAGATGGCGGATTCAGGCATATTGTTATAATACTTTGTAAGTTCCTCGAGAATAATCAATAAAGTGGCCGTATGCATCTCCCAGATGCAGAGGCCGGGGGTCATCCTCCTTTTCTAAAAAAAAGAGGAGAACGATTCGAGGAGCTTAGGAGAGGAGAATGAGATCAGGAGAAGATATGGTGGACTGATGGAATAATTTACGGTGGGGTAATTTACTTTCCACTTTTTAATAAAAAACATATGGTGGGATAAGGAAAGTTAAGATTTCTGCCAAATTTTTTTTGTGATTTGGGAAGCGTGGCCCACAACCACGCTTGATTGTTAGAAAATCAGTAAGACGGAGATCTTTATTCCATGAAGGGAAGGATCGTACGTAGTGAGGAAATAACATTGCCAAGATGGAAAAACGAAAGGAAGGGTTATGAAATTGATTTGGTTTTTAATGCGAAGGGTGGTGGGATGTGAGACGAAAATAAACCAGACGAAAATAAACAGGCAAAAATAAACCAGACGAAAAAAACCACGGAGGCTATTCTACCAACTGAGACATTAGGAGTAGTGATAATACGAAATTACCAAAATGTCCTAGGAAGAAAAAATCAGGGATCAGTTATATACTACCCACTATTTCCGGTAGTATGATATACCGTCAAATGTCTCTTGATTTTTCTTTAGAAAAACTTTTGTTCTCATTTTTATCTTACTTTTTGTATTTTGTAGTTTATATGTTTGTTTATTGAAAAGGAAAAGAACAACTGACTAATTGGTAAAAAAGTGTCATTTGTCCAATAGAGGTTCCCTTTTCGGAAACCACAGAAAAATGATCTGCTCTCGCTTCCATTGAGATTTACTGGCGAAATTATGGTTTGACACAGTTGTCGTGTTCGGTTGCACGCGCTCTAACCACTTGATTAGAGAAGCAACCAGTCAGATCAAGGCATGCAGTTGTGAACAACTTTACTGGTGGTGAAACCCTAAGTTGCCATCTCGCTCTCAGGTTGTGTATTTCCCGATTGGCTTATGGGTTGATGGCAGAGTTTTAGATGTAAAAATTGTAGGGTTTGGATGTGTCAGATATGTAAACAATTGTGCTAATCAGACCATGTAGTTGTTGGAACCGTCCAACCAACAATGTATGTTGCCAATAATGTCAATTACTACTTGTAGTTAGAATTGCAGAAATTGATCAAATAAACGGCAACATCGCTTTTCTTAGAGAGGGTTGGTGAAGAGGGATAGCCAGGTACCATATATATTGGTCGTGACCTGCATTGAACTTCCGGCTAAATCACGGCCTTGACATCAAGCGGCAATGAGTTAAGGTCGATCGTCTAGGCGAACATAATCAATTCTGTAGCTAGCTAAGGCCTGGAGAAATATTTCATCGTCACGTGAGGAAGAGGATCTACCAGAGTTCCATACACAGTAGCCTTTCATAGTCAGCAAAGTACCATAGTATGTATGCGGCGCACCATTTTTGAAGATGCTCATTGAAGCAAGTCTCAATATAAAAGGCTTGCCATCCTTATAATAAGAGGTGCTACAACTTCCAGGCAGGTCATTGTATGGCATCTCCCACGGGCAATGCCGTGTAGAACTCAACTCCACAAGAATTGAATGGTAGTGCCTGGATAATTAAGGGGGTGGGGCCGGATCTTATTTTGTTCCAATCAAATCAAGCCACGTGTGCAGGAGCACGGATGGGCACACGGAAGGGGAGCAGGCAAGTCTCGTCCCAACATTACCAAGATTCATCGTGCGGCCTGGGTTACAGCATTAGCTTTTAATAATCATCAAAGTACCAATAGTACATACCCTTTTGAAAAATGCACGTTGAAGCAAATCTCAACATAAAAGGATTGCTCTTCTTATAAGAGGTGTTACAACATTTAGGCAGGTCATTGTTCAGTACCTTCATCGGCAAAGCCACATAGAACTATCCAAACATTTCCGCGTAGTGCATGGATAACCAGGAACGAAAGGTCAACAAAGCCACATAGAACTAGGAAGGCACAGCCCGGTAGTGCATGGATAACCAGAAATGAAAGGAATAGGGGAATAGGACGGAACACATAGGTACTTGGACAATGTACAGAACATGGGTAGCGCAACAAATTTTTTGTGGGATGTACGATGCAAAATAAGGCCTAGTCGGTTTGACAACCACATGATTTGGATTACCATCGTGTTGGTTGTCGTCCTTCAACTACCATGCGGCTTGATATAAGTTGGACAGAAAGAAACTGGAGCAAGAACGTAAAGAATGCCCTAACTGAAGACTGAATCTTGTGTTAGCATTTGATTTTTTTTTTTCTCTCAGTAGGATCGAGATCCTTATATTATAATATGAAAAATACATAGCAAGAGAGCCGAGTACATGGACTTCCACTCACATAACTTCACATAGATACCTTGGTATTCTATCAACTGAAAAGGCCAGGCAAAACCTTCTCGAGCCGGTCACCTAAGGCATGGGTGCTCCTATTAAAAGTGCTAAGTTTTGTGCAACACATTAACAGATTCACAAGGCCCTCGTCTAGGGTTTCCTGCTTCTCACTGGTGGCACCACCGGTCCACCTCGTCTCTTATGGTCCTTGGACCATGGAAGTGAGGTGGATCCGGGCCCTAGCTGGCGGGAATGCTCCGATTTTAGGTATTATTTTAAATTGTGTTAGGGTTTGAGCCATGCTCAGGAAGACGAGATGGCGGCGGCTTTCTGAAGATGGAATAAGTTTCTCCCCACCTAGCCCCTGCCTCAGCGGTGCTTCTAGCGTCATCCGAGGGCGCGTGGAGGTGTGTCTCTAGCGGATCTTGTGCGATCCGGTCGGCGTTTGTCTTTGGTGGATCCGCTTGATCCGGTTTTCATTCATCTACGTGTGTGTGTCTGCAAGTTGGATCCTTTCGATCTATGTTTCTTTTCATTGATGGCGGTTGCTATTCTAGTGCACTGGTACTATGGGGCCTTAGCACGATGACTTCCCGACTGTCTACTACAATAATGTTTGCCCGGCTCCAGTGAGGGAGGGGCGATGACGACGGCGCGCCGTCGGCTTGCTTCAGTGCTTGTAGTTGTCGCTAGGTGGCCTATGAATCTGGATGAAATTTTTACTTCTGATATTCTTTGTACTACCTTGACAGTTGATGAATAGATCGAAAGTTTTTTGGCAAAAAGAAGGTGCTAAGTTTTAGCAGCTTGCATGTACAGTGTTGAACAGAGTATAGCTTTCCCTCCATTTGTTTCATCAGTTAGATGGCAAATATTCCACGAAATGATGCATTCCATCGGGCTTCGGGGTTAATCCCCTACTCCTAAACGGGACTGATCCTCTTGCGGCTTGGTTGATAATTAAAAATTCTTGCAGCTAAGACTCCAACATTTTCGGATCAAGACTCTAATGTTTCTGTTTCCTTACAAACAATGTCAAATTTTACCGAAAAAGGCTTTCGCCCCGCTTTATAAATAAAGCAATGACCAACAACATCCAGGAACAGACACACACCACCACAACACACGCACACACTCAAGGCGGGATACATAGGCGTTGAGCGCAGCAACACGACCCCTAGCACTATTCGAGCACCCGGGACTCCACCAGTAGACACGCCACCACGAAGAGATGCAGCCGCATACGACGAACCGTGGGTTCCAAGACGGTGCCTTCAGGAAGGGTACGGCACGGAAGCGTCGCCACCGCCAGATCCGAGGATCAAGGTTTCCCCCGGAGCCACACGACAGACAATGAGAGCCGCGGCGAAGCCTTCAAGAAGGGAACGAGCTACGCCGCCGCCGGTCTGTCCGAAGAAAGAGCAGGTTTTCACCCCGGCCAATACTCACTGCCATCGAACACCGCACCCCGAGAACCACGCCGCCCACACGGCCATGACCATCGGGCAGCACCAAGCGACGGGCTCTGCCCGTGAGCACCGCGCAACCACCACCAGGGCCGCCGCCCCGAAATCCAAGACCTAGGAACCACCACAACCGACACCCGCCGCTACCCCAACGGAAGAGACAAACGGATCCCGGGGCATACAAGTCCATCGATTCGTCCTACAGCTCCGGGCGCGAGACTAGCGTGGTCCTGCTGCCGGGCGCGAGACGAGCTCGGTCCTGTTGCTAACGGAACAATGTCAAATTTTGACAAGTCATGGGAATTTTTCTCAAAAAATTCGGTAGTATAACGCGTGGGAAGGAATTGTTACATGCACAACGACATCTAAGCCTGGGAATGGTTTGGAAAACACGCCGAATCCAGGCCAATCCACACACACAAGAAGACATGGGTATCAAACCAATCCAGTCTGCAAAACAATTTGTACCATCCAACCCGCTCCAAACCATGGGCAACTGCCACCCAGCCCCGCTCCAAACCTTTTCAATGTTTTGGGTTGAACACGATCCCTCAAGACGAACAAAACCGTGGAAGGCCAGCCTGCCCACGCTATACTCTGGCTTCATGCATGTGCCGTGCATGGCTGCATGCGGTTGCAACAGCGGGTTTATTTATTCAGCACTAATAAGTACACATACTTCGGCAAGAAAATAAAAATAAGGTTGTGTTTGGATGCACAATATTTAGAAAACCATAGTATTCAGAAACCACAGTATTAGAACTTATAGGCAAGAAATACCACAGTATACAAATACTTTGGTATTCTGTAGTATTGGCAAAACCGAGAGGCGTTTGGCCGTTGAAGTATTTACTGGAGTAATATATTTTTATGTTTGGAGTTATGTGATGTATTTACTAAAATCAATTCAAATAAATTTGTATGAGGGTGTACATAATTTGCAGCTTGTATTCTCGACGTACAAATCACAATCCATTGAGGTTACTTGGCCTCTGACCATCACACGCCTCCTTAGGGTATCTTCAATGCCGACCCGCAAACCTCCCGTAACGATTTGGACCACGCTGTCCGGACCGCGAAAGCCAACCAACGCGAGCCTGTCTCGGTCCGCAGGACGGTCTGGACGTGATTTCTTCTACAAACCGAGGCAAAAATGGGGGAGTTTTGCGGGAGTCTGGACCGATACCAAGCACGTTTCTGACCGCCCTGGCCCACCAAAAACCCCTCGCCATTCCCGCGTGTTTTCGGTCAGCGCCACTCTAGAGCGTCAGCACCCGCATTCATGCCCGCCCAGAGCGGACGCGACCGCTCACTGGCGCCTGCCGAGAGAGCGTCGCCTGTGCCGCTTCCCGGTGCAGGCGACTGTCGCGCATTCACATGATACGACGGACTCCCGTCCCTCTGTCGACCTCTCGCATTGATGGCACGCGGTTGCCGAGACGTCTCCTTTGGCGCCACCCGTCCGTCCGTCAGCCGCCCCACCGGTGCTATGTAAGCCGCTGCCCCGGTGCCCCACCATAGCCACAGCCATCCCTCTCCACACCACTCCCCGCCATGGATCCCTCTGCGGCCAAAGCTCTCTGGGCCAGGCTTACTTTGGAGCAGAAGAAGGCCATGGCTGCCACTGCTGTCGACTGGCAGGCTGGCAGGCAGCCAGAGGACGTGTAAATGGAGGACGCCTCCGGCGACGAGCCAGCGCCACCCTCCTCTTCCTCCACGGCACCCTCCTCCTCTGCTCCACCTTTGCCGGTGCATTGCACCCTGACCATCGGCGAGGCACACGTGCCCATTATATGGATATGATGCGGGAGGAGCAGTTCCGGGAGGTGCAGGCTGACGCCAACTACAACCACAACCTCCTCTAGGAGCATATGTAGGCGGAGGAGCAGGTCACCGCCGGCAAGGCGGTCATGCCGGACGCGGAGCTGGCGGAGCAGGAGACGCTGCTCGAGTCCTACCGCTCCGCCCGCGAGATCCGCCTCACCCGCTGGTGGTACCGGCAGCGGGTAGCGGAGGTGGCGGTCGCCGGTAAGGAGCGCGACGACGACGCGGGCGGGATGTTATTCGGCGATACCGACGAGGAGGAGGCCGCGCCCCGACGCCACGACCACGAACAAGATGGCACGTTCGCAGGAGCCGCCGGCAGCGTGGGTAGGTCGCCGCCACTCGGGTCCCAGGAAGGCCACCGATCCTCCCCTCCCATCGACGCCAAGCTTGGTGGGCTCAACATCTTCGGCCGATTAGTCGCTTGGCAGCGACGTCGAGGCAGACAGCTTCAGCTCCCGGGGCTCGCGAGACGGAGGTCACGGAGGCGGAGCTGGAGAGCGCCAAGGCGAAATTGGAGACGGTGAAGCTTCACTTCTCGGGGCTGATGGTCGAAGACGGGGACCGGATGCCGGCGATCATTTAGATTAGGTATTAATTATACTCCAGGGCCCGTCTAGGACCATTTTCACGTATTTGAAATACCACAGCTTCTTAAACTGCAGTACTACTTTCATCCAAACACTTCAAAGTATTCAATACCATAGTTTTTTTAGAAACCACGGTATTCCCAGGACACATACATCATCAGTATATTAAGACAACTTAATAAAGAAAAATATCAGAGGAAAATTCAGTGTAAAGTCAAACAGCATCAGTAGTTTAGCAGTAACGGTGGTAGTTTAAAATCAAATTCAGACATTGCTTAGAAACAACAGAAGTTCAGCAGTGAACATACAGTAGTTAAAAGTTTGAATATGTCAATTTTTTGAAACATTTGGATAACAGTAAATTAACTAATCATTAGGTTATTTGTTTTAAAACACTCCGACTTAACAGAATGACTCTGATCAATAACATTTAAAATTTACTAAAATCACACTAAAAAATGGACCAAAACTAGGATAATGAACACCTAACTATAAAGTTACACTGAAAAATGGACCAAAACTTCTTTACTGTTAAAATAAATAGTACTTACACTAAAATACATAGTGTAAGTAGCCAGTGAAACATCATTGAAAAAACATCTCTCGGAAATTACTTGATGTGCGATATTTCTCAGCCAATATGTTTCAAGATAAACGGATTTAGCTACTCGCTCCATTTTTATATACAAGTCCAACATAATAGATTCTTTCAAACAGTTAATAGATTGATGGGGAATCTATTAACTGTTTGAAAAAAAATACACCCATAACATCGAGTGGCAATGTGTTAGGGTTGATCGCCAAGGCCAACATAATCAATCGGGTAGCTAGCTAGGGCCTGCAGTAAGATTTCGTCGTCACGTGAGGAAGAGATGTGGATTTACCAGAGTTCAATACACATTAGCTTTTCATAGTCAGCAAAGTACCATAGTACATTGCGTACCATTTTTAAAGGTGCTCAGTGAAGCAAACCTCAACGTAAAAGACTTGCCATCCTTATAATAAGAGGTGCTACGGTATCTAGGCAGGTCATCATTCGGTATTTCCCGTGGGCAATGGCATATAGAACTCGGCAAGCATTGTAAGGTAGTGCTTCCATAACTAGGAATGTAAGGCATACGGAAATGTGACCACATCAACACCACGATTGTTCGTGCAAGCCGGTGCCATGATTCTTAGACAATGTACAAAGCATGGGCGACACAATAAATGTTGTGTAGGAAGCACAGTGCAAAAGAAAGCCCAGCTGAATCGCCAAGTGGTTTCGTTTGCACTCGTTGTTGGCTTTGTTGCTGTAGCAAGCGTGGCCTGAATCTCGTGTACTCGCATTTCTCTAAAGGTTTAAAGATAGAGTAAACATGCTTATGTACAACTGTCGGAGTAATGGACTACGGGTAGGCAGACCCGAGCCCCTGAACCTTTCAAAACATTGGGGCAGACTGCGCCCCTCAAGACCCCAATACCAAGAGCCGCCTTCAGATAGTCGGCAACAGAGTCGCCGACTACCCCTCTGGGCCGAGTCCCAGAGGCCGCCTTCAGGACAAGCCGACTCCAAGTCAGCGACCTCCAGCGAGGCCGGTTACAAGGAGTCGGCCCGCGACCTTCACCACCTCATGCCTGGGCGACTATGGGGTGAAGCCGCCTCGCGGCCTATCCCCGCCCAGTCCATAAAGGGCAGGTATGGCTACAGGGCGTCGTACCGACGAAGATCTCCGTCCGGCGCAGCACTGTTGCCATGCCGGCCCTGACATCAGCACCGTGGGCAGACTCCTGTACCCACGTTGGCCTGTCTGTACGACCCGAAGACGGCGGGACCCGCCTGTCGGCGGGAGTACCGAAGACGGCGAGAGCACCCCAAGGACGGACCCGATGGAGTCGGCCTCCGGGAGTCGGCCGGCTCCTCCCGCGGGATCCACGCGCCATTAACCAGACAAGACGGGGAATGACAACAGTGATCGCCCGCCAGGCGGCGGCACTGTTGCCATAGCCCCATGATCAAGCCAGCGTCATCGGGGCACGACTACGAATCTGCAGCCGGCAAGACCCGCCACAAGGACAAGGGCTGTCGGCCCCATGTGGAGCCGCCAGCGGGCCCACTAGTCGGCGGACCCGTGAGTCGGCGGAGAAGACGGCGACTTCGAGATCGACGGCTTGGACCCACACCCAGCCGGATTACCGTTGTACCCCGGGGTAGACCTATAAAACCCCCCGGGGCACCCATGCAAAGGGTTGGAAGCTAGTAGTTTTAGACACACACATAGAGGGAGAGAAGAGCAAGCCGTGCCCTTCTCCTTCCTCACCCGAACAGCTCAAGGAGCCTCTTGTACCCACCTTGCCATAGTGATCATGCGGAGACCCCGCAGAGCAGCGAGAGGGGTGTTATCTCCTCGAGAGCCCCGAAGCTGGGTAAGATTCGCGGCGTGCATGTCTTCGCCTCATCTCGTTTCTGTGCACCAGCGACGTTCTACTCGCCTCCATGATAAGCCATCCTTTGGCATATGTCACACCCAATCCCGACATTTGGCGCCCACCGTGGGGCCTGGTGCACCGTCGTTTGGAGACCTGCGGGACGGGAACCCTCTTCCTCCTGGCGAAGCGCAGCCAACCCGCACGCCAGATGGAGTTTATGCCGACGCTGCTGCATGCGCCGAGGTTACTGCTGGCGAAGTTGCCTCGCCGAACTTGTCGGCGAGGTTCGCCTCTCCGACGAGCCTGCGTCCGACGCAGCACGAACGCGGCCGAAGCCTCCTCGCGGGCCTCCTTGAGCAGTTCCACGCCGACGGCGAGCCTGCCGCCGACACAGTCCGTAGGCTCCACCGACCCGATGCTGGTCGATTCCGACACCGCGTCGCCGACGCGTTCCCCACCAACATGATGGTTCGCGACGAGCCTCTCCCTCGCGGAGGCGGCGGAGCACCGCCACGAAGTACTCGTCATCAGTCCACGCGAGCCCTCCGCGAGGGCTCGTGACCCTCTCAACGCCGTTCTGCAAGACCTGACCGCCTCCATTCCGGAGGACGCCGACGCCGAAACGCTGGAGGCGCGCCGCCTTCAGCTCCTCGTGGGCGCACAGAAGCTGGCAAGCATGAGACGCTTGTCGAAAGCCTATCAGCGCGAGATGGATCGCGCCAGGGCGCTCGCCGCCCGACCGGGCTTAGCCGCTTAGGCGCGGTCCGGCAGCGCGGCGCGGCCCTCGCCAGTCTGTTTGGGGCCGGTCGCCCTGTGTACGCCACGCCTGCGAAGAACATTCGCGCCGCCCAGGCGGCGGCGGACGAGGTGGATAACTTCGAGGGCGAGGAGCGCCGCCTGATGACGGAGCGAGTCCAGCAGCTCCTCGACGCGGCCGCCGCGCAAGACGAAGCCGGCTGCCGCATGGAGGCGCCACGACGACAACACGACAACTTGCCTCCTCGCCGAGATCAAGGCGCGACATCTCGGACGCCGACTGGCGGCGTCCGCGGAAGAAAGAACCAGGATCCGGCTGTCAGCCATAGCCGGACTCACATCTCCATCGAACGCGACGAAGACGGCCGCCCCAGGGCGGTGGAGCGGCGGGACGACTATCAGCCTCCTCCGACTCTCGGCGACCGCCTTGGCCGCCGAGAGGGAGTCGGAGAGAACGACGCCCGCCACCGGATCGAGCGACTCCACCGATCCCTGGCGCTAGAAGAAGAAGATGAGTTGGGCCCACCCTGTTTCGGACCTCGCATCCGCGATGAGCCCTTCCCCCGAGGATTCACACTCCCCCGAGACACACCCAAATACACCGGCTCCGTGAAGCCGGAGGACTGGCTGGTGGACTATTCCACGGCCGTCAGCATAGCGAACGGCAACAAGCGCGTTGCCGTAAAGTATGTTCCCCTCATGCTCCAGGGCACGGCCCAGACATGGTTGAACAGCTTGAGGCCCCGCAGCATCAACGGCTGGGTCGACTTCACCGAGGCCTTCGTCCGCAACTTCACGAGCACATACAAGCGACCCCCCAAGCCTCGTCAGCTATCCTTGTGCGTACAAGGCCCCAACGAGTCCACTCACGACTACCTCACGCTACTGGGCGAAGCTTGAACTCCTGCGAAGGAGTGCACGAGGTGCAGGCAATCGAGTACTTCACCGCCGGGTGCAGAGAAGGCACCCTCCTCAAGCACAAGCTCCTTTGCGACGAGCCGGAGACCCTCGACGAGCTGCTAGTCATAGCAGACAAATACGCCACTGCCGACTCCTCCATGAAGACGGAGATCGAAGTCAGTGCGACTGGCAAAGTAGCTCCTCATGCTCCCAGAACTCCAGCTGGCGACGCCAGCCGGCGACAGCAGCAGAATGATCACAAGCGCAAGGCCCCGCAGCCGGCTTCCAACAGCCGGCAGGTGGCGACAGTCGAAGACCAGCAGCCAGAGGGGCAGCCTCCTGCCAAGCGGCAGAAAGGCGGCAAGTCCAACTGGTTGCCGGCCTTCTCTTACGAGCAGACTCTGGACGGACCCTGCAAGTTCCACAGCGGCGCGAAGCCGTCAAATCACACAACCCGAAAGTGCCACTGGCTCACCAGATCGCCAAGGAGACGGCCTTTCCCTCCTCCGCTTTCTTTGGGCGCCGCCTCCACCACCGCCCGGCAGCCGGCTGTCCGCCAACGGCCTTGATACAAGACGATTACCGAAGAGCACGGCGCCTATGTCGTGTTTACCGGCGTGGTGATGATCGCCGCAGCGGCGGCAGCAGCAGCAAGAGGTGAATGCCGTAGCATCAAGCGCGCCGGAATTCATGCACTGGTCCGAGAAGCCCATCAGCTGGAGCCGTGCTGATCACCCAGAGGTGATGCCGAATCCGGGCTTCTACGCCCTGGTCTTGGGAGCCACCCTTGCCACGGATAGGCGGGCCGCTCGCTTCTCGCGAGTACTGATAGACGGAGGCAGCAGCATCAACATCATGTACAAGGATACGATGGAGAAGCTCGGAATCAAGCAGAGGCAGCTTCAGCATAGTCGGACTGTGTTCCACGGAATTGTACCTGGCCTTTCCTGCTCGCCGATCGGCAAGATTCTGATAGACGTCCTCTTTGGGGACAAGGATCACTTTCGCCGAGAGCCAGTCTGGTTCAAAGTGGTGGACCTCGAGAGCCCCTACCATGCCTTGCTTGGCCGACCTGCTTTGGCCAAGTTCATGGCGGTCCCCCACTACGCCTACCTCAAGATGAAGATGCCGAGTTCCAAGGGGATTCTGACCATAGCCGGCGACTACAGAAAGTCGTCCGCCTGTGCAGCTGAAAGCAGCCGGCTAGCCGAGTCCCTGGTGATCGCAGCTGAGAAGCGGCTCCTGGATCGGGTCGTGGCGATGGCCGGCAAGCAGCCGGAAATATCGTCCGACCCCAAGGAGTCAGAAGCTGAGGGTCGTTCAAGCCGGCCAAAGAGACCAAGAAGATACCCTTGGACCCGGAGCACCCAGAGAAATACGCTTTCATAGGTGCGAACCTCGACAGCAAATAGGAAGGCGAGCTCGTCGATTTCCTCTGTGAGAATCGGGACATCTTCGCATGGTCCCCCAAAGACATGCCAGGTGTACCGACGGATTTCGCCGAGCACAAGTTACATGTCCGACCTGATGTGAAGCCCGTCAGCAGCCCTTGCGCCGCTGTCGAGAGAAGAGAAGAGTTGTTGGAGAAGAGATAGCCCGGCTCCTTGCAGCCGGTTTCATCATGGAAGTTTTCTTTCCGAAATGGTTGGCGAACCCGTCCTGGTACTAAAGAAGAACAAGCGGTGGCGGATGTGTATTGACTACACAAGCCTCAACAAAGCCTGCCCCAAGGACCCGTTCGCTCTACCCAGGATTGATCGGGTGATAGACTCCACAACCGGATGCGAGCTGTTGAGCTTCTTAGATGCATATTCAGGATATCATCGATCAAGCTGAACCCGCAGACAGATTGAAGACCGCCTTCATCACGCCATTTGGAGCCTTCGCTGCGACCATGACGTTCGCTTGAGGAACGCCGGCGCCACCTTTCAGCGTTGCATGCAGAAGTGCCTCCTCAAGCAGCTTGGCAGAAACGCCCACGTTTACGTGGACGACGTGGTGGTGAAGACGGAGAAGCGAGGAACGCTGTTGGAAGACCTCAAAGAGACCTTTGAAAACCTGCACCGATTCCAGATCAAGCTCAACCCAGAGAAGTGCGTCTTCAGAGTACCAGCCGGCCAGCTCCTTGGCTTCCTGGTATCCGAACGCAGCATAGAGTGCAACCCCGTGAAGATCAAGGCAATTGAGAGAATGGAAGTGCCCGCCGACCGCTGGATGTGCGAAGTTCACGGCTGCTTGGCGCCTATCACCGATTCATCGATCGGGTGGGTGAAAAGCCCTTCCTCTGTACCAGCTTATGAAGAAGACCACCTTCTTGAATGGAACTCAAAGCGGACGAAGCTTTTCTCCGCTTGAAAAGAATGCTGACTACTCCCCAATCTTGGCGGCTCGACTCCAAAGGAGCCCATGCTCCAGATATTGCCGCCGCCAGGCAGGTAGTCAAAGACAGATTATTGTGGTTGAACGCAAGGAGGAAGGCAAGGCGCTACCTATCCAGAGACCAGTATATTACCTGAGCGAGGTACTGTCGACCTCCAAGCAGAACTACCCCCACTACCAGAAGATGTGTTACGGCGTGCACTTTGCCGCAAAGAAGTTGGAGCCTTACTTTCAAGAGCATTCGGTCACCGTGGTTTGCACGGCCCCACTAGCAGAGATCATCGGAAGCCGAGATGCTTCAGGCCGAGTGGCCAAATGGGCCATAGAGTTGGCCCCCTACACCATCTTTTACCAGCCCCGCACCGCCATCAAGTCACAAGCACCGGCCGACTTCCTCGTCGATTGGGCGAGACCGATGTCCGCCTTGCACCGACACCACCATTGGCGGATGCACTTTGATGGCTCCAAGATGCGCACCGGCTTGGGAGCGGCGTGGTCCTCACTTCCCCAAAGGCGACAAGCTCAAATGCACGCTGCAGATCCATTTCGCCGCCTCCAACAACGTCGCCAATCGAGGCGCTCATCCACGAACTCCGCTTGCCAAAGAACTCGGCATTCGCGGATCACGTGCTATGGCGACTCGACTTGGTGGTCCAACAGTCATCGGCGATCGGGCGCCAAAGATGCAAATATGGCGAGCTACCGCTTTACGGTACAAAGGCTGAGTGGATATTTTGAGGGATGTGAATTCCTCCATGTACCAAGGAACGACAACGACCAAGCAGATGCCCTGGCAAGAATCGGTTCCACCCGACAGGCAATACCATCCGGCGTCGCCCTTCAGCGCCTTCTCAAGCCATCCGTCAAACCGTCACCAGAATCAGACTCCATTTTTGTGCCGGCTCCCCCTGAAGAAGGCGGATCCGACTCCAGAGCCTCGGCAGACGGCACAAGAATCCTTGAAGACGCCCCCAAGAACGCGGCAGTCGAAGCCGGCCCGGGGACTTCGGAACCCGGCCCGGGGACTGCGGCGACCTTTGCAAAGACTCCAGTACTCGGCCCGGGGACTGCGCCAATCGGCCCGGGGACTTCTTCAACACAGCAAGCTGCTGCAGACTCCAACCCGCCGCCTCCCAGCCCAGCCGCCCTCGTCCAAGTAGCAGTACTGGCAGTCGAAGAAATAGCAGCACCCTCATGGGCCCAGCCCATCTTGAAGTTTTTGGTAAGCGGAGAACTACCAACTAATGAAACCTTGGCTCGGCAAGTGCAACGCCGAGCGGCAGCCTATACTATAATCAATAGAGAGCTGGTCAGGCACAGCGTCACCAGTGTCTACCAGCCTGCGTCGAATCGAGAAAGGCCAGCAATCCTCGAAGACATCCATCGTATGAAAAGGCCATCATGCAGCCTCGAGCACCGGTCGCCAAAGCCTTCCGACACGGTTTCTTCCGGCCGACTGCCCTAGAAGAAGCCAAGGAATTAGTTCAAAATGCAAGGGTGCGGTGTTCCGCTCCAAGCCGCTTCACCGGCTTCAGCTCAAGACTATCCCCATCGCTTTGGCCCTTTGTTGTCCAGGGCCCGGACATGGTGGGACCATTCAAGGCGGCACGAGGTGGCCTAACTCACCTACTTGTCGCGGTGGACAAGTTCACCAAGTGGATAGAAGCAAAACCCATCAAGAAGTTGAGCGGTCCTCTGGCAGTGACTTTTATCGCCGACATCACGACTCGGTACGGCGTACCACACAGCAGCATCATCACCGACAATGGCACAAATTTCGCCAAGGGCGCCCTGGCCCGTTTCTGCGACGCAGGCATCCGACCGACTTAGCGTCCGTTGCCCATCCACGATCAAGCGGCCAGTGGAGCGAGCGAACGGCCTCATCTTATCGGCATCAAGCCTCGTGCGGTCGAACCCACAGAGCGTTCGGCGGCTGGCTTGAGGAGTTGCCAGCCGTCCTCTGGAGTCTGCGTACGACTCCAAACAAGTCAACTGGCTTCACACCCTTCTTCCTCGTCTACGGTGCCGAAGCCGTCATCCCAACGGATATAGAGTTCGACTCCCCGCGAGTCACCATGTACACCGAGGAGGAAGCAGAAGAAGCACGTCAAGACGGCGTCGATCTGCTGGAAGAGGGCGGCTGTTGGCTCTCGGCCGTCCAAAGATCTACCAGCGAGCTGCTCCGCTACTACAACAAGAAGGTCAAGCCAAGATCGTTCCTAGAAGGCGACCTTGTGCTCCGGCTGATCCAGCGAACAGCCGGCCAGCACAAGCTGTCGGCGCCTTGGGAAGGACCGTTCATCATCAGTAAAGTGCTGGGCAACGACTCCTACTACCTAATCGACGCTCAGAAGCCCCGAGCATGCAAGAGGGACGACTCCGGCAAAGAGACGGAGCGGCCATGGAATGCGAATCTCCTCCGAAGATTTTATAGTTGATGCAGTATGTACCATGCTACCCTTTTGTGTTTGAAATACCAAGACTCCGAGCCCCCCGAGACGAGCTCGGGGACTGCCCTCTTTTGTTAGCTGTATGATAAGAATTATGCCTTTGAGTATGTTACCCCTTGATTATGCTGTTGAGCACCAGGCCCGACTAGTCGGCCCGGGGACTCGCCTCCTTTGAACTATGAAGTGCTTCCTGAAGTCAGACAAGTAGCGTGCGGTGCCCAAGCCGTCTCCTGTCAGAAGCCGCAGCTCGCAGAGCGACTGTTTGGTGGGCAGGAGTAGGGTAGAGCGGGCGCCCACACGAAAAAATGGCTAAGGACCCAAAGCATAAACATAGTTTAATTCGGCTCCCAGCCCGTTTCGTGAAACCGACTCTTAAGAAGCCGGCTTGCCGTTTTCTACCCAACTTGCTTAAACGACTCTAAATGGCCAAGTACTTGCCTTCTCAAAGTAGCCAAGCACTTGACCTAGACGGCAATCCGCAGAGCGGTTGCCCGACGAACAAGGCGGCATCTAAGGGAAGGCGGCAAGGGAAAAAGCCATAAGAGCAATAAGCAAGGAAACATGAAATTAGAATAATATTTACACAAACTTAGGCCCTTGGCCGGATCTTCGAACAGAGGTTCAGAATACACCCCGCGGGTGGAATTGTGCGAATTAACAAAGTTCTTTCGAAAGACTAACAAGCAGATAAAATAAAGCCAAGGCAGCGGCCTAAGAAGCAGCGGATGGGGTTGGAAGGCCGGAGGCGGCGGCGGCGTCAGGCGCCGGGGCGGCTGGCTGGGCAGTCTCGGTTTGATCGTCTCTGGCAGCGGCTGGCTCAGATGGGCGCGGCTCGTTGCTGGAGGCGCGGTCGAGCTGAGGCTGGCCGCCCGCTCCGTCTTCTGACGCCTCCATGCCGTCTCCGTCCTCCGCCTCGTCTTCATCCTCGGTGCTGGAGTCGATCACCTCCGCCGAGTCCTCGCCGTAGTCCGGGTTCATCCCAACCACTCGGCGGCGCCTCCCCACCGTCTTCAGCCCGCTCCGGGACGAAGACACTGGTGTCCGTATAGTCGGCGATCGCCGCCGCACGCTCGACGAGGGCGCCCTCCGCGGCCTGCAGCTCCGCCTGGGCTTCTGACCGGAACGCGGCCAGCCGGTCCAGGTCGAGCCCTGGATACCACGCCTTGACGAACTCCAGGGCTCGGCGAGCTCCAGCCCGAGCCGCGGAGCCCTTCCAAGCCTCAAGACGCCCAGCCGCGACCTCCAGCCAGTCGGCGGTCCGGCTGGGAGTGCGCAGAATCGGCATGTCCGGCCACAGGGCAGCAACCGCCTGGGCCCCGACATGCTGAAGACGGCGCAGCATCCGATGTGCCGGCCGCAGACGAGCCTCAATGCTCAGGAGCTGCTCGTCAAGGGTCCGGGGGGCGTTGGCTGCGATCTCGGCGCCACCCGCCCTCCGCGCCTCGCGTTCGGCCTCGATGGCCTGATTGGCTGCGTGCATATGACCAGGGAAGAAGTCTGCCAAGAAGAAGAAAAAGCAAGTTAGAAAAAACAGGAGCCGGCTTAACCCATAGTCGGCAACACAAAAGAGAAAGTAAAAGCAAACTTACCATCGACGATATCTTCGATTTCATGGAAGCCGGAGGTCAGCTGCGCCTCTCTGTCGGTCCAGGCGGAGCGCTCGCTCTCAAATTCGGCCAAGAGGGCGGCCTCTTTCTTCTCCGCCTCGGCCCGCACCGCCTTGAGCAGCTTCCTCTGCTCCGTCAGCTGCGTAGCCAGCAGGTCGCGCTCTGCGGCGAGCTTGCCGCACTCCTCCTCTTTGGCGCGCAAGGCGGTCTCGCCGCATTCCAGCTGCCCTCGCAGAGCGGCGTTGGATTCTCAAGAACAAAAAGAAGAAGGACGCAAGTCGCGATTAAGAAGGTCGCCAGAAGATCCGGCCCGATCAAGCGAGCGATCGGCCCAATCTCGGGACTACAGCCAGCTGGTGCGCAAGCGCCTTCGCCAAGAAGAAAACTCACCTCGGCTCCTTGCCAGTCAGCAGCCCGCTTGTTCAGCTCTTCAACGTTGCGGTTGAAGGCGGTAGCGCGAGGTTGTGGTATTCTGTAACAAGGATTCCAGAACACGGATAAAAACTTGAAGTAAGCAAATAAAGTTCGGGCCGCGCTCGCAGAGCGACCCAAACTCGGGATTACACCCAGTGGAGTGCCGGCGCGCCTCACGAGAGAAGATCAAAAGAAAATTCGGAAATAAAACTTACCCGCACGGCGGATCGCGATGCCAGGTGCGCCTTGGAGAGGTTCTGGAGGGCGACGCCTTCGGCCCGCAGCTTCGCTTGGACGTCCAGGAGCGCCGTGTTCAGCAGGCCCGTGCCGCCTCCTCGCACCCACCCAGCAGGCGCGGCGCTTGTCGCTTCAGCGTCGGGGATGGCCGAGCCGGCGACGCCGGTCTCCAAGGGGCGCGGCGCCGAGTCCGCCTTCTCAAGACGGCGCCGCACTGGCGAGGCGACTTGAAGAAGCAGCTGCGCCACGGCTTCGTCGTCGGTCGGCGGCACGGGTGGGTCCGCCGGCTGTTTGCCTCGCGCGACCTCAGACTGCGGCGGAGGCGGCGGAGGTGGCACGGCCGCGCCCGGCGAAGAGACCTCGCCGCCTTCCCTCCCTGCGACGGGGACCTCACCACCGATTCCCTCCGACTGCCCCGTGAACTCCGGCGGTGGTGGCGCCGAGCTCAGCGGAGTGACAAGCAGCGCCGATTGAAGGCGCGCGGCCTCCTCGGCTTGCCTTCTTGCTGCTGCTGCGGCTTCGACCGCCTTCTCGGCCGCCGCCTTCTCTCGACGGGCGGCCGCCTCGTCATCGCTTTCTCCCGCGCGCTCCGCCTGTTTCTCCCGAGGGCGGCCGCGAGGTCAACCCGCCCGACTGCTGGCGGACGCCTCCGCCGACCCCATAACGGAGGCGGCGGCGACCCTCTCCAAAGTGAGGGAGCCACGATGAGAAAAAAAGGACATGAGAAGACTTGGGCAAGACGGACCAAAGAAAACAAGACAGAATAAAAGATACTTACACGGAGACCAGCGGTGGCTTCTTCACCTCCTTGCAAGCGGTTAGCCTTGCGACCGCTTCTTGGCTGAGTCGCGGCGCCGCTCCCGATTCTCTTGGCTCGGCCGCTATTGACTCAGCCCGGCCGCGCTTCTTCACCGCCTCGGCCCCAAGGCGGCGGAGGAGTCATACCTGGATGGCCGGCTCTCTGCTGCGGCGGGGGCGACTTCATCATCGAGGCAGTCTGCAAAAGTGGCCAAGGGCCTGAGGTCGTCGGCCCCTCCCCCTCCTTCGGCGTCGGCCTCCATCGCCGCCACGCCCAAGTCGGGGTCGTCGGCGTCACTCTCCGCCCGGTCAGGGACGAAGTCGCGAGCCGGCCCCGCGGCGCCGGTCGAGGGCGGCATGAGAGGATTCTGAGTCAGAAGGGACCAAGGAAAGTAAGAGCCGGATCCGGCTGAGGAAGGAAATAGAGAAGCAAGAGACGACTTACCATCGGCGGGGGATTGGCGCGCGAGTATGGCTCCTTGCCGAAACGCCATTCCTCCGTGAGGTCGCAGTTCGCCAAGAAGTTCACCGTGTCCACCACCTCCGCGTGGGGCATGTCCTTGGAGCACAGCCGGCTGGGGTCCCGGCGGCCGCTCATCTGGCAGATCAGATGAGGGCGGCCCTGAAGAGGGAGAACTCGGCGCGCCACGAAGGCGCCAGCAAGTCTGCTCCAGTCAGGCCCTCCGACTGTACCATCACGCGGAGCCGCGCGACGGCGGCGGTGCCTGCGAGGGTCAGCGACCGGGCCCTGTAGGACCAGCTGGTGGGTCGGCCCGCCAGTTCGCCGCCCACGTAGGGCGGCAAGTTGACCCAGTCGCCGTCGGGGCGACGTTTTGACGAAAATACGAAGCGCTGCCACATCTTCCCGACTTGATGAGGGGATGGCAGGAAAGGATTCTCGGGCACCGACCTCCTCTTGGCGATGAACGTGCCGCCTGAGCCCACGCCGCGAGCGACGTGGGTCCCGAGCTTCGCCTGAAAGAACTCTCCCCACGCTCGATGGTGGGGAGAACTCCGAGGAAACCTTCGCATAAGGATGCGAAGGCGGCCAGCAGCACCACCGTGTTGGGGGTGAGGTGGTGCGGCTGGAGCCCGAAGAACTCCAAGAACGCGCGGAAGAAGCCGCTCGCCGGCAGCCCCAGCCCGCGCGTGAGGTGCGAGCGGAAGATAACCCGCTCGCCCTCCTCCGGCGCCGGCGTGATTTCGCCCTCCGGCGAGGCGCGGGCTCGCACTAGGTGGCTGCCGGGGGTGCGGCGCGTCTGACGAAGGAACTCGATTATGTCGTCATCGATGATGGAGCCGTCCCACATGCCGGAGCGCGCGGTGGGAGGCGCGGCGGCTGATGAGGAGCTCATCTCCGCGGCGAGGAAGAAGCGAGGCTCGACGCGGAGGAGCAAGGAAGAAGACGAGGCAGGGAGCAGGGATGAGAGAGTGTGCGTGCGTCGCCGCCCCTCCCTCCCCCCGCCTACTTATAGGCACCTAGGCTGCGAAGCCGAGGGGGCGGGCGTGGGATTAACTGCGCCCACGTCCTCACGCCCCCATGATTTAACCCACGACGTTACTGCGCGTAGTAACGGCGTGGGGAGTCCAACCGCCCGCACAGCCGCAGCGGATCCGCTGCGCGCCGGGGCATGGTAGTGGCGGGCCCTGGACGGGCTCGTCTTGTCACGCGTGGGGCTGGCGGATCGCCTGCCAGCGTGGCGTCGCGTGGCGGGCCCACGGCGGCGGCTGCCGGAAGCTTATCGAGCACGCCGCCGGATCCCGCTGCGACCTTCGAAACCTTTGAAGAGCAAGACGGCCCCCTGCAAAGCCGACTCCAGATGGAGACGGCGGGCCGAGTCCAGATTCTTCCATCAAAGGGATGAAGCTGTCGAGGCCCCTCGATGGGCTGCCCTCGGCGCCTCCCGGCTCGGGACTCACTGCCGAGTAATGGACTACGGTAGGCGGACCCAAGCCCTGAACCTTTCAAAACATCGGGCAGATCGCGCCGCTCAAGACCCAAGACCAAGAGCCGCCTTGGATAGTCGGCAACAGAGTCGCCGACTACCCCTCTGGGCCGAGTCCCGAGGCCGCCTTGAGACAAGCCGACTCCAAGCCAGCGACCTCCAGCGAGGCCGGTTACAAGGAGTCGGCCCGCGACCTTCACCACCTCACGCCTGGGCGACTATGGGGTGAAGCCGCCTCGTGGCCCATCCCCGCCCAGTCCATAAAGGGCAGGTATGGCTATAGGGCGCCGTACCGACGGAGATCTCCGTCCGCCCGCAAAGATTGTTGCCATGCCGCCTCGACATCAAGCACCGTGGGCAGGCTCCTCATACACGCTGGCTGTCTGTCGACCGAAGACGGCGGGACCGCCTATCGGCGGAGTACCGAAGACGGCGAGAGCACCCCAAGGACGGACCCGATGGAGTCGGCCGTCTCCTCCCGCGGGATCCACGCGCCATTAACCAGACAAGACGGGGAATGGCAACAGTGATCGCCCGCCAGGCGGCGGCACTGTTGCCATAACCCCATGATCAAGCCCGCGTCATCAGAAGCACGGCTACAGTAATCTGCAGCCGGCAAGACCCGCCCGCGGCGGACAAGGGCTGTCGGCCCCATGCTGGGCCGCCAGCGGGGCCCACTAGTCGGCGGGCCCCAGGAGTCGGCGGAGAAGAGGGCGACTCAGAGACTGACGGCTTGGACCCACACCCAGCCGGATTACCGTTGTACCCCTGGGGGGTAGACCTATATAAACCCCCCGGGGCACCCATGCAAAGGGTTGGAAGCTAGTAGTTTTAGACACACACATAGAGGGAGAGAAGAGCAAGCCGTGCCCTTCTCCTTCCTCACCCCGAACAGCTCAAGGAGCCTCTTGTACCCCCTTTGCCATAGTGATCATGCGGAGACCCCGCAGAGCAGCAGTAGGGGTGTTATCTCCTCGGAGAGCCCTGAAGCTGGGTAAGATTCGCCGGCGTGCATGTCTTCGCCTCATCCCGTTTCCAGGCACCAGCGACGTTCTACTCGCCCCCTCCATGATAATCCATCTTTTGGCATATGTCGCACCCAACCCCCGACAACAGCAAGAAAACTAACCAAGGCAATCAGTACACATGTAAGCACACAATTTCACTTCTGTAACACATTTTGTGGTAGAAACATAGGTAGAGAAAGAATAAGATGATAGAGAGATCTACTCGCAGGGGCTCGGCTATCATGTCTCGCTAATTGTACTTTGGAGATACACAACGGAGAGTGTGGTGCACGCTCCCTCATTCTCAAGAAAGTGCTTTTTTTGTATAAAAGAGAAGATCTCCCCGGCTCCCATTTCATTGAAGGAAACCAAAACGAGTAGTACACCACAGATGTCATCAATATGAGAGCATCTTCAATAGATACTAGATCATCAAAGGCGCGCGTTGCTGCGCCCATCCATTTAGAGAGTATAATGGTAGGTATTATTATAAATATACGAAGATATGACAACACGCCATTTTGAAAGAAACATAAAGACACATGGCAATAGCTATATGTTAAAATTTGTAGCAACACTATGAGGAGTGCAGAACTCATATTCTTAGTCATGTAGTGCAGTTTGACAATCCAAATCTTGGTGCATAAAAATGGTTTTTTTTAAGGTCGTGCATAAAAATGATGGATGTGATGGTCGGTTATATTAGGTAGAACAAATTGGATATTGAAAAGCTATAAATCTAAAGAAATCCATTTACAAAACATACCATCATTGTTTGATACAAGCTTTAGTGAAAGAAAAACACCAAATACAAAGAAACTTGACAACAGTCATAATAGCAATGCGTGCTCCAGCAACCACCTTCAAGCAACCCTATGTCATCCTTCACTACAGCCATCATCACCACCTCAATCATGCATCAGCGACAATTCTATCAGAATGTCCACGATAACTCTATCTATCATGTATGCTCGAAGGTAGCTCCCAGACAAGTTGAGGGATAATTTGTTATTCAAGAGTAAGGAGAAGTCTTGTTTCTTCTGTTACAACATTCGGATTAGAATTTGCAGGGTAAGTCTGAAAAATCATTTCATTCAAATTTGAAGACATTATGAGATATAATGTGTGATCACGTCCATGCTAAAAAAAGATAAGCATTAATTAGTAATGGAAATGTACTTCATCCCCAAAAGGTATAGCACAAGACTGTAACACACGAAGTAAGTGTTGAGTCAAACTTGGTCCTCCGGTTCACACAATGACAGCAGCAGCATTTACGTCTCAGATGCATGCATGGCTGCATGTCGGCAACAGCAGTAGCAGCAAATTACTTAGCAAGGTAGTAATGGGCAGGTCGGCAGCAGCAGTAGTTGCGTGCCTTACTAGCTAATATGTCAGGATAGAATTTAAGGATGCAGTTAATGCATGGCAGTGCGGCTACGAATTTTTTCTTCCTTGTTCACACTAGTAGTACTAGTCTAGATGCACTGTATCTATCAAATGCCGGTTGTGGCATAGTCGGTTTGGCTGCCTATAAAAGGAGTTGTGTACCCCCGGTTGTAAAAAGCATTCCATTCCGATCAAATCAAGGCAATCAGCCTCCAGTACTCCACTCCGGTGCTTGTGTGTGTGCGTTATAGACTGCACTAGCTGCAGTGTTTTTGGTCTATCCACCAGCGTTTGTATAGATCAGTACACCACTAGTAGTTCGGGGCCAACAATTGGCATCAGAGCCTCAGGTTATGCCGAAGCATATGCCGAAGGAAGGCGTCGCCGGCGACGGCTCCAAGACCGCCGGGCAGAGCTCGGGTGAGGACACCCGTGCGGCGGACGCGCTCGCGCTGCGAGGCAGGCCGGGAGGTGAGCTGGATGCGCCATGCTCCGTGCGAGACGTGGGCATGTCCAGTACCTCCTTCCCTCTCCTCACGCGGACCAACTACCCCAGTTGGTCCGTCATGATGAAAGTCATCATGGAGGCGCGGCATATGTGGAAAGCCATGGAAACCGGCGATGTCGAGTACGAGGAGGACCGGCTGGCGATGGAAGCGATCTTGCGCTCCGTCCCAGAGGAGATGGTGCTCACCCTTGGCGCCAAGGAGACGGCCAAGGAAGCATGGGAGACCATCAAGACTCTGCGCATCGGCGTGGAGCGCGTACGGGAGTCGAAGGCCCAGACCTTGCGCCTCCAGTACGAGGAGATCCGGTTCAAGGCCGGTGAACAAGTCGACGACTTCGCCTTGCGGCTGCAAGGTCTCGTCAAAGAGCTCGCAACGCTCGGAGATCACATCGACAACAAGATGGTGATTCTCAAGTTCCTCGCGTCGTCCCGTGCAGTACAAGCAACGGCCTGGTCCATCGAGAGTTTGGTGGATCTTCCACCATGGCGATCGAGGAGCTGGTAGGGCGGTGAAGGTCGCCGAGGCCAGCGCGGCAAGCCGACAACCGTCTTGGCGGAGAATTACTGCTCACCGGGGAGCGATGGGACGCGCAGCCAGCAGCGGGCAGCGACGGCTCTTCCGGCGATGGGGAGGCGCCCACGGGAAGCGAGGTCGCGGCAGAGGCGGAGGCCGCGCCCAGAGCGGTGGCGGCAACCGCGGTCGCAAGCCAAGCCGGGCAGGGCGAGGCGCTGGCAATGGTGGCAAGTGCCGCTACTGCAACATGCCGGGTCACTGGATCCGGGATTGCCACAAGAGGAAAGCCGACGAGGCAGCCATGGCAACGGCAAACCTCGTCCAGGCTGACGTGGACGGTGGGCCGGCAATGATGCTGGCAAGAGTCGAGCCCGTGCAGGAGAGCACAGCATCTCTCCCGACCACGGCTCCGACAACCACTCGTTCCGTGCAGGAGGCACGGAACCCGTCCACGGGAATCATCACTCTAGTGACAGGCCACACCTCGACAACGACGTTCTCGGGGCATGTCGACTGGGAGGCGATGAAGGCCCGGGTGTGGGGGAGCCACACCCCAACGACGGCGTCCCCGAACTCGGGACCCGACGAGATCGCGCAAGTTGGCGCGGCAACAACGCATATGGCGGACCATGCTCTGACCATGATGCTGGCAACCATCGACTCCGTGCAGGAGCGCACGGAGACTCAGGTCAGCCACACCCCGACAACAAAGTGTTCGGGGTCCACCGTGTTGACGGGAGATGGCTCCCTGACCACGGCATGTGCGTGCGGCTATGTCTTCCTCAACGAGGAGAGAGCCGTGACCACACCCACGTTTGCAGGCGGCAAGCAAAGTGAGGGTTGGTTCCTTGACACCGGCGCCACAAACCACATGACTGGTTCGGTCGACGCGTTCGCGGAGCTAGACCGCTCAATCACCGGGAAGGTGCGGTTCGCGGACGGATCCGTGGTGGAGATCCACGGGCGCGGGACCGTCGTCTTCGCTGACAAAGGGGTTGATGACAGGGCGTTCACGGACGTCTACTTCATCCCGGCGCTCAAGAGCAGCGTCGTGATTGTCGGACAGCTCGACGAGGGCTGGTTCGACATCGGCATCCGGCGCGGTGTTCTCACCGTGCGCGACCAGCAGAAGAGGCTGCTTATCGAGGTAACCCGCTCGCCAAACCGCCTTTATAAATTCTTCTTTCAACCCGTGCATCATGTGTGCCTTGCCATGGGTCATGTCTCCGACGCGTGGCGTTGGCATGCCAGGCTAGGACACCAGCACTTTGACGGGTTGCGGAAGATGGCGCGAGGCAACCTCGTTCATGGGCTACCTCACATCGAGCACGCCGACGAGTTGTGCGATGCGTGTCTTGCCGGGAAGCAGCGGCGCCTGCCCTTTCCCGAGAAGGCACGCTATCGGGCGCAGAAACCCCTGGAGCTGGTTCACGGGGACCTCTGCGGTCCAATCACCCCGACAACGCCAGGAGGGCGTCGCTACATCCTGCTGCTCATCGACGACTACGGCAGGTTCATGTGGGTGCTGCTCCTCGCTCCAAGGATGAGGCGGAGCGAGCCATCGTCAAGCAGCAAGCGGCAGCAGAGGTCGAGTGCGGCCACAAGCTGCGCGTGCTGCGCACGGACCGTGGCGGCGAGTTCACGTCAGCCACGTTCTACAAACACTGCAATGAGAAAGGGGTGCAACGTCATCTCACAGCCCCTTACTCGCCGCAGCAGAACGACGTCGTCGAGCGGAGGAACCAGACGGTGCTCGGGATGGCACGCTGCATGCTCAAGGCAAAGCAGGTGCCGAGCACGTATTGGGGGGAGGCCGTGCTGACGGTTGTCTTCATCCTCAACCGCTCCTTCACAAGGAGCGTCGACGGCAAGACGCCTTACAAGGCGTGGTATGGGAGGAAGCCCGATGTACGCTTCCTCCGTACCTTTGGCTGCGTCGGGCACGTCAAGACGACGCGCCCACAGCTGAAGAAGCTCGACGACAGGAGCACTCCAATGGTGTTCATGGGCTACGAGACGGGCTCTAAGGCATACAAGATGTACGACCCCATCTCCAAGCGTGTGCATGTCTCGCGCGACGTCGTCTTCGACGAAGACGCGCGATGGACTTGGGAGGCGTCGGGGGAGGCCCCAACAAGCAGCTCCTTCACTGTGGAGTACCCGATGTACTCTACAACCCCGGGAAGCAAGACCCCGGGAAGTGCCACCCCGGGAAGCTCGGGAGGTGTGGATCTGGGAACAGCAACCCCGAGAACACCGTCCCCGGGTACGGTGTCGCCGGACACCACGACGTCAAGCAACGTGGGTCCCGGGAGGCAGTTCGCAACCCCGCCAATGGCGAGGTCGGAGCTGTTCGACACCGACGACAGCGTTGGTGCCCCCCACAGGTTTCGGCGCATGGGGGATCTCCTCGGCGAGGCTGCGGCAACACCGCAACAACCCGAGGATGAGGACGCTGATGACGACGAGGTCCTGCATCTGATGGCCGGTGAGGAGCCGACCACGTTCGCGGAGGCCGAGCAAGAGGATTGTTGGCGCCACGCGATGCTGGACGAGCTGGCGTCGATCAACGACAACGCCACTTGGACACTCACCACACTGCCTGCTGGGCGCCGAGCCATCGGGCTCAAGTGGGTCTTCAAGGTGAAGAAGGACGAGCACGGCGCCATTTTCAAGCACAAGGCGCGCCTCGTCGCAAAGGGCTACGTGCAGCGTGAGGGAGTGGACTTCGAGGAAGTATTCGCTCCGGTGGCAAGGCTGGAGTCGGTGCGGCTCATCCTTGCCGTGGCCGCTCACCGCGGGTGGGAGGTACACCACATGGACGTCAAGTCGGCGTTTCTCAACGGCGACCTTAACGAGGAGGTGTACGTCTCCCAGCCACCCGGGTTCATTGCCAAGGGCCACGAGCAGGGCGTGTATCGACTACACAAGGCCCTCTATGGTCTCTGGCAAGCCCCAAGGGCGTGGAACGCCAAGCTCGATGCAAGCCTTGCATCCCTTGGGTTCTCACGCAGCGCTTCTGAGCACGGTGTGTACTCGCGTGGCACCGCGAACACGCTGCTCATCGTCGGCATCTACGTCGATGACTTGGTCATCGCCGGGGACTCGCTTCAAGGGAGAGATGCATCGTCTCTTCAGCATGAGCGACCTTGGGCTGCTCCGGTACTACCTCGGGCTGGAGGTGAACCAGGAGGGTGGTCGCATCACGATCACGCAGACGGCCTACGCCACCAAGATGCTCGAGCGAGTAGGCATGAAGGACTGTCATGCCGTGCACGCTCCAATGGAGGCACGACTGAAGCTCAGCAAGGATAGCTCCGAGAAGGCGGTGGATGCTACGCTTTACCGTAGCATCATCGGGAGCCTCAGGTACCTCGTGCACACCCGACCGGACATCACGTTCGTTGTCGGATACCTGAGTAGGTTCATGGAAGCTCCGGCAAGCGATCACCTGGCTGCCGTCAAGCACCTGCTCCGGTACATCGCGGGTACGCTCACGCATGGATGTGTGTATCGTCGTGGCAACGGCGAGAGCTTGGTCGGGTACAACGACTCCGACCACGCTGGTGACGTGGACTCCCGGAAGAGCACCTCGGGCATACTATTCCTTCTCGGGAATAGTCCCGTCAGCTGGCAATCGGTGAGGCAGAAGGTTGTCGCTGTATCTTCGTGGAGCGGAGTACATCGCGGCAGCTACAGCGGCCTGTCAAGGCATTTGGCTTGCTCGCCTTCTCGGCGAGATGCTGAATCAGGACACCGCCCCTGCGGCCATCTTCGTCGACAACAAGTCGGCGATTTCCCTCTGCAAAAATCCAGTGCTTCACGACCGCAGCAAGCACATCGATCTCCGCTATCACTTCATACGTGACTGCGTCGAGAAAGGCACAGTGATAGTTGAGTTCATCCGGACTGGTGAGCAGAAGGCGGACATCCTGACCAAATCACTTGGTCGTCTCCGGTTCCAGGAGCTGCGCGACAAGGTCGGGATCATCGACACCAAGCTCCTTCGACAAGTTTGAGGGGGAGAATGTTGAGTCAAACTTGGTCCTCCGGTTCACACAATGGCAGCAGCAGCATTTACGTCTCAGATGCATGCATGGCTGCATGCTGGCAACAGCAGCAGCAGCAAATTACTTAGCAAGGTAGTAATGGGCAGGTCGGCAGCAGCAGTAGTTGCGTGCCTTACTAGCTGATATGTCAGGATAGAATTTAAGGATGCAGTTAATGCATGGCAGTGCGGCTAGGAATTTTTTCTTCCTTGTTCACACTAGTAGTACTAGTCTAGATGCACTGTATCTATCAAATGCCGGTTGTGGCATAGTCGGTTTGGCTGCCTATAAAAGGAGCTGTGTACCCCCGGTTGTAAAAAGCATTCCATTCAGATCAAATCAAGGCAATCAGCCTCCAGTACTACACTCCGGTGCTTGTGTGTGTGCGTTATAGACTGCACTAGCTGCAGTGTTTTTGGTCTATCCACCAGCGTTCGTATAGATCAGTACACCATTAGTAGTTTGGGGCCAACAATAAGACCAGATTCTAACTTGATTAGTCCAGATAGTTAGGTTTCAATGATGCACTGTAAGATAGAAAGAGCAATGGGAAAAATTAAACGAAGTGACATCTCTTCAATCTATGGAAAACAGTCAGACATGAACTGCGAAAAGATAAGAACGTTCCAAGATTTTCCTTGGAAGGAATATTAATCTTGAAAGAATGCTAGGATGGTTGCCTTGTGATATCTATGATTATAAGAGGCTTGGGGGTGTGGTTTTCTTGGGTTAGAGCATTACTGCACCAAATTTACCTACACAGATCTAGTTTATACCTCTGGAACCCATACACATTAAAGCAACCCCAGTAATTATTTCGAAATGAATAAAGAAGCTTAGATATACCTATTAAATGCATACCCTTTGTATAGTTGTGTGCTCCTAAAACAGATCATAAAAAGAAAAGACCAGTACATGAAGTCTTGGGGTTGGATAGTTATATATTCAAAACTGAACCAGAAATTTAGTAACATACCCTGATCGCCAAGCTAATTGTGAATCAAATATGAGAAATACAGGAAACAATTCCATGGAAATTCACACATATTCCCAACTTGGTGGAAAGGGTAGCAGCACGCCTGCTCACAAGTTACCAGAGCTTCATCTATTCATGAGAGAAAACATGGAAGCAGTGCCCATATTTAACATCCCAAAAATAAGCCAATGGGGAAATGATGGAAGTCATCTGTCAAACTCAGTTAATCAGTTTATAAAAAAATTGGGTAAATATTTTCTTTCCAATAGACTGAAGATGACGCACATCAGACTTGCCAAAGTATGTTACCGATGTTCCAGTGTTGTGCAAACGAAAATTCTGTACGTACAATACATGTGTGAGTGCCACCCAGATTACATGAAATCTGGATCTTTCTGCATCAAGTATGAAATTAATTTTGATAAAAATGTCAATATCACAAGCCAAACTGAAACTACACGTATCTGCAAGCATGTAACAATCCTGCTATTACCAAAATGCATGTATCTTTGCTTTAGCTACAATAAAGGATAACATAAACTTATCGACAATTTGGGCACAGTTAATTCCACCTTGCCTAACAATCTCGAGCGGCAGTGGAGGATGTCGAGCCTTCGGTGACCATTGAGTCTAGCCCGATCAAGCCGGCGACCCACACTGTCATCGACGAGCGGGACTATTCGAGATAGCGACGAGAGGTGATGGTGAGGTCTGTGAGGGAGCATCCAGAGTATGTCTAGAACGATATGGAGTTCCACACTGTCGCCCCGCTTTTCTGTTCTAGGGCTTGTTGAGCTGTGCCCTCAGCATTAACCCTTGTGGATCCTGTTTGTGTGTGAACTTGGTGTGAGTGTGCTTGCGTGTGTGTGTACCTTTGTGGATTGTTGGTTTGGGCATGTGCTTTATAAATATAAAGCGGGGCGAAAGCCTTTTTCGGTAAGAAGCGAAAGATCAACGTCGAGGCATGGCCTTCATCCGGGGTCAACGAGGAGGAGGATTCTGACGATGACTTTGACCAGGACAATCTGTAGTTTGTTTGTAGTTTCATGTCGTAGTAGTTTAAATTTGTAGTTTAAGTTAGCATGTCGGACCAGGAGCGGACCTAGACAAAATTTTGACTGGGGGCACACCTTCTATAAAGTTGCTGGTTTTAAAGTGTTTTCTTCCAAAATATGCACAAATACAAAGGAAATTCAAAATTTTGAGTGGGGGCCCCCACTGGGTTGTACTTGGGTCCGCCCCTGTGTTGGACTAGTTTAAGTTTGTAGTTGAACTATGTTGCATGTATACTTTGAATGTGGTTGAAGCAGTTCCGAAGTATGAAATATGATCAAAGTAGTTCGAGTGATCATTTCAAAAAAAATGGTTTTGCCTGGATCTACCACATTAGAATTCACAACCAAAGGTTTCTCGGCATCCAATCAATATGTAAGTTCCCTACTTAGGAAGGATAGGCCGGTTCACTTGAGGAGAATATCTTCTATGATCATACCGCAACCATGTCATCCATGAACATGTTCTGCAAGATCCCATAGAGTAGAAATGTAAGTCATGTGACATGATCTGAGCATTTAAATTATAGAAGAATTCCTGAGCCTGAGAATTCAAAATGACAAGTTATGGGTGCCCTATTTTAGGGCAGCTGTTGGAGACGGCACTATGTGATGCTTAAAATGGACAGTTTTTGTGCCCAAAATATTTTACAACACCCTTTCTTTGTGTCCTAAAATATCACAGCTATTGGAGATGCTCTAACGAGCAAAACAGAGTGCACAATATTTATGGGTACGTGAGGCATGCGTTTGACAAAGAATGTCAATAAATCTGAGTAAACAGCTTAGGGCTCAAGACAGTAGGGTGACTTACAGAACCATTGAAATTCGAAAAATGAATGTAACATTCATTTGTCTTCATTCCAAATTATAATGTACGGTTTGCGGAATTCTTGGAAGCTGGCTTAAAAATTCTAACAAAATCAAATGGTAGATGAACAAATAATATATACACATAAATTCCACTTTACCAGGTCACTTTGAAACACTGGATCTCGCAAAAGATCCGCAATAGCTATGTGTACTCAAAGACTTTTATGAAAAAGTTCAATTTTCTCTCAACAGCTAGATTGGCTATGGGTGGGTTGGTTGTATGTTGTTCCTTCTTTCTTCGGATCTTTTGGTATGTATTGCCTTTACTACAGATCAGATGTGCCTTCCTTCTTCGGATCTTTTGGTATGCATTGCCCACTTATTCTAAATCAGATGTGCCTTCCTTCTTCGGATCTTTTGGTATGTATTGCCCCCTTATTATAGATCAGATGTACCTTACTTCTTCAGATCTTTTGGTACGTATTGCCTCTTACTACAGATCAGATGTGCCTTCCTTCTTCGGATCTTTTGGTATGTATTGCCCCTTACTACAAATCAGATCTAGACTAGAAATTCAATTCCGCGCTACTGCTAAGTCGTCAGACTTATCCACCTCATGAATTCTCAGAATTTTTGTTTTTCAATTAGGTTGAGAAAATCTAGCAAAGCTGGGCAGATAGATACTCCTTTTCCCCTGCTAAGGGAGAGCAACAAACTAAATCAAATGATTGTTTTTTTTTCACCAACGCCGGTTTTTGCGGCTACTAAGGAGTCCTTTCACTGCCAACCAACAGACATCATCTGGGCTAGATCTTGCCGGTATCAAGAACTGAGAAAGAAGAACCAAATGGAAACACGGGTATTCCGCGTTTATTGTGACTTTGTTGTCCAACTAAGATAAAATCTCCATGTTTCTCTAATAGGTAAATTATCAGTATTATTGAAATGATCGGTATGAAAACTGCTCCAGAAAATCAACAAAATTTGTTCAAGGTCGCCCAGAAAAGTTAGATAAGTGGTGGTCGTGCTGCGTGTCTTATCTTCGCCCTGTTACAAAGATGACAATGACAACCGTGTTACCACGTGCACCGAAATCAAAATTCTCCAACGCCGCGAGACAAGAATCTGACACACCACACCAAGAAAATAGGCCAGAGGAATTATATACAGCGCAGCAGCAAAGCCAGAGGAATTATATACAGCGCAGCAACAAAATTCACCAGGATCAAGAACAGAACGCTGAAATTTCAGAATTGCACAGAAACAACGAGTCATTTGTTTGCATTTTAGCGCAAAACTGTAACTATGTAGCCAACCAGAGTTTTTTCTACAACAAAATAAAAGTCGCCTCTTGCCTATTGCTAACACGATCTGAAACCAGAGGCGACGAACGGACAGCTCTACATTGCTGCAACCCGGCGATGGAAGTTGCTAAGTCGAGTAGGCAGACGCTTCATCTATGCGCGCTCCCCGCGGATGCGTCGGGCGAGCTGGATGTCCTTGGGCATGATGGTGACACGCTTGGCGTGGATGGCGCAGAGGTTGGTGTCCTCGAAGAGCCCGACGAGGTACGCCTCGGCGGCCTCCTGGAGCGCCAGCACCGCGTGGCTCTGGAACCGGAGGTCCGTCTTGAAGTCTTGGGCGATCTCCCTCACCAGGCGCTGGAAGGGGAGCTTGCGGATGAGCAGCTCCGTGCTCTTCTGGTACTTGCGGATCTCACGCAGCGCCACCGTGCCGGGCCTGTAGCGGTGGGGCTTCTTCACGCCGCCCGTGGTCGGCGCCGACTTCCTCGCCGCCTTCGTGGCCAGCTGCTTGCGGGGCGCCTTGCCTCCGGTGGACTTCCGGGCCGTCTGCTTCGTACGCGCCATCGATCTCTCCTCCTCCTCCGCTAATTCGAACTGGGCTTCGGCTTGCGCGCGTTGCGGGTTGGGGAACTTGAAGTGGAAGGCAACGGATTCCGTAGTGAGGGAAGAAGAGGGGAAGTGGGGTGGGGATTTATAGGTGACGGGTGTGGGCAAGGGAAGCGTGGCCCAGGCGGTTACTTCTGATCGTGTGGGAGAGGGTCTCGGATTGCGTTTGGGTGATTCATTGGATCTAACGGCTGGAGGTTGCGGGGAGGAAGCACACGATCTGCGTGCTCGGCGCTTACTGGTGCGAGATCCACGACGAGGTGCGGATCGGTGACGTGGCGGTGCATATGGCTGTGGGTCTTGTCTTGATCGCCCGAGTAAGTTGACTTATTTCAACGACGTTTCGTTATTTATAAAAGAGCTTTTTTTTGCGGGAATATTTATAAAAGAGCCTCTTATCGAAACATCTCCAGTCTATTAGAGAATACTCCCTCTGTTTTTAAATATAAGTCTTTTTAAACATTTCACTAGTTGATTACATACGGAGCAAAATAAGTGAATCTAAACTCTAAAATATGTTTATATACATCCGTACGTAGTTTCCTAGTGAAACCTCTAAAAAGATTTATATTTAGAAACGAAGGGAGTACACATATAGCCCCGTTTTTTTTAAAAAAATACACGTGTAAGAGAAGTTGAGACCCTAAACCTAAGAAAGTTGAATCTCTTAAAAAAATACACTCATCACCCCTCCAATAGAAGAAGCGATGCTTCTCTCCTAGAGTTAAAAAAAAGCGTTGCTTCTCTCCCTATATTTTTTTTCAACACATGCCACATCAGCACGTCGCCGCAAATGACCGCCGGACACCCATGTCATCGCCGCTGCTGCCGCCTGCCCGGCCGCCACATGTAGGCAGCCATCGAAGCTTTATCGGTCGTCGAGGTCTTCCATGCACGCGCGTGAGAGAGCGTTGCACTGACAGGTAGGACACATGTGTCAATCTTAGTTTGGAAAGAGGTTTGTAGGGGAGTTGTTGCGGCCACCCGTGAAACCCAATAAAATTATAGAAAGAGCCCTTAAACACACTCAAGGGGGAGAGAGGTTTAGGAAACTGCTCAAGATGCTCTTACTCCCATAGGCATAGGCTCACTGCTCACGGTCTCTTCGCTTCGGAGACTTTCAAAAGAATTTGGAGTATGAAAATCCTTACGAATATTTGTTGTATGGGTTGTTTATTTTGTAAGAAATTTTCACACTACATTTTAAAAGACAATTTCTATCCAATCAAATTTGAAGGGACAATTCTAAATTCTTGTAATTTTTTACTATGTGCGACAATGTAATCATGCTTTCTCCATATTCAAGTGTTCTGCAATCACGTGAATTAAATTTAACCCGGTCGTCAATAGGCATTGTGTTAGTGCATGAGTGCGATGGTGTGAGTGTGTGTGTGTCTACATTGTAATTGATGCTTTCTAGTAAGAAAAACGGGTGCTAGGCACGGTCGACCGATCTGTTGCCTTCCATAACATCCGATGTGACGGTTGCAATCAAAAGTTGATTTTGTTGAATTTCCCTTCGCTTCCGCTCCCACCCCCACCACGAGAGGAGGGCATCGCCCCCACATATTTTGTTGCAGCGTCGGCGCAAAATCATAGCCCATCCACAGCGCTTCAATGGTAGTTTGGCATCATGGTGTCGCTGCATCTCTGTCTGTCGCCAGTCGCAGCACCGATGTCGCTCTCGCGAAACGTTCCAACACCGGTTGTTGTTGGTTGCAACAATCGGGTTTGCCGATTGCAGCACCGGGCTCATCACTCGTGGACCATGTGGCATCATGTAGCTCCGTTTCTACCACCCAGACCTGCTAGTTCCAGCAAAACACGTGATCGAATCGCAGCACGTTCACGTCAAATAGGAAAGGTTCTGCCTAAAAAAGGCATGGCAAATGGGTCGACCCACTCTGTTGCAAGCGGTATTGTTTCCCTTCAGTTTTTAGTCAGGTTTTCTCAAAAAAAAAAACGATTGTTGTCTTAAGGGGATAAATATCAAAAAATATGTTAGATAATAAAATATATTTTATAATGTTTTATTATATGTTTTAAGAAAAGTTTAGCTAAAAAATGATCAATGTATATTAAAAAGATGTTCAGTAGTTGGTTTCACCATTCATAGTTGTGATGTGTCTTTTAATCTTTCACTGAATGGATGCGTACTTATCCACACTTTTTTTGTGCTAGAACTGACAAGTTTCATGTGCCTTCCTTGCTTCAACTCTTTCTTAAAGAAGATTTGGATATCTTACTCCTTTAATCCAAAAAGTATCTTACATCACATTTGAATATTTTCCGTGATTTTGTGCGGGTAGCAAAGTCACTGTCGGCTTGGAGGCATTCTTGTTTGTACTACTCTGCAGTAGCATCGCTTTCAAATAGATGTGGACCTTCCATCAATTGTATCAAAACTTGCATAAACATTTCAATCATAGAACTAGACTATTAATTAGACAATATGTAATCATGGGCTATACGATTAACCCTCTGCTTTGGTGCTACATATAAGCAAACTCAAGATGCACTTAGCAGGTCCGCAAGATGGCTTTAGGTTCATAAGAGCATCTACAGGCGGACTTGGCAAATCCAGCCCCCTATACGCCCGCGGGCGCTTCCGGGTGCGGACAACGCCCGCCGGCATCTCATATGTTGCGCCGCACAATCACATACCTCAGATTTTGATCATCAAATCCATGCACGACGATCGTACGATACAAATTATCTGAATTCAATAGTTCGAAGCAAAGCCAAAGCAAATCATAGTTCAACAAAATCGGACAAGACAAAATGAAATCAATGTCCGAGCGTGACGGATAGCTTCAAATCACTGGCCGGGCACGTGCTCCGAGCGGAATGCGTCCCGCTCCAGGTGGAATGTGTCCTGCTCATCCTGCTCCGCCTACATCCGAGCTGCATGATCCGCTGCCGCTGCCACCCTCACCGCCTCGTACTCCCTACGGTCGTTGATCTCATCCTTCTCTTGTCCGCAAGCCACTTCTTTGCATGCTCATCCAAGAAGGTTTCGCCCGCCAACATGATCTTCACATCCTCCGCGTCCCGTACGAGTTGCAACCTCTCCTTCTCAAGCTCAATCTCGCCAAATGTCTTGACTTCTCGAGTTCCCATTTTATCGCCGTCTCTTGCTTCTCCAACTCGATCTTCTCCCTCTCAATTTTGAGCTTCTTCTCCGCCCTCTTCCGGTCCCATTCCATTCTCTCCTTTTGCGCATCCAACATGAGCTTGTACCTCTCCTCTTTGTTGTTCTCCCTTACCGAAAAAATGCTCGTCCATGTGGATGACATTTTTGTAGCTGCGGCGTCACGGGAGGCCCATGCTTTCTCCCACTTGTTTCCCACGACTTGTGGGTCATCCTTTGGCACGGTGGCTCTTCCATTCGTGACGAAAACATTGTCGTCTTCATCGTTCAACCCAATTGATTGGTGGAAGATCGGCCACAACTTGGTTCTACTTTGGCTTGCCATTCAATATGATCCAACAATGGCTAAAAGCAAACGACTTCTTCACCTCGTGATACAAAGTGGCCGCCGCCACCGTCTAGCAAACAACATATGTATGCGCACGAGAATGCAAACACAAGAAGCATATGCAAATGACGACGATATGAAGTAATTGCGCTTACGTGAGTTGGCACTCCCATCCCACTTTGAAAGTGTTTGGTCACTTGTGAGTAGTAGCCGGCGTAATTGTTCATTTCCCCTTGAATGATCCCCATCGATGTTGGAGAGATGCCACATTGCGGGTGGTCACGGTAGGATGCGGCTCTACATACTCCTTTTGTTAGTGATACTCATTCCAAATCTTCTCCCAATACGTGTTCCCCTTTTGCTTGGTGCCGCATATTGGATCCATTGTTGTGGCCAACCAAGCTTTGACCAACAAGATATCCTCAAATCTTGAGACTGCCGGACCACTTGCCTTCGTCGTCTTGGTATTCTTCTTCTTCTTCTTGCTCGAATTGGGATCGAATGTTGCCCCAATTTCAAATGCGGTGGTGCCCTCCAATCCATACTCCATTTCGGTCGGATCTTCATTGACATTGATCATGTTTGACAAGAATGCCTCCTACATGATCATGGTTTGCAAGCATTCATCATGTGCGAAATGAACTAGTGGTCTATGCAAAAGTTTGAACGGACAAGAGCAAAGAAAACGTACCGACTCTTGTTCTATCATTCTGTCGAACATGTCGAGTGAAGCCCGGCCGCCGCCGGTGCCCGTGCTCATCCGCGCCCAAACGAACTGCAGCGAGTCACATACGTCGACCACTGGCATCTGCGTCAGCGGAAAGCTCTCCGGAATAGCCCAGTCGGCCATCGAATTCTCCTCTATCCCAACGGAGTCGAACGACGTAATCTGCGTCGACGCTCGGATGAAAGGGGTGTGGACTTACGGGCGCGGCGGGGGAGACAACTACTCGACCATGTAAGAACCTCCCTATGAAGCTCCCGCCGCCTCCCTCTCTCGCTGTCAGCGTCGCCGCAACTTCTGGGCGACGTTCTCTACCTTGCAAGACAGAGCCGATGAAGGGACGCCGACGGACGAGGCGGACTGCGTCTTCGACGCGGCAATCAAGGATGGGCTGGACGACATCTCCGGCGATGGATCGGGACAGATGGTGAGGATGGGGAGCAAGGGTGGAGGACGGCAAGGGCTCGAGCGCGGGAAAGCTTGGAGGACGGCAGGAGTAGGAAGGGTTTTGTGGATTTGGTGCAATTGGCGGGGGGTTTGGGTTGTCGGGTCTGACGTGGCGGGCGTGCCCGGGTCCCCCCCTGTCGGTGTCAAAACCGGCGGATCTCGGGTAGGGGGTCCCGATCTGTGTGTCTAGGCTGATGGTAACAGGAAGCAAGGGGCACGAATGTTTACCCAGGTTCGGGCCCTCTCGATGGAGGTAAAACCCTACTTCCTGCTTGATTAATATTGAAGATATGGATAGTACAAGAGTAGATCTACCACGAGATCGTGAGGCTAAACCCTAGAAGCTAGCCTATGATGGTATGATTGTAATTGTGATCGGCCTTCTAGGACCAACCTCTCCGGTTTATATAGACAGGAGAGGGCTAGGGTTCACATGGAGTCGGTTACAAGGAAGGAAATATAATATCCAGATCGCCAAGCTTGCCTTCCACGCCAAGGAAAGTCCCATCCGGACACGGGTCAAGTCTTGAGTCTTGTATCTTCAAGCTTCAATAGTCCGGACGATGTATATAGTCCGGCTGTCCGGATACCCCTAATCCAGACTCCTCGGTAGCTCTGAACCAGGCTTCAATGACGATGAGTCCAGCGCGCGATCTTGTCTTGACATTGCGGTGAGTTCCTCCTCTAAATACTCCAAAGTAATCATCGAACACTTAGATCATGTCCGGACCCGCGAGGGGATTCTTACACACCGTTGTAGGGAACATGGCATAAATCTGATCCACCGGCTTATTACGGGATCTTCCATTAATGAGGGTGTGCGTAGCCCTACGACGGCCGTTGGTATGAATCCGTGTACCGTATGGTAAACCTCAAGCGGTCACCCTAAGGACTCTTGATATTCACCCCCTTTATAAAAGGGGCCGAGGCCTATGCCTCTTTTCCACATCCCTCGCACCTTTTCGAACCTCGAGTTCTAACACCCAAGATCTAAGCTCCAACACCCCAGATCCTCCAATATGTCCGGATCCGACCCTCAAGGCCGGTGGGTGGCCTCCTCGATTCAAGCGGAGGACATTGCGAAGCTTAGGGAGGTCGGATATCTAACCGCCGACATCCAACACAGGCTTCCTGCTCCAGGGCAGGTCATCCCTACGCCGGAGCCCAATGAGTGCGTCGTGTTCGTCCCTCACTTCCTCCGTGGCTTGGGCCTTATCCTCGATCCTTTTGTGAGGGGGCTCATGTTCTATTATGGGTTGGATTTTCATGATCTAGCTCCGGACGCTATCCTCCATATCTCGTCGTTCATTATAGTGTGCGAGGCCTTCCTCCATGTGAAGCCGAAGATGATCGAGGGGCGACACGCAGAGTGAGGAGGTGCCGTAATAAGCAGGAACGCTGATGCCCCATGGCCAGAGGGTTCTTTCCCAGAAGTATCCGATGTATGGCAACGGAGGTGGTTTTATGTCACGTCTCCCAGAGGCACAAAGTGGGTGCCCCCCCCCCCCCGAGTTCCGCTCGGGCCCTCCGTCACAACTAGCGTCTTGGACCGACGTATGACGGAATTGGGGGCCCGCTGGTGATGTTCCAGTACTGCAGAACCGCATCCGAGAGCTTCTTGAGAGGGACATTAACCTTGTCAGCATAATGCAAGTGATGTTAATCCGACGGATGTTGTCGTGCCAACGCCGGCCTCTCCGGATGTGGGAGTTCAATCCAGAGGTCCGTGGATATCAAGCACTTCTTGACTGAAGCTTGAAGGATGTGCAAATTATTCTTGAGACCGAAAGTAAAGTGTCCGGACACCATCGAGGATCTTGGGCCTAAGCTGCAATCGCCTAGATACCCAAGTAAGTAAACTTGATACGGACACCTTATTTTGTATTTGTCATAATTGTTTATTACGAAAATCATCCGTGGCGAGAATGGCTCAACAAGGCGGAGAGAATCAGTGTCGGCGCCACTTCCCAAGGCTCGCTGGTCCCACCATGGCCAAGATGCTTGACCGGGTACTCAGCAGAATGCCCTCAGGGAAAGACAAGGGGGAAAACGAAGAAACCGAACTTCACGCGCTATGCATCCGAACTGACGGAATTGTTGCCTCCCCTAAGGAGGATAGTCGGGAAGGGGAGGCTAAGGCCTCCTCCCCGCGCGGGAAGAAGAGAGCTGCCTCCGAAGATTCGGAGATGGAGATGCCCAAACCAGGGAAAAAGATAACACCTGGGGGCTCTGCCCCGACGGGCACCCTCACCGCATCGTGCTCACCAACGGGCCAACCCTCCACCGAGTTGTAAGTTAATTTTTAATTCGAACGTACTGCGTTTCTCCTAGATAAATAACCGGGATTCGTCTTTCGCAGTCCAGCTAGCAGCCCTTCTCAACAGAGTTCGTCTTCGGGGGATCTTCCTCCGGAGATGATGGAGAGCGAGACCCCACCCACCTCTCCGGCTCATGAAGCGGGCGACACCGAGGTGTCGTCATGGAGGAGTCCGGATCTGCCGAAGCCGGAAGCCAATGCGTCGGCCCCCTGAGCCGGAGCGTTTGGCTCCCACAAGGGGCGATGGGAAGGGTCCATCACAGTTCGATGTCCAGCCGGACGTCTTGTGAACCCTCTTGGAGCGAATCAAGCTCTCGGGAGCGCCGCTCATTAATGAGCGCGGTGCTCAAGAAGATTTAAATCTGCTACAAGCGGTTTGAATGAAGCATTTACAAGTCCTTTCGGAGGCTTTGAGGTATTTAGTGAAGAATACCTTTGTTTTTGGTACATGAGGCACGCGTTAGGTGTGCTTCATATAGATAGTAGCCCCTGAGACTCTGGTTGCCCGCCCTAGGCGGCAAACGGGGGATCATAAATCAATAATTGCGCTGTAAATACGTGCAGGTACCTGCGGGTCCCGCCGCCGAACAGTCCGTTGAAGTTGCCGAACTAACCAGGCAGATTGGATCGATTGATGCCGATATCACGCTGGTGAACGAGCGGCTGGACAAATCGCAAGGTATGTGCTCTGCTTTCCTTTGCATAGGAAAATATGGAGGCGGCATGATATTATTGTAATATGTTCGGACTATAGATGGTGCTGCTGCCGTGGAGGCCCTGAGGGCAGAACTTTTCCAAGCCAAGGAACAAGCTCAGGTTAGCAATGCTACTGCCCTAAAGGCGGCCGAAGAATTGAGTGCTGAACAGGCTGCTCATCGCCGAAGCGAGGAAAAGATAGCCGAAATGGCTGTGGAGTTAAAAATGCACGACGGTATGAGCTCCTTAAAAAGGAGCATAAGGATAGTTTGGCCGAGATGGACAAGGCATGTAATGTCACCAAGGAAATACGGACCGAGCTCAGGGGTGTGCGGGAGGAGCTTCAACATGCCGGTAAAATCGCGTCTGGAGGTTCCTACTTGCTGCGGACGAAGTTTTTCGATCCGAAGTACGCTCCCCTGGATGGACGCTGGAGTCCTGCGGATGCGTATGCGGATTTGGCGAAGAGTACGGCTGACGCTGCCAAGTTCTTCGAGGATCAGGGGGATAAGGAAGTGGAGAAGCTTTTCTGGTCACGATTCAATGCTCCCACTCGCCCGCTGCCGTTAAGTGACAAGATGGCTGCTGTAGAGGAGCTTCACAGGCTTTCCGGTCTTGCAATGCAATCTCTGATAGACCATCTTCGGCCGAAAGGGCCTAAGTCGGACAGTTACTTTGGCTTGGTGCAGCAATTCCTTGGGGTCGTGCCTCAGATCGATGCCATGAGGAGGTCGGCGTGCATAGAGGGTGCACGAATGGCTCTTGCCCGCGTTAAAGCCTATTGGACGGATATGGAGGCCACCATTATAGCGACCCAAGATCCGGCGGGGGGCCAATATCCGGCCGAGCACTACTTGGCGCAGTCACGAGGTGCCCGCCTAATAGAGCGATGCTCGAAGAATGTCTTATTCGAGTAATGAATCGAATCATTGTAAGAACAATGTTATTTTGGTTATAAGGCTATATTTATACTTTTTGCCCGAAAGTATCCCTGTGCGGCCGTTTACATACATACATACATACATACATATATATATATATATATATATGAATGTGTAATCGAAAGATAGCGATCGTTGGCTTCATTTACCACGAACAATGCGGGGTGTTCGCGAAAAATATGCTTAATCACACTTGATCCAACGTCTTGGTCCATTAAGGAGGTGATCATCGTCGAACTAGGCAACAGGACTATATAGTCAGTAACACTTTCGCTTAGCCACGGAGTCTAATGTTGGGGCTACTATGTTGCCCTGGTACCTTCAGCGTGCATCCGCATACGGTAGCGTGTGTACATGACCGAAAGCGGTCCTTCGTTAATCTGAGAGGATCCTAAAGATTCGATAAGTCTTGAGTGGTTGAAAAGTCTCGTTGTATCATGACAATCGATTTTCGGCTTTCTCTACTGAGGTGCTCGTCCGGAATAACCAGGGCACAATCGCAGTAATTCTCCTTTCACTACAAGAAATATGTCAACTAGTGACCTTCATCGGTGACCACGAAAAATTGGTCATAGATCTATGACCATTTCGGATAATTGGTCAAAAGCTGTTCAGGGGCTCCAAACCCTAAACCATTGCGACCATTTTGGTCAGAAGGTCGTAATTTCCTTACACGAAATGGTCACAAAGCAAACAGTGCTAGTCCGCTGTCTTATTTCTAGTTGTTAATGACCAATATAGATGGTCATAGGCTTGTAGATTGTGGTGGGTTATGATGACTAGGCGCCATCTCATCAGTTTTGCCTATGTGTCATGTCCATGTGGCAGTTTTTGCCCTAGGTTGTGAAGCAACCTATATTTCTGTTATTCCAAAAATTCCCAAAAAATTCTCATAAATGTTTTGGATCATATCTTCATCAAATGTGTCAAGAAAATTCCTTGCCTAGTTCAAAAATAATTCAAAAATATTCATTTTCCTATTATGTTCAGAGCAGCACTTTGTGAAGGAAGTACCACTTTGGCATGTCCAAATGGTATCCATTTTCTACAGTGCTTTCCTATGCTCAAATAACCATCCTTCACCAAATGCCAGCTCAATCCATTCATTATTTTGAGCCCAGCTTCAACATTTGTATTTATGTCCAGTGTGGTACTTTGTAAAGCAAGTACCACCTAGGCTCCTCCTTTTGAGGTGAAAATTTGTGAAGACGGTCTTCTTAGTAACTGATCATCCTCAGCCAAAACTCACGCCCATTAGCCATGTGCATTTCCCGTACCGCAAATCAAACACTTGGCTGCTTATTCATGTTTGAGCATCGATCGGTCTCCTCATGAGAATCTTATGTTGTGATTTTCTTCCTAGCACCTAACTGGGGAGTGCCCAACCCACTAGACATGGCTAGGCCGCCCAGAACACATGGCAATGCCACGGTCACGCGGTGACCACGCGGTGGGCATGCGAGATTACGCGCTCTAGAGTTGGGGCCCTCGGCTACCATCCAAACGTCGATGTCTCGCCATAAAACCATGTATTTCTGATTAAATAGTTACTTATTTACCTAGAAATTATTTTTTTAAAAATAAATAGCAAACTATGAGGCATCTGCAGTTCAAATTTGACCCGCTTCCAACTGAATCGGCGACAATTTGTCTTTTTCACCAGAGGTGGATCAAAACTTTTTACACCCAACCATTTTGTCAATTGTGCATTAAACATGGCCTAGTATTTTATAAAATTGATTTGATCCATTTTTGCAACAATTATTTGGTAGTTCCTTCACAAAAAAACCTCATTTCGGGCACTCGGAAAATGGAAAATGAATTTTCCGTGCAAAGAAAATGAAAACTCCCTTGGGCAACATTGTTTGGAATTCCAAGATGCACCCTTGTGCACAATATAAGATCATTTGAACAAACTATGCCATGAATATGGCCACAAGATTGATCATTTGGCTTGAAAGCCATGAATCTTCACGCATGATAGCTCATTTCTGAGAACACTTTTTTTAAAATAATTACTGTATTACAAGTTTCTTATTTTTCATGGAAACTTGGTCACATATAATGACACAATGCGAAGGTTTTCCAATTTTTTGTTTTTTTCTGAATTTTTTATGCCCGTTTCAAAATGCGGTCAAAACGGCGGGCTTGACCGTTCCTAGCTAGTGGTTGAATCTTGGAAAAGTTTTGGTGTTTATATGATAAAATAGATACTTATGTACCTAGAAATGATTTTTGTAAAAAATAAATAGCAAACTATGAGGCAACTGCAGTTCAAATTTGACCCGCTTCCAACTGAATCGGCGACAATTTGTCTTTTTCACCAGAGGTGGATCAAAACTTTTTACACCCAACCATTTTGTAAATTGTGCATTAAACATGGCCTAGTATTTTATAAAATTGATTTGGTCCATTTTTGCAACAATTATTTGGTAGTTCCTTCACAAAAAAACCTCATTTCGGGCACTCGGAAAATGGAAAATGAATTTTCCGTGCAAAGAAAATGAAAAATCCCTTAGGAAACATTGTTTGGAATTCCAAGATGCACCCTTGTGCACAATATGAGATCATTTGAACAAACTATGCCATGAATGTGGCCATATTATTGATCATTTGGCTTGAAAGCCATGAATCTTCACGCATGATAGCTCATTTCTGCGAACACTTTTTTAAAATAATAACCGTATTACAAGTTTATTATTTTCCCTGGAAACTTGGTCACATATAATGACACAATGCGAAGGTTTTCCAATTTTTTTTTGAATTTTTTATGCCCGTTTCAAAATGCGGTCAAAACGGCGGGCTTACCGTTCCTAGCTAGTGGTTGAATCTTGGAAAACTTTTGGTGTTTCTATGATAAAATAGATACTTATGTACCTAGAAATGATCTTTGTAAAAAATAATGAGCAAACTACGAGGCAGCTGCAGTTGAAATTTTACCCGCTTCCTACTGAATCGGCGGAAATTTGTCTTTTTCATGAGAGGTGGATCAAAACTTTTTACACCCAACCACTTGGTAAATTGTGCATTATATATGTCCTAGTATTTTAGAAAATTTATTTGGTACAATTTTGCAACAAATATATGGTAAGTCCTTCACAAAAAAACTTATTTTGGGCACTCAAAAAATGGAAAATTGTTTTTCCATGCAAAAGAAATGAAAACTCCCTTAGGCAACATTGTTTGGAATTCCAAGATGCACCATTGTGCACAATATGAGAGAAATTGAACAAACTATGCCATGAATGTGGCCATAAGATTGATCATTTGGCTTGAAAGCCATGAATCTTCACACATGATAGCTCATTTTTGAGAACATTTTTTTAAAATAATTTCCGTATTACAAGTTTATTATTTTTCCTGTAAAGTTGGTCACATATGATGACACAATCCGAAGGTTTTCCAATTTTTTGATTTTTTTTGATTTTTTTATGCCCGTTTCAAAATGCGGTCAAAACGGCGGAATGACCGTTCCTAGCTAGTGGTTGAATCTTGGAATTTTTTTGGTGTTTCTCTGATTAAATAGATACTTATGTACCTAGAAATGATTTTTGAAAATAATAATGAGCAAACTACGAGGCAGCTGCAGTTGAAATTTTACCCGCTTCCTACTGAATCGGCGGAAATTTGTCTTCTGCACGAGAGGTGGATCAAAACTTTTTACACCCAACCACTTGGTAAATTGTGCATTATATATGTCCTAGTATTTTAGAAAATTTATTTGGTACAATTTTGCAACAAATATATGGTAAGTCCTTCACAAAAAAACTTATTTTGGGCACTCAAAAAATGGAAAATTGTTTTTTCATGCAAAAGAAATGAAAACTCCCTTAGGCAACATTGTTTGGAATTCCAATATGCACCATTGTGCACAATATGAGATCATTTGAACAAACTATGCCATGAATGTGGCCATAAGATTGATCATTTGGCTTGAAAGCCATGAATCTTCACACATGATAGCTCATTTTTTAGAACACTTTTTTAAAATAATTTCCGTATTACAAGTTTATTATTTTTCCTGTAAACTTGGTCACATATGATGACATAATCCGAAGGTTTTCCAATTTTTTTTGAATTTTTTATGCCCGTTTCAAAATGAGGTCAAAACGGCGGAATGACCGTTCCTAGCTAGTGGTTGAATCTTGGAATTATTTTTGGTGTTTCTCAGATTCAATAGATACTTATGTACCTAGAAATTATTTTTGAAAAAAATAATGAGCAAACTACGAGGCAACTGCAGTTGAAATTTTACCCGCTTCCTGCTGAATCGGCGGAAATTTGTCTTTTTCACGAGAGATGGATCAAAACTTTTTACACCCAACCACTTGGTAAATTGTGCATTATATATGACCTAGTATTTTAGAAAATTGATTTGGTACAATTTTGCAACAAATATATGATAAGTCCTTCACAAAAAAACTTATTTTGGGCACTCAAAAAATCGAAAATTGATTTTTCATGCAAAAGAAATAAAAACTCCCTTTGTCAATGTTGTTTGCCAATCTAAGATGTAAACTTGTGCAAAATATGACATCATTTGAACAAATATTTGATAGGTCTTTAAGAAAACTCATTTTGAGCATTGAAAAATGAAATGAAAAATTTGTATGTAGTCAATCATGACCAATTTATATGGTCAAAAAATCTTCAAATTGTTTGGTGCGCTCTGATTGGTCCAAAGGCATATCACGCGGATCATGCATCAACTATCGTCGGATGCTTCTGGATCCAATGGCAGCCCTCACCCCTCACCCTCTCACCAAAACCCTAACTTCCCCGATCCACTCCTCTCCCTCGATCCACTCTCCCCCTCTCGTCCCACAGCTGCCACCCCCCAACCCTCTCGCTCCTCCTCCGTCTCAATCTCTCGATCCCCAACCACCCAGCCGCCGCCGCCGCCGCCGTCCTCCGTCCTCTCCCCCAACCCCGGTCACCGACAACCCCTCGCCGGCAGCCCTCGTCCCCCTCACTCTCTCACCCCTCGTCCGTCTCACCCACTCGTCCAAACCCTAGCTTCCCTCGCGCCGCACCCGAGCCATGCCTCCTTCCCTCCTCACACCGCCACCCTCCCACCGCCTCCTCTCTCCCACAAATCGCCGCCGACGGCCTCCCCTCTCCCTAGGAGATCGAGCGAGCGCCCGAGCACGCCCGTCCTCACAGCCTCCTCCCACGATTCCCTGCACCCGAGCCCGACGAGAGGAGCTCCGCCTGTGGTTTTGCATGCCGCCGCCGGCGCCCGCTCATCCTCGTCCACCTCCTCCTCGCCCCGCGCATGCGCCGCCATGTCGGTGAGGCAGGGCGCGGTCTTCTAACGACCAGCGCAGCGTTCCAGAGCGACCCCGCCGCCGCCGACATCACCCGCCACTCCTTCCTCCGCAAGTTCAAGGAGTTCCTCCGCGGCTTCACCGACCCCACCGGCGACTTCCCCTACCGGTACCCCCTCCCGCCCCCTCTTTCCTTGCCAGATCTGGTCGAATCGGTCTAGGCTAACCCGTGGACGCGTTTCTCTGTTTCCAGCGAGAGCCCCGTGCACAACCGTGACCATGTCATCGTCGCCATTGAGGACCTCGACGCCTTCGATGCCAAGCTCGCTGACAGGATCCGCAAGGCACCCACGGATTACCTGCTGCTGGTGCGTTGCCCTCTTTGAACTGTCTTTTTTTGTCTGACGGGCTATCTGAAACTATGTCATGTCTGTCTTTTATCTGTTGATTCAGAGCTGTGTTTAACTCTTCGTGTGGTGGGTTTTTGTAGTTCGAGACGGTTGGGTCAGAGGTTCTCACCAGCCTTAGGTCTAAGGTCGCTGGCGAGACCGGGGAAATGGAGGAGCCCGTCACCGGCGATGTGCAGATCTTCCTGTCCTCCAAGGAGAATTGCGTCTCCATGGGATCTATCGATGTTACGAAACTAATTACAGAAATTAGTTGATTCGAGAAAGTTTTAGGAACTCCATGTTGATAATAAACATAGAAAGTTTTAGGAGCATCATTTAGAGTACATTTACTTGCTCTGTTATTTTTTGGGTTACTCCATCTTGCTCTGTTAAGTAAAATAAGATATGTGGAGTAGCAGCGATAAGCTAGACCCTCCATCTTGCTCTGTACATAGTCAAAGATATGTGGAGTAGCAGCGATAAGCTAGACCCACCGAACAGCTAATGCTCGGGGTAATCTTTTCTCCATCAATCCCTCTCTTGTATGTCTAGTGTTCCTATCGTGTGTTGTTGGTGAATTTCTTCCAAGTACTCTTGTACTTGAGTTTGCGATAAATTGGAGCGAGTCTTGTTGTACTTCACTTCACAACACCAATTTCGCAAAGTACTCTGTACATCGCTTGTAATTTTCACTAGTTACTAATTGAGTCACAGTTCATTTTGGTACTTGGCAAGATCTTTACTCGATGATATGCATGTGAATTAGTAATTAGGTATTGCCACATTAGTGAATTTCAGTCTGACATATAATTTGGCAGGTGTACCTTATTCCCTAAAAGAATAAAGATAGAAAAAAGTAATTTAGGTTGGTAGGTACCATTCACTACAACTTAGAGATCACAATATTTCCAAATCTACAGAGTTTATTCTCTTGACTAAAACTACACACTCTAGATATTATGTACTTTGTCTTGCACTGAAGTTTTTCTCTGTTGATGAGATTATCTATTACTATCTACTAGTAATTCAAGAGCAATTAGTTGATGAAACGTCTATTTTTGGCAAACTTCAATTAGGGCGATTGTGTTCAGCTTGACTAATTCTTTTGTGGGGCATCGAACACTGGCATCTACTAGTAGTGTTTTTCTTCTCTATTAACTAGTTATCTATGCATACCTTATTCTAAAGTGTGGAGTGTCAACTATTTCAGCAGCATCACATATTGCAAGTAACCTCTTTCTGTTTATGGGGTGTAAACAAAATAAGAGCCCACATACACTTGCATTTTTTCCGAACATTTAGCCCGTCCTGTTTAGTCGAATGAAGAAAAAAATGCAAGGACAACAAAATGTGTGTAGATAAACAGATAACAAAAATGTGGTTCCATACTAGTTGGAACCCTTTTCGCTTAAATGATGTTCATGATAGATTTATCCAACCGCTGCACTTTACTGAACAATTGTTTCCTAGACATGTTGGGTTTTTCAAACCTTCTCTTGGGAGTAATTATATTTGTTAACTACTGTCCTTTTGCAAGAAAAAGAAAAGATGCTGTCCTGAATGAATATAAAAATACTATAACAAGCTCTTCTTTGTCGCATTTAGGGGCATTGCAAGGCCTTTGCAATTACCTCTGAAACCGTAGGCCATCTTTGTATTGTTATTGTAGACCGTGATGATCATGCAGAACTAAATGACAAGTTCTTCTGTACATTGTTCTTTGATATCTAGTTTTGAATTGAAGATGCATCGGTCTTTAGCTTCGACACCGCGTCGTGACCTGATCTGGTGCGTGTAGGCGTTGCGGGCCAAGGACCTGAACGAGATGTTCCCTGTGGTGGACCATGGAGGACGCCGTCTTCATCCCCCTGCCCCGACGCCATGGACGACACCGTCTTCATCATCCTACCCCGATGCCATGGAGGATGCCCCTCCACCACTGCTCCGACGCCACCCAGGTCTTCTTACCTTCAGTTTCTTCTTCTTCTTCCCTTACCCTCCATTCCCTTGGTGAGATGTGATGTGGTTTCCTGCCATGAATGAGCAGTGTGGCGGATGGATGTGGGACGACCGACCATGGATGAGCAACAGCAACACCCCATGGTGAGCCCCTCCACCCCTTTGTTCCCCTCGCTTCGTGATGCTAGAGTTTGGCCTCGGTTCCATGGTTGATTACTTGCGGCCATCGTGTCGAGGACCGAGTGTTCGAGCTGATTTGTGTTGTTGGTGGTCATCTAGCTACGGTTCTTTGCTGCAAGTTAGAATGCCTCTTGTTACGTGGTGTGAAGACTACTAAATTATCTAGTTTGCATCCTTTGATGTCATGTATGCTCTTGATTTGTTGCGTAATTAGAATGTTGTAGATTCAGTACAAACGTGGCATAATCCATTGGAATAAACTAGATGGGAATATATGGTAGGTTTAGTACAAACATGGCTTAATCCATTGGAATTTTTGTTTCCAATGGGACAATCATAATGTTGTAGGTTTAGTACATGATGCCATGGAAGGTTGTTCTCTGTTGTTGCCTCTGTCAAACTGATGCTACTGTCAAACTGCTGTAGTTTATGATGTTGTTGTTGACCTGCTGTTAATGTTGTTATTGACCGGTTTTTGATGCTGTTGTTGACCTGTTGTTGATGCTGTTTCAGGAGAAGAAGGACCTGCTGTTGATTCCGCAGATCGCCTAACCGCCTCGATCTTTTTGAAGCATACTGGATTACTCTGCTGCTGGACCTAACCTGGGCGTGTGGAGGAGAAGCATGCACGCTGTTGGAACAGGGCCTATCACCGTTCTGTTGGCCCAGTCCTGACAGGAGTAGGAACAGGGCCTATCATTGTTCTGTTTGTGATTGTTATCGAAGGAGCTTCTGGAGAATGTTTGGAGTATCACGTGTAGAGCTTGTAAAGTATATGTTATTTGTATAATAGGAGCTCTGTACTGAATCTGGCTGATAATATTTGGAGTATTATGTGTGTTTTTTGTTTGTGCCAATTTAAATACTAGTTATTTATTTATTGTTAAATTGAAATATGAAGAATATGAACTTGCTAAATTTGGGACCCACGACACTGAACGACATCTGGGACCCATTTGAAAAAACTAAAACTTTCTAGCGAAAAAGGCCACGGCCCCAAAATGAGAAGGCTTAATTGTTGGGCTTGGCCCATCTACCTAGCCAAAATTAATATAAGAAAAAAACACAAATAGGCGAATTGTTGGGCTAGGTCCATGTAGAAAATCGAATTGGACCGGGCTGAATCTTATGCCACATCAGTTGCCACGCTGGATGCCTCGTGGCACAGGGAGGTTGCTAGTGACCAAAACGCCACGATGGGCGTATTTTGGTCATAAACGTCTTTGACCATTCGGAAGAAAGGTCGCTATAGTCGAGTTCGACCGCCACTTTTGACCTTACATTTTTGGTCACAAAAAGGTCGCAAATGAAAAACCATGACCTTTCAGTGACCAATAGTGGTGGTCACAAGTTGACATATTTCTTGTAGTGTTTGGCCACCTTAGCCGATAATAACGGAACGTAAGGCGGCAAACCCAGGAGCCGGGCAAACCCAACATTTGACCAAAGACATGATTCGGAGCTGCTGCATATAAGGCCAAACTCGTGATGCCGAACACTCCCGAAGGTATTCGGACTTTATAACGACGATGGGCTCAAGAATGCCCATTCATTATAAACCACTGTGTTTCCGTGCGTCGTTAATCTATCGTGGCGAAATGCCAAAAGCGGCAGATCCTCGTGGGTATGGAACCCATGGGATGGTTAAACAACAAGAGGAAATAGAAAAGGTTTACAGGGGCTTAATCTAAAAGAAACCTGTTGAGCGGGGCCTGCTGCGTCGTGCCTTTGTCTCTGTTGTGCAGTATCTGGAAGGGTATCGCGCGACGTTATCGTGGAAAAAGGAAAACTTCGTGAAGAGTACAACGTAAGTATCACGATGGATAATAAAAGTGTAAGATGTTGTCCTGCCCATAAGGTTGAGCCAAGTGTGGGGCTGTATTAAGTATTTATAGCCCCTGGTGTCCACTATGGGATTACATATACGGTGCCCTGATTCAATTTCATCCGGGCGACCGGACTCGTCTAACCGAGTCTGTGTTCTTTAATGACCAGTCATGTTTTCTGACTTTGGAGGCCGCTTATAGTCCGGCCACTAAGGCCGTCGCGAGCTCCTCTGCGCGTGAAGAGCGCTCTGTGATTCCTCTAACGGTGATGATTCCACGTGGACCGGGCATCTTGAGTGTAAGGTAGCCATAGTGCAGCAATGCGTTGAAGCGGGCGAATGCCGTTCTTCCAAGCAATGCATGATAGTTGCTTTGGAAGGGTGCGATGATGAAGAGTAGCTCTTAAGCAGGTTGCTGGAGAGCTGAATGATACCTCGATGCGATGGAGCCTGCGTGAGCTTCAGCGCTGGTATCACCCTTCAAAGTTGGTGTTGCTTTGGTTAATTACGGATGGGTCTATACCCATCCTGCCGATGATCCCTCATATATTAAATTGAGGCTACGCCGCCGTCCATGAGGGCGTGGGTGAGATGGTATCCGTCGATTATTGGGCCAAGCACCAAGGCCTCACGATCCTCGCGCGAATACTAGTTGGTCGTCCCGATGTCGAAGGTGATCGGATAAGGCGTCCGATGGTTAGGTGTGAGTGCGATCGGATCTATATCGAGTGCGTCTCTATGCGCGCGTTCGTGCCTCCTCATGGACGTGTGATTCGCGCGGATCATGTTCACTGTTTTTACCTCTGGCGGGAATTTTTTTCTGTCCCCTAGTGTTCGGCTGGCGAGGTTCATCCTCGTCTTCACTTGGTGTTTCCCTTCCCTTGTGTTTGGCATTTAATTTGTCGGCCTACTTGAAGACCCAGCACTCTCTGTGTGTGGTTTGCAGGTTTGTCAGGGGTGCCATGAATTTGGCACAGTCTGTCTAGGACTCTATTCAGACTGGACGGTCCCTCTTTACTACCTTTATATGGCTTCTTTTGCTGATCAGGCCGAGAGCCCCTGAATTCGGCATTAACCGTTGTGTTATCCGGACTCTCTTCCTTGTTTGGGCGTTTGTTTTTATTACGCCGTGGCTTCCCATTGCCATCCCTTATTTGGATGTCTTTGGGGTCGCTGGTGCCTTCTGGGCTAGCCACTATCTTCACCAGCATAAAAGTGGGTCATAAGGCTTATTAGGGCTGCTATTGTCTCGGCTTTTCTTGGCCAAGGTGTGCAGCGAGCCACTCGTCACGGATCTTTGTGTTTGAATGCCGCTAAAGCTTGACGTCCGGACGATCGACAATTTGGTTCTTCTTAGTGAGGAATCTGTTCCAAAGTTTGCGGGCGGACTCTCCGGGTTGTTGGATTATGTGACTTAGATCGTCGACATCCGGAGGCGGACATAGGACCCTTGAAAATTGGCCTGGCGTCCTCGAGTTCCTCCCAACTCCCAATTGAATTTTGGGAGGCTTTTCAACCAGTGTCGGGCTGGTCCCTTGAGTTTGAGGAAGGTATTTGATGGCGTGGAGGTCGTCCCCACGAGCCATATGTATATCGCGGGATAAAATCCTCAATCCGGATGCACAGGTGCATCGTTCGTCGTATGCCTCTATATTCACGGGTTTAAAGCCACAGGGAATTCATAGTCGATTCCTCTTGGTAAAGCACAGGGGGTGAGCAGCCCCTCTGTATCTGGATGTGTTGTGGCATGCCGTCGGCTGTTGTTGTGTCCGGTGTTTATTCCAAACTGGTATTCGATTGGCATAATCGTTTTGGTGACCGTAGTCCCTCGCCGGGGTGTGTCCTTTAGATCCGTAAATGGACCTGGCCGCGCCAGCTTTCTTATCCAGGTGCTCGCGTAGATCGTGCGCGGCGTCGGTAGCCGCTTTGTTGCGGTTATGAAGTGGCACGACCGTCGCCAATTCTGCGGTAGCTTGCGTTTTGGATAGCTCTTTGTATGGCGATCATCGCCAGATCTTTCTTCGATGTCTAGCACTTTGTTCCATCTACGGTTGAGTGTTTCTGTGCGGCTTTGAGCCGTTGCTACCTTCTTTAGACTTCTTGCGGTGGCCATAAGCTTTACGTAGGGGTTATCTCGTTCGCGTGTTTTTCGGGATTGCATCATTATCTGGACTGTTTTCTGTCTTTGGTTCGGTTTGATGACCTCGTCCGTCGGGATCATTGTCCTCGGGCGTCTGCTCCGAACTGTGTTCGGGGTGACCTGGTTCGCCCTGCTCCATCGCTGGGTCCGTATGGTCGTTGTTGCCTTCGGAGTTGATTGTAGTATCGATCCTCTGGCGCTCTTGTCACTATTTTTCTTTATTCTTTGGACTTAGAAGCGGCGTCTGCGCCGTCGCTTTAACTTTGTCAGGGGTTTTATCGTCCGGATTATGCCTTTGTCCTCTTTGGGCGTATCCACCATGTATATGTCGTGTGACGAGGAGAAGTCAGCGCCCGTAGATTCCGACTCTTCTCCTGCATCGTCGTCCATACCGTCGATGTCTTGGTCGAATCGGGCATGTCGGTTAAATCATCGATTTGTGGCTATGAAGTGGGTGGTGGGTGGGCAGCAATTTCTTAAATCCTTTGCTTCCCTCGAGCCGGACATAGTTTGGCCCAGAATTTTCATCAAAGAGAGTTTTAACAAGTTGACATGTCACCAAAGGCGAGTCTTTGAAAGATATCCGCAGCGGTGAACTCCATTACGGAGCCCAACTTTGCTCGGCTGGCTCGGGAGTCTGCGGACGGAACCAACATCTGAATACGAATCCGGGGGTCCGGAGTCACAGGCCACCACAGAGGCAAGGCCCGTGTTCAGCTCCACCGCCGATGAGTGTGTGACCTGCGGGGCGGGGTCCAGCCCTCCGATCCTCGAACAGCGCAGCTGTTCCGGATTTAGGTCGAGGCTACTGCGGGGTGATACCCGAGCTTTGTCCGACAAGCAGGTCTAAGCCGTGCTCGTCGTGGATGTCCGGCGCTCTGGCATAAACGCGAATTCATCGGCGATCCGGTCTCGGGATATCCGCCGTGTAATTCAGGTTTCCGATCCTGATCTGGTGGCCAGGGGCGTAGCTATCGATCTGCTCCAGATGGCCAAGCGAATTGGCCCGCAGAACGAAGCCGCCGAACATGAAGATCTGTCCGGGAAGAAAGGTCTCACCCGGGACCGTGTTATTGATGATGGTTGAAGGAGCCATCGAGCCCCGTAGTGACGACACAGAGGAACTCTCAATGAAAGCACCAATGTCGGTGTCAAAACCGGCGGATCTCGGGTAGGGGGTCCTGAACTGCGCGTCTAGGCTGATGGTAACAGGAAGCAAGGGACACGGATGTTTACCCAGGTTCGGGCCCTCTCGATGGAGGTAAAACCCTACTTCCTGCTTGATTAATATTGAAGATATGGATAGTACAAGAGTAGATCTACCACAAGATCGTAGAGGCTAAACCCTAGAAGCTAGCCTATGATGGTATGATTGTAATTGTGATCGGCCTTCTAAAGACCAACCTCTCCGATTTATATAGACACCGGAGAGGGCTAGGGTTTACATGGAGTCGGTTACAGGAAGGAAATATAATATCTGGATCGCCAAGCTTGCCTTCCACGCCAAGGAAAGTCCCATCCGGACATGGGTCGAAGTCTTGAGTCTGGTATCTTCACGCTTCAATAGTTCGGACGATGTATACAGTCCGGCTGTCCGGATACCCCCTAATCCAGGACTCCCTCACCCCCCACATATCCGCCCCATATTTGGGCTGGAGGGTGCCGGTCAGCCCGGGCATTTGAGGCCCGTTTAAGGAGCCCGTCTGGGTCAAAATTTCGTGACCAGTCAGTGATCGGGCGGGTTGCCTGGGCATAGGAGGCGGGTTTGAGGCGCCCGGCTGTAGATGCTCTAATACATGCTACATGAACTTGAGTGCAGACCTGTGCTTGTAGGATTATTATCTTGTCATGCAACCACGTATCCGATGCTGAGTAAATAGGCAATTTTTTGACCCAGGAATGAATCATGAGCATGACGTAAACAGTACTAAACACATACTGATATCGACCATATTAGCGCATAGTAGACAGATAATAGAAACATCTACACATATCACTAGTACGGCTAAAACAGTAAAGAACATGAGAGGGATAAACGGGTTATGCCCTCCAGTTGGCCGTAGCAGCAGAAGTGGCAGCGGACTCCTCGACTGCCTTCTGGTCAGCGACAGACTTCTCGGCGGCACTCTCCTGGCGTTGAAAAACATGTTGATGGTGCAACGGATGTGGACGAAGTAGAGGAAGCTGATGAACGTCGGCGAGCAGTCGCGTAGAGACGCTCCCCAAAAATACCTAATCGCCCCTCTCCCGTACAGGATTCGGAGAGGCGGGGTTTCGGAGACCTGCTCTCCCGTCAATCGTGTACGCGGTGAATGGGATGAGATCACTGGCCGAAGTGGCAACAATGAAACAACAATGGGCGTGGAGGCGGATGCGATCTGTTTCGTGTGACGGCTAGGGTTGGCAGACACCTCACATATATAGATGCGCCCACGTGGAGAGACGTGGGCTGGACTCACGCCCGGGCCAGTGACAGTGCACGATTCAACGTTTCAGATCGTGGCACGGCTGCCAAAAACTCACCATTCCTGACCGGCAAAAATAAGCGCATAGGTGTGAGCTCGGCTCGGCTCATTCCCGCAACCCACGGCTTGGCGGGCGGCGACGGAGGAGGAGCGTGCGGGAACCACTTCTCTTCTCAAGCTCCACTTGCTCTCCAACTAGCAATGTGGGACTAAACTTCCCATCACACCTAGTGCCATATAACCCACATGGGGCCCTTAAAGATTTTCTAAAATAATTAGATGGGCCCAAGGCCCACCCTCATATTTCAACACCTGATGCACTAAGTGCATAGGTAGGACTGATGTCAGGAATTTGTTACTACCTCTGTAATATACTGTCAAAACGTCTTATAATTAGAAACAAAGGGTGTAGCTTCTAATTCAGCAATTCATCAAGCAGTCTTCGATTCAGATTTCGGATAATGATCATGTTAGAAGTAATGGACCTGGCCCATAAAATCTGAAATCTTAAATAGTTGCCCATGAATAAAATAGCAAGCCTAGTGGTGGGGAGGGGTTGATGCCTTCCCACCCACCCAGGTTCAAGGCATGGTACTTGCAATTTGGGTTTGTTGCACCAATTATACTGTAGGGGGTTCTCTTACAGTCTTTCTATCAAAAATAAAAAATAAAATAACAAGTGGTGGCTCTAAGTTTAGTCCCACCCCGGAAGTTGAGAAAGAGTTGGGCCTCTTTATATTGTGGGTTCTTTCCACCAATCTAAGTGGTGTGTTGAGAAGAGAAAGGGAAGACCACACGTGCGTGCTTGCTCGCCTCGCCTGGCCGGGCTCGGGCACGGGCCGGGGCGGCGCGTACGTGCGACATGCGCGTGAATGGTCCGCCAAAAATCCGGTCCGATTCCTTGCAGGGGCACGACTTCCTTTTGCTGTTTTATTTTTATGTCTTGGTAGACAAGTTAATTATTTTTTGTCCGGTAAGTATACGACTTAGAAACCAAGTCGGTTTGAGATTGTGATCACGACACAATACCGCCACTGGTCCTATATATAAACACTATTCTCATCACGGGATCAGAATAATATTCTGATCACAACATGAACTTCCCGAGTAACGCGCCTGACCTTCCTCGAGTACAAGGTTGAGCTTCAGCTAAAAAGTGTCCAAATGGGGTTTGCGATATACCATTGGAAAGCTATGGACACCAGTATCATGACCCAAGTAGATTTTTTGGCAAAATATAAGCGGTTTAAGAGCAGTTTTCAAAACCGTTTTTCCTTCACACAAAAACATGAATCGTATTTTCGATCGCATTTCTAAACCGTTTATTGGAATGATGCAAATAATATGGCGTTGGAAAGCTTTTGCAAAACCTCTCATTCTACATGTTGAAAGTTTTCTATAATTCCTTATGGTTAAAGAGTAATTTGGAAAATTGTAAAATTTCGCAAACCGAATAGCCGACTTCGTATTTTCGATGGCATTTCTAAACGTCTAATAGAATTGAGGCAAATGATATGGCGTTGGAAATCTTATGGAAATGCGCTACTTTTTCATGTTGAAAGTTTTTTCTAATTTTGAACGGTTTAAAATAAATTTAGAAAACAATACAAGTTCTAGCGAATTTGTAATTTCGAGCTAATTTTTTAACCGTATGTCTGAATGCAGCAAATAATATGGCGTTGGAAAGCTTGAGGAAATGCGAAACTTTTTTGTATCTATTATTTCTCCCAATTCCTTATGGTTTTAAGTCAAATTTTAAAATGGCTAAAAACGTAGTTTCGCCATAATTTCTACTAACTTTATCGGAATGAGACAAATAATATACCGTTGAAAAGCTAAGGAAAATGCGAAACTTTTTTCATGTTGATGGTTTCCTCTAATTCATAGCCGTTTTCAAGTAATTTCGAAAATGGCGGGATCATTCATTCTGCCTTTATCCTGAAACAGATTCTTCGAAAATGCACCGAGTGAAGAACCTGAACTTCTCGGCATGTCTACTTGAACTTCACTCTGTTTTTCACGTGTTTTTTTGCCCGTAGCTCTCCATCCGCTCATCGGAACACTCACCGGAATTGAGCAAGTGATATACCAGTGGAAAGCTGCTATGAACACGCAACTTTCCCGTGTTGATCATTTTTTCATACCAGCGACGATTTTAATAGTTTTTCATCTGAAATTCACCCACTGTATTAGTTGAACTTTCTGCTGTTTTCGGTTGAACTTCTGTGACGTATTTTCGTTTGTAACTTTTCTCATCCATTCGTCAGTGTTACACAAATGATATTCCTTTTATACAAACCTCTCTCACAATACTTTTTTTAACTTTCTCTGACGAATGACTTGAACTTATAACAACAAAACTTTTAGCCTTCGCCTTTTTTATTCTTTTTTTAATACAAAATGCACACCGTGTAGTACGTGAACTTCTGGCAGTTATGAATCTGAACTTCTTTCGATTACGTGAAAATATCTGAGTTTTTTATATAATATTTATCTGATTTTCTTAATCTTTTTTATGAACTTCATGTTATTTTATTTTTGAACTTCTTGTTTCCAAATCTTTAATAACGAGGAAAATCTGAGTTTTCTATAATCATCGAACTTCTCCATCTTTTTAATATGGACTTCCTGGTTTTTTTTCTTAATCTTTTTTATTAAATTTTGAAGCGCTCTATTTTTAAAAGTTGAACTTCTTGTTATTTAATTTTTGAACTTCTTATTTGCATTCTTTAACAACGAGGAAAATCTGAGTTTTCTATAATCATCGAGCTTCTCCATCTTTTTAAACTGGGCTTCCTGGTTTTATTTTTTCTTAGTTTTTTTTATGAAATTTTTGAAATGTTCTATTTTTAAAAAGTTGAACTTCTTGTTATTTTATTTTTGAACTTCTCGTTTCCATTCTTTAATAACGAGGAAAATATGAGTTTTCTGTAATCATCGAACTTCTCCATCTTTTTAATATGGACTTCCTGGTTTTATTTTTGTCTTAATCTATTTTATGAAAATTTTGAAACGCTCTATTTTTAAGAAGTTGAACTTCTTGTTATTTTATTTTTTAACTTCTTATTTCCATTCTTTAATAACAAGGAAATTCTGAGCCGAAACTTCTTTGTGGATTGAGAGAATTTTTTTAAAATGCAAAAAACAATTTCTTTTTTGTGTTTTCAAACATGGAAATACAAGGTGAACCTCTCTCACAAGAATTTCTGAACTATCCCGGACAGAGCACTTGAACTTCTTTCAACAAACCTTTTAAGCTTTTATTTTTCTACACTTTTATTCTCACCTGAATTGAATTCTTCGCAGTACTTGAACTTCTCGTTGTTTTCACTATGAACTTTTGTCACATTTTTTGTGTACATCGAATTACGCGTTACTGAAGCTCGGACGCCATTTTTTGCCATTTTAAAACATGTAATTGGAGGTCTGACATCCCGCAATATAAATTCTGAACCGTGCACGGAGGTGCATGTGAACTTCTTGCAACAAATCTGAGCACATTTTTCGCATGTGAATTTTGCATACAAACATTTATTTTTGAACTTCTATTTTTTTATGTAAGAACTTCTGATTTATTTCAAAAATAATGGAAAAGCATACCCATAGCACAAGCACACCGAACACATGCACACACGACCATCTTATAAAATCCTAGTCTTTAATAACATACAAAAAACATAAAAAATGGTTTTATTTCTTTTATTAACATAAAAAAATCCTAGTCTTTTAATAACATCAAGCCGCTCGGTGTTTTAGATTTGAACTTCAAGGGGTTTTTTAAAGGGAGAAAGTCCCTTTTTTATAATTTTGTGTTGAAATGCTTCATTTTTTTAGTTTGGCCTTCTTTATTTTGTAATAAACATTGGACTTTTTCGCCTTTTAAATTTGAACCTGTAGGTTTTCTAGAAATGGGAAACTCCCTTTTTTAATATAAATTTTGGAATGATCAACTTTTTAAATTTGAACTTCTAGATTTTTTAAGAAATAGGGAAAATCATTTTTTAAAATATTTATTCGACTGCTCCGGCTTTTTATTTGAACTTCTCATTTTTTTCTTTAGTACCTGAAAATACGAGTTTTTCTAGCAAATACCGAACCACTTTGGTTATTCAATTCGAATTTGTAGCTTTTTTAGAAATGTTGAAAATCCTTTTTATATGAATTTTTCACTGCTTCGTTTTTATTTTGAACATCTAATTTTTTTCTTTAGTAGCGGTTACAAATCTGAATTTTTAGTAATCATTGAACTGCTATGTTAATTTAATCTGAACTTCTCAAAAAAATTTAGAAACGGGAAAATTCATTTCTGTTATAAATATTGAACTGATCTGTTTTTTAAATTTGAACTTCTTGTTTTTTTGCTTTTGTATAGGAAAATAATTTGATTTTTTCATAAATTTTGAATTAATCCTTTCATTGAAAAAAAATCGTGACTTGAATGCCCCTGAACTTTTTTTTATGGCGAACCACCCCATGTTTGATTTTCGAACATTTTCATTTGTATTTTCTAAACTTCCTGATGTTTTAGTCTCTAAAATCCCAAACTTGCGTAAACTATTTTTTATTGTTTTTCAAAGCATACTTCTATTTATTTAGTGAGCGAGCTTCTAAATTTTGAAAAGTGAGTGTCTATTTTTTAAATGCACCGAGAGATGGACAAATATAAAAGTTGTAAGTTTTTTAGATAGGCAAACAACCTTTTTGTGAATATGTATTAAGACCACACACACACACACAAGAGCACACACGAATGCTCAACAAAATAAAAAAACCTGAGTGCACACATGTGAGCTCGCAACACACATGCAAACGCATGAGCACACACACAGGAGACATCATAGTCCGGTCGCACGCACCAGACACACTAGTCTTATTAGTAATTATACTTCACAACGCTCTTTCTTGATTTTGACTTTCATGGAACTCTTCTTTTGAACTTCTGATTCTGAATATCTTCATATAATCACGAGGGCAACAGGTTTGACTATATGAACATTCAATTATCTGCACTCAACTCTAAAGTATACTGCTGTAGTTCTAGAGAAACCTCTGCCATTCGAGTTACGAACTCTAGCTAAAGTTGTTCAACTTCGTGCCAAATTGCGCATTTAGCACTTACGTGTAGCGATAGTAGGCGTGAAGCTTCATGACATGGGCTAAGTGGGTATGGCGACGGCGAGGTCTTGCGACTGCAAAGAGCCACAAAAAATGGAGCATGTAGACAAACTCATTGATAGTAAAGGCTTACGCATTTTTAGCAAAACTTTTTCTTGGTACACACCAATAAAATATTCCATGCTCAACGTCCAAGCACATGATCATTATGCACTTTACGAGATTATGGTTTAGTACTAACTAGCACAACCAGGAGCAACTTTAATCCTTCAAGAAGAAAAGAGCAACTTTACGTGAGTCGACAACCTAGTTACGAACTTTTGAAGAACAAAAACAAGGGCGATGTAGAGTTAGATTTTCGAGTGGCAAGTTCCTCCAAATTGCCAAACAAGAATCACTTGTGAAGATAGATGGGTAGTCGCCTTAGTACAAACATGCGAGCGGTGGCATCTCAACAAGCAAGGCAACAGAGGAGAGGAGCAGCGAGGAACGCCACACAATTGTGATCGATCTTTGGGCTGCACCATTTGCATTACTGAACTTCTCGTATGCATCTTGCGTGCACACTCGTATGCAAATGTATGAAGGTATTGCATTCTGCTTCTAAGCAGCCATTAACACCGCATGTGGCTGTCATGTGCCGCGAGCACCACACACGCTCGCCCGTGAACCGGACACAAGCACACATGCGCCGTTGGATTGCACAGGCTCACCGGCCGAACTTCACGAGTGGATGGAGCTCGTTCTTCCTTCCAGTAGTCGCGCCAACCAAGGGCGAAAGCAAAACCATGCCTTAGGCCGGCTCTGTTGGTCACCAACCAACAGGATGATACCACGGGCCAAAGACGAACTATGTGTACGCGCTGCCGAACTACAACCTCCCCGGCTCGTGCGTGCCACTGAGCAACCTCGTTCATGGACCGAGGAGAAGCCACCGGAGCTACTGCCCCATTCTTTAAGATCCAAGGAGAACTGAGGAGGAGGAGTATAGAGGACGTGGAGGGATCTCATAGTTAACCTTACCGGCGGGCGCGATAGGGACGGGGGTTGAGGATGGCTACGGGGTGGTGCCCGGTGGCCTTGGGCGGCAGCGGGAGGCGCGTCCTGACTCGGGGAGGCGGCGAGAGGAGCATGGGGCCCAGGTGGGCCGCCGGCGGGAGGCGCGCCAGAGCCACAGGCGGCGGCAGTGCCCTCGGCGGCATCGGCAGCGTGTCGGCAACAAGAAAGGGACTGCGTGGGGAGGCGGCCATGGACTGCGTGCCGAGTTGATGGTGCTCGAGGATCCCAGGGCGGCGGGCGATTGGGACGCGAGGAGCGTGCGACCATGGCGAAAGTCGGCAGCAGTTCTCGGTGGGCGGCGCCGTGACCCTCGCTGGTAGGTCGCGGGGGAGGGGGGTGCGCCTTGGGTAGGTCGGCCGGCGGGAGGAGGCGCAGCGAGGGTGGCGGCGCTTGGGGAAAGGGATCGAGGGAGGTCGGGGTGGGGATTGGGGCAGCGAGTGGGTGGGGTGGTTTTTTCTGTAATCGGTCCGGTGGGGTTATCGGGAGTTCGGGAACAACTCGTGGCTCCTATATATATGGCGCGTCGTGATCCAAATAACTATTTTAATTCTGTGATTAGAATAGTGTCACCCTATATATATAGTAACGCTAAACTAAGCGTGAGTGTAGAATAGCTTATTCTACAACCCAGTAACGGCACATACAAAATACAGTAACACACTATGTAAAATATAGTAATTTTTCTAAAAATGTAGTAAATTACAAACTTAGATGATAAAAAAATATTTTTTGAATTACTACATTTTGTACACCGTTTTACTAGATTTTGTACATAGCGTTACTAGGAGTGTAGAATAAGCTATTCTACACTCACGCTTAGAATAGCGTTACCCTATATATATCGGCTGCGGCCAAAGACACACCGAAAAAACACACCGAAAAAACACCTAGGGTTTTTACCTCATCTCTCAACTTGCACCGCCATCGTAGTGTGCTTCATCCTAACACCGGCGTTCATCGACGTGCGGGAGAGTAGGTCTCTGGAACCATTCGTCCTGGCGATCCTGCATGGGGAGAGGATGAATTAGGTTTTTGGGATGTGCTCCGCGTGATTGCTCAAGTTCGCATCACGGTCGTCTTCCGTCCAAGTCGGGCGGTGATACTCATCACCGTCAACAACAGATCGTCGCCAACATCATCATCATCAACACCGTCGCTCCTTCAGCAACTAATGAACAGTACGTACTACGTGTTATGTTCATGTCTCTCCCCATAGGTGCTACTTCATGTGCGATGCTGGTGTGCATGTTTAGCTGTTCATCTAGTTTGCCAGACTGTTGCATGCTAGTCTTTGTTTTAGTCATGAATTATTGACTGGAATTAATCATGAACTTGCCTATTATTCAATAATCCAAAAAATCTAATTGTAGGCAATTTCCTGAGTTAACTATGGCTGGATTCGCTGATGCACTGAGGCCGGATAAGTTTACCGGTTTGCATTTTAAGAGGTGGCAGGAGAAGACCATGCTCAAGTTTTCCATGTTAGTGTTGGTGCTCGAGAGGGAATGTCGGACGAAGATCAGAGAAAATTCCAAGAAGCCAATACTACATTTGTGGGATGCATTCTGAGTGTTCTTGCTGACCTCTGTGTGATGTGTACATGCACATAGATGGTGGATATATACTGTCGGATGCGCTGAATGCAAAATTCAGTGCAACAGATGTAGGCAATGAACTGTACATCATGGAGAGTTTTCATGACTACAAGATGGTGAATAACCGTTCTGTGGTTGAAAAAACTCATGAGATATAGTGCATTGTGGAGGAACTGGAACTCTTTAAGTGTGTTCTACCCTTCGTGGCTGGGTGCATGATTGCAAAGTTGCCTCCTTCATGGAGGAATTTCGCCACAACTCTGAAACATAAGAGACAGGAGACATCCGTTGAAAATCTGATTGCATCTCTTGATGTTGAAGAAAAAGCTCGGGCTAAAGACACTACTGAGAAAGGAGGCGAGGTTCAGCCTACCGCTAACATGGTGCGGAGGTACTTACAGAACAAGAACAAAGGGAAGAACAAACCTATTTTCAACAAGCCTACCAAGACTACTACCTTCAAGAAGAAGAAGAAGTTTAACATGGCTGAGCTAGAGTGCTATGCCCGTGGGAAGCCCAGACACTTTTCCAAGGAATCCCTAGAATGTGCAGACCACAGAGGGAAAACGAGATCCAAGACTGTGAATGTGACCTCTAGCAATACTGATGGGTATGGTAATTTACCTATTGTACTTTTAGTATTTCAATCATCTTCGTGGTGGATTGATTCGGGTGCTAATGTTCATGTGTGTGCTGACATCTCTTTATTTACTTCTTATCAGGTCGCAAGGGATTGTTCCGTCCTAATGGGGAATGGGTCACATGCTTCTGTTCGTGGCATTGGCACGGTGGATCTGAAGTTTACTTCGGGAAAGATCGTGCAACTAAGGAACGTGCAGCATGGCCCTACCATGAACAAGAATCTAGTTAGCGGCTCCCTTCTATTTCGAGATGGGTTTAAGGTAGTTTTAGAGTCAAATAAAGTAATCGTTTCGAGATTTGGACAATTTATAGGCAAAGGCTTTGAGTGCGGAGGCTTGTTCCGCTTTTCCCTTTCAAATTTTTGCAAAGTAAACCAAATTTGTGCTAGTGTTAATGATGATGCAAGTGTTTGGCACTCTCGTTTATGTCATATTAATTTTGGTTTAATGTCTGGGCTATCCAGTATGAGTTTAATTCTGAATTTCACTGTTGCCAAAGTTCTAAGTGCCATAGTTGTGTGCAATCGAAGCAACCTCGAAAGCCTCATATGTCTGCCTATGAGAGAAACTTGGCACCTCTATAACTCATACATTCTGATCTTTGTGAGATGAATGGTGTGTTGACAAAAAGATGGAAAGAGATATTTCATGACTTCGGTTGATGATGCGACTAGATTTTGCTATGTTTATTTGTTGCAAACTAAAGATGAAGCATTAGACTACTTTAAAATCTATAAAGCTGAAGTTGATAATCAACTAGAGAGAAAGATCAAGCGTCTTAGGTTCGATCATGGTGGAAAGTATTTTCCCAAAGTATTTGATAAAATTTGTGAGGAACATGGTATTATTCATGAGAGGACGCCTCCCTATTCACCCCAATCAAATGGGGTTGCCGAGAGGAAAAAACCGCACGTTGACTGACTTGGTGTGAATGCCATGTTAGACACTGCCGGTTTATCTAACGCATGGTGGAGGAGGCTCTATTGACTTCATGTAATGTCCTGAATAGGGTTCCTAACAAGAATAAGGAGAAAACCCCTTATGACGAGTGGGTTGGGAGAAAACCGTCACTTTTTTATTTGCGCACTTGGGGATGCTTGGCAAAGGTCATATTCCTATTCCTAAGAAAAGCAAACTCGGACCAAAGACAGTGGGTTGTATCTTTATAGGATATGCTCAACAGAGCATTTCTTATAGATTTTTGGTGGTAAAATCTGAAGTACCTGATATGCATGTTGATACTATAATGGAATCTAGTGACGCAACATTTTTTGAGAATATATTTTCTATGAAAGATATGCATAGCATTGCTAGATTTTCTCCTGAGATAATTCCTGAATTTAGTACAACTGATGAATATTTCAAACAATCCCATGAGGAAGTCCTTGAGAAGGATAACGATGAAGTTCCTGTAAGGAGCAATAGACAAAGGGTTGCAAAATTCTTTGGTGATGATTTCATTGTATACCTTGTGGATGACACACCCAAGTCTATTGCAGAGGCATATGCATCTCCAGATGTAGATGACTGGAAAGAAGTTGTGAGACAAATTCAATTCTTTCTAATGGAACTTGGGAACTAACTGATAGACATATGGTTGTAAACCTATGGGCTGTAAGTGGGTGTTCAAAAAGAAGCTGAGGCCTGATGGTACTATTGATAAGTACAAGGCATGGCTTGTGGCCAAGGGCTACACTCTGAAAGAAGGCGAAGATCATTCTGACACCTCACTACTAGGAAAAAGCTTATACACAGAGACTTATCAGTAGCGCTCGTTAAAACAAAGCGCTACTGCTAAGTAAAAGTAGCGCGGGACGAAGCAGCACGCTACTGCTACCCAAATAGCAGTAGCGCTTCCCTCATAAAACACGCTACTACTATGACTGTTCTAACCATTGCTGCCACACTTGGTATAGTAGTAGCGCCCTTCTAGAAACTGCGCTACTGCTAACAAAATAGTAGTAGCGTGTTTTAAGGTGACACGCTACTACTAAGTTTGACTTGCCCCTACGTGGGCGTCCCTCCTTCCTCCAATTCCCCATTCTTCTCGCGTCTCCCCAACCTCTCCCTCGCCGCCTCGCCCTGCCTCCATCGCCATCACCGAACCCGCCACCGGAGCCACGCGCCATCGCCGCCACCGGAGCCGCGCGCCCCCGAAGCCACCCTTGTCCTCTCCTCGCCGCCCCTTCTCCCTCGTCGCCCCTGCCTCCATCACCGTCACCAGAGCCGCCACCGGCCGGAGGCACCCTCGACGCCCTCCCCGCCACTGTCTCCCCCGAGCACCCTCTCTGTAAGCCCCCACCCCTCATCTCTAGGTTAATTTACTTAGGTGAATTTAGTTATGAACCCTAGGAATTAGCTAGATTAAGTAGGTTAACTAGGTAGGTTAATTTGGTTAACTAACTGGGTTAACTAACTAGGTTAACTAGCTAGGTTAATTAGGTTCATTAGGTTAACTAGCTAGGTAAACTAGGCTGGCTAGGTTAGAGAAAAAAATTAGTTTAGGGCAAATATTTAGTTAGGGCAGTAGGGTTTAACTAGGGCAGTAGGGTTTAGAGCAAAAATTTAGTTAGAGCAGTAGGGTTTAATTATGGTTTTTGTTTTGATAGTTGTCTTTTAGAAGAACAAAATGAGGAAAATGTTGCAGCAGTGCTGCTAGTAGCATATATAGTGGTACTAGTAGATGTTAATTAGGTTAGGGAAGTAGTGGTACTAGTAGATGTTAATTAGATGTTTTTTAGTTAGGGAAGTAGGCTTTTACTAGGTTAATTAGGTGAAGTTAAATGAATGACCTAAATGAATGAAATAGTAGTTAACTGAATTTTTAGGACAAATTTCTATATGCTTAACTACTTAACTAAATATATTTTTAGGACAAACTTGTATATGCTTAAGTAGTTAACTAAATATATTATAGGGTTGTATATATAGTTGCTTAAGTACTTGTACAGTTGTTTTGAACCCAATGTATGCTTAAGTAGTTGTATAATTCCTAGGGTTCATCAATGGGTGCTTAAGTAGTTGTAGATGCTTAAGTAGCTAGCTAGGTTTCATCTAATTAGTTAGTACTTGTAGATGCTTAAGTACTAGGGCAGTAGGGTTTAACTAGACGTTAATTAGGGCAGCAAGGTTTAATTTAGAGAAAAAGTTCAGTATAAAAATATAAATTTCTATCACTGCTGCAAGTGTACTAGGTTCTTAATTTTTACTGATTTTTTATCATGACATAAATTTAGGACATAATTTGAGTTGAGTTTTAGGGTTCATAATTTGAAATTTGTGTAAATTTTCTTGGTGTCAAACACTAGGAGATGCAAATTTGAAGTGGTCATGTTATATGCAAATTTGTAGTTGCTCATGTACATGTTCTTAAGTGGTCCTGTTATATGCAACATTGAAGTGGTTCGATTATGCCCAAGTGGCCTTTTGTTGTTTCTAGGGAATGAAGCCGAGTGGCCTATGTTTTGCCGGAATGTTGATTCATTTCCATTCTGGCAAATTTCAGGTGCTCGATTTGTCCACTTTTTAGCAAAGGTCATGCCGAAATTTCCGTGAATTTTGGCATGACTTGTGCTACAAACTAGGACATATCGAGTGCCCGGGATTTGCTGCACCGGGAATGAATCACCGTTCCTACAAAACATAGGCCATTTTTAATGTCATTATTCATTTTATTAGGTCTAGAATTAAATGACTAGATTTAATTGTAGGAAACATGGCTAGCAACAATGAAGGACAGGGTTCTGGTGATTGCAACGTCTACGAGGCGGCAGACGCTTATTTGAACCTTCTCGACGAGAAATGGTTGTTGCAGGGCCCACCTTTCACATCCGAGACTGAGATCGACATCGAGACTGGCGCTGAGACCCAGACCAGCACCGAGACTGGCGAAGCTGGTATAGAACCGAAACTGAAGAGGCACCGAGACTGGCAAAGCCGGTATACGATGAGTGGCCGTACTGTCAGGCCCAGGTGTACCGGTTTCCGAGCGACAGCCAATAGTTAGTTTAGGTTCACGCTAGTGCGAGAGAGGGATACAAACCGACGCCTCAAGAAGTACTACATTATGTATGATGAGACATGTCATGTAATTTGTATAGCTATATCGTGATTATGATGTGACGACATGATTTGTGTTGGATGATATGATGAGACTATTATGTGTATGATATGATGAGCATATTGCATGTTTATGATATGATTAGAATATTGTATAAAACCTGTAAAAGAACATCACAAATACGCAACAAAAAAAAGATATGAGAAAATATAGTAGTAGCGCTCTTTAGCACTGGACATGAAAACACTACTGCTAAAGCACCTGGTTTGGAAAGCGTAGCAGTAGCGTGTCTCAAACCATGCTACTGCTAAACGTTAGTTGTAGTGCCGTATCAGTAGCGCGGTGACCCGCGCTACTGATAGCCCTTAGACCCGCGCTACTGCTAGGCTTTTCGCTAGTAGTGCCTACTCACCCGTTGCTAGAATGACCACCATTCGGGTGCTACTTTCCATGGCTGCCTCTTATGGTCTTATGATTCATCAAATGGATGTAAAGACAACTTTCCTTAATGAAGAGTTGGAAGAGGAAATCTATATGGGTTAGCCTGATGGGTTTGTGGTAAAGGGTGAAGAGACAAAGGTGTGCAAGTTGTTAAAATCTTTGTATGGTCTAAAACAGGCACCTAAGCCATAGCATGAGAACTTTCAAAGAACTCTCACTTCTACGGGATTTGTCATCAACGAGGCTGATAGGTGTGTTTACTATCACCATGGTGGGGGCAATAGCGTCATATTATCTTTGTATGTGGATGACATACTGATCTTTGGTACAAACATTAATGTGATCAATGAGGTCAAGTCTTTTCTATCAAAAAGTTTTGACATGAAAGATCTAGGAGAAGCCGATGTAATTATAAACATCAAACTTATTAAGGATGAGAGTGGGATTACTCTAACACAATCTCACTATGTTGAGAAGGTCTTGAGCCGGTTCGGCTTTATGGATAGCAAGCCTTCTCCAACACCTTATGATCCCAGTGTGAGACTCAGAAAGAACAAGAAAGAAACGAGAGATCAGTTAAGATACTCTCAAATTGTCGGTTCATTCATGCTTGCCCTGCCTAGACTTCCATTTATGCCCTAGGCGAGGCGTTTGGCCATTGCCTAGCGCCTAGGCGTGCCTAAGCGTCTCCTAGGCACTGCCTTTTCCAACAGAGTTCATGTACTTAGCTAGCTACAAGGCCAAATATCTCTTTTGCTGTGAGGAAACTGAGTAGGTTCATGTCCAACCCGGGTGATGATCACTGGCATGCACTAGAAAGGGTCTTGCACTATCTGAGAGGTACTATGAGTTACGGAATTCACTATTCAGGGCATCCTGCTGTGCTAGAAGGATATAGTGATTCGAATTGGATCTCCAATGTTGGTGTACTCTACGCCAAAAGTGAGTATGTATTTACTCATGGAGGTGATGCAGTGTCACGGAGGTCTTGCAAGCAGACCGTATTGACGAGGTCAACTATGGAAGCAAAGCTAACTGCTTTAGACACAACCAACGTTGAGGCAGAATGGCTGTGTGAACTCTTGATGGACTTGGCTGTGGTTGAAAAACCTGTACCGGCTATTCTTTTGACTTGTGACAACCAAACGATTATCGCTAAAGTGAACAATTCTAAGGATAATGTGAAGTCATCAAGACACGTAAAGAGACATTTGAAGTCCATCAAGAAGTTGAGAAACTCCAGAGTAATAACTGTTACGTATATTCAAACAGACAAAAACCCGGCAGATCCCTTTACTAAGGGACTATCACGAAATGTGATAGATATTGCATCAAGGGAGATTGGAATGAGACCCATAGATGTTACACCATAGCAGTAACCCAACCTTTGCGATCGGAGATCCCGTGAATTAGGATCTCGGAAGAACAAGCACTACAAAAAAAGACACATCCGTGTTTTGGGCCGAACGAATTTTTGTTCTGTCATGCTTATGACACTTCTATGACGATAATTGTGACAAAATGCGGTATCATCATAGATGTGGTGGGCTCCTACTTCTATGACAAAAATCATGACAGAAAATGGGCTTTTCGCCCTGGGCGGGCCAGAGACATAGCTGCATGACATTCTTTGGGCCGTCCATGACGGAAAGAACCATGGTAGAAGCAAGGGCAAGGAAAATATCAGGGAGTTCCGGTTCGATGGGTGGTCGGGGCGAGCGATGCATCGCTTTCTCGTACACGTATCTGCGCTGGGGTGTGGCGTTGGGCTCTAATCGAACCCGGCGAGGCATTCGCCATCAACCCGGCGATTGATTGCGCAGCTATGCGTTATCGAACCCGGCGATCGATCGATCCGGCCGTTAATCAACCCGATCGAGCGATTCGCCGCTCGCCGCTAATCTGAAGCCGATCGAACCTGCTGCCTCTTGATGAACAAAGTGGCGTTGTTGGGGGTTGGATGAACAGTTCCCGGTGGGGGGTTGGATGAGCAGGACCCCGTGGTAGTAGAGGCCGTTGCCGCTGGATGAACTGGACCCCGATCGAGCCGGTTGGGGGTGGATGAACAGGCCCCCGTGGAGGGCTGGATGAACAGGACGACACCGTGGAGGGCTGGTTGAACAGTAGCCGGTGGAGGGCTGGATGAAGAGTAGCCCGTGGAGGGGTGGTTGAACAGGACCCCGTGGAGAGGGCTGGTTGAACAGTAGCCGGTGGAGGAGTAGTGGAGGCTGGATGAACAGGAGCCCGTGGATGAACAGTCACAGGTGGAGGCTGGAGGAGGTCGACGGTGGATGAATAGTAGCCCGTGGAGGCTAGAGGAGGTCAACGGTGGAGATGTACAGTAGCCCACGGGGTCCTGTTTTGCGGTACGCCACACCCTCTCCCAATGAACAGGACCCTCGTTTCGACCGTAGCGCTCCAACACAAGTCCGTTTCCTTCGTTTTGCGGTACGCCACACCCCTCCCGTTCAACGGGACCCCGTTTCGACCGTAGGAGGTCCATGAGAAGTTCGTTTCCTTCGTTTTGCGGTACGCCACACCCCTCCCGATGAACAGGATCCCATTTTGACCGTAGGCGGTCGAACACAAGGCCGTTTCCTCCGTTCTGCGGTACGCCAGGCCTTGTTCCGATTGGCTGTTCCGTCCAAGCCGGTTGCCTCCCGATGAACACGACAGCGCAGTTTCTCCGTTCCGACCCAACCGGTTGGCTGCTGATGAACAGGACGCCGTCACTGCCTCTCCATGTACACGAGCCCTGGCCATACATATGCGCGAGTAGGTGTTCGAGACCCCGCCCATATGTACGTACGTGGCCGTATTTACTTTCTTGCACCCTGGTTGTACGTACGTGTACATGCTACGTGCGCGCCTCTACTACGACACATGCGCGCCTCTACTACGACACGTGCCCTTCCTTACTCGGCCACGGTTCATCACTGCAGCCCGCAGACAGACCGATCGACCATTATGTATGTACACGTTCGCGACCAGAATGACAACACTACGTACGCTTCGACCAGGTGGGTCCTGACTGTCAGACACTTCCTTGCGTGCGAAGATGTAGCTGGTGGGTCCCAGTAGTTAGGGGGAAACGTTTTTTCAGGAAATACGGTGGCCCGTTCGATGGGTCCCTGCTGTCAGGTGTAAGAATCATTATTTTGCACGTAATAAGGAGGCACTTCCTTGCTGCGGCCGTGGACCCGGTATCGGCCTCTCCACGTCAAAGACTCTTCGATGGAAGTCGTTCCTTGACCACATTGACCACGCCGCGCCGAGAGCACCAAGGCGGTGGACGACGGTGAGGCCTAGGAAGGGGACGATGCGGAGCCAGGGAAGACGCGACAGTGGATGCCCATGCTGAGAGGAGTACGAGGGTTCACTGGTTAGGCTGCGGTGTGAGGCTACCATCATCGCAGAATAACAAGGGGTGTGGGTGAGTAGAGGGATGGCCTGGCCAGCGATGGGAGTAGTAGGGGGCGGTGAGGCCTCCGCGGCAAGACATCCGCCACGGAGGCGGGAGCAAAGGCATGACCGGCGCTGGTTTGGGCGGCTGGAGCAAGAAGACCAGAGGTTGAAGAAGCACTATGGCCGTTGGATGGACATCATACGGTCACTGCAGCTAGAATCATTCATATTGACTAAGTTGACAAAGCCCTCTGTCCGAGTCAACTTAGTAGGCCCACAAGTCAGCCTCCCACTATGGTGGGTCCCAGCTAGCAGGGGGAGTATTCATTTTTGTGTGCGTAATAAGGAGGCACTTCCTTGCATGCAAAGATATAGCTGGTGGGTCCGAGCTGACAGCGGGGGAAACGTTTTTTTTAGGAAATACAGAGGCCCTTCCGGTGGGTCCCAGCTGTCAGGTGGATGAATCATTATTTTGCACGTGATAAGGAGACATTTCCTTGTGTGCGGCTGTGGACCCAGCTGTCAGACTCTCCATGTACAGTCCACTTCCGATGGATGTCGTTCTTTGACCACGTTGACCATGCCGCACTGAGAGCACCAGGGCGATGGACGATGATGAGGCCTAGGAAGGGAACGACACGGAGCCGGTGAAGACTCGGCAGTGGTTTCCCACGCGGTGGGAGTATGAGGGTTTACTGGTTCGGCTGTCGTCGCCGGAAAATAATAAGAGGTGTGGGTGAGTAGAGGAATGACCTGGCCAGTGATGGAGTAGGGTGGGGCGGTGCGGCTGTCTTGGCAAAGACAAACCCACCACGGAGGCGGGCAGCAGTCCCACCGGCGCTGGTTTGGGCGGCTGGAGCAAGAAGATCAGATATTGAAGAAGCAGCACCGCCGTTGGATTAACATCCAATGGTCACTGTTGCTAGAATCGTTTGTGGACTAAGTTGACAAAGCCTTTCATACACGTCAACCTAGTAAACTCACAAGTCAGCCTCCAAATCTGTCCCAAATAGCATTCAACCCGAAATTTCTAGCCAGATTCAAATTAATCTAAAAATTAAACATACCTTAATTTAAATCCAATGAAATTTTATCCGCACAAAAACAATGAAATTTAAAATATCAAAATCCAAAAGAAAAAAGTATTTTGGAACTAATTGCCTGCTTGCTGTATTTTTTCATTTTATAGCCCATTTATTATTATTACTTATATCCCATTTCTTATTACTTATAGCCCATTTTCTGGGCAAGTCCGAAAGCATCCCTCCTCGTCTTGAAAGATTTCCGGCCTAGCAGGGCGTAGAAAAGCAAGTAGGCCTACGTTGGTTATTCTGCAAAAAACAAAATAGATGGGATAGCCATTTTCAGAAAGGAAAAAACAAAATGGGCTGGTCATGTGGTAAACATATGAAATAAAAGTCTGGGCTAGATGGGCCACAGCTCCCGCACAACCCAGTTAATACCCTTCTCCGTCCAAAAAAACTACGTGCGCTGCTGGGTCCCTACTGTCATCCTCACCATGTACAATCATCTTCTTATTTCTCTCGGTTGTTGACCATGTTGACAACACCGGAGGGCGGCGCTGCGGCGAGTGAACCAAGGCGGAGGACGGTGGTGAGGCCTCGAACGGGAACACACATGAGCCGGGGAAGATGCGCAGAGTTTTAGGGTGCAATGTGGCCATGATGCGTGCCCGGCAGCACAACCAGCCGTGAGGCGGGAGCAGGCGGTCCCGCTGGCGCTGGTTTGGCTTTGGCGGCTGGAGGAAGAAGAGACTGAAGAAACATGACAGAGGTTGAAGGTTGGAAAAAGCGGTAGGCATAAGCGAGGCGGTTGGCCTTCGCCTAGTGCCTAGGCGGTGCCTAAGCGCCCTAGGCGTGGCCTAGGCGGTAATATAGTTTTTACTCGTAGTGTATTTGGGATTATTATATGGGTGTTGATATTAGTTTAGGGCATATAAATAAGTTAATTACCGTCTACTACCATTGGAATATAACCTGTTTGGCATACTAGTGCAGTATGTGGCATGATTTCTTGCTTGCGTAGGCAATTCCTTGCTTGCCCTGCCTAGACCTCCATTTATGCCCTAGGCGAGGCGTTTGGCTATTGCCTAGCGCCTAGGCGTGCCTAAGCGCCTCCTAGGCACTGCCTTTTCCAACAAAGCGTTGAATGTCAATCCAACGGTCAAGGTTGGCACAATCGTTTATTGACTAAGCCGACACCAAGTAGCATACTTTTTTATATATAGGAAGAAAAGAAAAACTGGGCTCGTTCACCTGATAACATTCCTAAAACTGCGACCGTTCGATCTTGCGTCGCAACAAAAACTGCAAGGTAAATGCGGTTGTTTGCCGTCCTCCTCCCAGGGAACGTTCACCACATAAGTGACTAGCACCCTTGGTTTTCAACCGAGAGGTCTTAGGTTCAAGTCTCAGGAACTCTCAATTTTGTCCTCCTTCCTTCCTCGCAAAAAAAGAAAGAAAGAAAATCAAAGACTTGAGAAGGCGTACAGAACAAGCTAGTGTACCAATAAAGAGACATTGCTGACTTTTAGAAAAAAGAGAGACGTGCTCCTGTAGCTGGTTCGAATCCAAACCTAGACTATGACTATATATGGTGCTATGCTACTCTGCAAGTAATGAAACTGACATATCCAACATTCGCTTCTCCTCTTCTCTACTTACTCGCCTAGCATCGTAAGCTCTAGCCGCAAAGACAACCATATCATTGGCTGCTTGTCCACCTGCTCTTCAGCAGGAAACAACCAGATATGCGCCAAGTCGCCACCCGTACCATCGCCTGTGGGTCTCATCACACCCCCGCCAGCACATGCACCGCAGCCGTTTGCTCATCGGAACCCGCTGTCGTTGGTGTGGTGCCACTGTCGGTGTCAAAACTGGCGGATCTCGGGTAGGGGGTCCCGATCTGTGCGTCTAGGCTGATGGTAACAGGAAGCAAGGGACATGGATGTTTACCCAGGTTCGGGCCCTCTCGATGGAGGTAAAACCCTACTTCTTGCTTGATTAATATTGAAGATATGGGTAGTACAAGAGTAGATCTACCACGAGATCGTAGAGGCTAAACCCTAGAAGCTAGCCTATGATGGTATGATTGTAATTGTGATCAGCCTTCTAAAGACCAACCTCTCCGGTTTATATAGACACCGGAGAGGGCTAGGGTTTACATGGAGTCGGTTACAAGGAAGGAAATACAATATCCGGATCGCCAAGCTTGCCTTCCACGCCAAGGAAAGTCCTATCCGGACACGGGTCGAAGTCTTGAGTCTTCTATCTTCACGCTTCAATAGTCCGGACGATGTATATAGTCCGGCTGTCCGGATACCCCCTAATCCAGGACTCCCTCAGTAGCCCCTTTACCAGGCTTCAATGATGATGAGTCCGGCGTGCGGTCTTGTCTTCGGCATTGCAGGGCGGGTTCCTTCTCCGAATACTCCAAGGTAATTATCGAACACTCGAACCATGTCCGGATCCAAAAAATGATCTTCACATGCCACCGTAGAGAGAATGATATTTCACAAATGCAATCTACTGACAAATTTTTAGACAACACGACGTGTCATTACAGTCGGGTCATTATTCGAACCGTTTTCCCACAACCAGCCACAACGCATATTGCAAGGCGATTTCTTTGACACGTCTTGTCAAAGCAGAGATCGTGTCCCCTTATCACGGGATTCTCATCAATACGGGTACGGGTAATCCCACCACATCATCAATCGTGGCGCTTTGGGAAGCAGCGATTCCCAACGGCAGTGGGGAGGCGCGCTTTAAATCGCCTCTATAAAGGGATAAGATTTCCCCATTTTTACCCACGCCTTCTTCCTCCTTTGCCCACTCTTGCCCCCTCGAGCTCCAGCGCCCAAGCCCAAGTCTTCTCCGCACAGCTAAACATGTCCGGAGCAGGAGACAAGTGGGTGGCTTCCACCGTCAAGGAGAAGCATATCGCAAATCTTCGGGCGGCCGGATACTTGGCCGTAGACATAGCGCACCGGCTACCAGACGCTGGGTAGGTCATTCCGACCCCGGGACCCCACGAGAGAGTCGTGTTCGTCGCCCACTTCGTCCGTGGACTGGGGTTTCCACTCCACCACTTCGTCCGCGGGCTCATGTTCTACTACGGGCTAGATTTCCATGATCTAGCCCCGAATTTCATCCTCAACATCTTGGCGTTCATCGTCGTATGTGAGGCCTTCCTCCGCATCCGGCCTCACTTCGGCCAGTGGCTGCAAATCTTCTACGTGAAGCCAAAGATTATACGCGGCCAGCAAGCGGAGTGCAGAGGGGCCATGGTGGGCAAGATGCCTAACGTCACCTGGCTGGACGGCTCCTTTGCGGACACCATAAAAGGGTGGCAATCGGGGTGGTTCTACATCACCGAGCCGCGCGGCGCCAACTGGGCGGCGGCCCCCGAGTTCCGATTCAGAGCCCCCATGCGGCTCACCTCCTGGGAAAGGAAGGGCCTGACTTGGGGCGAACCTTCAGAGCTGACCGGACTCCAAACCTGCATCAAGAGCATGAAGGACAAGAACATTAAGCTTGTCAACATGATCCAGGTCATGCTCGTTCGCCGGATTCTGCCATGCCAAAGGCGGGCATTCAATCTGTGGGAGTTTGTCCCGGCCGAACACCAGACGCTTCAGAGGCTCTATGGCATGAAGCACAAAGACGCGTGGAAGGAGTTGTTTAAGGCCTCCGAAGTACCTCCTCCCACATCCGAGGACCGCGGACTTCATGCAGCGCGGCCCCCGCGTCCGGTGAGTTTTGGGACTACCACCGGATTCGGTTTTTCCCAATACATTCATGGGGGAGTCTTAAGTATTTGTGTATATTTGATCAGGACTATGTGGAGACAGCGGAGCAGATTGACTGTCCGGCTCTGTTGCCAGAAGATCCAGCTGATGCTCTCTTGACAGATATGCTGATCCCGGTGCCCTACAAGGCACTGGAGAAGAAGGCCGAAAAGAAGGCCCCGGGGACCAGGAAGAGTCTCTGGCGTAAGGTTGTGCCAGAAGCCTCGTCCGAAGACGACGAGGCGCACTCCTCCCCCAAAGAGGAGGAGGAAGAAGAAGAAGCCGCCCCATCCGGAAAGGATGAGAGGCCCGAGGAGGCGGGCCCTGGGGCCGAGAGAGGCCCTCGATGCAAGGCCGTCATACCCACGTCGTTCGATGACGACGAAACAGATTCCTCCCGCGGACGCGGGGGGAAGCAAGAAGAAACTCTACCTCCCCGCACTGGGGAGGAGAAAAAGAGGAAAGCCGCCCCAGAGGGGGAGGCTGGGACGCCCAAGAAGGAAAAAAACGTCCCTTCCGGACTACTCCACCACGGCCGCTCATAGCGAGGAAGGGTGGCTGCCCAGGGGGAAGCCCCTGGCGCGATCGTAAGTGTCCGCACTCTACCGTGATTTTACTTCATAGTTGTTTAATAACGCTGAACATATATGCAGTCCGGCCCAGGCTCATCCGGAGGTGTCGTCTTCGGATGGGTCTCTGAGCGCTTCAGAGATGAACTCGCTCCCGACGGCCACCACTCCTCAACCTGCTGATGACACGGAGGTGTTGTCCCGAAGGTTCCCCGAGCAGGGGGAGGTGACCCTGGAGACGCCCCAAGGCGGAGATTCAGATGCCGGACATGCGGGGTTCAAGATCCCCGTGGATCGCGTCGATGAGAGCCGCAACAAGGCGAACTCTCGACCGAACACTGCTCCGGAACCCTCGACGGTTTTGGACTTAGGTGGGCAGCCCCTCGTTAGGGAGGGCGAGCCGCCCGTGCCGAGGACTTCCGTCGCATCAACGACGCCGGATAGTCTGGTGGAAGCGCTTCGAGGTGGTTCCATAGATGACGAGCACCGTACTCTTATGAGTGCGGTAATTCATAAGGTTCTGTCCGCCAAAAGCGGACTAACCGAAGCCTGCACAAGCCTCCTGACGGGCTTCGAAGTAAGTAATAAAAATGTGTGAAATTACCACCCGATAGGGAGTAGCCCCTAATACTCTGTTTGGTGTTCGGAAAGAAAAGCCAAACAGAGGGTCAATTATAATCCGTAGGAGTCGAATAAGCGTTTATGTGAACAAGCAGGCCGTGTTGCTTGCCGCTGCTGCCCGCACAGCCGAGGTTGCCGAACTAAAGCGGGACCTGGAGCAGGCGTAGGGAGAGCTCGACCTCATGAAGAGGCGGCTCAAAGAGAGCAAAGGTGAGTGATTCTTCGCTCTTATGTATGTAAAGATAGGTAAAATTGTTTAGTCTGACGGCAAAGCGTCGTGACTGTGTGACAGGGTCCACCGCCAAAGTGGCGTCCCTGAAGAAAGCGCTATCCGAGGCCGAAGACAAGGCGGCCTTGGAATGCAGAGAGCGCGAGAAGCAAAGTGCTAGAGTGGGCGAGGTACAACAAGAGCTCCAGGACCTCGGCAAGAAGTTTGAGTCCGTGGAGCATGATCTGAAGATGAAAGAGGCCGAGCTTGCAAAAGCCCTTGTGAGTATGAAAGACAGCAAGGTGAAAGTGCGTTATATCGACTAGAGGGGGGGGGGTGAATAGGCGATTTTTATGAATTCTTCACCGAGGAATTTGCCAGTGAGGAAATTCCTAAGTGAAGAACTACTTGCAGCGGAATAAGTACTCAGAAGTAAGCATAACAGAATCGAGCATGGTCATCATGATGAAATGAAGACAATCACAGAGTACGAAAAGCGTAAACACAGGATAACACAAGATGAAGACAAACGGTGAAGAAATTGAACGAGGAAATTGAGAAAGTCTTGATCAAAGTCTTCAAACACAGATATGAACAAACACTCAACACGGTAATGAGGAAATGAAAGAGTTGAGGAAATAGAACCATAAGGTTGGTGAAGACAATGATTTGGTAGACCAGTTCCAACTGCTGTCTCGGTTATGCGTCTGGTTGGGCGGCTGAGTATTTAAACTCGAGGACACACAGTCCCGGACACCCATTCGCTGAGCACGTAGCTCGGGACACCAAGTCCTCACCATATTCTCATTGAGCTAAGGTCACACAGACCTCGTCCAATCACTCATGGTAAGTCTTCAGGCGACTTCCAAACCTTCACAGACTCGGTCACTCGGCGATCCACAATTCCTCTTGGATGCTCTAGACCATGACGCCTAACCGTATGGAAGAAGCACAGTCTTCAAAGGTAACAAGCGTCGGATCCACGCAGGATCAATCTCTTCAGTGATGCTCATTCACTTTGGGTTTGTAGGGGTTTGGTTTTGGGTTTTTCCTCACTCGATGATTTTTTCTCAAAGTCCTCTGAGGATGGGATGCTCTCAATTGACAAGTGTCAGTTTCTCTCGGAGCAGCCAACCAGCTAGTGGTTGTAGGGGGCGGCTATTTATAGCCTAGGGAGCAGCCCGACATGATAAGACATAAATGCCCTTCAATGATATGATCATTTGGTCGATAAGATATTTTGGGACAACTGGCGCACAGCACAGCAACGGTCGGAAATTTGACTCTCAAATTCCTTAGGGCTATCATGTTCCTCATTGTGTAGGCAATCCGCCTTTGGCGAATTCCTAACTCCTCGGTCGAAACAAATTCCTCGGTGACGGAAGAACTTCGTCTCATCCTTTGAAGAAATTGATTGAACTGTATGAGATTTCAAAGGCTTCACTCGAAGGATTGGTAGGTGTAGGATTTTGAGTTGAGCATCACATGGAAATTTTTCCTTAGTATTTCCTCGACCCCTTTAACAATACGGTGTTTCCTATGACTCAAGAAAGAAAAATGAAACTACGAAAACAAAAGTCTTCACGCTTCATGTTCCTCAAATGAATACCAAGTCTTCAAGGTCACACCAATTTCTTCACTTTCAAAGTCTTGAAAAGTCTTGAATATCAAAGTCTTGATCGAAGAACTTCATTTTAGGGTCGACTTTCTCTGTAAATATCAAACTCCTCATAGACTTATAGACCTGTGTACACTCATAAACACATTAGTCCCTTAACCTATAAGTCTTCAATACACCAAAATCACTAAGGGCACTAGATGCACTTACAATCTCCCCCTTTTTGGTGATTGATGACAATATAGGTTAAGTTTTCAACGGGGATAAACATATGAAGTGTAAATACTGATATTGAGGAATTTGATTGCAAGATATAGAAGAACTCCCCCTGAAGATGTGCATAGTGAGAATTTGCTTTTGAGGCATTGCACATTTGAAGAGTTGAATCATGGAGATCTCCCCTATATCTTGTAATTCATACGCATTTGACATATAATATGAAGAATTTGAAATGCATGATGAAATATGGTGGTGATGTAATTCAGCATGCGTGTATTAACATATAACTAAGAATAAGCATGTAGAGGAACACATCAAAAGTATCAGAGCACCATCGGGTTTAAGATTACAACTCGATCCAATAAAAGTTTTAGAAGAACGAGAGTTGTAACTTAGCAAAAAAACGCTCATATAGTAGACCCGCTTGAAGACTAACTCAAATTTCTCCCCCTTTGTCATCGAATGACCAAAAGGATCGGCGAGGACTAACGCCTCGAAGAATATCAAGTTGATGGAGGCGCCCGGCGTTGTCGAGTCGGTTGTCGTAGTAGGGCCTTCCGCATGTCGTCCAAGTCTTCATTTTCATCGATGTCGCGCGATGAAGAATAGGAGCTAGCCACCAAGGAAGGAACCTTGACCTTCTTGAATTTCTTGGTGGAGGTGCAGACCAGTCAAATTCTTCCTTGAGACCCATGTTCTTCAGATCTTATCTTTGTAGAGATGAGATAGAATAGCCAGTGCGATTGAAGGTTTCATGGAGGTAGTATTGATTTTCTTCACTTTGCATTGTGTGTTGAGGTCATGTTGTGAAGAATTGAACCAAGCGGACGCTTGACCCATTTATGATTGCGATCAACTTTCGATGAAGGCGAGGAGTAACTCACGATCAGTCATCACCACAGTGTTGTGGCTTGAGGATTTTGCTTGGCGAGTTGTTGGCGGCAAAGTCATGTGTGGCGAGTCATCATTGGTGGAGTAGGATGCAGCCTTGCGAAATTGACCATCAATGGACGAATGCCTTCATCTATCACAACAGTTGCCTTGCCTTTGTCATCACCGAGGAAAATGTCCGTTTGAGGACTTCAATTGGAGGCAAGTAGCTGCAGTGGTTCGAGTATCAGCCTTGTAATTGAGTGAAGACCTTGTCTGATGAACCTCATAATCAATGGTGCATAAGGCTTCACTCAAAAGGTGACATAACAATGTTTGCGAGTCCTCATGAAGAAATCATGGAAGTTGGCGGAACGCCATGAATGATATTGAAAAGCATATTCTTCATGATGCCAACGACTTCTTCATCATTTGAGTCGTGGCCTTTGATAGGACTCATTGTCTTCGTCGAGAATCGATAGACAGTCCGAGGCACATCTGATAATTCCTTGACGAGGAATTTGGTTTGAGGGCCTGCCACGACTTCAAAGGCTTCATTAGCACTTGCATGTAATGATTTGTAAGCTCATGTTCGTTGTAGATGCAACGAGCACCTTCAAGGGAGGGCCGAGTGGGAGGGCACGAAGCAATTCAGTTCTTTGGTGCCTTGTAGTGAGTATTTTCGTCATCCATCCAGCACCCATGAGTTCACATCTTCAGAATCTCCGGTGATGTGCAGCGTCGCATAGAATTGAAGAATGAGTTCTTCATTCCAATCACGAGATGTCGATCAGAAATTCAGCAAACCAGCATCATGAAGAACACCGAGGACTGGCTCGAAGCTGGCGAGAGATTCCATGTCCACGTGAGGAATGTGTGCATGATCGAAGACTTTGTCTTTGTTGAATAGCACGAGAGGAATAGAAGTTGGCTTGACTAGCAGTCGAAGCGCCTCTTCCTTATCTGAGCGAGTCATAAGGGTTGTAATCGATGAAGAAGACATGCTCGCCAAAGAAGTCTTCAGCCTTGAACTTTTGCTTGCTTGAGAATGGATCCTTTGGTTTGGGCAGAGGAGTGTCAGTGAGTTGCATCACAACCTCAGGAATCGCAATCTCAGGTTCTTCAGGCTGAGATTTTCTAGTTCCTCTTCATATGCAGTCTGCGTGTTCAAAGGAGTAGCAGCAGCAGTTTCTTCAGCACTAGTGGCTGGAATGTCTTCATGCACAGACGAGGTGGGATGAGTTTCTTCAGAGCCCATTTGAACTGTTGGTGCAGGGGTGAGAATTTGTTGTATTGGAGTGAAGAGTGGAGAATTTGGATCTTGATGTCCCAAAGTCATCGTTCATCACCGGCGTTGTGCTTCCAATATCCACATCTTCTTCAATTTCTTCAACGCCACCTCTTGACCGTGAACCGAGGCATTGGCGAGGAAATGATTGGTGTTGAAGGATCACATCCACTTCAATTTCTTCATCAATCTGCTCGACGAAGCTGCAAAATGATTTTCTTCATCAGATCCGCTAGGGATCTCATATTCTTCACCAAAAGGAACAAGGTCCTTTGATGGAATGGAGGAAATCGGAACAACATCAATCGGATTTTCAAAAGAGCTTGTCATAGCCTTCATCTTCTTTGGAGTGAAGATTACAAGCGGTGATGCTTTCCTTTTCTTCACCGCAGCTCGCTCTCAGCCTTGGTCTTCTTCACATCGATGCGAGATGGAAGGATAGGAGTTGGTGTAGGCGCGGGAGGAGATGAGGAATCTGTTTGAATTTCCTCGGTATGGCTGATGCGATTGCCTGACTTCTTCGATTTCTTGGCGCACCACTAGTGGATGCCACAGCAATTTCTTCGGTGGCTGGAATGGAGTCATCAGCCTGGAACTAGCATTGTCTTCAAGAGGCTGAAAATCATCGTGATCTTGGCATGTTCTTGATGAGGCTGAGCGGAGGCTCGGGCTGAGGAACTTCTTGTTGCGTGGGAGCTGCAACATTTGTGAACTTCTTTGTCAGGTTTACAAATCTGACTTTGGCTCCTTGCCAATCAGCATAGTAGGCATCAAAGTCATCGCTGAGGGCTTTGATTTCAGACTGGATTTTGAGAAGATCATCAGGTGTCATTCTGACAACATTTTTCCTCAGGAACTTCTCTTTCCTGAACCGAGCCTTCTTGATCTGCCTAGCCTTCTCAAATTTCCATTTCTCTTCAGAGATGAAATGGGTCAGCATGTGACTTTGGCTAGGAGTCAAATGAAAATCAGGCATAGGGGTGTCTGGATCCTTGTGCCAGAGATCAATGTACTTGAGGATCGCCCTTGGATCCAAAAGCAGTGGCACATGTGTGCCTTTGGCTCTAGCGGCCCTTTCTTGTCTGCATCTCGATGATTTCGCAAGTTCATCATCATCGACTTCATCATCAAATGGCACTTGGAAGGCAACTGTTTCTTCTTGGACTTGGCGAGGACCTCGACCAGCCGTTGCCTTTTCTTCAAAGAGTGGGGCGATGAAGAATTTGGTGCAAGTGAGGAACTTCTTTGAGACACGGAGGAAATAGAGATGCCTGCAGTCCTTTGGCACGTGGCTAGATGCACATGTGCTGAGGACTTTGGAGGAGCTGCTGAGGACTTTGGAGGAGGAGCTGAGGATTTGGGAGGAGTAGGAGCAGCATGAGGAACTGGCCGTGAGGGCATTGAAGATTCTGGCCTTGAGGGCATTGCTGAGGTTTTTGGCCGTGAGGGCACTGTTGGTGAAGCACTTGGCTTGTGCGCTGGCTTCTTTGCCATTGATTTTCTGGGCTTGACAGGGGCTTCAGTGGCAGCAGCAGATGTGAGTCTTCATTGAATTTCCTCACTTGCTTCTTTGGCTTGTCTCGCCAACTTGGCTTGGCGCTTGGCCCATTCTTGGGAAAATCCTCACCATGCTTGATCTTTGGTGGGGTCGACTTCTTGGCAGTGCCAATGGAGCTCTTGGGCATGGAGGATTTAGTGCGAATTTCTTCATATACTTTGGAGTAACATACATGTACTCCTCCATTCTCTTGCCCATCTCCTTTCAATCCTCTGTGTCGCACCTTGCGCTGATTTTTGTTCTCCTTTCGAACTTGGCCTCATCGGTGTGCAATAGTCAGCATATATGTCCTCAGGTATTTCAAAAGCAGTCATGACCTCAGGCCTCTTTCCTCCTTTCTGGGGCTTCTTACCGTCAGCCATAGTCTTCAGATGAGGAATTTGAACAATCGAATTCTCTGAAGAAGTATGCAACTTTTCTTCGAGGAACGCTGCAAATGAGTTAAGTTGATGAGAACCTAGTGATTCAGCAGCGGACATGAGTACCTGTGAACAGAGTATAGTTGCGAGGAATTTGGAGAGGTCATATCGTTCTCGGAAGGTTTTCAAAAGAACAAGTTTGAGGAATTTGACCAGATGAGCCTTGAAGAATTTCACTAAGCGATCTTTGTCTTAGGTTCGAGTTGTATAGATCGAGGATCCACACAATTGAGGAATCTTGAAGAAAATCATTGCTTAGAAAGCGAATCAAGAGCATATTACGTTTGAGGTGTTCATATGTGTGAAGATTTGAAGAATAAACACCTTTGAAGATTTTCAGAAGGCTTGAGAATCAAAGCAAGCAATAAAAGTAACTTTTAATTACCGAAATGAAGAACACGACGAACTAAGAGGTGTAGATTAGAAGTTAAATCGATTCAGATCTTCCACGCCTAACTCGGCGGAGGAAGACAACTACTGGCGGTGGCGGAGTGAAGATTTCATGATCGGCATGAAATCTGACGGCGATGAGGTCGAGCGGTGAAGCTCTTCCTCACCGCGACGATGGAGTAGCGGCGGCGCTAGGGTTTGAAAGCTCGGCGAGAGAGAGCGCGGTCGGCGGAGTAAAGGAAGTGAGGAAGGGAGAGGGTATATATAGCCACGGTGAAAAACGGTTCGCCCGAAGATTTTGGACGAACGTGCCCCTGACCCTTCTCATTCGCTTGACATGTGTCACCCACGTACTGAAAAGTGGAGATCGTGTTAGATCGTGGGTGAATAGATAAGTTTATCGTGGGATGCGGAACGGATTGAGCGGCAAAACCGAAAATTTGGATAAGATAAGTTAAAAGTTCCGTTCGCAATTTCTTCAGCTGACAAGGACATAGTGAAGATTTTGAATGAGTTTCAAATAGAACGCACATGAAGAATTTTGAATAGATTGGGTTGAGTATAGCATAGAGGGGGAAGGGTCCGATCACATTCACTTAGCAGAAAATGCAACTTGAAGAAATAGCCATAAGTGAATGCTGTAGAGGACATAAACCCATATATATATAGCCAATGAAGAAAGACACCGAAACAATGAAGATTTTGCAAAGATGAAGAATTTGAAGAACTGAAGAATTTCAAAACTGAGGAAAAACTCAAATTGAAGATTTTCAACTTTGGTGGTGGCGTGACCCACCGTATAAGAATGATGATTTCAGACACCGCGTACAATTGTCGTAGGGTTCTGAGAATCAAATTCTTCATTAATTTCTTCACACTTAGAGTGTTATTCTTCATTGATTGAAGAAAAACGTTTCTTCATGTCTTGCACATCTAAGTCATCAATTTTGCATAAGTGTCAGGATGTGTGTCCTTTTCAAAGAACATTCGAAGATTCTAAGATATTTAGCTCACACCGCAACTTGCTAAATCTCTTCTCATCCAAGGGCTTTGTGAAGATATCGGCTAGCTGTTCTTCAGTATTCACATGATCAATGAAGATGTCTCCCTTCAACACATGATCGCGAAGAAAATGATGACGAATCTGAATGTGCTTTGTCTTTGAGTGCTGAACTGGGTTGTGAGCAATCTTGATGGCACTCTCATTGTCACAGTAGAGAGGCACATTCTTCACGTTGATGCCGTAGTCCTTGAGAGTTTGCTTCATCCATAGCAATTGAGCACAGCAAGAACCAGCAGCAATGTACTCAGCTTCCGATGAGAGCGGATGATACAGATTCTGTTTCTTCGAGGACCAACGGACTAAAGATCGTCAGAGGAAATGACAAGTACCGGATGTTGACTTGCGGTCCACATCACCAGCATAGTCGAGTCGAGAATATCAATGAGATCAAAAGTAGAGCCCTTGGGGTACCATAATCCTAGTGTTGGTGTGTGAGCTAGATATCGAAGAATATGCTTCACAGCCTTATGGTGTGATTCCTTCGGTGTAGCTTGAAATCGGGCACACATGCAAACACTAAGCATTATATCTGGCCTAGATGCACATAAGTACAATAAAGAACCAATCATGGAGTGGTATACCTTGTGATCGAAGTCAATACCATTTTCATCAGTGCATAGATGGCCATTTGTGGGCATAGGAATTTTGACGCCTTTGCAATCTTGCATGCCGAATTTCCTCAGAACATCCTTGAGGTATTTCTCCTGAGATATGAATATGCCATTGTGTTGTTGACGAATTTGAAGACCTAAGAAGAATTTCAACTCTCCCATCATAGACATTTGATATTCTTCACTCATCATATAGGCAAATTCATCACTATAACGTTGGTCAGTACATCCAAAGATAATATCATCAACGTATATTTGGCACACAAACAGTTCACCATCATAAGATTTAGTAAAGAGAGTAGGGTCGAGTGAACCGGGTGTGAAGCCATTCTTCACGAAGAATTCCTTCAAAGTATCATACCATGCCCGTGGGGCCTGCTTGAGGCCATAGAGGGCCTTGTTGAGTCTGAAGACTTTGTCGGGATTCTTTGGATCTTCAAAACCTGGGGGTTGAGCAACATATACTTCTTCCTCAAGCTTACCATTGAGGAATGCACTTTTCACATCCATTTGATATAAAGTGATATTATGATGGTTAGCATAAGCAAGCAATATGCGAATAGCCTCAAGTCTAGCAACAGGTGCAAAAGTTTCATCGAAATCAATTCCTTCAACCTGTGTGTAGCCTTGAGCTACAAGTCGTGCCTTATTCCTCACCACAAGGCCATTTTCATCTTGCTTGTTGCGGTAGATCCACTTTGTGCCAATGATATTATGCTTGCGAGGATCTGGACGTTTGACCAGTTCCCAGACGTTGTTGAGCTCGAACTAATGTAATTCTTCTTGCATGGCCTGAATCCACTTAGCCTCCAGAAATGCTTCATCTACCTTAGTGGGCTCTGTGATAGAGACAAAATCATAGTGCCCACAAAAGTTAGATAAATGTGAAGCTTTTGAGCGTGTGAGAGGACATGGTGCTTCAATGTCATTGATGATCTTGTCAACTTGCACTTATTTTGCAACGCGAGGATGAGCTGGTTGTCATCGAGGAATTTGATCAGCATTTTCTTCAGCACCATTTTCTTGACATTATCTTGGTGCATCATTCGACGTTCTTGGCGTTCGGAATGAATTCTTGACAGATTCTTGATGAGGAATGACATCCTCAGTTGCCTTGAACTTGATAGATTCCTCAGGTGCTGGTTCATCTATCATGGAAGGTAGGTGCTCTCTTTGCGAGCCATTAGTTTCATCGAACCACACATCTACAGTTTCAACAACCTTATGAAGAGAGATGCTGAAGACTCTGTAGGTGTGTGAGTCCTTTCCGTAACCAAGCATAAACCTTCATGTGCTTTCGGTGCAAATTTGGCATTGTGATGAGGATCTATAATCCAACATTTGGCACCGAAGACTTTGAAATAAATCACATTGGGTTTCTTGTCAGTGAGGAGTTCATAGGCAGTCTTCTTGAAGAATTTGTGAAGATATACTCTGTTGATGATGTGGCACGCGGTATCAATTGCATCAATCCAAAAACGACGAGGCGTTTTGTATTCATCAAGCATAGTGTGAGCCATCTCAACAAGAGTTCTGTTCTTGCGCTCCACGACGCCATTTTGCCGAGGAGTATAAGGAGCAGATAACTCATGAGTAATACCAATTTCATCAAGATAGTCATCAAGACCGGAATTCTTGAACTCAGTTCCATTGTTACTCCTGATGTGCTTGATCTTCACACCAAAGTTGGTTGAAGCCCTCGAGGAAAATCGTTTGAAGACTTCCTGCACTTCATGTTTGTAAGTAACAATGTGTACCCATGTGTAACGAGAGTAATCATCAACAATAACAAAGCCATATAGAGATGCATCATTAGTGATTTCTGAGTAATGATTAGGACCAAAGAGGTCCATGTGAAGCAATTCAAATGGATGAGTAGTGGTCATGATAGTCTTTCTCTGGATGCTTGGCCTTGGTCATTTTTCCAGCTTCACAGGCTCCACACAAGTGATCCTTGAGGAATTTTACATTCTCAATGCCAATGACATGCTTCTTCTTCGCAAGCGTGTGCAAGTTCCTCATGCCTGCGTGACCAAGTCATCGATGCCATAGCCAGCCTTCTGAAGCTTTTGCAAGTAGACACACGGCTGGTTGTGGTCTTGTAGAGAAGTCAACAATATACAAGTCTCCTCTCCTAAAGCCTTCAAAGACTTTGGAATTGTCAGCTTCCATAATCACAACACAACGATACTTGCCAAAGACAACAACCATATCAAGATCACAAAGCATTGAGACTGACATGAGGTTGTATCCTAAGGACTCAACAAGCATGACTTTGTCCATGTGTATGTCCTTAGAGATCGCAACCTTACCTAGACCCAATACCTGACTTTTGCCTTTCTCAGCAAAGATGATATATTTCAGATGTGATGGTGATAAGGGAGCATCCATCAATAGATTCTTGTCACCAGTCATGTGATTTGTACATCCACTATCAAGGACCCACTCATTGGCTTTGGGTTGATCATCCTGCAGATGAATTAGTGCAACTTACGATCTCATATACTTCATCAGTGAAGAATATGATATCAATTTCATCATATGAATTTCATCAAGCAGTAAAACAGATATAGCAGTATGAGGACGTGTGAAATGAAAGTTCATTTCTTCATGATTAGCCTGCGTCCTTTCAGGCAATTTTGTCAGGCCCCCAGCAAATTCTTCAGACGTTAAAGCATGTCTGGAGACCTGACCCTGTAGAAGAGATTAGTTCTTTTTCTTCACCACCCACATATGAAGGGGTGGCAAAGAGTTCATCACTCTACGAGCTCCATATGAGAATGGTGGCATAGAAGCCAATCCATTTCGTTTCACATATGAGGGGTTAGGGTAAGCATATGAATAAGCAGAGAAATTCTTTGAGGACTTATGAACATAATGGTTTGAAGTATAATGCACATATTCATAGCCCTTAGCTCTACCTTGCGAAACAGAGTTGTTAGCACGATGATAATCATATGAGGACTTTGATCCTTTTGAGGAATTTGATCCACGTGAGGAATTTGGTCCGTATGAGGACTTGGATCCATATGAAGAATTTGGTCCATATGAAGAGTTTGATCTGGGGTTCCTATTCTTCATAGGTGGTGTCATGAGGACATTCACCTGAAGACTTTCAAGGCATTTCTTGGGAACCCAGATTTTCTTCATAGGAGAACCATTCCTGCAGTTAGTGCCAGCATATCTAGCAAATACTTCACCATTCTGATTTTTGAACAGTTTATAGTTGGAGTCAAATGACTCATCAGAAGAATGAGGAGATTCACATGTAAAGCCAGATAAGTTAGATGGATCAATGGAGGTCCCTTTGCAGCAACCCATGAGGTTTTGGGGTACTTGCTCGGGCTTCAATATGTTCCATCAGCATTGAGTTTCCTCTCAAAGGCAATACCCTCTTTCCTAGGGTTCTGTTGAGGATCTGCTTTTAAGCACATCACAAAGAGGCTGATGCCCTTTGAGGCTTTTGTACATGCCTGTCATGCACAATTCCTTCAGCCCTGCATTGTCAGTGATACTAGCAATGTCCTCAAATGAGGAATTAGTAATAGCAGGGGCAGGCGAAGAATTTGTAACAGTTGAAGCATTTGAACATTCAGGTGAAGAATTAGCAGATTCACGTTCAATGCACTTTAAGCATGGAGGAACAAATTCTTCCTGAGAAGCGCTGATTTGTTGAGCAAGTAGTGAATCGCGCTCCTTCTGAAGATCTTCATAACTCACTCTAAGTTCCTCAAGATCTTGCTTTCTTTGAAGAAATTCATAAGAAAGCTTCTCATGATCAGATAAGAGAGTGTTATGATGACCTTGAAGGCTGTCAAACCTAGACTGAACTCTCTGAAGATTTTCAGTTAGGGCTTTAGTGCGATCCATTTCTTCACCCAACATATCATTACTTTTGTCTAGCATGTTTTGAACCTTTTCCAAGGCCGTTTGTTGTTTAGTGGAAATGCAAACAAGTTTGGTATAACTAGGTTCAATATCATCATCAGACCCATCATCATCAGATTCATCGTCACTAAACTCGGATGAGGAACATTCAGTTACCTTGTCACCCTTTGCCATGAGACAATAGGTGGGAGCGTAGTCATCATTATCTTCATCAGCCTTGTTGGTGAGGTCAGTTTCTTCAGAGTTGAAGATGGACTTGCTGACGAATGCAGTAGCGAGAGACAGACTCGCCACACCGGACTCGGACTCCTCTGATGCCTCCTCTTCCTCATGTTCCTCAGATTCAGCTTCAGAGTCCATTTTCTTGCCAATGAATGCCCGAGCCTTCTTGGAGCTGCTCTTCTTGTGAGATGAAGACTTTGAGGATTTTGATGATGAAGATTTTTGACGATTTCTTCTTCTTCTTAGCGTCATCAGAACTGTAATCCTTGTATTTCTTCTTCTTTAATTCCTTTTCCCGCCGAGGACAATCTTGAATATAGTGACCAGGTTTCTTGCATTTGTGGCATAGCCTTCTCTTATAGTCACTCGATGAAGAATCACTGCTCCTTGAGGATTTTCCAAAGCGACCACGTCTTGAGAACTTTTGGAACTTCTTCACGAGCAGTGCTAGCTCCTGGCTTAATTCTTCAGGGTCACCAAGGCTACTACCAGAGTCTTCACAATCAGATTCAGACACAGCCTTGGCCTTCAGGGCACGCGATTTGCCATAGCTAGAACCATAGAGATCTCTCTTTTCAGCAAGCTGGAACTCATGAGTATTTAGCCTCTCGAGGATATCAGCTGGATCAAGTGACTTGTAGTCAGCACGTTCTTGTATCATCGATGCAGAGTATCAAATGAGGAATCAAGCGATCTCAACAATTTCTTCACCACCTCATGGTCGGTGATGTCAGTGGCACCAAGCACTTGAAGCTCATTTGAGATGTCAGTGAGGCGATCGAAGGTTTGTTGAAGATTTTCATTGTCGAGTCTTTTGAAGCGGTTGAAGAGATTGCGAAGAACATCAACTCGAGAGTCACGCTGAGTTGAGACTCCTTCATTTACTTTGGACAGCCTGTCCCAGATGAGCTTAGCAGTTTCCAAAGCACTCACTCTTCCATACTGTCCTTTGCTCAGATGGCCACATATGATATTCTTTGCTTGAGAATCGAGTTGCTTGAATCTCTTCACGTCGGTAGCGTTCAGTGAGGGTGAGACAGAGGGAACACCATTTTCCACAACATACCAGAGATCGTTGTCAATTGTCTCAAGATGCATTCGCATCTTGTTCTTCCAGTAGGGGTAGTCCGTACCATCAAAGGTAGGACACCCAGCCGAGACCTTGATCATACCTGCGGTCGACATAACTAAAACTCCAGGTGGTTAAACCAAAATCAAACAGAACAAGGGAGTACCTTGCTCTGACACCAATTGAAAGTGCGTTATATCGACTAGAGGGGGGTGAATAGGCGATTTTTATGAATTCTTCACTTAGGAATTTTCCGGTGAGGAAATTCCTAAGTGAAGAACTACTTGCAGCGGAATAAGTACTCAGAAGTAAGCATAACAGAATACAAGCATGTTCATCATGATGAAATGAAGACAATCACAGAGTCTGAAAAGCGTAAACACAGGATAACACAAGATGAAGACAAATGACTAAAGAAATTGAAATGAGGAAATTGAGAAAGTCTTGATCAAAGTCTTCAAACACAGATATGAACAAACACTCAACACGATAATGAGGAAATGAAAGAGTTGAGGAAATAGAACCAGTAAGGTTGGTGAAGACAATGATTTGGTAGACCAGTTCCAACTGCTGTCTCGGTTATGCGTCTGGTTGGAGCGGCCGAGTATTTAAACTCGAGGACACCCAGATCCTGGACACCCGATCGGAGAGCACGCAGCTCAGACAACCAAGTCCTCACCGTATTCTCCTTGAACTAAGGTCACACAAACCTCGTCCAATCACTCGTGGTAAGTCTTCAGGCGACTTCCAAACCTTCACAGACTCGGTCACTCGGCGATCCACAATTCCTCTTGGATGCTCTAGACCATGGCGCCTAACCGTCTGGGAGAAGCACAGTCTTCAAAGGTAACAAGCGTCGGATCCACGCAGATCAATCTCTTGATGATGCTCAATCACTTTGGGTTTGTAGGGGTTTGGTTTTGGGTTTTCCTCACTCGATGATTTTCGCTCAAAGTCCTCTGAGGATGGGATGCTCTCAATTGACAAGTGTCAGTTTCTCTCGGAGCTGCCAACCAGCTAGTGGTTGTAGGGGCGGCTATTTATAGCCTAGGGAGCAGCCCGACATGATAAGACATAAATGCCCTTCAATGATATGACCGTTAGGTGGATAAGATATTTTGGGACAGTGGCGCACAACACAAAGAACGGTCGGAAATTTGACTCTCAAATTCCTCGGGTTATCATGTTCCTCATTGTGTAGGCAATCCGACTTTGGCGAATTCCTAACTCCTCGGTCGAACAAATTCCTCGGTGACTGTAAGAACTTTGTCTCATCCTTTGAAGAAATTTGACTGAACTGTATGAGATTTCAAAGGCTTCACTCAAGGGATTGGTAGGTGTAGGATTTTGAGTTGAGCATCACATGGAAATTTTTCCTTAGTATTTCCTCGACCCCTTTAACGATGACGGTGTTTCCTATGACTCAAGAAAGAGAAAACGAAACTACGAAAAAAAAGTCTTCATGCTTCATGTTCCTCAAATGAATACCAAGTCTTCAAGGTCACACCAATTTCTTCACTTTCAAAGTCTTCAGAATATCAAAGTCTTCAGACGAAGAACTTCATTTTTAGGGGTCGACTTTCTCTGTAAATATCAAACTCCTCATAGACTTATAGACCTGTGTACACTCATAAACACATTAGTCCCTTAACCTATAAGTCTTCAATACACCAAAATCACTAAGGGGCACTAGATGCACTTACACAAGGCCGAAGCCGAGAAGGCACAGCAGGAGATCCAGGAGGCCAAAAAGATAGCGGCGGGTAAGAAATTCTTTGTGCAAAGCAAACATGTGTAGGAGGCGTTTCTTTTACTTACTCGAATTCAGAGCTCTCCAGGGGCATTTGCAGATCTGCCACGCAGCGTATCAGATGCCGCGGAGGTCTACCGTGCCCAAGAGGGGAGCTCAACGGAGAAGCTGTTCGGTCCCAATCTTGTCAATCGAACACCCAATGCCTCTGGTGACCAATCAAGCAGTTGGTTGAACTCCTGGTCGGCGAAGTGGCTATGAAAGATTTCATAGTCCGGATGTGGCTTGGTGAGCCCCTGCCCACTAGTTACTTCGGCCTGATCAAGCGGATGGTGAATGCCTGTCCGCGGCTTGAAGTAATCAAGCGATCCATTTGCATCGAGGGTGCCCGCCGGGCCTTTGCCCGCGCGAAGGTGCATTGGGGCAAGATGGATGCAGAGAAGCTGGTGAAGGATGGTCCACCGGAGGGCAAGGAGCATTGCCATCCCGAGAAGTATTATGATGGCGTTATGTAAGGTGATCGTCTCGTGGCCGATGAGTGTTCCAAGGACAAGATCTTTGACTAAATGTACCTCTGCCGCTGTTGTAATTTAAAGACGAAGTTACTTGTGCTATGTAGCATTGTTTGATTTAAAATATTACCTTCTGTGCGGCTGTTTATAGAATACTGAAAGTAGGCCAGTCGTCGGCTTCCGCCCCCACGCAACTAGTGCCGGGGTGTTCCTGGAAAAACCCGGATACTCTTTATCCAAATGTTTGGTCCCTTAAGGAGGTATCCAGCGCAGCGAACAAGGCAATCACACTATTTGGCTTTATAACTTTCACTTAGCCATAGAAGTCTACAATTTTAAATTTCGGTGGAGCCCCTAGAATCCGGAAGGCCGAATTGGGGCGCTATATATGCCTAGATCAGACGAAGCCGATTTATCGCCTAAAGCGGAAAATCTTTGAGGATTTTAAGACCTCTCGAACAACGAACAGCTCTCCCCACATCATGCCGGTCACTTTTCGGCTTTCTCTACTGAGGTGCTCGTCCGGAAGAACCGGGACATAATCGCAGTAGTTCTCCTGCGCTACCTTAGTTGATGTAATGAGCGTAAGGTACCAAAACAAGGGCCGGGCTAACCCAATCAGAGACCCAAGACATGATTGAGCTGATGCATATAGTGCTATAAGTTCGGGTGCCGCCTTGTTTAAAGTGTTCGGACTTTAGTTGCCGTGAGAACGGGCACCGTAGGAAGCCCTCAGCAAGCGGACCGTACCAAAGTGTCTGGATGCAATATCAAAGAAACATTTATAAGAAAAATGTTCAAATAACAATAATGAGCTGACGCTATATATAATCTCCCATTGATGAGAAAAGTTTAAGCGTATGTTTACAATGAATGCATTAAGTGGAGATAAATAGGACTATTTAACATGTCCTATCCAGAGGCAGGCCGCGTATGGATATATAAAACATGTATAACGATTGTAAATAGATTCCACCTGGGTGTTTCCTTATGTGCGCGAAGCCTGTTGCCTCCTTGGTTTTCTCTCCTATGTAAGCCCGACAATCCGGATCTTCTGAAGAGGTTGCTCTAAAGCACTGTCCTGAAAAAGAAGAAGGACAGATTATGAAGGTATGTGGCGGTTATCCCGCACTGTTGATTGAGTCGTTGTTGCGCCTCCGCCTATGCCCATGGTATCTTGAGTGCGTAATTGTGTACGCGTGGCACGAATGCTTCTTGGGTGGGGCTTAAGCGGAGGCCGGACTGCTAGTCGCGCTCTTGACGTGCCTGATGATCTTGTTGCGGGGTGTTCCGGACTCTCTTGACGGTGCCCGGATTGGTTTGTCGGAGGAGGCCGCATTGTACTTCCGCCGCGAGGGCTGTAGTATGTTCTTCTGTTCGGAGAGAGCGGTCCGTATTTCCGTTCACTGTTATGACCCCGCGTGGTCCTGGCATCTTGAGCTTGAGGTATGCGTAGTGTGGTACCGCATTGAATCTAGCGAATGCGGTTCGTCCGAGCAGTGCATGGTAACCACCGCGGAAAGGGACGATATCAAAGATTAACTCTTCGCTTCGGAAGTTATCCGGAGATCCGAAGACCACTTCCAATGTTATAGAGCCCGTGCAACGGGCCTCTACTCCAGGAATCACACCTTTAAAGGTCGTTTTGGTGGCCTTGATCCTTGAAGGGTCAATGCCCATTTTGCGACTTGTGTCCACGATAAAGCAGGTTCAGTTGCTGCCACCGTCCATAAGGGCGCGCGTGAGTGGAATCCATCGATGATTGGGTCTAGGACCAATGCGGCCAAGCCGCCGTGGCGGATGCTAGTAGGGTGATCCCTCGATCAAAGGTGATCGGACAAGCTGACCATGGGTTGAGTTTGGGGCGATCGCTCCATCGCATAGACATCCCGATGCCCGCTTCCGTTCCGCTTGGGGATGTGCGTGGCGTAGATCATGTTGACCGTTTTCACACAGGGATTTCTTCGTCCCCGTGTTGGACGTTAGGGCTCCTCGTCATCGTTCTTTGTGTAGCCTTGTCCTTGTCTTGATGTTTATTTTGCCGACTGTTTGAATACCCAGCAATCTCTATTGGTGTGGTTGGCTGGCTTGTCCGGGTGCCATGAATTTGGCACGCGCTCGATATCACGGTCCAGATGGGCGGTCCTTGATTATTTCTTTTGAGCGGCTTCTTCCATCGACGGGCTTGGATCCGCTGAATCCGGCGTTATTGCCGTGTCTTGATCTTTGTCGCCGTTGTTCCGTCGCTTATGTCTATTACGCTGTGGCTTGCCGTTATTGTCGCGGCCATCCGAAGTGCTAGAATGTGGCGTAGTGCTGCTGCGAGTCAACCAACTGTCCTCGCCCTCGCAAAAGCAGGTCATTAGTGTTGTGAGAGCTTCCATGGACTTGGGTTTTTCCTGGCCGAGGTGTCGAGCGAGCCACTCGTCACGGATATTATGCTTAAAAGCCGCCAGGGCTTGGCGTCGAACGATCGACTATTTGGTTCTTTTTAGTTAGGAACCGAGTCTAGAATTTCCTGGCTGACTCTCCGGGTTGTTGAGTAATGTGGCTCAGGTCATCGGCGTCTGGTGGTCGCACATATGTGCCCTGGAAGTTGTCGAGGAATGCGTCTTCCATGTTTTCCCAACTGCCAATGGAGTTTGCTGGCAGGCTGTTTAGCCAGTGCCGGGCTGGTCCTTTGAGCTTAAGGGGAAGATACTTGATGGCATGTAGATCGTCTCCATGGGCCATGTGAATGTGGAGAAGGAAATCTTTGTTCCATACTGCGGGGTCTGTTGTGCCATCGTATAATTCGATATTTACGGGTTTGAACCCTTCTGGGAATTCATGATCCATTACTTTGTCAGTGAAGCAGAGGGGGTGTGCGGCACCTCTGTGCCGGGCTATGTGGCTACGCAGGTCGAATTGCTCTGGGTGGCTGTGTTCGGCCCGGCCGAACTTGTTGAAGGTGTATCCGGCGTGACGGTCGTCGTCACGTGCCAAGGCACGCCCCCGCGATCCGTAGATCGATCTTGGCTGTCATGTTTTGTTGCCCCAGGCCGTAGTATGTTGACGTGGGGGTGTTGGCTGGTATGCGGACTGATATGCCGTTTTATCCCGGCCACAAGGGGGCCGGTCAGCCGTATGGTGCTCGAGTCTGTATTCCTCGGCTGCCAGGACTTCAGTCCATCTATCTGTGAGTAGGTCTTGATCAGCTTGGAGTTGCTGCTGCTTCTTTTTTAGGCTCCTCGCAGTGGCTATAAGCCGGCTCTTGAAGCGCTCCTGCTCTCCGGGATCCCCAGGCACGCCGAACTCGTCGTCGCCGAGGCTAATCTCGTCTTCGGAGGGGGGCATGTAGCTGTCCTCCTCCGGGTATTCGTCCGTCGCCTGTTCTTCTGGGCTGACCTGCTCATCCTCCTGTTCGGCCTGCTCGAAGGCGGGCTAATCAGGGTTGTATTCTTCTTTGGCACCATTCGGATTGTTTTTGTCTACTGGGCCGTTATTGCTGCGCCACTCCATGGAGTGGCGCCGACGACGCCCATTCTTTGCTTTTTCCCCTGAGGTTTTATCCTCCGTTGCCTCATCGCCATTTGTTTCCTTCGGAGTGTCCACCATATATATATATATCATAGGAAGAGGTGGCTGTCCACCGCCCAGTGAGCGGTGGTTCATGTTCTTCTCCTGCATCATTGTCCATACCGTCGATGTCTTCAGAGTCGAAGTCCATTACCTCGGTTAAATCATCGACCGTGGCAATGAAGTGGGTGGTGGGTGGGAAACGAATTCCATCATCGCCTGCCTCCCACTCGAGCCGGACATAGTTCGGCCCCGAGCCTCCTGACAAAGAGAGAGACTTTAATGAGTCCAAATGTCACCAAAGGCGAGTCTTTGGAAGATATCCTAGCGGTGAACTCCATTACCGGAGCCCAACCTGGCTCGGCTGGCTCGGGAGTGTGCGGACTAGAACCCTCGTCCGGATACGAATCCAAGGGTCCGGAGTCACAGGTCACCACAGAGGTAAGACCCGTGTTCGGCTCCATCACCGATGAGTGCGTGACCCGTGGGGTGGGGTCCATCCCTCCGTCCTTAGGCAGCGCAGCCTGCTCTAGATTTAGGTCCGGGGCTACTGCAGGGGTGATACCCCGAGCTTTGTCCGACAGCAGGTCTAAGCCGTGCTCGTCGTGATTGTCCGGCGCTCTTGGCATAGGCCTGAATCCGTCGAAGATCAAGTCTCCGCGAATGTCCGCCGTGTAGTTCAGGTTTCCGAACCTGATCTGGTGGCTGGGGTGAGCTGTCGATCTACTCGGATGGCTGGCGAGTTGGCCCGCAGGGCGAAGCCACCGAACACGAAGATCTGTCCGGGGAGAAAGGTCTCACCCGGGATTGCGTTGTTGATGATGACTGGAGGAGCCATCGAGCCCTGTGGCGGCGACACGCAGGAACTCTCAATGAAAGCACCAATGTCGATTGTCAAAACCGGCGGATCTCGGTAGGGGTCCCGATCTGTCGCGTCTAGGCTGATGGTAACGAGAAGCAAGGGACACGGATGTTTACCCAGGTTCGGGCCCTCTCGATGGAGGTAAAACCCTACTTCCTGCTTGATTAATATTGAAGATATGCACTACAAAAAAAATACACTTCCGTGATGATACATGTTTGTCACAGTAGGTCGCGTTTTTTGTCATGCATGTACATCCATGACAAATTTATGACAGAATCGAGATAGTCATACCATCTTTGTCGTAGAAGTGTTCGATGACATTACCAAAATTATCATCACGGAAGTGTCCACTTCCATGATGATAAATCGCGCGTCACAGAAGTGCTTTCGTCAAGGGTGACCGACACGTGGCATCCACCATAACGGAAAGCCGTTAAGCTATCGGGTCGGGTTTTGGATCCGATAACCCGTTAACAACCCCGACCAATGGGGATTTTACACGTGTAAAATCATCATTGGCTGGAGGAAACACGTGTCAGCTCATTGTTGGGACAGATGTCATCCACTCATTGGACAGAAGGCGCCTATGATACGTCGACACGTGGCACGGCCCAACAGAGGCCCATTCCTGTGAAAAGGCCGACCCGTTTGACTTGGTCAAAAGGTGACGGGTCGGCCCATGGAAAGCCTGTTAACGGCCTGTTCGCATATAGCCCATTTACAGCCCACTAACCCAAGGCCCGTTACGCCCTATCCGAATTAGGCTCAGTAGCGTCATCTGGGCCATCCAATATGATTCCAGCCCGTTTTCACTTCTGGCCCATGTATGGCCCATGACGTCTTTCGGCCCATATGAGGCCCTATGTAACTCTTGGCCTATTAACGGCCCGTGGTGAAACTGGCCCGCGATGAACAGTGTATTACTTTAGACCCATTAACGGCCCGTGGTGAAACTGGCCCATAATGGACAATGTATCGCTTTATACGCATTAAGGGCCCGTTATTCAGTTGGCCGTTTACAACCCATGTTATCTTTCGGCCTTCTCAGAGCCCATTTATTCTTGGGCTTATTTGCAGCATTCGGTTACTTATGGCCCGTTCTCGTCATTTTACGCTTGTGGGCCAAATTCAGCCCGTCGTTCTGATCGGCCCGTTTGTGGTCCGTTAGTTTGTTGGGCCATTTTCATAGCATCACCAAATACGGCCTATTAACGGCCCGTTGTGGTCAGCCAATAAAACGTACGATTTCCATTATAGGCCCGTCTACGGCCCATTAAAGGCTAGTAGAAGACCCATAAATGAGTCGGCGGCCCATGGATCCTACGTGACGTAGAAGGCCCATGGATCCTGCGAGACGTAGAAGGCCCATGGACACTGCGAGACGTAGAAGGCCCATGGATCATGCGAGACGTAGAAGGCCCATGGATCCTACGAGACGTAGAAGGCCCATGGATCCTACGAGACGTAGAAGGCCCATGGTCGGGCGAGTTGGCCCCCGTTTGAACGATATAGCATATTCAAAGAATTATCCTACTCAATACTATCACCTCTAAAAAGCATACGCTATACAACAAAGGGATCAAGGCATAGAAAGGTAGAATAATCCTACACTATACAATAAAGAAATTACAACCGATTATACCCACTGGGCATTATGGTACGACACAGGTGATAATAAATCATACACAAACAGCAAATTACATACACTGGGCAAATACGGCTCATACATCATGGACACGCATCAACTTAACTCCATTTGAACTATAATCTCTTCAGAAAATAGGATTGGCCGGATTCAGATTGCACAAATTTCAGTCTGCAAAATCTCCAATTCCTTCATGGTTACCTCGGTGTCTTTTTTCATTTTTTTGACTCCTGCATCTAATACCTGCATGTCCAGTCTCAACTTGTTGATTATACGTTGACAATCATGTACACGTTGTCTTGCCACCTCTAGTTGATGCTCGAGAACATCAGCACATTCCAATTCCAATCCATAATCATTCGGTAACGGCCATGCCGCACGACTCGCAGATTTTTATGTTGATGTCACTTCATCCTGAAATGTTTCTGTAAGTACACATGACTAGGGCAAAAATATAGTTACAACAGTGAAGGGAACAAGACACTATTTTGTACTACATGGCAAAACATGACTAACAATAATGTTACACGTCACTTTCACAAAAAAATGTTACACGTCATGAAGCATAAGCAGGTGATATTTTAAAAATTATAAAAATATAGTCTGTGCAGCCTGCATACAAAAATCCCTCTTAGCTCACCAGAAGAGCATGATGTTGGGGCCCAATCGAAAACACAGACAAGTTACAAATTTAGGCAGCACGTTGCGTATAAGTAAGCAAGCAGTTGTCCATTCTGTACCTCAATTAAAGTCTTAGGGAGCATAATGAAGAGCAGAGGGTTTCATACAAACATACTACAACATGCAAAACTATGCAATCATTAGCATAGTATAAACTAGATTGTGAGCCTCATGCAATAATAGTTGGTTAATAGACTTCAAAGCTTCAGGCACACTTTGGCAAAGTAATTAAATGGTAAGGCCTTTAATTATGTCAACTAATAGTGATACAAGTACCGAACACCAGGCATAATTATTTGGGCATCTCATTAAGTGAGGACAAATAAAGCAATTGAAAAGAGAAAATTAACTATGCCTGTAACAGACAAGGAATTGAACTGTTGAGTTGCATACAGTGACTTACCTTAGCAGGTTGAAGAGGCTCAGCGCAGCTCCTACTTCTCTTGCAAGGCTCCTTCCTAACATCTTGTACTTGGAAATCCTCAATCTTATCTTCATTGCACCCCTCTCGCAAGGTGACACAAACTAGTTACTCGTCTCCTTGGAAGATAAATATGCATACTTTCCATCTGTGAACACAAAAGGATGAGATTATAACAAAACAACACCACATAATGAAACATGCCGCATCTCTTGCACTTGCACACAATGAAATGAGCATTTACTATGTCTCGCACTATGTAAAAACTAGGCATACCTTGAACTGGATCTCCGTGTACTCTTGGAGAGCCCTCTTGTAGTGTACACCAAACCTTTATTCACCTATGAGTTAGACAAGGCCTCACTACAGCAGCCCTTAGTGTTTAAATCGTTGACAAGCTCATTAGAGTGTTAGGTCAAGAACAACAAGTAATCAAAGCAAACAGTCCTAGTATGGCTGGCTGATGCAAACAAGCAATTGAACAGATGTGTGAGCAAATCTTACATATCAAGAAAAGAAGCAAAGAAGGAGGCTTAAAGACCATCACTTGACTGACCAGATTTAAGGGGCATTTAAACATCATGTGCAACGTATGAACTAACATAAACATTGCATATTCCAGATTCTACAATGGAAAGCACATGTATTAGGTTATGCCATGTATGATGATGCCTAAATGTACAGATAACAGGCAAGAGTGATTCATCATTGCACGCACAATTGAATTGCAGGTTAAGGGCCAGTTCGATTCCGCCTTTTCAGGGTATATTGTCAAAATAAGCCATAAAAGATGTAAAGAAGTCATTTTTGAGTTATGGGCTTGGGCTTAACTAATTTTGCTTTGGAGGAGGTGTTTGGGTAGAACCTCACTAAAAATTGAAGGAAGGGAATAGTGAAATGACTCTGTTGTGCCGCCTATATTACACTCAAAATGCAATCTCTTGGCCTTTGTGTCACACCTCGACCCTCAAGTAAAAATAAACATGCAAGCATTCATTGCCCTGCCCGCTTGCATCTCCTCTCCCCTTTCCCTCTACCTCGATCCCCTGCCTGCAGCACTAGGGTTCCTCCAGCGAGCCGTCGCCACTGGTCCCATCTGGCCTGGTCCTCGACGATGCTATGTCCAGCTAGGCTACATGGCCGGCGGGTAGGGGCAAACCTCCCTGGCTGCTCCTCCCTCTGGCGCCGCCCCTCATTCTCATGGTCTCTAGCAGCTGCTCCACTGTGGTTCGTCCAATGCACTACTCCAGCCGGCGCTGCACAACTACGGCTGATGCCACACTGCGGCAGAAGGCACCTTGTTCCCCCTCCCCTCCTTCCAGGCCATGTCCTTGAGGTGCTGTTGAAGGATGAATTGCTATGAGCTGCTGCTGGTATATGATGAATTGCAGATTGCTGCTGCTGTATGATGAGTTGCTATGAGCTGCTGCTGCTGCTATATGATGCTTTTAGGTGGTGCTGCTATATGATAATAACTAGCCACTTGGACCATCGAATTTCAACAAATAATTGTTCTTCATTTAAATGTGGGTCATGCGTTCTTCGTTTAAATTAGGCAATGTGATCTCTATGGAAAACATTGACCAAAGTAGATTGTGCCAAGTAGATGGTATCTTTGTATTTGCATTTTGAGCAAATAGTGATGGTCTGTTTTCCTATCATATTAATTACTGCACTGGGTTCAATTTGTGATGTTTGCAAGTCAAATTAATTTCCATATGTGCAGCAAAATGAAAATATATATAATGCAATCTAGACTTTCCAACGATCATACCAAAGATAAGCTGAAAACGCAATGAAAAGAACTAGTTGGCGTATTACATGGAGCTTATATTCACAGGTGCTTATTTTCTTAGGATAACTCATAATAACTGTCCCTAAGGAACTTGGCTAATAGAACTGCATACAAATAACATGTCACGATGATTGCAATGGAGGAGTGACGTACCATAGCACACTCGTATAGGCTCACCGCCGCCTCTCCTTTTTTTATGATGTTCCATGAAATTGCCACATACATCTTGTACTTTTTCATTGTGTAACCCTATCTCGCAAGTTGACACGGCTAATTTCAGACATCTCTACATGATACTACATTGCATATCCCTTGCATATTTAAACCACCAATTAACGATTGTGTGTGTACCATAAACTAGCCATGACTCAGATGCTGGATGGCGGGCACTCTAAGGGAGCCTAATGTAATGCAATCGGAATTCCTACATGCCACCTACGATTTTGTGTAATGTACTGCCCTGTTCCTAAATATATGTCTTTGTAGAGATTCCAAGATGGACCACATACTGAGATGTATATAGATGCATTTTCGAGTGTAGATTCACTCATTTTGCTCCGTATGTAGCCTATAGTGGAATCTCTAGAAAGACTTATATTTAGGAACGGAGGTACGAGGTAGTATCATGTATGACATCTACATATCTAATTTAGCAGCCAGATGGTAGAAATCATTGTCCGCACAAAGGGATTACTGGTGAAAATCCTAGCAAAGCACGCCGGCGAGCACGTAACAATACAAGAGAGAGAGAGAGAGAGAGACGCGCTTACAAAATCATAGCAATGCCTCGGTCCAGGATCTTGGTTGGCCAAGCTGTTAGATCCGTAAGAAACATCGTCCTTGTAGTTTTGCCACCGCATAATAGGTAACAATGCGACGGTTAGTATATTTGAAGTACATCGGGCGGTGATGCCGGGCGGGTTTAAAGGTGACAAGTACCTAGGCCGTGGCGGGTGCTTGGCATCTCTCGACAGTGGGAATCAGGTTAGAAACGCCGAGGGTGATGACGCTTGCTGGCTGCCGGGGTCCGATAAGGAGATCAAGAACCGTCGAGTAGGGTGTTTGTGGAGCGGCTCCGGTAGGGTGGACTATGGTGTGGGCGAAGTGGATCTGTGGCCGTGGACGAGGGTGTAGGTGAAGCTGCTCCGGTGGTTGGGTTAAGGATGGTGTCGACGACGCGGATCTGTGGCCGTGGACGGGGCGTCAGAAGCTGCTCCGGTGGTTAGGTTAAGGATGGTGTCGACGATGCGGATCTGCGGCCGTGGGCCGGGCGCCGGCTGCTTCGGTGGTTGGGTTAAGGGTGGTGTCGCGATGCGGATCTGCGGCCGTGGATGGGGCGCCGGCTTGCTTCGTAGGTTGGATGAGGGTGCGAGGAAGCGGATCTGAGGCCGTGGACTTGTGAGTTGGCAAAGCAGCCCCAGAGGGTTGAGAATGGTATAAGCGGCTACTCCGGTAGGGTTGACGCTGGTGTCGTGGCTGCTCCGGTAGGGTTGAGGAAGGTGTCGTGCGGCTCCGGTAGGGTTGAGGAAGGTGTCGTGGCGCCTCCGGAGGGTTGAGGAAGGTGTCGGCGAAGAGGATCGAGAGGCCGTCGGCGGGGCGCCGGTGGGGCGGCTCGAGGGGTGTGGACGGCTGCGTCTCCGGTGGGGAGATGAATGAGCCGCTGCAGATCTTGCCGGCGGTTGAAGAGAGTACCGCGGCAGATCCGCGCCGTGGACAAGGCCGGCACTAAATGGGCTGTGGTACAGTGGTGGATGAGCAGTCTACTTGTTTCTAGGGAGGTGGGAGGGTAGATGCGGCCGCAGGCAGATCCGCGAGTTGGGCGCCACGGCGATGAATGGGCTATGGTATGCCGGTGGATGAGAAGTCTAGGGTTTGAGAGGGAGGGAGAAAGGCCGATGAAGCACGGACGACGTGATGTAAGATGCTCTGTGCTGTGGAGTTAGTCGTTTTTGGAGGAGGAGAGAGAAATGGGGTGGCGTGTAGTGGGGGAACCGAAGTTACCAAAGCAGCCCGACCTATCATGTAGATGAGGGCGGTATTGTAACTGTTGGTCTCCGTGCACCAAGGATAAAAGGGGGATTTCGCATGCTAAAGACTAAGGTGGCGGAAATTTTAGAAGGAGGCGGGAGATTTTGCCGTCCACGGGATCGTTCGTATCCAGTTTCAACTAATTTTGGACCGTGCTAGCGGGAAGGTCATGCTAGACTGTGTACACGGGGCACACATCAGCAGTTAATAACTGGTGTGAAGTCCACCCCAGAAAAAAAGACAATAACTCGGGATGATGCGCCGATAACTTGGCCGTTCACACGGGCGCAGCCAATCATACGGGTGTAGTGGTGCGTTCACAAAAAAGGGATCAAACGCTCAGCCTATGTATTTCTCGTGTAAATAGATAATTTAGTGCCATTGGTTATTTACTTTAAACATAATGCATTGACGTGTTAGTGTAGAGGCGCACAAAAAGAAATGGATATTGTAGTTAGCTACTTAAAAGTGTTACCTCATATGATTACATAGCCTCCATTTCATAAATTGCGTAACCGTTGAATTCATATATGAATATTACATATATATTACTTCAAAATAGAAACTTAAATCATCCAAGACTAATGAATTTGAATGCAAGAGTAACAATGGTGCATGTGCATGATAGCTACATTGGTTGTTTGAAGAAACATCACTATAACTTTGGCATGCACAACTGAAAAAGGTTTACTTAAATAGAAAAAAATGTGATATGTGAGTGTCCAATCTTTATAGCGTCGAATCTATATTGTACCTTTGGTCACGATACGAAGTAGATATTGACTTATGTTCAAGTGATGCACGTCCACGGTCGCTAGATAGTGATACGTGAATGAATTGTGCAATCTCTCTCACACGCATACATATCTCATTTCCCTGTGGGCATCGGAATCACACACGCGCACTTCATGTATTTCTCTCCCTCCGTCAGGGTTAAATTTGTCTTTCTACCCCGTCCTACAAGTCTCTCACACAGAAACACACACACTCTCTATGTCTAACACGCCCACCCCTTTAATTCCGCCCACCCACAACCACTAATGTCTCAAAGTATAATAATGTCTCCCACACATATGCTATCTACCTATCCCTTAATATAGCTAGATATGTGTCACACAAACTCCTTCTCCCTACTAGCAAGACGCCCATGTGCGTTGCACGGAACATCAAGATGCATTTGTATGAGAAGTTTATCTTATGGGGGAAAAGGATGAACGAGGGAATGCCTTGTTTGCAAATGCGGAGAGGGGTGTGGGTATCTTTTTGCAAAATTGCCATATTTTCCTTCATGTCCGTCGGATATAAATCGGATGGCCTATATTGCAGTATGGCAGGAACACCATCATCACCAACTCTGTTTTTTTATAAGAGTAGAGATATGTGAGTGTCACTGCCCCTCCCCCCCACACACACACTTCCCAACACCGAAGGTGTAGGGTGACACCTCGATCTTGATACTAATCTATCGACTGGCTTCTCTCTCAAACATACACACACACACACACACACACACACACACACACACACACACACACACACACACACACACACTACCCGGCACCGAAGGAGTAGGGTGACACCTCGATCTTGATACTAATCTATCAACTGGATTCTCTCTCAAACATACACACACACACACTACCCGACACTGAAGGAGTAGGGTGGCACATCGATCTTGATAATAATCTATAGACTCCTCTTTCAAACACACACACACACACACACACACACACACACACACACACACACACACACACACACACACACACACTCGCTAGTTGTGCCTCTGTGCCTAACGCGCACACTCTCGATACGCCTTTCTCTCCCTCCCCCCCAACAATGACAGAAGAAGGGTGACAACTCGATCTGATCATAATCTGTCAATTGGTTTCTCTCTCAAACATTGTGTCTCGGTGCCTCGCTCGGTAGCCCCCTCGATATGTAGACTTCTCACACAAGACAACTGTAGTGACGATGACGCTGAACCCAGTGTGCCTTGTTTTTACCGGCCTCATGTGATAGTTTTCACCCTGTTTTCTGTTAATTAACAAGGCAACCTTTTCTTTGTTACTACTCCCTCCATTCCAAAATAGATGACTCAACTTTGTACTAACTTTAGTATAAAGTTGGGTCATCTATTTTGGAACGGAGGGAGTACTAGTGAATCTGAAATCATTCGGGGCAGACATAAAACATATCACTTCAACCCAATTATCGCAGCAACTACTTTAAAAGAAATTAGCTAGCTGCCCGTGCGTTGCACGGAACATCAAGATGCATTTGTATGAGTAGTTTATCTTGTGAGAGAAAAGGCTGAACGAGGGAAGGCCTTATTTGCGAACGTGGAGAGACGTGTGGGTATATTTTTGCAAAATTACCATAGTTTCTTTCCTATCCGTTAGATATAAATCCGACGTCCTATATTGCAGGATGGCACGCACACCATCATCACCAACTCTGTTTTCTACTCCCTCCGTCCGAAAATACTTGTCATCAAAATGGATAAAAATAGATGTATCTAAAACTAAAATACGTCTAAATACATTTCCTTTTATCCATTTTGATGACAAGTATTTCGACGGAGGAGTATTTGTCTTTAGAGATTTCAACAAGTGACTATGACCGGACCTTACCAACACACTCAAAAAGTAGTCCATAATTTTGATGTTACCCTCTTTTCTTGGCGGTGCAAAGGCCATCTGGATACCTCATAAATAAATCAAGGACAAATCTGACCCCTTCATGAAAAGACATACGTAGCAAAATGAGTGAATCTACACTCTAAAATATGTCTACATACACATCCGTATGTGGTAGTCCATTTGAAATCTGAAAAGACAAATATTTAGGAACGAATGGAGTATATATAAGAGTAGACATGGAGATATATCTCCATCATGGTCTACAACAAAAATGTGCTGGGCTGGTTAGCGCCGGATGCTCGCAACGCGATGACATGAGTTCGAATTCTGTCTTTTAACTTTAGATTTGTATATTATATATTACTCTACTTATTTAATATATACTTCTTTCGCTCTCAGATGACAAAGGGAACCCATAGAGTACTTAGAATATTAAGGATGGACTTGTTTCTTTTTAACTTTCTCATGCGAAGTTGTAGCCACCTCGCAAGTCACGTGTACACTGTACATGCAATTAACTTTTTATAGAGGGACAATCATACAGGCAATTAACTCAAATGGATTGGATGTCACTCTATTATTTCCAGCATAAAGAGCATCTCCAACGGCAGCCGGCAAATTTCCTCCCGCTTCCTTCCGCGGAGGACGACATCAAACGCCAGCGGCATACATTTTTACAACTCTAACCAACCAGATGAAATTCGTGCAAACACGGACTGATTTCATATAAGCATGAAGGATTTCGTATAAAAAAGCCGGATCTTCATATAAACATGATGGATTTCATTACATTTACATGAACTAAGAGGTGCCAATCCAGCTCTCTTGTATAATTAATACTCCCTCCATCCGGAAATACTTGTCCTAGAAATGGATATATCTAGACTTATTTTAGTTCTAAATGGCCACCATGATCCCTTTGTCTTCCTCATGTCCGCTAGACACTTGCGGGTCGACGAAGGTCCTCGGAAGAGACGGCAGCAAAGAAACCACCTGAATCCGGTCGTCGCCGGCGGCGGTGGCCTTCATGGGTCCCAAGTGGCGGCGGCCTCCCGTGTTCTACTTCTCCTCGATGATGGCGGCGACGGGAGAAGCTGGCCACCAACCGGTCGCTCTCCACGCACCAAGCTTCGCTCTGCCGCATGGCGCTGCCGCAGTAACGGGAGGCGCGCCACGAGACACGGGAGGCGCGGCCACCGCAGACACTGGTGGCGCGGTACGACGCGGCAGCGACGGCGCCCGTACCGGCGTGCTCGCCGCCGTGCGAGCGTGGAGCAACTCGCCACTCCTCATCGAGCTGAACTGGAGCGGCGAGTTGCTAAACCACGCGCTTGCTTGGGGCGGCAACTGGCTCCGTCGGGCCAAGCGAGGTTGGTGAAGCACCGAGCGGCCTCGCCCATATCCGGAGGGCTCGGCGGGCCACCCAGCCGGGTAATATGCCAGAGAACGGCTCATCGGAAGCCATCGGAAGGGTGGATAAAATGGTGAAGGAGGAGATGGGGGAGCGGCGGAGGGGTGCGATTCTTGCCCACCGCCATCGGCATCGTGTAAATAGAGGGCGGACGGTAGGAGCTTGGCGGCGTCCCGCCTCGCTTAAACTAAGGCGGACGGGAGGAGCTCGGCCGGTGTTGCGTTTAATTCGCCCGCCATGAACAGGACGTGTGGCGGAGTAGGATTCTCGGTTTGCATGCGGGTTTAACGGAGGGTTTAATGGAGGCGCCCGGGCGTGCAGCGGGCGGCGAGAAGATATTCGATTTGACAGCATTAATGAGCCGTCAAATCACAAAGGCCCTGCCTCTCGTGAAACCGACCGAGCTAGACTGCCCCGTCCTCTAGCCTTTTAAAAAATGTATATACTCCACTTTTGTACAGTAGTAGTATCGATGGATTGCGCCATGGAGCAAAACTTGAAATAAAAAAAGGTGGTACATATAGAGAGCGCTCGTGAACTATGTGTCATACATGGCAATAAATAGAGTACTACATGATACTTATATGATACATGGCGCATGAGTACTAAGTGTTATTAATACAGTTTTGCTAGAACTCATCTAGATGAGATATAATTTGGTCTCATTCATCTTTTATAGCCATTGGATGTGATACTATAAGATGCGTGTGTGCTGACATGGGTTGTATTTGTTCTTGTGCAACGAACTGACCACTGCATGTCATGTTTGATAGTCTCAAGTGATTAAAAGGATACAAGGCCCACATCTCTTCTTGGTTGATTCCTCTATTTATGTCAAAAAATAAGAAACAACGTGAGAGTTAATGTACCACGCCTATGTGTTAGACTAGCCACAATGGTGAGTAACATACACTAGTAACATACACATATGCCTAGACTATGTTACTACCTTCATAGTGGGTACTACCTCCGTCCTGGTTTATAGGTCCCTTTTATAGTTTGTGCCAAATTTTGACTAAAGATTTAACTAACAAAATGTTAATGCATGTCAAGAAAAATTATCTCATTGGATTCGTCTTTGAACATAGTTTTGAAAAATATAATGTTTGGTGACATGCGTGAACATTTCTTAGTTTAATCTATGGTCAAAATTTGGCACGAAATACAATGGGGACCAAAATTTGGCATCACTGTAACTAGTACTCTATCCGTCAATTTATAAGTTGTGCTTACCTTTTCCATCAACTTCGTGCAACGCGCGGGCATCTTGCTAGAAACACTAGATTATGTCTATATAATCCGTATGTGATAGTCCATTTGAAATCTCAAAAAGACAAATATTTAGGTACGGAGGGAGTAATATGTTAGGAGTATATCAAAACAATAGTGATTTCTTTCAAGTTTGTGAACAAATACAACTATTCTACTACTTTGGATCCGTCGCAACGCACGGGCACATTGCTAGTAAAAGGAAAAGGCCTGCCATGTTCGCGTCGCACCCCCACACGCTCGGGAATCGGGAGTACAACACGGCCCGTCCGGCACGACACATAGCTTAGGGAAGGTGTGTTGCCTAGAAGTGGCGGAGCTTGAAGCAAAACGTTGGGCGTGCCAGTCTAGCCAGGCTATAGAAATTACCCTTGCGTTGACGTTCCATGCCTCAAAACTGGATGTACAACTACGAAAATCCTGCTAGGTTGGGCGGGCCAGGGCAGGTGTTGGCCCTCACGTAGCTCCGCCCCTGTGCCTAGCATTTTCACTTTCATGTGGGACCGCCCGTTGAGCATGCCGACACCCCGCCCGCCGCCGGGTTAGAAAACAGAAACAAGGGGAAGATTTAGCTGTAGCACGGAAGCCAAGAAATTTTGTGTCAGACGGGGCTCGTTGATAGAGTAGGAGCATTCCGTATTAGTACCACTCCTACCAAGTTTGTACTCCTAATACTATTATATTACTAGTACTACCACTATACAACTAGTAGATACGTGCACGGCACAACATCGTAGGAACACAAAATGGGAAGATCTTGTTTTGGGTGATTTATCTTTTTTTCAATCAACGTAGTATGAATAATATGATGTGGGGGGCACCCATGAAGCTTATGTGGCTTGGTTGCATGGCTACGGAAGATTAGAGAAAAATAAATAGATAATGTGTTTAGAGTGCACTCCACTAAATAGATATACTTTGGATCCGTTGCAATGGACCGGCACATCTATATCTATACCCCCTATATAGTGTGTGAAAAACTTTGAAAGTTGGTCGTTGGATGAAGCCAATCCTATGGTACAAAGATGGCAAATCCGAGCACTACTGGCCATTGGATATCATCCACCAGATTCTGCCACATGTATAATCTAGAAGACTCCATGGTTGAACTTAATTCATGACTAAATTTGCCACAACTAAGCTCGTGCAAAGTTATTAATAAGTTCTTCAAAATGAGAGCCACAAGTTGGCAAGCCTAAGGGAATCTTGCCACATTTTTGTGTGTATGTCATGTGGGGCCAGTGTGGCTTGCCTAAGGTGTGGCTTGAACAAAACACTCACCTAAGTTAATCAAACTTGCCTAACCTTACATTCCACAAAATTTTGCCACAAGTTGGCAAGCCTAAGGGAATCTTGCCACATTTTTTGTGTGTATGTCATGTGGGGACAGTGTGGCTTGCCTAAGGTGTGGCTTGAACAAAACACTCACCTAAGTTAACCAAACTTGCCTAACCTTACATTCCACCAAATTTTGCCACAAGTTGGCAAGCCTAAGGGAATCTTGCCACATTTTTGTGTGTATGTCATGTGGGGCCAAGTGGCTTGCCTAAGGTGTGGCTTGAACCAAACACTCACCTAAGTTAATCAAACTTTCCTAACCTTACATTCCACCAAATTTTGCCACAAGTTGGCAAGCCTAAGGAATCTTGCCACATTTTTGTGTGTATGTCATGTGGGGCAAGTGTGGCTTGCCCAAGGTGTGGCTTGAACCAAACACTCACCTAAGTTAATCAAACTTACCTAACCTTACATTCCACCAAATTTTGCCACAAGTTGGCAAGCCTAAGGAATCTTGCCACATTTTTGTGTGTATGTCATGTGGGGCCAGTGTGGCTTGCCTAAGGTGTGACTTGAACCAAACACTCACCTAAGTTAATCAAACTTGCCTAACCTTACATTCCACCAAATTTTGCCACATGTTAGAATCCGAAAACTACACATGTAGAAGCATAATGCACAAACCACTGAATCTCATGCTTGCAATGCATGTGTACCTTCCTACTAGTACTAGTAGTAGTAAAAACAAATTCCAGTTTTGGCACGAGCTCAGATCTGCGGGAGCACCACAAGGCCTGCCGCAGAGTTACATTTTCCTCTCGGGGCCCACGGACCGAACTTCGATGGGCTTAGTGCCCGGCCTATGAGTCAATGACATGTGGGCCTTAAATGCGGCTGGCCCACATGTCATTCTCATGGTGGTGGCGTGGTTCGCGACTCACTCATTCGAGATGAACCGGCCGGTGGTGGCGTGGCCATGGCGAGTGTACCACAGCTGGGCGTTGGGGCGTTACGAGGCGTAGATGGCCACACCGGGGGATTTAACAATCCTACCATTTCATCATCGACATGTGGGACCCATAAGCGTGGGTCCCACCTGTCAGCGAAGGAAAGGCAGGGCAAGGCAGTGATAGCCACGTCAGAGGATCCATGTCCACGTCGGGGGATGTCTTGCCGTGGGTTGGAGTGGCGTCGTGGGAATCACGTGTGGGTCTGGCAGTGGTAGAAACAAGAAACGTGATGGTCGCCGTGGTTCAACTTCCATGGACAAGCTGTCATGTCTGCTGACACATGTATATCAAAACTAGAGTGTTTATATTTCAAGCACGTGAACAAGTATTATTCTACTAGTTTGGATCCATTGCAACGCACGGGCCAGCACATTGGTAGTAGTAGTGTCCATCTCTATCTCTAGAGGCCTTCCCTCGTTCATCCTTTTCTCTCACAAGATAAACTACTCATACAAATGCATCTTGATCTTTCGTGGAACGAACGAGGATGTTTCCTTGGGGGTCTCTCCAGCGCGGCGTGGCCGTAGTTGCAAGTTGACGCCCCTTGAGATGCCGACGTCGAGGGGCACTTGGATTTCCTCCGACGAGCAGGTAAGATGAGTTTGATCACGTAGTAAATGCATTCTAAAGACTACTTCCGTGTCCATTTCCTAATTCTCCCCCTGCCCACTGTTTCACAGGCTAGGCTCGGTGCGAGTGGATATTGGCTTGCATATGTACGGGAGGGTACCAACATCAATTTGTACAACATTTACAATGGTGACACCGTTCCCGTAGAACCTCTGTCCAACATTGGGATCAGCCATGCAACGGGCCACCGCATGAATTGGTACGATGGAACCACGGTGATATTGAATAAAAAGTAGCACGAACCTTGCACATGGCGGTCAAAGGCGGACCATGCTGTCTGCGGCCGATTTGTTGCCGTATGAGTAGGAAGACGCTGTGCTCCTTTCTAACCGCATCTTCGCGGTGACAAACCAGGGGACTTATTTTGTATGGGACACATCCTACGATATACTCCCTCTCTCCCACTTTATTTGTTTTGAATCTTTTCGTTTTATAAGTTTCAAATTCAAATTTAGAGCTCCCCATCACATGTTGAGATTACAATGTCCATTAAATCGTTGCGTGCATGTATAGTAAATAAACAAATCTCGAGTTTGGCACGAGTTCGTGCTGCGGGAGCACCACAAGCCCTGGCGCAGGAGTTACATTTCCCTCTTAGGGCCGTCGGGACTGAGCTTCAGCGCCTTACTACAACTACCTTTGAGTCAATAATATGTGGACCCGATAGGTGACTGGTCCACATGTAATGCTCCCGAAGGCAGAGGGGCAGTGGGGCCAAGAGGGGTGAGCCGCAGGTCAGGGGACGTGTGGTTTCATGGCTTCGAGCGGCGTCGTGGGAATCGCGGGTGGCTGTGGTAGAAACTTGATGCTCGCCGCATTTTAGGTGGCCCACATGTCATGCACACAAAGGTAGAGGGGCGGTGCGGCCGAGAGGGGTGAGGCACACGTCGGGGGGCGTGGTGCCGTGGGTTGGAGAGGCGTCGTGGGATCGCGAGATGAAACGTGATGGTCGCCGTAGTTGAACTTCCATGGACAAGCTGTCATGTCTACGGACACATGCACTATATACCGATCACTGGAAGGAGTAGCAGAGAAAGCTATATATGCGGATAAATAGTTCCTTATAGTCAAGCGGACCCATGCTACTACTCTATTCCAAAGACATGCACACCATCGAAATAGTCCATCTATATCAATATACACTGAGAGGGAATAAATTTTTTACAAGAGAGGAAATAGTTCATCCATCCATAATGCCCTCCTGCTGGTGCAGCGTTTTCTTCTCCTCCTCCTTCTTCTTCTTCTTCTTCTTCTTCTTCTTCTTCTTCCTCTTCTTCTTCTTCTTGTTCTCATTCTCTGTGGGAGACGGCTTCACAACAAGCTCTTTGGACCTTGCAGCTATCTCGAAACTCACACGGGCATCGAGGGCAGCATATTTTATCCGCTCGTACGTCAAGGGATAATTCTCCCATCCATACGACCTTAATGCCACCGTCTCGTCACCCTTCTGAAGATATTTACCGAGCACAAAATTTGGTACGTCGAATAGAGATGGTGTCTGTTTAGCACAATCTTCTACAGGAATTTTGATTCTGGGTTGTAGGTCAGCGATGCTTTTCAAATCAAGGTTGTACGGCTCCAGCTTCTGTTTGTCCCCTTCGATGGTTGCCCCACAGAAGTATACGTCCTCCCGAGACAAGAAATCGTGAAGCTCACCTAGTATGGAGGGCGAGTGTATGATGTGGTACACCAAAACATCATCTTCGAGGCGCAGCTGAAGGACGGCGACGCGCTGGATCTTCCCAGGGGCACGCTCCGTGTACTCTGCGTCGAGACTGGTGACCCTCATCTCTACCTTTTTGAGGGAGTTGGATACATTGTTGATCCACTGCCGAAGAACCCTTGGGTGGACGGTGATGGTGGCAATTATGCGCATCGAGCCTTCGAGGAGGACATGTTGGACGCTAAAAACCTGCATCTCGATCTCTTTCGCCATTTGGAACCGCTGGAACGGAGGGCTATGGTTTGGAGAATTAGGATTAGATGGCTAGTCTAACTGAAGTAGTAGATGATTATTTAATGAGGTTAAAACAATGTGAACGCAGTGGGGTTTGGATGCAAATGAAGACGAAGGGGAGGTGAAGAAGCCGAGGCGAATCGATTCCCGATGGAGAAGTAAATGGGAGAAGTGGCGTGCAGGCAGTTGATTAGACGGCTAGGTAGACTAAACGAAAAGGCTATGCGGGTAGACTGAGGAGTCGTATCAGTTCGTGTACGTGCCCATCCTTCCTGATAGGTGGGACCTATGCAAACAGATAAAAAAATGTGTCGTAGCTTTTTTTGAGCCCGTGAGTGGAAGACACAACATTCTTTGGTTAAGGAATACTCCCTCCGTTTAGGTGAGTATAAGTCACCTTATGAAAATCAGTGTCGGTGTAAAAACCGGTGGATCTCGGGTAGGGGGTCCCGAACTGTGCGTCTAGGCGGATGGTAACAGGAGACAAGGGACACGATGTTTTTGCCCAGGTTCGGGCCCTCTCGATGGAGGTACCCTACTCCTGCTTGATTAATATTGATGATATGGGTAGTACAAGAGTAGATCTACCACGAGATCAAGGAGGCTAAACCCTAGAAGCTAGCCTATGGTATGATTGTTGTTCGTCCTACGGACTAAAACCCTCCGGTTTATATAGACACCAGATAGGTTAGGGTTACACATAGTCGGTTACAATGGTAGGAGATCTACATATCCGTATTGCCAAGCTTGCCTTCCACGCCAAGGAAAGTCCCATCCGGACACGGGACGAAGTCTTCAATCTTTTATCTTCATAGTCTTGGAGTCCGCCGTGATGATAGTTCGCTATCCGGACACCCCTAGTCCAGACTCCTCAAGAGCCTCTGAACCAGGCTTCAATGGCGACGAGTCCGACGCGCATATTGTCTTCGGCATTGCAAGGCGGGTTCCTCCTTCGAATACTTCATAGAAGGTTTTGAACACAAGGATAGTGTCCGGCTCTGCAAAACAAGTTCCACATACCACCGTAGAGAGAATAACTTTTGCACGTATCTGTTGACGATTCCGCCAAGTGACATCACACTACGGCCAGGCCTTTATATGAATTGTTTTTACCGCTCCACCTTAGCGCTTAGCGAGGCGGTTTCTTGGCACGCCTTATCAAAGCATAGATCGTGCCCCTTATTCCGTGATTATCATCAATACGGACATGGGTAACCCATCCGCGCCATTGATTACGGCGCTTGGGAGATAAGCGAGTTTTACCAGGCTGGTGGGGGACGCATAGCTTCGTCCGTCCATATAAGGGGATAAGGATCCACCTTTTCACCTATGCCTTCTTCCTCCTTTGCTCATCCATCTTCACGCACTCGAGCTCCAGCGCCCAAGTCCGCACATCCCACCTCAACATTCTCCAACTATGTCCGGAGCGGGAGGCAGGTGGATGGCCTCCTCCGTCACGGAGGGGCACATCACAAAGCTGCGGGAGGCCAGATACTTGTCCAGCAACATCGCACACAGGCTGCCCGACGCGGGGCAGCTCATTCCAACCCCCAGGCCGCATGAGAGGGTGGTGTTTCTCCCCCACTTCCTCCGCGGACTAGGTTTTCCACTTCACCCATTTGTCCGGGGGCTCTTGTTCTACTACGGCCTGGACTTCCACGACCTGGCCCCGAATTTCATCCTCAACATCTCGGCGCTCATCGTGGGTGTGCGAGGCCTTCCTCTGCATCCAACCCCACTTCGCTTATGGCTGAAGATCTTCAATGTCGGGCAAGGTAGTGGGCGGCCGCTGCCGGAGTGCGGAGGTGCCATGGTTGGCAAGATGGCCAAAGTCCTATGGCTCGAGGGCTCCTTCGTGGAGACAATAAAGGGGTGGCAATCGGGTGGTTCTATATCACCGAGCCGCGACTCCAAATGGGCGGCGGCCCCAATTCAGATCTGGCTTCCCCACACGGCTCTCGCCATGGAAAGAGACGGACCGACATGGGGAATTCGATGAGCTATCCGGACTCCAAACATGCGTCCAAACCTGGTGGACAAGAATCTCGTGCTTGTCAACGTAATCCGTGTGATGCTCATCCGCCGGATGCTCCCATGCCAACAACGGGCCTTCAAATTGTGGGAGTTCGATCCGCACAAAGACCCAACTCGACAAGGCTCTTTGACACTACGCACGAAGATGACTGGAAGGTGCTGTTCAAGGGCGCCGAGGCTCTCACATCTGCTATCGAAGATCGCGGATTCAGCTCGCAGCGCCAAGCCAGCGAGGTGAGTTATTTTACCCTTTATGGGACTCTTTTTCATAATTTGACTCTATGCGGATCTAAAACTCCCTAACCTTTAACAGACTGGTTGAAGACGCCCGGACAGGTTAACTGTCCGGCCCTTTGCCGAAGACCCAGCGGACGCCTCGATTGACGGAAGCTGCTGGCTCCGCACCTCATGTGGTGCCGAGAAGAAGGCCAAGAAGGAGGAACCGAACTCAAGGAGCTCCCGACGCCAGTGCTTGCGATTCTGAAGCGTAATCTTCTCCCGAGAACGAGGAGGAGGAAAGAAGCCTCTCCCCAGTGGGAGGAGAGGAAAAGGAAGGACGCCTAACCGGGAAGGCCGGAGGGTCCAAGAAGGGAAGAACCCTTCCTCCGGACTTCTCCACCAACATTGACAACGACGAGGAGGATTGGCCAACAAGGGCCAAGCCCCTGGCGAGATCGTAAGTGTCCGGATACCCATGGCTTTTTATTGCATAGTGTTCTCTAATACCGAACAATCATGCAGCCCGCCCAAGAGTGAGTTCGCCGCCACGAAAGGGTCCTCGGGTTCATCGGAAATGGAGAGTACTTCACTTCCGCCGCCTCATCGCCTCACGCTGCGGACGACGCCGAGGTGGCGCCCCAATGGGGGCCTGGTCAAGAGGAGGTGGCGCAGGAGGCGCCGCAAGGCAACCTCCCGGACTCAAGGCGCGTGGGGGGCGAGACCCCTAGGGGCTCTATGCCCACCTCGTCCCGACTCCATGCCGAACCTTCAGCGGTTCCGAGTCCGGCAAGCGGTCCTTCATAAGAAGGGTAAGACGCCGTGTCTTCCGGCCCAACCGGAGGCACTGGATAGCATCGAGGCGCTTAACAGCGCCTCCATTGAGGAGGAGCACCGCACTGCTATGAGTGCGGTGATCCGGACAATTCAGTCCGCCAAGAGCGGGCCGACTGAAGCCTGCACCAGCCTTCTAACAGCTTTGAGGTGAGTTCGAATATGTAAAAATATTACCGCATAGACAAGAGTTCTCGATGCTTAGTTCGTGTTCGTAAAGAAAAGCCGACTAAGGATCTAAAAGATATACGCAGGAGTCTAACATAAGTATGTCAATATGGGAACGCAGGCTGCACTATCGACCTCTGCCAGACCGATCATGGAGGTCAATGTATTGAAGCAGAGCCTCGAGCGGTCCGAGAACGAGCTCGGCCTTGCCAAGAAGCAGATCGAGGACAAGGAAGGTAAGTAATACCTTATTAAAGAAATACCTTATAGAAAGGTTTCGCCATGTAAAAAATAACAGAATATCATGTATACGCAGGGCCACGAACGAGGTGGCGACCACAAGGAAGTGGTGTCCGTGGTCGAAGCGGCTGCGGCATGCGGAGCGCACCGAGCGAGAGAAGGGGAGGCGAGCTGGCGGAGGTGCGGCAAGAGCTCCAGCCTCTCGTGAAAAACACGAGGGTTTGGAGCGTGACTCAAGAACCAAGAGTCCGAGCTTGCCTCGCTCTTGAGAGTGCCAAAGTCTGCAAGGCCGAGGCCCAAAAAGCCTCCAAGAAATTGAATCATTAAAGAAGATAGCGGCGGTAAGGCATTCTTTATGCAAAGTAAGCATGTGAAAGTGAATTACCTATTACTTACCCGGATTCGGAGCTCTCCAGGAGCATTCGCAGATCTGCCCTGTAGTGTGTCTGATGCTGCCGCATTCTACCGCGCCAAGGAGGGGAGCTCAACGGAGAAGGTGTTCGGTCTCAATATGCCGAGGCCGGACATCCGGCGCCTTTGCGACCAGCTGAAGCAGCTGGTCGAGCTCCACAAGGTCGCCGAACAGGCCATGAAGGGCCTCATAGTTCGGCTGTGGCCATTGGAAGCCATGACTGGGAGCTACTTTGGGCTAGTGCGACGGCTGGTGGACGCCTGTCCACTGATTGAAGTCATCAAGCGCTCCGTCTGCATTGAAAGTGTCCGTTGGGCCCTTGCCTGTGCTAAAGTGCACTGGGGAAAGTTGGATGCGGAGAAGCTTGTGACGGACGGGCCACCGAAGGGCAAGGAGCATCGCACACCCGAAATGTACTATGAGGGCCTCCTGAAGGGTGCCCGCCGAATAGCGGATGAGTGCTCCAAAGATGTGATTTTTGAATAGACTCGCATTTGTTATCCTGTACGCTGAAAACTTGTTCATATGCGCTAAGCAACGCTTGTTAATTTAAAATATTACCTTCAGGCGGCCGCTTATCAAATTTGAGAGATGGCAAGTCGTTGGCTTCAACCCCATGCCACGAAAGTGCTGGGGTGTTCGGGATAAACTTGAGCACTCTTGTTCCCATTCTTGGGTCCATCTAGGGAGGCGCTCAACGCAACGAACAAGGCAACCGAACTTATAATGCTTGAACACTCTCACTTAGCCATAGAATTCTATAATTTTAAATTTTGTCGAAGCCCCTAGTATTCGGAAGACCGAGTTCGGGGTGCTATCCACGCCTTGGCCGGACAATTCCGGTTCCTCGCTCTAAGCGGCATAAGTCTTTAGGGACCCGAAAAAACCTCTCGAACAGCGATCGCTCTCGCCTCTATCATGACGGCCAGTTTTAGCTTTCAGACCGAGGTGCTCAACCCAGCTCAACCGGGGCACAATCGCAGTGGTTCTCCTAGTGCTACCTTAGCCGATATAACGGAACGTAAGGTACCAAAACATAGGAGCCGGGCAAACCCAACTATTGACCCAAGACATGATTCGGAGCCGATGCATATAATGCTATAAGTTCGGGGTGCCGCACTTGTGAAAGTGTTCGGACTTATCACACCATACTTTTGGGGTACTTGAGCCCCTGGTGTATTGGCCGTACCAAAGTGTACGGGTGCAACATGTCATGAAATGAATATATATATAGATAAAGAAAGGAATGCAATAAAAGGCAAAAGCTATGTATTGTTTATTCAAAAAGGTACTGCAATGAAGTCAGAACAATACAAATAGTACGATAAGCAAGGGATGGGACTATCTAACATGTCCTCTCCAGGGTAAGCTATGGGATGGTATGTAAAACAGGTATAATGCTCATAATAGGGACCACCAACACTCGACGTGGCTTTCGCTTCCCCGGCTGTTGCATCGTGAGTTCGGCGATTCTAGTGCGGACAGACTTCGGAAAACAGAGTCCCGAAAGTAAGAAAAGGAAGAAAAAGAAAAAGAAAAGAATGACACAATCGGGAGCCCCTGGTGCGGTTGAGCCGCATTCCGGGTGTGCCGTGGTCGTGCCCCTCCCCTTATGCCCATGGTATCTCCAGAGCGTAGTTATGTACGCGTAGTACTGGCTTCACAATTTCCCGAGGGCTGGGGTTGGGACCGGATTGCTACGCGTGCTTGAATCGTGCCAGGCGGTCTTGTTGTAGGTTACTCCGGGCGCGCTTGACAGTGTCCGGACGCTTAGTGGCCGGACTCGAGAATTGCTGTGAGGGGCTGCTTTGCACCTCCAACGCGAGGGCCGCCGTGTGCTCCTCCGTTCCGAGAGAGCGTTCGGTGTTTCCATTGACCGTGATTACTCCTCGAGGGCCTGGCATCTTGAGCTTGAGGTATGCGTAGTGCGGCACCGCATTGAACTTTGCAAATGCGGTTCGTCCGAGCAAAGCATGATAGCCGCCATGAACGGGACGATGTCAAGATTAACTCTTCGCTCGGAAGTTATCCGGGATCCAAGACCACTTCGAGTGTAATCGAGCTCAAAAATTGGCCTCTACGCCGTATGACGCCTTTAAAGGTCGTCTTTGTAGGTTTAATCTTGAGGGTCTATGCCCATTTTACGCACTATATCCTGATAAAGCAGGTTCAGGATGCTACCGCCGTCCATCAGGACTCTGGTGAGGTGAAATCCGTCAATAATTGGGTCAAGGACCAATGCGGCGAAACCGCCGTGACAGATGCTATTGGGGTGGTCCCTTCGATCGAAGGTGATCGGCAGAAGACCATGGGTTGAACTTGGGCGACCGCTCCATCGCATATACGTCCCTTAGTGCGCGCTTCCGCTCCCTTTTGGGTATGTGGGTTGCGTATATCATGTTCACCGTCCGCACTTGTGTGGGAAAGTCCTTCTGTCCTCTATTGTTCGGCGGCCGGGGCACTTCCTCGTCATCGCTATGCAGCCCCTTGTCATTGAGTTCGACACTTAACTTGCCTCCTTGCTTGAACACCCAACAATCCCTGTTGGTGTGATTGGCTGGTTTTTCGGGGGTGCCATGTATCTGGCACAAGTGATCGAGTATTCGGTCCAAGTTGGACGGGCCCTGGGTATTTCTTTTGAATGGCTTCTTCCGCTAACCGGGTTTAGAGCCTCTGAATCCAGCATTGACGGTCGTATCTTCAGCATTATCGCCGTTAATGCGACGCTTGTTCTTGTTGCGACGCGACCTGCCATTGCTGTCCTTGGTATCCGAACTATCGTGGTGTTTGGACAAGTTGTTGCTTCGAGCTAGCTAATCGTCCTCTCCCGCACAAAAGCGGTCATGAGTGTTGTGAGGGCTGCCATGGATTTCGCTTTTCCGCCCTAGGTGCCGGGCAAGCCATTCAATCACGGATGTTATGTTTGAAGGCTGCAAGGGCCTCTCGATCCGGACAGTCAATGATTTGATTTTTCTTTGTTAGGAACCGTGTCCAGAATTGTCTGGCCGATTCTTCTGGCTGCTGAGGTCATCGGCGTCTAGTGGTCGCACATATGTGCCCTGGAAGTTATCAAGGAATGCGGCTTCCGTGTCTTCCCAACAACCAATTGATTCTCGCGGCAAGCTGTTGAGCCAATGCCGAGCTGGTCCTTTAAGCTTGAGTGGGAGGTATTTGATGGCATGTAGATCATCACCGTGGGCCATGTGGATATGGAGGAGATAGTCCTCGATCCGCATCACGGATCTGTGGTACCATCGTATGATTCGATGTTTACAGGTTTGAAACCCTCGGGATTTGATGATCCATTACTTCATCTCGTGAAGCATAGTGGGCGGCGGGCGCCTCAGATTGGGCTATATCACGACGTAGCTCATATGAGCTTTGTTCATCGTGGTTCGCCCGCCGGTTTGTCAGATCCGGGCGACGGTAATCATCCCGAGTCGTTGGGCCCACGCGATCCGTAGATCGATCTTGTATGTTTTGCCTTATCCTCCAATATATCTCGCAAGTCCGGCGCGCTTTCCGCTCCTTGGTACTTTTTGAGCGGCGCCGGGTGTGGCTTGAGCGGAGGGCCGAGAGGTTTCTCCGTCGCCACGGGTGCCCGGTCTGCCATGTCGTGCGCCGGTGACTTGGGTGCTTCCTCCTCCGATCGAGGCAACGGCCTGCATTTGGGGTAGCTTTTGGAGGGCGCTCGAGTTCATACTCTTCGCTGCAAGGACTTCATCCATCCGCCGCCTAGCAGGTCTTGGTCAGCTCTAAGTTGTTGCTGCTTTTTCTTGAGGCTGCTTGCCGTGGCTATAAGCCTGCGCTTGAAACGCCCTGCTCGGTGGGATCCTCGTGCACGACAAATTCGTCATCGCCGAGGCTTGCCTCATCTTCGGAGGGAGGCGATAATTATCGCCCTCGACCTCTCTTTCTCGCCGACCGTCAGGCGGACTTGCTTCTCCCTCCTCCCGCGCCGAGTCCCGCCGGAGGGGTTGTTTTCAACCGTCCGGTGTTATTATCTCCAGCGTGCGGAATCACCGCTTTTGCTGTGGCGGGATTTAGAGCGGCGCCACCGACGCCGGCACTTTGGTTGCTTCTTGAGGGGTCATCCTCCGTTGTTCCATCGCCGCTCCCATCTTTTGGGATGTCCACCATGTATATGTCGATGACGAGGTGGCCTTCCAGCCCTCGTAGGCGCTGGTCTTGGTCGTCTCCGCATCGCCGTCCATGCCGCCGATGTCTTCGGAGTCGAAGTCGAGCATGTCGGTTAAATCATCGGCAGTGGCTACAAAGTGGGTGGTGGGTGGGCGTTGAATTTCTTCGCCGTCCGTATCTCAACCTTCCCGTCCGTAGTCCGCCAGGGCTCTCGGATAAAGAGAGAGACTTTAGTGAATTCAGGATGTCGACAAAGGGCGAGTCTTTGAAAGACGCCCGCGCAAAGAACTCCATGACCGGCGCCCAATCGGATTCGATTGGCGGGCGCGAGGATTCGGAGTCCGAGACGAGTCCGCACCACGAGTCAAGGTCTTCGCAAAGGACAGGGATGGAGTTCGCTCAATCACCGAGAGATCGTAGCCCCGAGGCGGTGTCCAACCACTCGCCCTCGATCGGGGAATCCGCCCGGATTAAGGGTCGGAGCGGATGTCGGTGCGGCCTCCGTGGCAATCGCTCGCGGCAGAGCTAGATCATACCCATCGAGATAGTGTGGCACGCTCGCTGTGGCTCGAATCCGTCAAGATCAAGTCTCCGCGACATCGGCCGATAGTTCAAACTTCCAAATCTGACCGATGGCGGGGCGAAGCTTTCGATCTGCTCTAGATGGCCAGCTTAATTGGCCCGCAGCAAAAGCCGCCGGATACGAAGATCTGTCAGGGAGAAAAGTCTCACCTGGACTGCATCGTTGTTGATGATTGAAGGAGCCATCAGGCCTATCGGTGACGACAGTAGGAACTCTCAATGAAAGCACCAATGTCGGTGTCAAACCGGCGGATCTCGGTAGGGGGTCCCGAATCAAGCGCCTAGGCGGATGGTAACAGGAGATAAGGGACACGATGTTTTACCCCGTTCGGGCCCTCTCGATGGAGGTAATACCCTACCCCGCTTGATTAATATTGATGATATGGGTAGTACAAGAGTAGTTCTACCACGAGATCAAGGAGGCTAAACCCTAGAAGCTAGCCTATGGTATGATTGTTGTTCGTCCTACGGACTAAAACCCTCCTGTTTATATAGATACCGGATAGGTTAGGGTTACACAGAGTCGGTTACAATGGTAGGAGATCTACATATCCGTATCGCCAAGCTTGCCTTCCACGCCAAGGAAAGTCCCATCCGGACATGGGACGAAGTCTTCAATCTTGTATCTTCATAGTCTTGGAGTCCGGCCGTGATGATAGTTCGGCTATCCGGACACCCTCTAGTCCAGGACTCCCTCAATCAGGTTTTCCCAAAACCTTTAGGCGTGGAGCATTAACTTCCTGCTCGATCCCCTCCCAGCTTCGTTAGCCAGCATTCTCTTCCTCTGCTGCCGCGTTCTACTTTTCCATTTTTTCCTCTTCTCAAGTGTGGAACGATCTGCATGCCATCCTTGATGCACCAGAACGACCACTGCATGCATCGCGGCTGGCCGTTGATTGGGCATGCACGAGAATTTGGTTTTGCTCGCAATATGGATGATACCTGAACGATGAAGTGAACAGGCATGCTAGCACGGGAGACCTATTTCCGATATACAATACTGGAGTACTCATGTTCCTACTACTACTACTACTAGTAGTAGTACAACTGTGGTACACTTGATGGTCAAAATACTATTCATCCGGTCCTCACAGTGAAGTGACAACACCCTCACGCCGACACTAGTCCAGCGAGGCGGCGTGTTCGGTTACCAAAGTCAGCCTCACCACATGCATCGCGGCAGTCTGTCACCGCCACAGATAGCACATTGGCGCCTCGCCTCGCCTCCCTCTCCGCTCCCATAGCACCACTCCATCTCCATCTCCTTCTCCGCCTCCATCTCACTGTGTTTCGTGTACCGTCGCCTCACTCGCCTCCCCCAGCACCACTATTCCTCACTAGCCGCTCTAGCACCGACATCGTTCTCCCCGTAAATCAAGCCCCTTCCAATCTCCACCATGGCGAACGCGAACCGCAGAAGATCCATATGAGCCGCGATTGGAGCAATCTCCCCAGTGACATCCTTGACCTCTGTTGTTCGTGTATGGATATGTTGACCGCCTTGCGGCTGGTTGCATGCTCGAGGGACATGCACACGGCCATCATCGAAGTGAGGCCTAAGCTTTTCAAGACACCCTGCTTGCTGCTATCTGGTCTTGCGAGATTGGCTCACCATGATACGGAGGCGTGCATGATGCCCCTCGACTTCAATCCAATCTCCATTAGCCGAAACTTCTTTTCAGGTATGTAGTGTGTCGCCGTACATCATTTCCCTCGACATCGATCCGATCACCATCACCTGAAACTTCTTGGCAGGTATGTACTGGGTTGGCATGAACTCCCACTGGATGGCTGCCTTTAGATAAGACGGTAAAAAGTTGGTGCTCGTGAACTTCCAGACCTCCCATGAGATTATCCTTCCTCCGTTGGATTATATAGATTATTACCATCGCGTCCAAGTCATCTAGATTACTACGCCAGTTGGACGGACCTTGTTTTGCGTAAGATTGTAATCATGGTACCCACACGACATGCGATTACGCAGACTTCAAGCTAATTGCCTTGTTCGACCGCTGACTCGCCTATCTTTACGCCGGTGCCTTTTTAGCTGGAGACAACTCGCTCGCAGTGGATCATCGCCAAAGCTGATACACACTTCTGTGATGCTATTGAACACAATGGCATCATCTACGCGATCGGCAATGCAGATGGCACCATGTATTGCTGGGACGGCGCGTGTAAGCTACTTCCGTCTCATGTTAATGATGACGCCATGACACTGTTTGAACTTTTTTTGATGATTGGCATATCCCTGTTTGAGCAGAATTTGAGTAGAACTATGGCAATATATTAGAGACGCCGTAAATTAGCTATATTTGGAATGAGTTAATTCATGCGATTGTAACCATGTCATTACAACAAATTTGTACCCTGAATAATCAAACGGTTAGGAATATATGGATATTATCCTTATTTTACAGTAATCTATATACTACTACTAAATATGAGTGTGTATCAATAGCCATGTTAGTTTCCTCATTTTCATGATGTAGAAACATGCACCACACTGTTGGTTTCATCTAACCATACATTAGGGAAGTAAATGTGCATATGGAGAACTCTATATTTGGAAGTAGTTAAATCCTGCAATGCTTACCATGTGTACATACCTATATTCGCCCTTTAACAATCAATGAATAGAATAATATTCTCACAAAAATTTTGCCCACAAAACACAAGTATATAACAATGCATGGTCTGTTAGTTACCTTGAAGAATTTGTTTGTGAGGACAGAACATGATTACATAACATGCATGACATGGTAGTTTCCTGTGAAGAATCGATTGCGAGATAACATGAGTATAACCATGCATGGCACTTCTATATTTTCAACCCAGATACATTTCCTGTATTTTCCTCCCAGTTCAACAGGGGCATATCAATGCTGTTTCTTGCATTATCCTACTCATACTCCGAACAATGCTGATCTTACATTAACAATGCCTGTCCTTTTGATATGATGTAGTGTCCCTACGATTCCATCGCCTTTGTAATTACACCACGCTTGCCAAAAACAGGAAGCACAACTGGTTCCTCGCTTCGATCGAGACGACGGCAAAAGACTGATGATCATTCGGACACATGAGCCGAAAAGTTATATTGCAAAAACCCCATTGTATACAAGCACCGGTGTAATACGTGAGTATCCGGACAATGGCTATTACGCCTATGAGCAGGATACCAGCTTGTTGGGGCCTTTAGGATTTTTAGTTGGAGGCGGGTAAACAGCCTTGGTTCACACTCTCTGCTTCTCGGACTCAATTATCCGATTAACCAGAGATCACCGCTGACAAGTACCTTGATGGCGAGAGGCTCTGCTTGCTATGGAAAACTGTGTCTACACGGCGAGCCCTAGGAGTTCGGGAGCATACTCCCCGATTGTCAACGATACAGCTGCGGCCAAAATAAGGTGAGAATGACAAAGGCATCCAGATTAACTTTGATCCTTGGATGTCTCAATTCGACAAGCAGTGATGTGGTTCAAGCCTTCAGGTTGATAGGTAATTGGGCTGTTGCATCGAAGGGTGGAGTACCGTGTCTCCGGATCACCGTGTCGTGAAGCGGGCTGCAAATTATGATGGTGTTGGATCATCTCTTGAATGACTTTGTTTTCTTTGCTGCTGGTTCTGGATGGGTAGTTCTTTCTTTTGTTATGCATATTCCTTGTCATTTGGTCATTCTCGTCTATGTCACTCTTTCTATGTAATAGTTGCTTCTGTTTACAATGTCATTCTCGTCTAGATCACGAGAGTCTGAGCGCTGCAGATGGGTACGTTTTGGTGGTGTAGAAAGAATTCTTATGAACTATCATGTCTTGATGTTTATGTCAGTAGTAGTCACTAGTCAGTGTTTGAATGTTGTATATATCGTTGTTTCGAACTGTTTATTGTCTCGAACTACTAGTGGGCTAAATGAGGGCATCACCATTCTCCAGTGTTTAGAGTATATCTCCTTTTTTCAAGTTATATAATTTGAGCTCACTGTCTTTTCGATGATGTACACTTGTTTGGGCCAAGAGGTGTCGTTCAATATGGGCGAGTAGTAACGCAACGCCAAACAGGTCAATTATGACTCTCGGGCGGGCTCTCAAAAGATCCTGAAAAAGGCCGGGCTCTCCAAAATAGAAAGAATAAGGACTCTTAGGCCGACATGTGGGCGCCACGGTGTTTTCGCAGCGCTTGCGCCCGAGAGCATATTGGCGCGTGCTCGAAATTCATGCTACCTTTTCATCCCCGCCTCCGCCCTCCCCACCTCAGAATCTCGATTCCTACCCAGCTTCCCCAAATCCCTCCCGTTCTCCCTGTACTCAAGCGCACTATCATGTTGTTGGTCAACGCGGATCTCCGAGCCGGAGATCCCGAGGTCCGCCCCGCCTTCGTCGCTGCGTCTTTGTCGCTCAATAGTGGCATGGCGGCGCTTGATTTAACAGTTTGTCGCGGCGTGCTGATGGTAACCATCAACGACGACCGCCTCCCGCCTCGCTGGACGACCTTTTCAAAGCTCTTGGAATTGCGCACGGCATCCAAATAAGTGACTTGCTCGTCGAAGTCTGTCCGCCACCGGCTGATTTCTTCGTCAGGTTCCGACAACTTTCGACCGCAATCGTCTGTTCGAATCTTCCCGCATTTGTTCTGCGATGGCGCTACCGGTGAGCTTTGATCGGTGGCACCTGTGATGGGGCTCGGTGCCCTCGAGCTTGAGTTTTTAACAAAGCTTACCTTCCACGGCATGCCTCGACGTGCTTGGAACAGCGAGTCCATGAACGAGCTTATCAACAACCTTGATGTGAGCTCGTAAGTATGTTTGTTCCTCCGCATAGCTGGGCTCGGCGGTTATGGCATGGATGAAGAAGCCGCCCACCATACCGAAGGTGATTGGTGTTGAGATACCGTGCAGGAACCGGGTTGTACTATTCGTCGCCACCAAGGCCGCTCGAACCACGTTAGGGATGTACCAGACGAGTGTTCGTGCATGTGGAAGAAGTGGTCAATCCATCAATCGAAGTCCTGCCGCCCCGGTGGTGCTGTGGTCCGCGGACGACGCCCATTACAGAGTCAACATCGACTTTCCCGTGTTGCTCGGAACGATGGATGGCACATGGCCTACTCCATCGCGCGGCGGAGGCCACTGCTTCTTTGGGAGAAGAGGCAGGGCTGGCTGCCTGGATGTGCTCTAATTTGAGGTAACAACTGAATCTTGCCAGATAGTACTAGTTAAATCAGAGCTATGGGTCTGAAGCACTGATATGCCAGTACATTTGATTGTGACCTGTTCTAAGTTTGTACCTGAATTCTTTTTAGAAAGGGCTGTACATCAACTTAATGTGCTAGCAGAACTTATTGTGTTGTCTGTCTGTTTTCTTTGCACAACATTCAAGATATTTCCCCGTCATTTATAAAGACGATGAACCGTTATGTACGACTACGTTGGTTTCAACATAGCCCTTCCCGTAGCGATCCACTGCTTCCATCCTGATTGTGCCGTCTGCGTGAAATTTTTGTATGCAAGTTCAGTGTGCTATGATGTTCTATATGATTGTGTCAACTATATAAGTTTTTACTGAGCATCGACAATGCATATGGCTGAAAGATGTATTACGAGCATCGACCGATGGGTCTCTCTCTCTCTCTCTCTCTCTCTCATACACACACACACCCGCACACACACGCGCACACACACAAGTGTGACCCGTTGAATTATTTATTTGCTCGTGAGAGCTTTTAATTAGGTTCCAATGTAATCTAAATTTTTTCTTAAGTTATTAATTGAGCTCAGTGACTTCAAAAAGTTGTACAGAAGCCTTGTTTGGGCCTTTCCGGCGTCCCTGAATGTGGGCTGAGTAACCATGTTAGGTTGTACTGTACTACACATGCCTTTTTTTTCAACATCAGCAATGCAACTGGGCCGACAGTTGTACACAATATCCGGGTCAACTTGTTATCCGCCCCGCTGGGCTGCAAAGTTTCCTAGGAGGTATGCATTAGGATTAACAAGAAGATGGACTTTAAGAAATAATAAATGGGATGTAATTATAATAACTGGGCAATTACTATGCACCAAACACGTAATTAGTTTGAATAATATATTATTTTTGGAATTTAGAAATTTTAATTTCATTACTTGTTGCACGCGCAATATTTCATTGGATTTTAACGTGATACAACTTTATTTTGAAATTATATTTAACCTGACTAGAAATTTCGGATAAAAATATTTCGGATCCCATCAAAATGTGGGATTGTTTTTAATTCTGTTTTGAGCGGTTATTTGAAATTATTAGTCGTTGTCCTACCTAGAAGTTGGGTTGTACTTTTAACAAACCCGTAAATGGGCTGTAGTAAGTTCCATTAGAATTGAAAAATGGGCTATACATTTTTACAAATCGCAAATGGGCTATATGTTCTCTGCCAAATCCGAGCTATGGGCCTACTAAGTTGACGCGTAGCAAGGGCTTTGTCAACTTAGTCAATATAAATGATTCTAGCTGCAGTGATCGTACGATGTCCATCCAACGGCCGTAGTGCTTCTTTAACCTCTGGTCTTCTTGCTCCAGCTGCCCAAAGCAGCGCCGGTCGTGTCGCGTGCTCCTACCTCCCATGGCCGGCTGTGATGCCGCGGAGGCCTCACCGCCCCGTACTACTCCCACCGCTGGCCAGGCCATCCCTCTACTCACCCACACCCCCTGTTATTCTCACGGGCGACGGCAACAGCCAACCAGTGAACCTCGTACTCCTCTCCGCTGGGCTACCACATCGCCTGCGTTTTCCCGGCTCCGCGTCATCCCCTTCCTAGGCCTTGCCGTCGTCCAGGCCACCGCCCTGGTGCTCTCGGCGCGGCATGGTCAACGTGGTCAACGACCGACTTCCATCGGAAGAGTAGTGTACGTGGAGAGGCTGACGGCTGGGTCCAGGCGACCGCAAGGAAGTGCCTCCTTATTACGCGCAAAATAATTATTCCTCCACCTGACAGCAGGGACCTGTAAGTGCATCTAGTGCCCCTTAGTGATTTTGGTGTATTGAAGACTTATAGGTTAAGTAACTGATGCGTTTGTAAGTGTACACAGGTCTATAAGTCTATGAGGAGTTTGATATTTACAGAGAAAGTCAACCCTAAAATGAAGTTCTTCAATCAAGATTTTGATATTCTCAAGACTTTCAAGACTTTGAAAGTGAAGAAATTGGTGTGACCTCAAGACTTGGTATTCATTTGAGGAACATGAAGCGTGAAGACTTTTGTTTTCGTAGTTTCATTTTCTCTTTCTTGAGTCATAGGAAACACCGTCATCGTTAAAGGGGGTCGAGGAAATACTAAGGAAAATTTTCCATTTGATGCTCAACTCAAAATCCTACACCTACCAATCCCTTCGAGTGAAGCTTTTGAAATCTCATACAGCTCAGTCAATTTCTTCAAGGATGAGACGAAGCTCTTCCGTCATTTGAGGAATTTGTTCGATCGAGGAGTTAGGAATTCGCCAAAGGCGAATTGCCTACACAAGGAGGAACATGATAGCCCCGAGGAATTTGATGTTCAAATTTCCGACCGTTCTGTCTTGTTGACTGTCCCAAAATATCTTATCCACCTAACGGTCATATCATTGAAGGGCATTTATGTCTTATCATGTCGGGCTGCTCCCTAGGCTATAAATAGCCGCCTCACAACCACTAGTTGGTTGGCTGCTCGAGAGAACTTGACACTTGTCATTTGAGAGCAACCCATCCTCCGAGGACTTTGAGAGAAAATCATCAAGTGAGGAAAAACCCAAAAGTGAGGAAAACCCAAAACCAAACCCCTACAAACCCAAAGTGATTGAGCATCATCAAGAAATTGATCCTGCGTGGATCCGACGCTTGTTACCTTTGAAGACTGTGCTTCTTCCGACGGTTAGGCGTCAAGGTCTAGAGCATCCAAGAGGAATTGTGGATCACCGAGTGACCAAGTATGTGAAGGTTTGGAAGTCGCTCAAGACTTACCACGAGTGATTGGACGAGGTCTGCGTGACCTTAGTTCAAGGAGAATACGGTGAGGACTTGGTGTCCCGAGCTGCGTGCTCGATGATCGGGTGTCCGGACTGTGTGTCCTCGAGTTTAAATACTCACCGCTCCAACCAGACGCATAACCGAGACAGCAGTTGGAACTGGTCTACCAAATCATTGTCTTCACCAACCTAACTGGTTCTATTTCCTCAACCCTTTCATTTCCTCATTCTTGTGTTGAGTGTTTGTTCATATCTGTGTTTGAAGACTTTGATCAAGACTTTCTCAATTTCCTCGCTTCAATTTCTTCACCTGTTTGTCTTCATCTTGTGTTATCCTGTGATTACGCTTTACAGACTCTGTGATTGTCTTCATTTCATCATGATGACTATGCTTGTAATCTGTTATGCTTACTTCGAGTACTTATTCCGCTGCAAGTATTTCTTCGCTAAGGAATTTCCTCACCGCAAATTCCTCGAAGAAGAATTCATAAAATCGCCTATTCACCCCCTCTAGTCGATATAACGACTTTCAATTGGTATCGAGCAAGGTACTCCCTTGTTCTGTGTGATTTTGGTTTAACCACCGGGTTTTAGTTATGTCGATCGCAGGTATGATCAAGGTCTCAGCAGGTGTCCTACCTTCGATGGGACGGACTACCCCTCATCGAAGAACAAAATGCGAATGCATCTTGAAGCAATTGACAACGATCTACGGTATGTTGTGACAAAAGGTGTTTCCTCACCACACCTTCTCCGAATGATGCCGATGTGAAGAGATTCAAGCAACTCGATTCTCAAGCGAAGAATATCATATGTGGCCATCCGAGCAAAGGTCAATATGGAAGAGTGAGTGCTTTGGAATCGCTAAACTCATCCGGGACAGGCTGTCCAAAGTAAATGAAGGTGTTTCAACTCAGCGTGACTCTCGAGTTGATGTTCTTCGAATCTCTTCAACCGCTTCAAAAGACTCGACAACGAAAATGTTCAACAAACCTTCGATCGCCTCACCGACATCTCAAATGAGCTTCAAGCACTGGTGCCACCGACATCACCGACCATGAGGTGGTGAAGAAATTGCTAAGATCGCTTGATTCTTCATTTGATACTCGCACCGATGATACAAGAACGAGCTGACTACAAGTCTCTTGATCCTGCCGATATCCTCGAAGGCTAAATACTCACGAGTTCCAGCTTGCTGAAAAGAGAGATCTCTATGGTTCGGCTATGGAAAAACACGTGCCACAAGGCCAAGGCTGTGTCTGAATCAGAGTGAAGACTCGTAGTAGCCTTGGAGATCCTGAAGAATTTGGCCAGAGCTAGCACTGCTCGTGAAGAAATTCCAGAAATTCTCAAGACGTGGTCGCATTGGAAAATCCTCAAGAAGCAGTGATTCCTCATCTAGTGACTATAAGAGAAGACTTTGTCACAAATGCAAGAAACCTGGTCACTATATTCAAGATTGTCCTCAATGGGAAAAGGAATTAAGGAAGAAGAAACACAAGGATTACAGTTCTGATGACGTGAAGAAGAAGAAGAAATCATCGAAATCTTCATCATCAAAATCCTCAAAACCTTCTTCTCACAAGAAGAGCAGCTCCAAAAAGGCTCGGGCATTCATTGGCAAGGAAATGGACTCAAGCTGAATCGAGGAAAATGAGGAAGAGGAGTCTCAAGAATCCGAATCTGGTGTGGCTAGTCCGGCTCTTGCTATCGCTTATGTTAGCAAGTCCATCTTCAACATCAAGAAACTGACTCACAGACAAACCTGATGAGGAAAATGATGACTACGCCCCACCTATTGCTTCATGGCAAAGGTGCCAAGGTACTCAATTTCACCTCCTCTCAATCTAGTGAAAATGAATCGATGAGGATCTCAAGCCCAGCTACTCTAAACTTGCTAAGATTGCTATAAAACAACAAAGGGCTTTTGAAAAGGTTCAAAACATGCTAGATAAGAGTGATGATATGTTAGGTGAAGAAATGGATCGCACTCAAGCCCCGATCGAAAATCTTCAGAGACTTCAGCCTAGGCTTGACAACCTTCAAGGTCATCATAACACTCTCTTATCTCGATCATGAGAAACTTTCTTATGAATTTCTTCAAAGAAAGCAAGATCTTGAGAAGCTAAGAGCGAGTTATGAAGATCTTCGAAGGAGCGCGATTCATTACTTGCTCAACAAATCAGCGCTTCTCAAGAAGAATTTGTTCCTCCATGCTTAAAGTGCATTGAACGTGAATCGCTAATTCTTCACCAATGTTCAAATGCTTCAACTGTTACAAATTCTTCACCTGCCTCTGCTATCACTAATTCCTCATCCGAGGACATTGCTAGTATCACCGACGATGCAGGATCGAAGGAATTGTACATGACAGGCATGTACAAAAGCCTCAAAGGGCATCGACTCTTTGTGATGTGCTTAAAAGCAGATCCTCAATAGGAACCCTAGGAAAGAGGGTATTGCCTTTGAGAGGAAACTCAATGCTGATGGAACATATTGGAAGCCTGAGCAGTATCCCAAAACCTCATGGGTTGCTGCAAAGGGACCTCCAGTTGATCCATCTAACTTATCTGGCTTTACATGTGAATCTCCTCATTCTGCTGATGAGTCATTTGACTCAAACTATAAACTGTTCAAAAATCAGAATGGTGAAGTATTTGCTAGATATGTTGGCACTAACTGCAGGAACGGTTCCCCTATGAAGAAAATCTGGGTTCCCAAGAAGTGCCTTGAAAATCTTCAAGTGAATGTCCTCATGACACCACCAGTGAAGAAAAGGAACTCCAGATCAAATTCTTCATATGAACCAAATTCTTCATATGGATCCAAGTCCTCATACGGACCAAATTCCTCACATGGATCAAATTCCTCAAAAGTATCAAAGTCCTCATATGATTATCATCGTGCTAACAACTCTGTTTCGCAGGGTAGAGCTAAGGGCTATGAATATGTGCATTATTCTTCAAACCAATATGTTCATAAGTCCTCAAGAATTTCTCTGCTTATTCATATGCTTACCCTAACCCCTCTTATGTGAAACGAAATGGTTTGGCCTCTATGCCACCATTCTCATATGGTGCTCGCAGAATGATGAACTCTTTGCCACCCCTTCAGATGTGGGTGGTGAAGAAAAAGAACTAATCTCTTCTGCAGGGTCAGGTCTCCAGACGTGCCTTAACGTCTGAAGAATTTGCTGGGGGCCTGACAAAATGCCTGAAAGGACGCAGACTAATCATGATGAAATGAACTTTCATTTCACACGTCCTCATACTGCTTATCTGAATACTGACTGATGAAATTCATCTGATGAACTTGATATCATATTCTTCACTGATGAAGTATATGAGATCGTAAGTTGTACTAATTCATCTGCAGGATGATCAACCCAAAGCCACTGAGTGGGTTCTCGATAGTGGATGTACAAATCACATGACTGGTGACAAGAATCTATTGATGGATGCTCCTTATCACCGTCACATCTGAAGCATATCATCTTTGCCGACAAAGGCAAAAGTCGTATTGGGACTTGGTAAGGTTGCTATCTCTAAGGACATGCACATGGACAAAGTCATGCTTGTTGAGTCTTTAGGATATAACCTCATGTCGGTCTCAATGCTTTGTGATCTTGATATGGTTGTTATCTTTGGCAAGTATCGTTGTGTTGTGATTATGGAAGTCGACAATTCCAAAGTCTTCAAGGCTTTAGGAGAGGAGACTTGTATATTGTTGACTTCTCTACAGGTCCACAACCAGCCATGTGTCTACTTGCAAAAGCTTCGTAGGCTGGCTATGGCATCGGCGACTTGGTCACGCAGCATGAGGAATTTGCACACGCTTGCAAAGAAGAAGCATGTCATTGGCATTGAGAATGTCAAATTCCTCAAGGATCACTTATGCGAGCCCGTGAAGCTGGAAAATGACCAAGGCCAAGCATCCAGCTAAGACTATCATGACCACTACTCGTCCTTCAATTGCTTCACATGGACCTCTTTGGTCCCAATCATTACTCAGTTGTCGTTAATGAAGCATCACTATATGGCTTTGTTATTGTTGATGATTACTCTCGTTACACATGGGTACACATTGTTACTTACAAAATCAAGTGCAGGAAATCTTCAAACGATTTTCCTCGAGGGCTTCAACCAACTTTGGTGTGAAGATCAAGCACATCAGAGTGACAATGGAACTGAGTTCAAGAATTCGGTCTTGATGACTATCTTGATGAACTTGGTATTACTCATGAGTTATCTGCTCCTTATACTCCTCAAAAAATGGCGCCGTGGAGCGCAAGAACAGAACTCTTGTTGAGATGGCTCGACTATGCTTGATGAATACAAAACGCCTAGTCGCTTCGGATTGAAGCAATTGACACTGCGTGCCACATCATCAACAGAGTATATCTTCACAAATTCTTCAAGAAGACTGCCTATGAACTCCTCACGACAAGAAACCTAATGTAAGTTATTTCAAAGTCTTGATTGCTAAATGCTGGATTAGAGATCCTCACCACAACTCTAAATTTGCACCAAAGCACATGAAGGTTTTATGCTTGGTTACGGAAAGGACTCAAGACACCTACAGAGTCTTCAACATCGCTCTTCACAAGATTGTTGACATTGTAGATGTGCGGTTCGATGAAACTAATGGCTCGCAAAGAGAGCACCTACCTTCATGTTAGATTAACCAGCACCGAGGATTCTATCAGTTCAAGGCAACCGAGGATGTCATTCCTCTCAAGAAACTGCTGAAGAATTCATTCCTGTCGCGAAGAACGCCGAGTGATGCACTGAAGATAATGCAAGAAAATGGTGCCGAGGAAAATGATCAAATTCCTCAAGACAACCAGCTCATCCTCGCGTTGCAAAAGAAGTGCAAGTTGACAAGATCATCGATGACATTAAAGCGCCAGTCCTCTCACTCGCTCAAAAGCTTCACATTTATCTAACTTTTGTGGGCACTATGCTTTTGTCTCTATCACAGAGCCCACTAAGGTAGATGAAGCATTTCGAGCCGAGTGGATTCAGGCCATGCAAGAAGAATTACATCGATTCGAGCTCAACAATGTCTGGAACTGGTCAAACGTCCAGATCCTCGCAAGCATAATATCATTGGCACAAAGTGGATCTATCGCAACAAGCAAGATGAAAATGGTCTTGTGGTGAGGAATAAGGCACGACTAGTAGCTCAAGGCTACACGCAGGTTGAAGGAATTGATTTCGATGAAACTTTTGCACTGTTGCTAGACTTGAGTCTATTCAAGATATTACTCGCCTATGCTAACCATCACAATATCACTTTATATCAAATGGATGTGAAAAGTGCATTCCTCAATGGTAAGCTTGAGGAAGAAGTATATGTTGCTCAACCCCTGTGTTTTGAAGATCCAAAGAATCGACAAAGTCTTCAGACTAAATAAGGCCCTCTATGGCCTCAAGCAAGCCCCTCGGCGTGGTATGATACATTGAAGGAATTCTTCGTGAAGAATGGCTTCACACCCGTTCACTCGATCCTACTCTTTTACTAAATCTTATGATGGTGAACTGTTTGTGTGCCAAATATATGTTGATGATATTATCTTTGGCTGTCTTGACCAACGTTATAGTGATGAATTTGCCTATATGATGAGTGAAGAATATCAAATGTCTATGATGGGAGAGTTGAAATTCTTCTTAGGTCTTCAAATTCAATCAACAACACAATGGCATATTCATATCTCAGAGAAATACCTCAAAGATGTCCTCAAGAAATTCGCATGCAAGATTGCAAAGGTGTCAAAATTCCTATGCCCACAAATGGCCATCTATGCACTGATGAAAATGGTATTGACTTCGATCACAAGGTATACCGCTCCATGATTGGTTCTTTATTGTACTTATGTGCATCTAGGCCAGATATAATGCTTAGTGTTTGCATGTGTGCCCGATTTCAAGCTACACCAAGGAATCACACCATAAGGCTGTGAAGCATATTCTTCGATATCTAGCTCACACACCAACACTAGGATTATGGTACCCCAAGGGCTCTACTTTTGATCTCATTGGATATTCTCGACTCGACTATGCTGGTGATCGTGTGGACCGCAAGTCAACATCTGGTACTTGTCATTTCCTCGGACGATCTTTGGTCTGTTGGTCCTCGAAGAAACAGAACTGCGTATCACTGTCCACTGCGGAAGCTGAATACATTGCTGCTGGCTCGTGTTGTGCTCAATTACTATGGATGAAGCAAACCTCAAGGACTACGGCATCAACGTGAAGAATGTGCCTCTCTATTGTGACAATGAGAGTGCCATCAAGATTGCTCACAACCCAGTTCAGCACTCAAGACAAAGCACATTCAAATTCGCCATCATTTTCTTCGTGATCATGTGTTGAAGGGCGACATCTCCATCGAAAGCATGTGAAGATCAAGAACAGCTAGCTGATATCTTCACTAAGCCCTTGGATGAGAAGAGATTTAGCAAGTTGCGGTGTGAGCTAAATATCTTAGAATCTTCGAATGTTCTTTGAAAAGGACACACATCCTAACACTTATGCAAAATTGATGACTTAGATGTGCAACACATGAAGAAACGTTTTTCTTCAATCAATGAAGAATAACACTCTAAGTGTGAAGAAATTAATGAAGAATTTGATTCTCAGAACCCTACGACAATTGTATGCGGTGTCTGAAATCATCATTCTTATACGGTGGGTCACGCCACCACCAAAGTTGAAAATCTTCAATTTGAGTTTTTCCTCAGTTTTGAAATTCTTCAGTTTTTCAAATTCTTCAACTTTGCAAAATCTTCACTGTTTCCGTCGTCTTTCTTCATTGGCTATATATATATATATGGGTTTATGTCCTCTACAACATTCACTTATGGCTATTTCTTCAAGTCGCTTTTTATGCTAAGTGAATGTGATCGGACCCTTCCCTCTATGCTATACTCAACCCAATCCATTCACAAATTCTTCATGTGCGTTCTACTTTGAAACTCGCTCAAAATCTTCACTATGTCCTTGACAATGAAGAAATTGCAATGGAACTTTTAAAAGAATCTTATCCAAACCTTCGCTTTTACCATTAAACCGCTCCGCATCCCACGATGCATTATTATATTCACCCACGATCGTACGATCTCCACTACACAAGACGTGGGTGACACATGTCGTGAGAAGGGAAGCGGTCAGGGGCACGTTCGTCCTAAATCTTCGGGCGATCCGTTTTTCACCGTGTCTATAAATACCCCTCTCTCCCTTCCTCACTCTTTTACTCCGCTCGACCTCTCTCTCCCGCTCGAGCTCCTCAAAACCCTAGCGCCACCGCTACTCCATCGTCGCCGGTGAGGAAAAGCTTCACTGCCTTGACCTCTTCGCCGACGTATTCGCGCCGACCGTGGAAATCTCACTCCGCCCGCCGTAGCTGATTTCCTCTGCCAAGTTAGGGCGTGGAAGATCTGAACAGACGAACTTCCCAACTGTTCTTCTCAGTTAAATCGTGTTCTTCACTTGAGTAAATTAAAAGTTACTTTTATTACTCGCTTTGATTCTCAAATCTTCTTCAAATTCTTCAAAGGTGTTTATTCTTCAAATTCTTCACACATATGAACACCTCAAATCTCTTGATTCGTTTCTCTAAGCAATGATTTTCTTCAAGATTCCTCAATTGTGTGGATCCTCGATCTATACAACTCGAACCTAAGACAAAGAACGCTTAGTGAAATTCTTCAAGGCTCATCCGGTCAAAATCCTCAAAACTTGTTCTTTTGAAAACCTTACGAGAACGATATGACCTCTCCAAATTCCTCGCACCTATACTCTGTTCACAGTACAAATGTCCGCTGCTGAATCCCTAGGTTCTCATCAACTTAACTCATTTGCAGCGTTCCTCGAAGAAAAACTGCACACTTCTTCAGAGAACTCAATTGTTCAATTTCCTCAAGCAAGAAAATGGCGATGGTAAGAAGCCGCAGAAGGGAGGAAAGAAACCTGAGGTTATGACAGCGTTTGAAATCCACGAGGAAATATATGCTGACTATCGCACACCGGATGAAGAAAGCAAAAATCAACGCAAGGCGCGATTCGAAGATTGAACGGAGATGGGCACGGAATGGAAGGAATACAGATATGTAACTCCTAAGTACATGAAGAAATTCGCTTAAATCCTCCATGCCCAAGAGCTCCTTTGGCACCTGGCCAAATAGCTGATCCCACTAGCATCAAACGCGGTGAGGACTTTCCTGATGAATGGGCTAAACGCCAAGCAAAGTTGGCAAAGCAAGCAAAGGAGGCAGTGAAGAAATTCAATGAGGATTCTGCCGCTGCTACTGCCACTGAGGTCTCGGTCAAACCGAGGAAATCAATGCAAAAGAAGCCTGCTAATAAGCCAAGTGCTTCATCATCTGCGCCCTCACGGCCAAGTTCCTCAGCAGCACCTTCCAAGCAAATTCCTCACACTGCTGCTGCTCCACCAAAGTCCTCAACAGCTCCGTCAAAACCTTCAGTTCCTGTGCACCTGGCTACTTGTCAAAGGACCACTGGTTTCTCAATTGCCTCAGGCATTTCTGCAAGTTCCTCAGCTGCTCCAACTTCCTTCATCGGCCCGGCTCATTGAAGATCAAAGCAACAATTGGGCGAGGTCCTCGGCCTAGTCCAAGGAAGAAACAAGTTGTATTTCATGTACCATCGGATGATGAGGCATCCGATGAAGAACTTGAAGAAATCATCGAGACCGTCAAGTGAAGGCCGCTAGAGCCAAAGGTACATCTGTGCCCTTTGCTTTTGATCCAAGAAAGTCCTCGACTTTATTGATCTCTCGCACAATGATCCCAATACCCTCTCGCTCGATCTTCATCGACACTGGTCAAAGTCATCGCTGACTCACTTCATCGCTGAAGAAAATGGAAGTTTGAGAAGGCGAGGGAAATCAAAAGGCTCAATACAGAAAGAGAAGTTCTCAAGAAAACGTTGTCAAGATGACACCGAGGAGCTTCTCAAAATTCAAACTGAAATTCAAGACCTCAAAGAAAACTTCGATACCCACTATGCTGATTGGCAAGGAGTCAAGACCAGATTCGCATCCCGACGAAGAAATTCACAAGTGTTGCTGCCCGAAGGCAACATGAAATTCCTCAGTGGAGCCTCAGCTCAGCCTCTTGAAGAAAATGCCAGCACACTGATGTTGTTCAACTGCTGAAGAAAATGCTGATTCGTGGCTGATGATCCCATACCAGCCACCGAAGAAACTGCCAGGCACCCACTAGTGGTGCGCTGAAGAAATTACTCAAGACAGGGAATCGCATCGCTTGCTCTCAAGAAACTGAACCAAATTCCTCGGCTCCTCCTGCGCCAACTCCAACTCCAATTCTTCCATCCGCTTCGATGTGAAGAAAACCAAGGCTGCGAAACAAGCTGCTGTGAAGAAAAGGAAAGCATCACCGCGCCGATTCTTCGACTGCGAAGAAAATGAAGCCAATGACCAGCTCATTTGAAAACCCAATTGATGCTGTTCCAATTTCCTCCATACCATCAAAGGAAGTTGTTCCTTTGGAGAAGACTATGAGATCCCAATCGGATCGATGAAGAACATCAATCTGCTGCTTCGTCGAGAGAAATTGATGAAGAAATTGAAGTGGAAGCAATCCTTCAACCCCAGTTATTTCCTCATCGACCATGAAATTCCTCAAGCTGGTCTTTGAAGAAATTGAAAATGAAGATGTGGATATTGGATGCACCACTCCGGTGATAAATGATGACTTTTGGGAAAGTCAGATCCCAATACTCCTCTCTTCACCCCGCTCCAACAAGTTCCTCACCCTGCACAAACAGTCCAAATGGACTCAAGAAAATCAACCCACTCGTTCTCAGCATGAAGAAATTCCAGCCACTAGTCTTGATGAAACTGCTGCTCTTGCTAATCCTCGATCGCACTGTTGAGGAACAAGAAATTCCTCAGTCAAGAACCTGAACTTGCGATTCTGAGGTGGTGATGCAACTCATCGACACCCTCTGCCCAAGCAAAAGAATCCGCTCTCAACCAAGCAAAAGTTCAAGGCTGAAGATTTCTTTGCCGAGCACGTGTTCTTCATCAATATAATCCTTATGATTCTGCTCGAATTAGGAAGAGGCGCTTACGACTGCCACCAAGCCAACTTCTATTCCTCGCTTTTCAACAAGGACAAAATCTTCGATCATGCTCATATTCCTCATGTGGATATGGAGTCGCTGCCAGGCTTTGAGCCAGTCCTCAGTGTTCTTCACGACGCAGGACTTCTAAATTTCTGCACTGATATTTGTGACTGGAATGAAGAGCTAATTCTTCAGTTCTATGCAACCCTGCACATCACCGGAGACGCTGAAGATGTAAATTCATGGGTCTTAGATTGGATGACTGAAAACACTCACTACAAGGCACCATCAAGTGAATTGCTTCGTGCCCTACCACTCAGTCCTCCGCTTGATGGTGCACGTCGTATCTATGAAGAAAAAGAACTTTCAAATCACTATATGCAAGTGCTGATGAAGCCTTTGAAGCCAAGGCAGGCCCCAAGAACCAAATTCCTCGTCAAGGAATTATTATATGTGCCTCGGACTGTCTATCGGATTCTGACGAAGACTATGAGTCCTATCAAAGGCCACGACTCGAACGATGAAGAAGTCGTTGGCATCATGAAGAATATGCTTTTCAACATCATCCATGGCGTTCCCGTCAACTTCCATGATTTCTTCATGAGGACTCTGGCAAACATAGCTATGTCACCATTTGAGCTGAAGCCTTATGCGCCTTGGATTATGAGATTCATCAGGTCAAGGTCTTCACTCAATTACAAGGCTGATACTTTGAACCACTGCAGCTACTTTTCTCCGATTGAAGTCCTCAAACGGACTTTTACCTCAGATGATGACAAGGGCAAGGCTACTGCTGTGATCGATGAAGGCATTCGTCCATTGGATGGACAGTTTAGCAAAGCAGCATCCTACTCCACCAATGATGACTCTGCCACACATGACTCAAAGAAAATACCTCGATCAAGCAAAGTCCTCAAGCTCACACCTGTGGTGATGACTGATCGTGAATTACTCCTCAGTCTTCATCAGAAGGTTGATCGCAATCATAAGTGGGTCAAACGTCAGTTTGGTACTCTTCTTTACAACATGACCTCAACACACAATGCAGTGAAGAAAAACCACTACTACCTTCATGAAACCTTCAAGCGCACCTGGGCTGTTCTTTCACATGTCTATAGTGAAGAAGAACTGACTTCAATGGGTCTCAAGGAAGAATTTGACTGGTCTGCACCTCCTCCGAAGAAATTCAAGAAGGTCAAAGTTCCTTCCTTGGTGGCCAGCTCCTATTCTTCATCTCGCGACACTGATGAAAATGAAGATTTGGAAGACACTGCTGCTGGTCCTACTTCAACAAACAACCCCGACAATGCTGGCGCTCCGTCTTCAACTTGAAATTCTTCAAGAGCGTTAGTCCTCAGTTTCGATCCTTTTGGTCATTTGATGACAAAGGGGGAGAAATTTGAGTTAGTCTTCAAGCGGGTCTAGTTTTTGTCTATACATAGTATTTTATTAAGTTACAACTCTCGTTCTTTTGCAACCTTTTATTGGATCGAGTTGTAATCTTAAACCCGATGGTGCTTTGATACTTTTGATGCATTATGCTCTTGCTTGATGCTGTGATTACAGTTGTTATGCTCTGATTTTCGTGAGCTCTTTGAAAATCTTCATAGCTAATCGATTTAGCCTTTGGGCTCTGATACTCTTGATGCGTTACATTGCATAACATCAAGCACCATATTTCATCATGCATTTCAAATTCTTCATACTATATGTTAAATGCGTGTATGAATTACAAGATATAGGGGGAGATCTCCATGATTTAATTCTTCAAATGTGCATTGCCTCAAAAGCAAATTCCTCACTATGCACATCTTCAGGGGGAGTTCTTCTATATCTTGCAATCAAATTCCTCATTATCGATTTACACTTCATATGTTTATCCCCGTTGAAAACTTAACCTATGTTGTCATCAATCACCAAAAAGGGGGAGATTGTAAGTGCATCTAGTGCCCCTTAGTGATTTTGGTGTATTGAAGACTTATAGGTTAAGTAACTAATGCGTTTGTAAGTGTACACAGGTCTATAAGTCTATGAGGAGTTTGATATTTACAGAGAAAGTCGACCCCTAAAAATGAAGTTCTTCAACTGAAGACTTTGATATTCGAAGACTTTACAAGACTTTGAAAGTGAAGAAATTGGTGTGACCTTGAAGACTTGGTATTCATTTGAGGAACATGAAGCGTGAAGACTTTTGTTTTCGTAGTTTCATTTTCTTTCTTGAGTCATAGGAAACACCGTCTTTGTTAAAGGGGTCGAGGAAATACTAAGGAAAAATTTCCATTTGATGCTCAACTCAAAATCCTACACCTACCAATCCCTTCGAGTGAAGCTTTTGGAAATCTCATACAGTTCAGTCAATTTCTTGATGTGATGAGACGAAGCTCTTCCAGTCACGAGGAATTTGTTCGACCGAGGAGTTAGGAATTCGCCATCTGAATTGCCTACATAGTGAGGAACATGATAGCCCCGAGGAATTTGATGTTCAAATTTCCGACCGTTCTTTGTCTTCTTGGCCACCGTCCCAAAATATCTTATCCACCTAACGGTCATATCATTGAAGGGCATTTATGTCTTATCATGTCGGGCTGCTCCCTAGGCTATAAATAGCCGCCCCTACAACCACTAGTTGGTTGGCTGCTCGAGAGAACTTGACACTTGTCATTTGAGAGCAACCCATCCTCCGAGGACTTTGAGAAAAATCATCAAGTGAGGAAAACCCAAAAGTGAGGAAAACCCAAAACCAAACCCCTACAAACCCAAAGTGATTGAGCATCATCAAGAAATTGATCCTGCGTGGATCCGACGCTTGTTACCTTTGAAGACTGTGCTTCTTCCAGACGGTTAGGCGTCAAGGTCTAGAGCATCAAGAGGAATTGTGGATCGCCGAGTGACCAAGTATGTGAAGGTTTGGAAGTCGCTGAAGACTTACCACGAGTGATTGGACGAGGTCTGCGTGACCTTAGTTCAAGGAGAATACGGTGAGGACTTGGTGTCCCGAGCTGCGTGCTCGATGGATCGGGTGTCCGGACTGTGTGTCCTCGAGTTTAAATACTCAGCCGCTCCAACCAGACGTACAACTGAGACAGCAGTTGGAACTGGTCTACCAAATCATTGTCTTCACCAACCTAACTGGTTCTATTTCCTCAACCCTTTCATTTCCTCATTACTGTGTTGAGTGTTTGTTCATATCTGTGTTTGAAGACTTTGACTGAAGACTTTCTCAATTTCCTCAGTTCAATTTCTTCAGTCTGTTTGTCTTCATCTTGTGTTATCCTGTGATTACGCTTTCTGTACTCTGTGATTGTCTTCATTTCATCATGATGACTATGCTTGTAATCTGTTATGCTTACTTCTGAGTACTTATTCCGCTGCAAGTATTTCTTCGCTAAGGAATTTCCTCACCGGCAAATTCCTCAGTGAAGAATTCATAAAAATCGCCTATTCACCCCCCTCTAGTCGATATAACGCACTTTCAGGACCCACCAGACGGGCCACCTTATTTCACGAAAAAAACATTTCCCCCTGACTGCTGGGACCCACCAGACGGGCCAGCGTATTTCATGAAAAAAATATTCCCCGCGCTATCATCTCGGACCCATCGGAAGTGCCTCCTTATTACGCACAAAAAAATGAATACTCCCCCTGCTAGCTGGGACCTACCATGGTGGGAGGCTGACTTGTGGGCCTACTAAGTTGACTGGGACGGGGGCCTTTGTCAACTTTAGTCAATATGAACGATTCTAGTTCAAGTGACCGTACGATGGCCATCCAACGGCCGTAGTGCTTCTTCAACCTCTAGTGTTCTTGCTCCATCCGCCCAAAGCAGCGCCGGTCGTGCTGCATGCTCCTGCCTCCCGTGGCCGGCTGTGCTGCCACGGAGGCCTCATTGCCCCCTACTATTCCCACCGCTGGCCAGGCCCTGCGGCGACGACGGCCTCACACCCTAGCCGAACCAGTGAACCCTCGTACTCCTTTCCGCGCGGGCTTCCACTGCCGCGTCTTCCGCGGCTCCCCGTCATCCCCTTCCTAGGCCTCGCAGTCGTCCACCGCCGTGGTGCTCTCGACGCGGCGTGGTCAATGACCGACTTCCATCAGAAGAGTACTGTACGTGGAGAGGCTGACAGCTGGGCCCACGGCAGCCGCAAGGAAGTGCATCCTTATTATGCGGAAAATAATTATTCCTCCATCTGACAGCAGGGACCCACCAGACGGGTCACCAGTATTTCGTGAAAAAAAAATGTTTCCCCCTGACTGTTGGGACCCATAGGACGGGCCACCGTATTTCGGGAAAAAAACATTCCCCCCTGTCAGCTCGGACCCACCGGAAGTGCCTCCTTATTACGGACAAAAAAATGAATACCCCCTGCTGGCTGGGACCAACCTTGGTGGGAGGCTGACTTGTGGGCCTACTAAGTTGACTGGGACGGAGGCCTTTGTCAACTTTAGTCAATATATGAACGATTCTAGCTCCAGTGATCGTATGATGTCCATCCAACGGCCGTAGACCTCTGGTCTTCTTGCTCCAGCCGCCCAAAGCAGCGCCGGTCGTGCCTCCTGCTCCTTCTGCCCGTGGCCGGCTGTGATGCTGCGGAGGCCTCACCGCCCCTACTACTCCCACCGCCCCTACTACTCCCACCGCTGGCCAGGCCATCCCTCTACGCACGCACACCCCCTATTATTTTGCGGCGACGACAGCCTCACACCGCAGCCGAACGTGTGAACCCTCATACTCCTCTACGCATGGGCATCCACTGCCGCGTCTTCCCCGGCTCCGCGTCGTCCCCTTCCTAGGCCTCGCCGTCGTCCACCGCCCTGGTGCTCTCGGCGCAGCGTGGTCAACGTGGTCAAGGAATGTCTTCCATCGGACGTGGATGTGCGTGGAGAGGCTGACATACCGGGTCCACGACCACAGCAAGGAAGTGCCTCCTTATTACGCCGCAAAATAATTATTCCTCCACGACAGCGGGGACCCACGGACGGGCCATCGATTTAAGCGAAAAAACGTTTCCCCGGTCTGCTGGGACCCACCATTACATCTTCGCACGCAAGAAATGCGTCCGAAAAACGATTCGCCCACGACTGCTGGGACCCACCAGCTACATCATCGCACGCAAGGAAGTGCACGGCGGTCGGGACCCACCTGGTTGAAGCGTACATAGCGTTGTCATTCAGTGTGACGATATGCGTACATATATCTTTGGTGGATGTAGAGCGCGCACGTAGCATGTACACGCGTCATAACGGCGGGGTGCAAGAAAGAAAATCTGACCCGCACGTACCTCTGGCAGGTCTCTAACGCCTATCGTGCATACGTACATGGCTGGGTCGGAACGGAGAAATAGTGTCATCGCCATGTTCATGGGGATCCAACCGGCTTGGTCGGAACGGAATGCGTGGTCTTGTTCATCGGGAGGGCTTGGATGGAACAGGCGATGGAAACGAGGCTGGCGTGCCGCTGTGGAGAAACGACCTTGTGTTCGACCGGCCACGTTTGAAACGGGGTCCTGTTGATCGGGAGGGGCCTGGCGTACCGCAAAACAGGGGAAACGGAGCTCCTACGGTCGAAACGGGGGTCCTATTTATCGGGAGGGGTGTGGCGTACCGCAAAACGGAGGAAACAGACCTCCTACGGTCGAAACGGGGGTCCTGTTGATCGGGAGGGGTGTGGCGTACCGCAAAAAGCATTTAAAGCGGACTTGTGTTGGGCGCTACGGTCGAAAACAGCGGGGTGTGGCGTACCGCAAAACAGGACTCCACGGGATACTGTTCATCTCCACCGTTGACCTCCTCCAGCCTCCATGAGCTACCGTCGACCTCCTCCAGCCTCCACGGGCTCCTGTTCATACAGCCTCCACCGTGCGCTACTCCACCGGCTACTGTTCAACCACCCCTCCACACGGGCACCCCTCCACCGTCTACTATTCATCCAGCCCTCCACACCACGGGTCTGTTCAACCACCCTCCACGGCCACCCCTCCACCGTCTCATCGCTCATCCAGCCCTCCACACCACGGGTTCCTGTTCATCCAGAGGCAACGCCACCGCTCATTGTTCATCCAAACTCCCCGCAACACTCACTTTATTCATCCCAGGCAGCATCGATCGGCTTGATTAGCGGCAATAGCAAAGAATCGCTCCATCGGGTTCGATTAACAGCCATCCATCGATCGCTCGGGTTCGATGAAGCGTAACTGCGGTGCAATTGCTCGGGTTGATTAGAGCCAACGCCTCACACACACGCACGTCGTCACGAGAAAACAGCGATCGCTCCGCCCCGACCTCTCACCGTAATCGCAACTCCACAAATTTCCCTCTCCCTCGCTTCTACCACGGTTTTTTCCGTCATGGGCGGCCCAAAGAATGTCATGCAGCTGCGTCTCCGCCCGCCGGGCGAAAATCCCATTTTCTGTCATGATTTTTTGTCATAGAAGTAGGAGCCCACCATATCTATGATGATACCGGGTTTTGTCACAATTATCGTCATAGAAGTGTCATATGTATGACAGAATTTTTTTCGTTCGGCCCAAAATGTCACAGATGTGTCTTTTTTTTGTAGTGATGGGTAGTACAAGAGTAGATCTACCACGAGATCGTAGAGGCTAAACCCTAGAAGCTAGCCTATGATGGTATGATTGTAATTGTGATCGGCCTTCTAAGACTAACCTCTCCGGTTTATATAGACATAGGACAGGGCTAGGGTTTACATGGAGTCGGTTACAAGGAAGGAAATACAATATCCGGATTGCCAAGCTTGCCTTCCACGCCAAGGAAAGTCCTATCCGGACACGGGTCGAAGTCTTGAGTCTTGTATCTTCACGCTTTAATAGTCCGGACGATGTATATAGTCCGGCTGTCCGGATATCCCCTAATCCAGGACTCCCTCAGCCACTGGTGCAAATCACTTAGAGTCATCCGTCGCGTCTCAACCACAATCCTCAACCCTGGCCGAGTCTTCTACAAATGCCCGAATCAAGTGGTAATAATATGTTTAAGTGTTGTTCTTCTGCTTTCAGTTGCTGATTTTTTTCATAGTTTGGTTGATGATCTTCCATTTTGATTCGTGCAGAAAAGGGAAGATTCGTGTGATTTGTATTTCTGGGAAGTTGCTGATGTGGGGGAATGTAAGTACGCTGATTATTTGGTTAGCTGAGGAATCCCAATACCAGCAGGTTGGGGTGTTGACAAGTAACTGAAGGAATGGCAGAAGAGGAAGATGCAGAGCAGAAGGTTAAAGATGCAGTTCCTCTGAGCATGGCCAAGCAACAGTTGCTGAACAGCCTTGACAGCAATGAGGAGATGAAAGAGCTTGTGAAGATAATTGGCAAGTTAAATTTTCTCTGTAGGATGACTGTCTCCTTATTTGCAGTGTATGTAGCACTCATGATATATTAAGTGGCTATGCCATGAGCACTTTGTTGAACTAGTAATGAATGAAACCTGTTTAGCAGGCTGGGCATAGTGTTGTGAACATCTAATGATTTCTATTAACGAAAATTGGGGGGTATCCCCTTTTGCTCATAAATAAAAAAATAGCAGAGGCCCTTTTGCTAATAAATAAATAAATTAGCAGAGGCCCTGTCGGGTCAGCTTTGTTCCCATTTGAAGACATCAAGCAAATTGCAGTCCAGCAACAAACTATGTCATTAAATTCAAGTTTCACATCCAAATACGAGTACAAATAAACAATAATGTCATCATGTTTTAGTCGTCATACAATCACCAAACACAAATCAACATACATAATATGTGATGTTCTTACAGCAAAATACTAAACAACAAGTTCATCAGGTTTCAGTTGTCATAGCAAACACAATTTCACATAGTAGATAAAAAAACGTCTTCTGACAGGCAAATACGACAAAAGCAATCTAATCATCATCCGCAGTAGCAGCGTCAACATCTTCGCCATGTGTATCAGTCTGAATCGTAATTCCCCACAGTGTCATCTTCTTCTTCATCCTCAATGTCCTCGAACATTGGCTTCTTCTTGATCAACTCTTGCATGTCCATAGCCTGACATGCAATCTTTTCGCCAGCGTCATTGACGTGATGGTTCTCAAAGATATTAGGAACATCTGTGGAATCTTGTACATCAGGAGCAGTGTAAGCACCATCTTGTTGTGCAACTTCATTAAACGAATTCCTCTACTCAAACCTTTGCAATACTCTCAAGTCATCGCTACGTGCAAATGTGTCTTCCAAGAAAAATATCTGTGTTGCTTGATTTGCCAAAATAAAAGGCTCATTGGTCTGGTACGCCGCCTTGTCATTGATGGATTTGAAATAATCATCAGCTCTGTGTTTTGCGATCCTGGAAAACAGGTTATACCAATGACAACACAACAGAACCACACACCGATGAACCTCGAAACTGGAGATATACCGCAACTGAACAATGTTTGCTATGTTAGCATACATTTCAGTTGTCTCTCTGCCGTACGTATCCGTGCTCATGATGGCACTGTTTTGTGTCTTCCTGCCTTCGTCGTGTGCAAGGGTGTTGTAGCGCACATCTCCAACAACGCAAGATTCATAATTTCTTACCCAAGTATCAGGACCCATTGCTAGTGCGTAAAGGGCATCATCAACTGCCTGCCCATCCTCCCGCATCTTCTTAACCTATGGTTAGAAAATAGACAAGCTGATCATCTTATGTACTCAATATATTAAAAAAACTGATAGTGCAATTCAAAAGCTTACATGGCTCTTGAACCATTTCGCAAATCCTGCCATAACCAGTTTGTCAAAGTTTCTTGGATTTTGCGACAGTAACTCCTTTTTGTAGATGCTGCACAACATAGTGATCATGTCAAACATCTAAATATATAAGAATGTGCTGCAAGTTTAGTAGATTACGATGTATAAGCTGCAGTACTTAGGACTTACTTGATATAAGGTAGTATCTCAGGACAGTTATTCAACACATACCAACCATTTTGTCCAAATCTTTAGGTTTGTCGTCTTGTCGACTCTTCCCTGTAACTCGAACAGAACAATCGAAAGCATTGAGCCCGGAATTGTCTTCACCCACCTCTTTGCTAAGCTGATAAGCTGTTTCAATGTACTTTGAGCAGAATGTCAACGCTTCTGTAGCAATGTGGGCCTCTGCAATGGAACCCTCGGGTCTAGCACTGTTCCTAACATAGCCCTTGAAAGTGCCTAGCCGCCTTTCAATAGGGTACATCCGGCCATACTGTACTGGACCTCTAAGTAGTGCCTCATCAGGTAGATGAATAGCCAAATGCACCACCACATCAAAGAAGGCTGGAGGATATATCTTCTCAAGGTCGCATAGGATAGTTGGTATCTTGTCTCTAAGACGCTCCAAAGCATCTATCCTGATATTTCTACTGGAGAGTTCCCTGAAGAATTGTCCCAACTCTGCAACTGCTCTGTATAAGTCAGGGCAGCCCAATCATCTAAGGATAACAGGTAAAACCCTTTGAAGTAGGACGTGACAGTCATGGGTTTTCAACCCTTGTACCTTGTTTCCATCTGCACTGACTCTCCTTTCAGGGTTGGAAGCAAATCCATGTGGGACTCTCACATGTGACAGGACCTCGCAGAACTCTTTTCTTTTTACCTTGTCCAAGACGTACACAACTGGTGCCATATCGCATGGTTTACCTTCATCTTGCACCTGCAAATCCTTTCTGATACCCAGGTGTGTCAAATCAATCCTAGATTTTAATGTATCTTTCGTCTTGCCTTCAATATTAAGAAGTGTGCTGATAATGCTGTCACATATATTTTTCTCGATGTGCATCACATCAAGATTATGCTGCAGATCCAAATCTTTCCAATACTCCAAGTCCCACAAAGTGGACCTGCAGGTAAACAATAATCTCTCTTCTGCCCTGCCACGCTTCCTTTTCCCGCTACCATTATCAGGATGGTTTCCTGGTGTAATATGCCTGACCTTCTCTAATTCCAGTTGCAACTCATCGGCGGTGAGCCTCTTTGGTGCATCACGGTTTTCATGCTTTACATTGAACACATGTCTTCGGTATTTTGTAGGACGTGGCTTGTCCTTGACAAGGAAACGGCGGTGTCCAATGTAACAGATCTTGCTAAGTATTGCGCATGACAGCGGATTCTTGTCACAGCGAACACATGCATTATAACCATGTGTCGTTCACCCTAACATAGTGCCCAAAGCCAGATAATCATGGATGCACCAAAGTATAATAGCTCGTAGAAAGAAATCAGCTGGTGGGCTGCTATATAGGTCTTGAGTGAGAACACCCCTCCATAGCTGTTGAAGTTCCTCCACAAGAGGCTCCATGAACAAATCAAAATCCTTTCCAGGACTTTTTGGACCTGGGATGAGCAAGGCCATCATGTAGTTTGATTCTTTGGTGCAGACATTTGGAGGCATGTTGTAAGGGATAACAAGCACTGGCCACATGCTATATGTGGCGCTCTGGTGGCCAAATGTGTTAAATCCATCTGAAGCTAAGCCAAGTCTAATGTTTCTCGGGTCAGCAACAAACTTTTTGTGTTTCTGATTGAAGCTTTTCCAGTCACTACCATGAGATGGATGGCTCATTACATTCTGATCTCTGTACTCCTGGTTCCTAGAATGCCACTGTCGGTGTCAAAACCGGCGGATCTCGGGTAGGGGGTCCCGAACTGTGCGTGTAGGCGGATGGTAACAGGAGACAAGGGACACGATGTTTTTACCCAGGTTCGGGCCCTCTCGATGGAGGTAAAACCCTACTCCTGCTTGATTAATATTGATGATATGGGTAGTACAAGAGTAGATCTTCCACGAGATCAAAGAGGCTAAACCCTAGAAGCTAGCCTATGGTATGGTTGTTGTCCGTCCTACGGACTAAAACCCTCCGGTTTATATAGACACCGGAGAGGGTTAGGGTTACATAGAGTCGATTACAATGGGAGGAGATCTACATATCCGTATCACCAAGCTTGCCTTCCACGCCAAGGAAAGTCCCATCCGGACACGGGACGAAGTCTTCAATCTTGTATCTTCGTAGTCCAGGAGTCCGGCCAAAGGTCATAGTCCGGCCATCCCGACACCCCCTAATCAAGGACTCCCTCAGTAGCCCCTGAACCAGGCTTCAATGACGACGAGTCCGGCGCGCAAATTGTCTTCGGCATTGCAAGGCGGGTTCCTCCTCCGAATACTTCATAGAAGATTTTGAACACAAGGATAGTGTCCGGCTCTGCAAAATAAGTTCCACATACCACCGTAGAGAGAATAATATTTGCACAAATCAATCTGCGACGTATTCCGCGATGTGACATCACACCACGACCAAGCCTTTATTGAATCGTTTTACTGTCCCACCTCAGCGTTTAGCGGGCGGTTTCCTGGCACGTCTTGTTGAAGCAGAGATCGTGTCCCTTATTCCGGATTCTCATCTATACTGGCGGGTAACCCAACCGTGCCATTAATTTACGGTGCTTGGGAGATAAGCGAGTTTTACCAGGCTGGTGGGGGCACATAGTTTCGTCCGCCCATATAAGGGGATACGGATCCACCTTTTCCATCTACGCCTCCTTCCTCCTTTGCTTATCCATTTTCGCGCACTCGAGCTCCAGCACCCAAGTCCGCACATCCCACCTCTACCTTCTCCAGCCATGTCCGGAGCGGGAGGCAAGTGGATAGTCTCCTCCGTCACGGAGGGACACATCAAGAAGCTGAGGGAGGCCAGATACTTGTCTAACGACATCGCGCACCGACTCCCAGACAAGGGCATATCATCCCCACCCCGGCCCCATGAGAGGTGGTGTTCCTCACCCATTTCCTCCATGGACTAGGTTTCCCACTTCACTTGTTTGTCCGGGGCTCATGTTCTACTACGGCCTGGATTTCCACGATCTGGCCCGAACTTCATCCACAACATCTCGGCGTTTATCGTGGGTAATGCGAGGCTTTCCTCCGCATCAAGCCCCACTTGACTTATGGCTGAAGACCTTCAATGTCAAGCCAAGGTAGTGGGCGGCCAGCAAGCGAGTCGGAGGCGCCATGGTGGGAAAGATGCCCAACGTTACATGGCTCGAGGCTCCTTCGTGGAGACCATAAAGGGGTGGCAAGCGGGTGGTTCTACATCACCGAGCCGCGTGACCACTGAATGGGCAGCGGCCCCAATTCGATCTGGCATCCCCACACGGCTCACCTCACGGAAAGAGAAGGGCCTGTCGTGGGGTAATTTGGAAGAGCGGACGGACTCAAACCAGCGTCCGAGACCTGGTGGACAAAGAGGTTAAACTCGTCAACGTAGTCCAGGTCATGCTCATCCGCCAGATCCTCCCGTGTCAACGACGGGCTTTTAACTTATGGGAGTTCAACCCGCCCAGCACCAAACTCTGACCAGGCTCTTTGACACAACGCACGAGGATGCCTGGAAGGTGCTATTCAAGGGCGCCGAGGTTCCCCCTCCCATTACCGAGGATCGTGGATTCCGCGCGAAGCGCCAAGCCAGTGTAGTAAGCTTATTTTACCCTTTACGGGATACTTGTTTTTCATAATTTAACTCTATGCGGGATCTAAGCTCCCGTTCCTTTGACAGGAATGGCAGAAGAAGACCGGACAGATCGACTGTCCAGCTCCTTTGCCCGAAGATCCAGCAGACTCCCACTGGACGGGGCTGCTGGTCCCGGTACCTTACGTGGTGCCGGAGAAGAAGGCCAAGAAGAAGGCCACGGGAACTCGAAAGAGTTCCCGTCGGCCGGTGGTGCCGGATTCATTGTCCGATGACTCCGAGGCGCACTCCTCCTCCGAAGACGAGGAGGAGGAAGAAGAAGCCTCTCCCCCTCTAGTGGGGGGAGGAATGAAAAGGAAGGCCGCCTAACCGGGGGGAGGTCCAGAAGGAAGGACCCTTCCTCCGGACTGCTCCACCAACGCCGACGACGGCGAAGAGGAGTGGCCCTCCAGGGCCAAGCCCCTAGCAAAATCGTAAGTATCCGGATACCAGAATAACTCATGGCGTTCCTTTACCGCACAGTATCTTCTGACGCCGAATGTAATCATGCAGTCCGCCCGCGGTCCAGCTCGACACTTCGTTGAGCGGATCCCTGGATTCGTCGGATGTGAATAGCCTTTCACTTCCGATCGCTACCTCCCTCGTCCCCACGGACGATGCCGAGTGGAGTCCCAAAGGGTCCAAGCCAGGAGGGTGGTCTGGAGGCGCCGCAAAGCGGCGAGGAGTCCCGGACTAGGGGTGTCCGATAGCGGACTATCATCACGGCGGACTCCAAGACTATGAAGATACAAGATTGAAGACTTCGTCCCGTGTCCGGATGGGACTTTCCTTGGCGTGGAAGGCAAGCTTGGCGATACGGATATGTAGATCTCCTACCATTGTAACCGACTCTGTGTAACCCTAACCTATGCGGTGTCTATATAAACCGGAGGGTTTTAGTCCGTAGGACGAACAACAATCATACCATAGGCTAGCTTCTAGGGTTTAGCCTCTCTGATCTCATGGTAGATCTACTATTGTACTACCCATATCATCAATATTAATCAAGCAGGAGTAGGGTATTACCTCCATCGAGAGGGCCCGAACCTAGGTAAAAACATCGTGTCCCTTGTCTCTTGTTACCATCTGCCTAGACGCACAGTTCGGGACCCCCTACCCGAGATCCGCTGGTTTTGACACCGACATTGGTGCTTTCATTGAGAGTTCCTCTGTGTCGTCACCGATAGGCCCGATGGCTCCTTCGATCATCAACAACGACGCGGTCCAGGGTGAGACTTTTCTCCCCGCACAGATCCTCGTGTTCGGCGGCTTTTGCATCATGGCCAATTAAGCAGCCATCCGGAGCAGATCGAAAGCTATGCCCCTGGCCATCAGGTCAGATTTGGAAGTTTGAACTATTCGGCCGATATCCGCGGAGACTTGATCTTCGGCGGATTCGAGCCGCAGCCAAGCATGCCGCACTGTCTCGATGGGCATGATCTAGCTCTGCCGCCGAACAGTGCCCCGGAGGCCACACCAGTATCCGCTCCGACCCTTAATCTGGAGCCGGATTCCCCGATCAAGGACGAGTGGTTTGACACCGCCTCGGGGGCTACAATCTCTGCGGCGATTGAGCCGAACTCCATCCCTGTCCTTTGCGAAGACCTCGACTCCAAGGTGCCGGACTCCTCTCCAGACTCCGAACCCTCCGCGCCCCTGCCAATCGAACCCGATTGGGCGCCGGTCATGGAGTTCACGGCCGCGGACATCTTTCAGCACTCGCCCTTTGGCGACATCCTGAATTCACTAAAGTCTCTCTCTTTATCCGGAGAGCCCTGGTCGGACTACGGTCAGGAAGGTTGGGATGCGGACGACGAAGAAATTCAACGCCCACCCACCACCCACTTCGTAGCCACTGTCGAAAGCTTACACGACGTGCTCGATTTCGACTCCGAAGACATTGACGGTATGGACGACGATGTAGGAGACAACAATGAGCCAGCACCTATAGAATGATGGACAACCACCTCATCTCATGATGTACACATGGTGGATACACCTAAAGGAAATGAAGACGAGGAACAATGGGACGCTACGAAGGATAAATCCCTCAAAAAGCAGTCAAAACGGCAACGTAAGCGCCGAACAAAGTCCCGCCTCAACAAAGACCCAGCCATAGAGCAGGGCGAACCGGTGGACAACGAACAAGCTATCGAGCAATCGTCCGAACAAGACAACTTGGATAAACAATCTGTCCCCGGCGAAGACAACAGTCCGGACGATCGGCGCGGACAAACTATTGGAGCAAAATGACCTCCAGAAAAGGCTCGCCGCCATCACTGCGCGTAAAAAAGCAAGCGGAAGCTCAAAACAGCGGAAGATGCACTCAGGATCAGATGGAGCAAAGTATTCAGCACCGCAGACAAGTACGGCGATAGTCGCCAAACAAAGAGCTACCCGAAAAGAAAGCTACTGCCCGAATTCGACAAGGAGGCCTTAGAGCCCCCACAATTAAAAAGTAAGAAGGCCACCCGGTCGGATGGACGACCCCACGGCAAAAAGAGAGCGGCAAATGGCGCCGCACACAAGCCAATATGCGATCCGCATAAGGATTCACATCAAAAGGATGGCCCAGTTAGGTCCATCTATGGGCCAAGAAAGCAGGCTCGTCAAATCAATGCAATACGCCAAAATTCCGAAGATCACGGAACACGCAAATATAGGGGCGCCGCACACCCCCTATGTTTCACCGATGAGGTGCTGGATCATGAATTTCAAGCGGGATTCAAACCTGTAAACATAGAGGCATATGACGGAACAACATACCTCGGAGTCTGGATTGAGGATTACATCCTCCACATACACATGGCTAGAGGAGACGATCTCCACGCCATAAAATACTTACCCCTTAAACTCAAAGGGCCAGCTCGGCATTGGCTTAAAAGCCTCCGTGAAAATACCATTGGAAGCTGGGAAGAGCTCGAGGATGCATTTCGAGCAAATTTTCAGGGGACTTATGTCCGCCCTCCGGGTGCAGACGATCTAAGTCACATAACTCAAGAACCCGGAGAGTCAGCCCAGAAATTCTGGAACAGGTTCCTTACTAAAAAGAACCAAATAGTCGACTGTCCGGACGCCGAAGCCTTAGCAGCTTTCAAACACAACGTCCGAGACGAATGGCTCGCCAGACACCTCGGCCAAGAAAAGCCAAGAACAATGGCCGCATTAACAAGCCTCATGACCCGCTTTTGCGCGGGAGAGGATAGCTGGCTAGCAAGGTGCAGCACCAGCGACCCAAGTACATCCGAAATTAGGGATGGAAATGGGAAACCACGGCGCAACAAGGACCAGCGCCGGATTAAAAGGAACAGTCCAAAGAGCACGGCAGTCAACGCCGGATTCAAAAGCTCACGGCAGAACAACAAAATACTACCTCTTAAGGACAATAGCGATGAGCTATCCAACTTCAACAAAATCTTGGACAAGATATGTCAAATCCACAGTACTCCTGGGAGGCCTGCTAACCATACCCACCAAAATTGTTGGGTCTTCAAACAATCCGGCAGATTGAACTATTACTAACTGTTTTGGGGTCCTGGAGTGATTTTCCACGATTGACGAACCCCAAGGTGCGCTTACGTGTCGGTCATCAACACTCGCAGTTTTGCCGATTCTGGCCCGTTTCGTGGACTATTACTCACTGTTTTGGGCTCCTGGCCGAACACAAGGGGCTCGACACACCAAGTGAAGATGACGACGATCGCCACAAGCGAGCCCCGAAAACAAAAGACTTTCCACAAAAGGTTAAAACAGTAAACTCACTTCACGTGATCAAAGGAAAAAGCAGGCGGCGCCACTAAAAGGCGCGCCGCGCTGCTGGTTGTCAAAACCAATCACCTTCGACCATCGGGACTATTCGAAAATATCCGGACGCAGGATGGACTGCCACGATCTTGGATCCTATAATCGACGGATTCCAATTTACGAGTCCTCATGGATGGCGGCGGTGACATAAACCTGATATATCGAGGACACAATCCATGAGGATGGGGATAAACCAACCAAAATTCGCCGTAGCAACACCTCCTTTAAAGGAGTAATGCCAGGCCCATATGCCCATTGTACGGGCTCCATACTGCTAGAAGTTGCGTTCGGTTCATCCGACAACTTCCTCGCGAAAGGTTACTCTTCCATGTCGCCCGTTTAAAAGTAGCCATCAAGCACTATTGGGACGCGAAGCTTTCGCCCGCTTTAACGCAATACCGCATTACGCATCTCTAACACTTAAAATGCCCGGTCCACGCGACATCATCTCATTAAAAGGAAGTATTAAGTGTTACTTGAGCACGGAAGAACGGGAGACTGCCCTGACAGCCCCACTCCTATCCGGCTCCGCTAGGCAAAGAGCCTGAATTGGTCATTTAAACCCCGGACACGGTTAGACGAGTCCGGCGCCTACTTGTGGCATACCCCATACAGGGGGCTGCATGCATATATCATAAAGAGACACTTAAGCTCAATTTTATTCACTTCCTCGAATTGTACTCAGTTTATTTAATGTAAAGTACATCTTTCGCACGATCGTTTTCTTTCAAACTAAGTTCCTCTCTTTTACAGATGAACAACGTGCTACACCCGTCCAGGATACGGCACAACGGAGACACAGGCGCAGACCTGCAGTAGGGACCCGTCGCAAGGATTCTTTTCAGATTAAGACCCTGCGTAAACCTTTTTTCACTGTCTCTTGTTGATATACATCCCCCCGGTTCCTTAATATAACCGAGGAGGAGGCTGGTGCTTTGGCATTGGCCGCACCAGCATTTTGCGCGTACCTGGACACGAGGGGCTTAGGGCATTATTCTGCCCATTTTCATAAAGACGAATACCTTAGGGAGTATTCGGCGTCTCGAGTTAGGCCTTATATGCATCAGCTCCGAATCATGTCTTTGGTCAAATGTTGGGTTGCTCGGCTCCTGTGTTTTGCTGCCTTACGTTCCGTTTTCACGGCTAACGCAGCACCAGGAGAACTACTGCCATTGTGCCCCGGTTCGGCCGGACGAGCACCTCAGTAGAGAAAGCCGAAAACTGACTGTCATGATATAGCGAGAGTCTGGTCAACCACTCCATGACTCACAGGAATGTTTAGGATTCCTACGCATTAACGATGGACCGGTTTTCGTCGACATCGCACTTTAATTCGGGAGAGTGCAGGTGCCCTGAGGGCTATATAGTAGCCCCACCCTCGAACTCCTATGGCTAAGTGGAAGTGATAAAGCATTATAGTCCGGTTGCTTGGTTTGCTACGCTATCACCTCCTTAACAGGACCAAGACGTTGGATTAAGTGTGAAAAAGCGCTTTCTTTGCAAACACCCCGCACTATGTGCGTGGGGGCTGAAGCCAAGGACTGCCATCTTTCAGTTATATATACATATACATAAGCGGCCGCAGTGAGGGAATAGTTTACTACTTGAGCGCACAAGTATAAAAAGCTCTTATATTATATTGAAACATTGTTTTCACAAATCATACATGTCATTTAAACATAATATCCTTGAGCACTACGTCTCTATTAAACGAGCGCCGGAAGGACTTCTTCAAAGTAGTGCTCGGCGGTACTAAACTTCATCCGAATCTTGGGATGCAACATCGGTGGCCTTCATCTCGCCCGGTATGTCTTGACACGGCAAGAGCCATCCGCGCTCCTCAATACCGTCGATCGCTTCATTGCGTCGTCTGGCGGTACCGCACCAAGAAACTGCTGCACTAAACCAAAATAGCTCTTTGGTTGGGGTCCGCCCGGCCACAAGTGAGTCAAGACATGCTTCATGGCAAATCCGGACAACCGATTCAGCTCGGCCCATTCGCCAACTGATCGGTCAGCGGCGAAGGGCGCTCGGACTATGGAATTGCGTCCAATATAGCTCTTCCTTCATGCCCCTTCGGCCCGGAAGTGCTCAACCACGTCCATGGCGCTTCGCCGCCAAGTCGAGATAAGCATCCTCCGAACTCCACAACTTATCCAGCGAGCATACTTTGGATCGTATATTTCCTCCATAGCGAAGCGGTTTTCCAGCCGCAATTACCCGGCGACTCAGCTCCTCCTTGGCAGCTCTCAAAGCCGATTGGGCATTCTTGGATTCGGCGGCGGCCTTTTTTAGGCCCTCTTGTTCCGCTTGACGTTCTTTTTCAAGAACCTCGCAGCGATCGGTAGTATTCCTTAACTTTTTTGCCATATCGGCCATTTCCTCTTTGCTTCGGCAGTGAGCAGCCCGTTCGGCTTCTAGCTCTTCGGCCGCCTTTAAAGCGGCCGCATTACTGACCCTGGCTTGCTCTTTTGCTCGGGCGAGTTCCGCCCGCAGCTCCTCCACGGCAGCGGCACCATCTGCATTAAGCATACGAATAGTAAGACATGGGCGTCAAGCCCCCTTACCAGGTGTCCGCATAGAAGTCGCATACCTTGTGACTCGTCAAACCGTTTATTGACCAGCGCGATGTCCGCATCCGCCTCGTCAAGTTGCCGCTTTAGTTCGGCATATTCATCAGTCCGGCTGGCCTCGGACGCCCGCCACCTGTTTAGGAGCGGCGATATGTTATAATCGAAATTTGATCCTCGACCGTTGTCAATTTTGACAACATACCGAGTCTCGAGGGCTACTATCTATCTGGCGCATTTTATATGCATAACTGTCAGAAGGTACATCATTTTTTGCGTACCTCAAACCCCGTCAGTAAGCTTCTGACGGCTTCATGCAATCCGCTCTCCGCGGATGCAATTCTTTCAATCACCGTACCCATTAGAACACGGTGATCTTCTGAAATAGCCGCTCGTCCGAGCAGATCCTTCAGCTCCTCCGACCGCACACCACTTGGCGCCGGACCTTCCGTCCCCGCCGGACTTGGGGGAACCCTCCGCGACGACACCTCCGGGTCGTCCGCTTCACATGTGGGTGCGACAGGTGGAGGCGTTTCGCTCTCCATCATCTCCGGAAGAAGATCCCCCGAAGACGAGTTCTGCTGAGAAGGGCTGAGGTCCGAACTACAAGGTACAATTTCGGTTATCTTCATGAATAAATCTGAGGATGTTCCTTATTTACAAGACCCTTCTTTTTACTTACGGCTCATTGGAGGTTGATCCCTCGGGAAATAATGTGGCTGGGTTACTTCCCAGCGCGGACTCTCTGCCAAGATTCCTTTCCCTCTTTGAGGCCTTAACCTTCGGGTCTTCCGAAGCGGTCCTATTCTCTCCTCGGAAGGTGGGACTCTTAATCCCTCCTCCCTTGATAGCCTCCTTCGTAGAGGCAGTTGCTTCCCCGCTCCCCCCTTCGCCTTCTTCAAAAGGCGCGACCTTCAACATCTTGGTCAGCATGGGATCCGGCGTGGTCTCACGGGAGGGAGCGGACACCTTATTAACTTTGCCTTGGCTATCCACTCCTGTTCAAGAAACGGCTCCTTTAAAGGGCATATATATAAAATAAATGAATGAACAGCTTGTCCGGTTACCGGACTACTTACTTGAGTATCTGGGCGATTGCAGCTTAGTCCTGCGTCCTCGGTCAAGTCCGGACACTTCTCTTGTGATCCAAAGAACAGTTTATACATCTCCACGGGCGTCGTGCCCATAAAATTTTGGAGGCTCGTGGTCCCTCGGTTGAATTCCCACAGGCGAAGGGGCGGCGTTTGCAGGGCTGAAGGCGCCGGATCACCATAACCCGCGCCACTGCGACCAGATTGATCCCTCTTTCCTGGAGGTCTCGAATACGGCCCTGCAGCAGGGGAACATCCTTGGACGGCCCCCAGTCGAGCCCCTTGTTGACCCATGATGCCAGCTGCTGTGGTGGACCTGAGCGGAAGGCAGGGAGCGCCGCCCATTTGGTGCCCCTTGGAGCGGTGATATAAAACCACTCCCGTTGCCACAAACCAAGCTCCTCTTGAAAAGAGCCCTCGGGCCACGGAGCATCAGCACATTTTCTTATGACCGCCCCTCCGCACTCTCCTTGTTGCCCCTTGGTCATCTTTGGCTCCACCTTGAAGGTCTTGAGCCACAATCCAAAGTGGGGGGTAATATGGAGGAAGGCCTCACATCGACAATGAATGGCGAGATATGGAGGATGGACTCCGGTTCAAGTCATGGAAATCAAGCCCATAATAAAACATGAGCCCCGCACAAAGGGGTCCGTCGGAAGCCTAAACCCGAAGGAAGTGGGACCACGAACACCACGTTCTCGCCGGTTTAGGAGTGGGAATGACCTGCCCCGGAGCAGGCAGCCTATCGAGATCTCGCGGTTAGATACTGGCGTCGCGCAGCTTTAGCACATCTTCTTCTGTGACGAAGGAAGACATCCATCGGCCGTGCTGGTCGGATCCGGACATCGTCGAAAGTTCGAAGCGCCTGAATCTGAAGCTTTGGGTGTTGGAACTCGAAGCGCGAGGCGAACTCGATGGAGGGTGTAAAAAGAAGAGGGCCTTGGTCTCATTATAAAGAGGTTGAATACCAAGAGCCCACCCCGTGGTCGATTAGGACTCACCTTTGATAGAGAAGGCAGGCCAACGAGCACGGTTGGGTTACCCGCGTCCGTATTGATGAGAATCCCGGAATAAGGGGGCACGATCTATGCTTTGATAAGACGTGCCAAGGAAACCGCCTCACTAAACACGCTGAGGTGGAACAATAAAAAACAATTCATATAAAGGCCTGGCCGTGGTGTGATGTCACGCCGCGGAATACGTCAGCAGATCTGTGCAAAAATTATTCTCTCTACGGTGTTATGTGGAACTTGTTTTGCAGAGCCGGACACTATCCTTGTGTTCAAAACCTTCTATGAAGTATTCGGAGGAGGAACCCGCCTTGAAATGTCGAAGACAATATGCGCGGACTCGTCGTCATTGAAGCCTGGTTCAGGGCTACTAAGGAGTCCCGGACTAGGGGTGTCCGGATAGCCGGACTATCGTCACGGCGGACTCCAAGACTATGAAGATACAAGATTGAAGACTTCGTCCCGTGTCTGTATGGGACTTTCCTTGGCGTGGAAGGCAAGCTTGGCGATACGGATATGTATATCTCCTACCATTGTAACCGACTCTGTGTAACCCTAACCTATCCGATGTCTATATAAACCGGAGGGTTTTAGTCCGAAGGACGAACAACAATCATACCATAGGCTAGCTTCTAGGGTTTAGCCTCCTTGATCTCGTGGTAGATCTACTCTTGTACTACCCATATCATCAATATTAATCAAGCAGGAGTAGGGTATTATGTCCATCGAGAGGGCCCGAACCTGGGTAAAAACATCGTGTCCCTTGTCTCCTGTTACCATCCGCCTAGACGCACAGTTCGGGACCCCCTACCCGAGATCCGCCGGTTTTGACACCGACAGCGACCTCCCGGACTCCAGGCGCAAAGGGGATAAAACCCCCAAGGGCTCTAAGTCCGGCCCTAGGCCGGACACCGCACGGAACCTTCAACGGTTCCGGAATCCGGCAGGCGGCCCCCTAGTAAGAAGGGCAAGCCTACGACGTCGGTGACCTCCGTCCAACCGGAGGCACCGGATAATTCTGGAGGTGCTTAACGCCTCCATTGACGAGAACACCGCACTATTATGAGTGCGGTGATCCGAAGGTTTAGTCCGCCAAGAGCGGGCTGATCAAGCTTGTGCCAGCCTTCTAACAGGTTTTGAGGTATGTATTTAAGATATGTAAAAATATTACCGCATAGACAGTAGCCCGATGCTCGGTTTGGTGTTCGGAAAGAAAAGCGGGCGAGGATCTAAAAGATAAACGCAGGAGTCTAACATAAGTATGTCAATATGGGAATGCAGGTTGCGCTGCTGACCTCTGCCGCACTGACTGCTAAGGTCTATGCATTGAAGCAGAGCCTCGAGCTGTCCGAGAACGAGCTCGGCCTTGCCAAGAAGCAGCTCGAGGACAAGGAAGGTAAGTAATATCTTATGTAAATATATATAAAAAAGATGTGGTTGCAAAAAATGATAGGACCAACGTGGGTATTATAGGGGACACAACCCAGGTGGCAACCCTGAAGGAAGCGCTGTCCAAGGCCGAAGAAAATGCTGCCGTGAAGCGTACCCAGTGAGAGAAGCATGAGGCGCGGGTGGCGGAGGTGCAGCAAGAGCTCCAGGCTCTCGTGGAAAAACACGACAGTTTGGAGCTTGACTCAAAGACTCGAGAGTCCGAGCTCGCCTCGGCGCTTGAGAGCGCCAAATCTGCCAAGGCCGAAGCCCAAAAAGCCCTCCAGGAAATTGAGGCGATGAAGAAGATAGCGGCGGGTAAGTTATTCTTTATGCAAAGCAAGCACGTGAAAGTGAATTACTTGTTACTTACCCGAGTCCGGAGCTCTCCTAGAGCATTCACAGATCTTCCCCGGAGTGTGTCCGACGCTGCCGCATTCTACCGAGCCGAAGATGGGAGCTCGACGGAGAAGGTGTTCTGGTCTCAGTATGCTGAGGCTGGACACCCGGTGCCCTTGAGCGACCAGTTGAAGCAGCTGGTCGAGCTCCATAAGGTGGCCGAACAGGCCATGAAGGGTCTCGTAGTCCGGCTATAGCCTGGGGAAGCCATGCTTGGGAGCTACTTCGGGCTGGTAAGGCGGCTGGTGGATGCCTGTCCAAGGCTTGAAGTCATCAAGCACTCCGTATGCATCGAAGGTGCCCGTAGGGCCCTTACCCGTGCTAAAGTGCACTGGGGCAAGATGGACGCTGAGAAGCTTGTGACGGACGGACCACCGCCGGGCAAGGAGCATCGCAAGCCCGAGATGTATTATGAGGCGTCCTGAAAGGTGCCTGCCGTATAGCGGATGAGTGCTCCAAAGATGTAATTTTTGAGTAAACTCGCATTTGTGATCCTGTACATTGAAAACATGTTCATATGCGCTAAGCAACGCTTTCGAAAATATTACCTTCTGTGCGGCCGTTTATTAAATTTGAGAGATGGCGAGTCGTCGGCTTCTGCCCCCATGCCACGAGTGCTGGGGTGTTCGGGATAAACTTGAGCGCTCTTTTTCCCATTATTGGGTCCTTCGAGGGAGGCGCTCAACACAACGAACAAGGCAATCAGACTATAATGCTTGAACACTCTCACTTAGCCATATAATTCTAAAATTTTAAATTTCGGCGAAGCCCCTAGTATTCGGAAGACCGAGTTCGGGGCGCTATCCACGCCTAGGCCGGACAAAGCCGACTCCTCACTCCAAGCGGCATAAGTCTTTAGGGACTCGAAAACCTCTCGAACAGCGACCAGCTCTCGCCCTATCATGACGGTCAGTTTTAGCTTTCTCCTTCGAGGTGCTTAGCCCAGCTCAATCGGGCACAATCGCGAGTGGTTCTCCCAGTGCTACCTTAGCCGATATAACGGAACGTAAGGTACCAAAACATGGGAGCCGGGTAAACCCAACTATTGACCCAAGACATGATTCGGAGCCGATGCATATAATGCTATAAGTTCGGGGTGCCGCACTCATGAGAGTGTTCAGACTTCTCACACCATATTATGGGGTACGTAAGCCCCTGGTGTATTGGCCGTACCAAAGTGTATGGTTGCATAATGTCATAACTGAACATATTTTTATATAAAAAAGGAATGCAATAATAGACAAAAGCTATGTATTGTTTATTCAATAAGTCTGCGGTAAAAGCAGAACGATACAAATAGTGCGATAAGCAAGAGATGGGACTATTTGACATGTCCCACTCCAGGGGCGAGCTGCGGGATGATATGTGAAACAAGTATACTGCTTGTTATAGAGACCACCTGGACACTCAACGTAGCTTTCTGCCTCCCCGGCAGTTGCATCGTGTGTTCGGCGATTATACTGCCGGACAGGCCTTCCGGAAAGTGGAGTCCTGAAAGTAAGAAAAAAAAAGACAAGATCGGGAGCCCATGGTGCGGTTGAGCCGCATTTTGGGCATGCCATGGTCGTGCCCCTCCCCCTATGCCCATGGTATTTCTAGAGCGTATTTATGTACGCGTAGTACTGGTTTCGCAATTTCGCGAGGGCTGGGGTTGGGGCCGCATTGCTACCCGTGCTCGGAACGTGCGAGGCGGTCTTGTTGTAGGTTACTCCGGGCGCGCTTGACGGTGTCCGAATGTTTAATGGCCGGACTGGAGAATTTCCTTGAAAGGCTGCTTTGTACTTCCGCCGCGAGGGCCGCCGTATGCTCCCCCGTTCGGAGAGAGCGTTCGGTGTTTCCATTGACCGTAATGACTCCTCGAGGGCCTGGCATCTTGAGCTTGAGGTATGCATAGTGCGGCACCGCATTGAACTTTGCAAATGCGGTTCGTCCAAGTAGTGCGTGATAGCCACTGCGGAACGAGACTATGTCGAAGATTAACTCCTCGCTTCGGAAATTATCCGGGGATCCGAAGACCACCTCAAGTGTAACTGAGCCTGTGCAGTTGGCCTCTACACCTGGTATGACGCCTTTAAAGGTCGTCTTTGTGGGTTTAATCCTTGAGGGATCTATGCCCATTTTTCGCACTGTATCCTGATAAAGCAGGTTCAGGCTGCTGCCGCCGTCCATAAGGACTCTAATGAGGTGAAATCCGTCAATGATTGGGTCTAGAACCAATGCGGTGAATCCGCCGTGGCGGATGCTAGTGGGGTGGTCCCTTCGATCAAAAGTGATCGGGCAGGAGGACCATGGGTTGAACTTTGGGGCGACTGGCTCCAACGCATATACGTCCCTGAGTGCACGCTTCCGCTCCCTTTTGGGTATGTGGGTTGCGTATATCATGTTCACCGTCCGCACTTGTGGGGAGAAGCCCTTCTGTCCCCTATTGTTCGGCAACCGGGGCTCCTCCTCGTCATCGCTATACAGCCCCTTGTCATTGTTTTCGGCGTTTAACTTGCCTGCCTGCTTGAACACCCAACAATCCCTGTTGGTTTGGTTGGCTTGTTTTTCGGGGGTGCCGTGTATCTGGCACGAGCGATCGAGTATTCGGTCCAAATTGGACGGGCCCGGAGTATTTCTTTTGAATGGCTTTTTCCGCTGACCGGGTTTAGAGCCTCTGAATCCGGCATTGACTGCCGTATCCTCAGCATTATCGCCGTTTGCGGCGCTTGTGCTTGTTGCGAGGCGACCTGCCATTGCTGTCCTTGGTATCCAAATTACCAAGACTCTTGGTCATGTTATTACTACGGGCTAGCCAGCTGTCTTCTCCCGCGCAAAAGCGGGTCATGAGTGTTGTGAGGGCTGCCATGGATTTCGGCTTTTCCTGTCCTAGGTGCCGGGCAAGCCACTCGTTACAGATGTTATGCTTGAAGGCTGCAATGGCCTCTGCGTCCGGACAGTCGACTATTTGATTTTTCTTGGTTAGGAATCGCATCCAGAATTGTCTGGCCGATTCCTCTGGCTGCTGAATTATGTGGCTTAGGTCATCGGCGTCTGGTGGTCGCACATAGGTGCCCTGGAAGTTGTTGAGGAATGCGGCTTCGGGTCCTCCCAACAACCAATTGATTCTCGCCGCAAGCTGTTAAGCCAATGCCGAGCTGGTCCTTTAAGCTTGAGTGGGAGGTATTTGATGGCGTGTAGATCATCGCCGCGGGCCATGTGGATATGAAGGAGATAATCCTCGATCCATACCGCCGGATCTGTTGTGCCATCGTATGATTCGATGTTTATGGGTTTGAAACCCTCGGGGATTTAATTATCCATTACTTCATCTGTGAAGCATAGTGGGTGTCGACGCCTCAGATGGGCTATATCACGGCGTAGCTCAAATGAGCTTTGTCTCATCAGAATGTTGGCCCGGCGGATTTACCATATCCGGCATGACGGTTATCGTCACGTGTCGTGGGGCGCCCACGCGATCCATAGATCGATCTTGTTTGCCTTGCCCTGTCCTCCAATATATCTCGCAGGTCTGGCGCATTTCCCCGTGCCTTGGTATTCGTGGCGCGACGCGGGTGCGGCTTGAGTGGAGGGCCGAGAGGCCTCTCGTCAGCGACCGCAGGGTGGCGGTCGTCCGCATCATCGCTGGTGATGTAGGTCTAGGTGCTTCCTCCTCTAATCGGGGTAGCAGCCTGCGTTTTGGGTAGCTCTTGGAGGGGCGTTCGAGTTCGTACTCTTCGGCTACAAGGACTTCAGTCCATCTGTTGGCTAGCAAGTCTTGGTCAGCTCTAAGCTGTTGCTGTTTTTTTTAGGCTGCTTGCCGTGGCCATAAGCCTGCGTTTGAAACACTCTTGTTCGACGGGATCCTCAGGCACGACAAATTAAATGCGTCGCCGAGGCTTGCCTCGTCTTCGAAGGGAGGCATGTAATTATCATCCTCTACCTCTCTGTCTACCGCTCTCTCATGAGGGCTGGCTTCTCCATCCTCCTGTGCTGAATCCTGCTGGAGGGGGTTGTCTTCGGCACTGTCCGGGGTGTTATTTTCTCCCGTGCAAGAATCGTCGTTTTTGCTTTGGCGGGATTTAGAGCGGCGCCGCTGACGCCGGCGCTTAGGCTTCTTCTTGGAGGGGTCATCCTCCATTGTTCCATCGCCGTTCCCTTCTTTTGGGGTGTCCACCATGTATATGTCATACGACGAGGTGGCCTTCCAGTGCCCTGTAGGCACTGGTTCTTGGTCGTCTCCTGCATCGGCGTCCATACCGTCGATGTCATCGGAGTCGAAGTCGAGCATGTCTGTTAAATCATCGACGGTGGCTACGAAGTGGGTGGTGGGTGGGCTTTGAATTTCTTCGTCGTCCGCATCCCAACCTTGCTGACCATAGTCCGGCCAAGGCTCTCCTGATAAAGAGAGAGACTTTAGTGAATTCAGAATGTTGCCGAAGGGCGAGTGCTGAAAGATGTCCGCGGCGGTGAACTCCATGATCGGCGCCCAATCGGATTCGACTGGCAGGGGCACGGAAGGTTCGGAGTCCGGAGAGGAGTCCAACACCTTGGAGTCACGAGCTTTGCAAAGGACAGTTATGGTGTTCGGCTCGATCGCTGTAGAGATTGCAGCCCCCGAGGCGGTGTCCAGCCACCCGTCCTCGATTGACGCAGTCGGCTCAGAGCTAAGGGTCGGGCGGATCTCGTCGGCCTCGAGGCACTGCTCGCGGCAGAGCTAGATCATTCCCATCGTGATAAAGGCGGCGCTTGGCTGTGGCTCGAACCCGTCGAAGATCAAGTCTCCGCGGACGTCGGCCGTGTAGTTCAAACTTCCAAATTTGACCTGATGGCCAGGTGCGTAGCGTTCGATCTGCTCCAGATGGCCAAGCGAATTGGCCCGCAGTGCAAAGACGCCGAATACGAAGATCTGTCCGGGGAGAAAAGTCCACCCTGGACCGCATCATTATTGATGATCTAAGGAGCCATCGGGCCTAAAGGTGACGACACAGAGGAACTCTCAATGAAAGCACCAATGTCGGTGTCAAACCGGCGGATCTCGGGTAGGGGGTCCCGAACTGTGCGTCTAGGCGGATGGTAACAGGAGACAAGGGACACGATGTTTTTACCCAGGTTCGGGCCCTCTCGATGGAGGTAAAACCCTACTCCTGCTTGATTAATATTGATGATATGGGTAGTACAAGAGTAGATCTACCACGAGATCAGAGAGGCTAAACCCTAGAAGCTAGCCTATGGTATGATTGTTGTCCGTCCTACGGACTAAAACCCTCCGGTTTATATAGACACTGGAGAGGGTTATGGTTACATAGAGTCGGTTACAATGGGAGGAGATCTACATATCCGTATCGCCAAGCTTGCCTTCCACGCCAAGGAAAGTCCCATCCGGACACGGGACGAAGTCTTCAATCTTGTATCTTCATAGTCCAGGAGTCCGGCCAAAGGTTATAGTCCAGCCATCCGGCCACCCCGTAATCCAGGACTCCCTCAGCCACATTACATCCTCTCTTGTTTTAGCATCATGAAACAACCTCTACAATCTTGGTATAATTGGGAAATGTCTCAGAACATTGTGAGGAATCCTCTTCACAGCATCGCCATCTTTCCATCTTGATGATTTTCATTTTGAGCATTCACTTAAGTTGGCATAATCCTTCCGGAATAGAACACAATTATTCTTACAAACATGGATCATATCATATACAATTCCAACTGCAGGAAGGAAATTCTTCTTTTTATTGTAGGTGTGTGGCAGCTCAGACGCATCTGGGAAAGATTTGCGGAAAGTAGCCAACATCACATCGAATGATTTGTTGGTCATCCGCTCAGATGTCTTCACCAGAAGAAAGGTGACCATAGCTGAGAATACTAACAACTTATTTCCTGGGGTGACAACCACATTGCATTGTTCCAACATGCGGGCCCATCGTTTTTCTTCTGCAGGTGAAAGTTCACGAAATGCACGAGCATTTCGTAGCATTGTTTCAATGTTGGTCAAACTCACTGGCTCCGCCACCACCTCCTCCTCCTCCTCCTCTTCCACCTGAGCATCAGGCAGATCAAGATGGTGATCTACTACTTCCACATAGTGAGTAACATTGACGTTCAAAGTTTCACCATGATGAACCCACCTAGTATATGTGATCGACATCCCATACAAGTGTAGATGATTTTGCACAGTTGACTGGGGTCTTTTAACTGAATTCATACAACTGCTACATGGGCAGAGCACATCTGATTTCAGACCACCGTACTCAGCTTTGATAAAGTTAATGAAGTTTTCAACCCCCTCGACATATGCAGCGGAGAATCTTCGAGCAGAAGTTATCCAAGTCTTGCCCATCTGTTAGACATACAAATTAGTTCTTCTACGAGATATTACAGGAAAAACATATATGCTTTTTTATGAAGTCCAAAAAACCTATGTCGATGTCTAAAGCTATGGCAAGATATTTGGACAAGCAAATCTAAGTAATGAAATATATGTAAAGCTAATTCAGCAAACAGATTTGAGTGCTAAATTATTGCAGGCTGTTTCAGCAGTCAATGAGGCCGAGCACACAGCCATCGATCTATCGAAGGTCATCTCAACAACAAAGATCGAGTATAAAACAGTTTAGAGCTATTTCACCTAACAGTTTGGCTACTAGACCAGGGCAGTCTACGTCACAATAAATATATGGCAGGATATTTTAGCAACTAATCGGGCTTGGCATGCCATCTTGCTACCTCTTGAGAACTGCGTTGGTTTTCCCTTGAAGAGGAAAGGGTGATGCAGCAAAGTAGCGTAAGTATTTCCCTCAGTTTTTAGAACCAATGTATCAATCCAGTAGGAGACCACACGCAAGTCCCTCGTACCTACACAAACAAATAAGAACCTTGCAACCAACGCGATAAAGCGGTTGTCAATCCCTTCACGGTCACTTGCAAAAGTGAGATCTGATAGAGATAATAAGATATATATTTTTAGTATTTTTGTTGTATAGATTGAAAAGTAAAGATTGCAAAGTAAAATAGATTATAAATCGCTAGTTGTTGGGAGATTAATATGATGGAAAATAGACCAGGGGGCCATAAGTTTCACTAGTGGCTTCTCTCAAGATAGCATAAATATTACGGTGGGTGAACAAATTACTGTCGAGCAATTGATAGAATAATGCATAGTTATGAGAATATCAAGGCATAATCATGTATATAGGCATCACGTCCGCGACAAGTAGACCGAAACGATTCTGCATCTACTACTATTACTCCACACATCGACCGCTATCCAGCATGCATCTTGAGTATTAAGTTCATAAGAACAGAGTAATGCATTAGGCAAGATGACGTGATGTAGAGGGATAAACTCAAGCAATATGATATAAACCCCATCTTTTTATCCTCGATGGCAACAATACAATACATGTCGGTTCCCCTTCTGTCACTGGGATCGAACACCGCAAGATTGAACCCAAAGCTAAGCACTTCTCCCATTGCAAGAAAGATCAATCTAGTAGGCCAAACCAAGCTGATAATTCGAAAAGACTTGCAAAGATAACAAATCATACATAAAAGAATTCAGAGGAGATTCAAATATTTTTCATAGATAATCTTGATCATAAACCCACAATTCATCGGATCTCGACAAACACACCGCAAAAAGAATTACATCGAATAGATCACCAAGAAGATCGAGGAGAACTTTGTATTGAGATCCAAAGAGAGAGAAGAAGCCATCTAGCTAATAACTATGGCCCCGAAGGTCTGAGGTAAACTACTCACACATCATCGGAGAGGCTATGGTGTTAATGTAGAAGCCCTCCATGATCGATTCCCCCTCCGACGGAGCACCGGAAAAGGCCCCAAGATGGGATATCACGGGTACAGAAGGTTGCAGCGGTGGAAATAGGGTTTCGTGGTGCTCTTTGATGTTTTCGGGGTATAAGAGTATATATAGGCGAAGGAAGTCGGCCAGGGGAGCCACGAGGGGCCCACGAGAGGGTGGGGGCGCGTCGGTGGGGGGGGCGCCTCCCTGCCTCGTGGCCTCCTGGCTTCTTTCATGATGTCCACTCCAAGTTCCCTGGATTGAGTTTGTTCCAAAAAGCACTCTCTCGAAGGTTTCATTCCGTTTGGATTCTGTTTGATATCCCTTTTCTGCGAAACACTGAAATAGGGAAAAAAACAGATTTGGACTGGGCCTCCGGTGAGTAGGTTAGTCCCAAAAATAATATAAAAGTGTATAATAAAGCCCATTAAACATCCAAAATAGATTATATAATAGCATGGAACAATCAAAAATTATAGATATGTTGGAGACGTATCAAGCATCCCCAAGCTTAATTCCTGCTCGTCCTCGAGTAGGTAAATGATAAAAACATTATTTTTGATGTGGAATGCTACCTAGCATATTCTTAAATGTAATTTTCTTTATTGTGGCATGAATGTTCAGATCTGAAAGATTCAAGATAAAAGTTTAATATTGACATAAAAATAATAATACTTCAAGCATACTAACTAAGAAATTATGTCTCCTCAAAATAACATGGCCAAAGAAAGTTCATCCCTACAAAATCATATAGTTTGGTCATGCTCCATTTTTGTCACACAAAATATTCAAATCGTGCACAACCCCAGTTTCAGCCAAGCAATTGTTTCATACTTAAGAATTTTCAAACTTTTTCAACTTTCACGCAATATATGAGCGTGAGCCATGGACATAGCACTATGGGTGGAATAGAATATGATGATGGGGATTGTGTGAGAAGACAAAAAAAGGAGAAAGTCTCACATTGACGCGGCTAATCAACGGGCTAGGGAGATGCCCATCAATTGATGTCAATGCAAGGAGTAGGGATTGCCATGCAACGGATGCACTAGAGCTATAAATGTATGAAAGCTCAACAAAAGAAACTAAGTGGGTGTGCATCCAATTTGCTTGCTCACGAAGACCTAGGGCATTTGAGGAAGCCCATTGTTGGAATATACAAGCGAAGTTCTATAATGAAAAATTCCCACTAGTATATGAAAGTGACAAAACAAGAGACTCTCTATCATAAAGATCATGGTGCTACTTTGAAGCACAAGTATGGCAAAAGGATAGTAGCATTGTCCCTTTTTATTTCTTTTTTTGGGCCTCTTTTTTATTTGGCCTTTTTTTGGACAATGCTCTAAGAATGATGATCATCACACTTCTATTTATTTACAACTCAATGATTACAACTCGATACTAGAACAAAATATGACTCCATATGAATGCCTCCGGTGGTGTACCGGGATGGGCAATTAATCAAGATTGACATGTATAAAATAATATGCATGGTGGCTTTTCCACAAATACGATGTCAACTACATGATCATGCAAGGCAATATGACAATGATGAAGCGTGTCATAATAAACAGAACGGCGGAAAGTTGCATGGCAATATATCTCGGAATGGCTATGGAAATGCCATAATAGGTAGGTATGCTGACTATTTTGAGGAAGATGTAAGGAGGTTTATGTGTGATAGAGCATATCATATCACGGGGTTTGGATGCACCGGCGAAGTTTGCACCAACTCTCAAAGTGAGAAAGGGCAATGCACGGTACCGAAGAGGCTAGCAATGATGGAAGGGTAAGCGTGCGTATAATCCATGGACTCAACATTAGTCATAAAGAACTCACATACTTATTGCAAAAATCTACAAGTGATCAAAACCAGGCACTACACGCATGCTCCTAGGGGAAAGGTTGGTAGGAGTTAACCATCGCGCGATCCAGACCTCCACACAAAGGATGACACTCAAAGAACACTTCATGTTTCAAATTTGTTACACAACGGTTACCATACGTGCATGCTACGGGACTTGCAAACTTCAAAACAAGTATTTCTCAATTTCACAATTACTCAACTAGCACAACTTTAATATCACTATCTCCATATCTCAAAACAGTCATCAAGTATCAAACTTCTCATAGTATTCAATGCACTTTATATGAAAGTTTTTATTATATCCATCTTGGATGCCTATCATATTAGGACTAATTTTATAGCCAAAGCAAATTACCATGCTGTTCTAAAGGACTCTCAAAATAATATAAGTGAAGCATGAGAGATCAATAATTTCTATAAAATAAAACCACCACCTTCTCTAAAAGATATAAGTGAAGCACCACAGCAAAATTATCTAGCTCAAAAGATATAAGTGAAGCACATAGAGTATTCTAATAAATTCCGATTCATGTGTGTCTCTCCCAAAAGGTGTGTACAGCAAGGATGATTGTGTTAAACTAAAAAGCAAAGAGTCAAATCATACAAGACTCTCCAAGCAAAACACATATCATGTGGTGAATAAAAATATAACATCAAGTAAAGTTACCGATGGACGAAGACGAAAGAGGGGATGCCTTCCGGGGCATCCCCAAGCTTAGGCTTTTGGTTGTACTTGAATATTACCTTGGGGTGCCTTGGGCATCCCCAAGCTTAGGCTCTTGCCACTCCTTATTCCATAATCCATCAAATCTTTACCCAAAAACTTGAAAACTTCACAACACAAAACTCAACAGAAAATCTCATGAGCTCCGTTAGCGAAATAAAACAAACCACCACTTTAAGGTACTGTAATGAACTCATTCTTTATTTATATTGATGGTAAACCTACTGTATTCCAACTTCTCTATGGTTCATAAACTCCAATACTAGCCATAGATTCATCAAAATAAGCAAACAACATACGAAAAACAGAATCTGTCAAAAACAGAACAGTCTGTAGTAATCTGTATCAAACGCAAACTTCCTGTAACTCAAAAATTCTACCAAAATAGGAAGACCTAGATAATTTTATTATTGATCTAATCCAATTGGAATCAGTATTTTATCACGTTCTGGTGATTTTTAACAATTGTTTTAGTGAGCAGAAAGTTTCTGATTTTTTTCAGCAAGATCAAATAACTACTATCCAAGAAGATCCTATAGGTTTTACTTGGCACAAACACTAATTAAAACACAAAAAAACATCTAACCAGAGTCTATATGAATTATTTATTACTAAATAGGAACAAAAAGCAAGGAACAAAAATAAAATTGGGTTGCCTCCCAACAAGCGCTATCGTTTAACGCCCCTAGCTAGGCATTGAGATTTCGATGATGCTCACATGAAAGACAAGAATTGAAGCGCAAAGAGAGCATCATGAAACACGTGAAAATCACATCTAAGTCTAACATACTTCCTATGCATAGGAATTTTATAGGAAAACAAATTAGTAAGAAAAGCAAGATCTAACATATGCAAGGAAGAAGAAAGAAACAATAGCAATCTCAACATAACGAGAGGAAATTTAGTGACATGAAAATTTCTACAACCATATTTTCCTCTCTCATAATAATTACATGTAGGATCGTAAGCAAATTCAACAATATAGCTATCACAAAACATATTCTTAACACGATCCACATGTATGCAAAGTTGACACTCTTCCAAAATAGTGGGATTAACATTAACTAAAGTCATGACCTCTCCAAACCCACTTTTATCAAAAATTCCATATGATTGAACATTCTCCAAATATGTGGGATATAAAGTTGACACTCTTCCAAACCCACTTTCAATATTATTGCAAACACTATTATCAATCTCAGATTCATCATGGGGCTTAAATAAATTTTCAAGATCATAAGAAGAATCACTCCAATCATGATCATTGCAACAAGTAGTAGACATAGCAAAATTAGCATCCCCAAACTTAGGGTTTTGCATATTATTAGCACAATTGACATCAAGAGAATTTGTAGTAACATCATTGCAATCATGCTTTTCATCGAAGGAACTATGAAGTATGGGTGCAATAGTAACGATCTCATGTTTAACATAAGGAACTATAGCAAATTCATCTTCATAAATATTGGCATCATGGCCACAAGAATAGCATGCATCATGTTCATCAAGGGATATTTCAATCAAATCATCGGAATCATCATTATCTATAGATTCATGCATATCATTATTTTCTTCCAAAGCAACGGTCATTCTCTCAATAAATTCTTTGACATAGACATTATGAGCATAATTTTCATAGCAATATTTAAGTATGTCAAAATTTTCAGATTTGTAGAGAGTAATATCATACTTTTCAATCAAAGAAGCAACTTCATAAGCACCCTTAAAAGGATCAAATTCTTCAACTTGTTCGATATCATAGTAACTATAAACACACTTTGCATAAGAAGATAATATTTCATTTTCATTAAACTCACATAGGTAGGGAAGGTGTTTTTTAGGGTTCTTAGAGCAACAAGTAAAATCATAAATTTCACAAAGATTCCAAGCATAACACAGCAATCTGTTTATTTGATCCCGTAAGAGTCTCCCTTTTTTAGATGAACAGTGACGCACAAAATGAGCATGCTCATCTAAAGATTTCCCATCAACTAGGCTAGTTGGGGTTTCAGCATGAGCGCATAAGGATCAAAGATGATCCAAGTAGAACACTTTAAGTGGATCCATATCAATAGATTTTTAGCAAGCAAAGATTCAAGCAAATAGAAGGCACATGGAAACACGAACAAAAGACATACGGGAAGAAGGCGAACGGAAAAGGGCGAATAAAACGGCAAAGGTGAAGTGGGGGAGAGGAAAACAAGAGGCAAATGGCAAATAATGTAATGCGAGGGATAAGAGTTTGTGATGGGTACTTGGTATGTCTTGACTTGTGCGTAGACTCCCCGGCAATGGCGCCAGAAATCCTTCTTGCTACCTCTTGAGCACTGCATTGGTTTTCCTTTGAAGAGGAAATGGTGATGCAGCAAAGTAGCGTAAGTATTTCCCTCAGTTTTGAGAACCAAGGTATCAATCCAGTAGGAGACCACACGCCAGTCCCACGTACCTACAGAAACAAATAAGAACCTTGCAACCAACACGATAAAGGGGTTGTCAATCCCTTCACGGCCACTTGCAAAAGTGAGATCTGATAGAGATAATAAGATAAATATTTTTGGTATTTTGTTGTATAGATTGAAAAGTAAAGATTGCAAAGTAAAATAGATTGAAAACTGATAGTTGTTGGGAGATTAATATGATGGAAAATACACCAGGGGGCCATAGGTTTCACTAGTGGCTTCTCTCAAGATAGCATAAATATTACGGTGGGTGAACAAATCACTGTCGAGCAATTGATAGAATAATGCATAGTTATGAGAATATCTAGGCATGATCATGTATATAGGCATCATGTCCGCGACAAGTAGACCAAAATGATTCTGCATCTACTATTACTCCCCACATCGACCGCTATCCAGCATGAATCTAGAGTATTAAGTTCATAAGAACAGAGTAACGCATTGGGCAAGATGACATGATGTAGAGGGATAAACTCAAGCAATATGATATAAACCCCATCTTTTTATCCTTGTTGGCAACATACAATACGTGTCGGTTCCCCTTCTGTCACTAGGATCGAACACCGCAAGATTGAACCCAAAGCTAAGCACTTCTCCCATTACAAGAAAGATCAATCTAGTAGGCCAAACCAAACTGATAATTCGAAGAGACTTGCAAAGATAACAAATCATACATAAAAGAATTCAGAGGAGATTCAAATATTGTTCATAGATAATCTTGATCATAAACCCACAATTCATCGAATCTCGACAAACACATCACAAAAAGAATTACATCAAATAGATCTCCAGGAAGATCGAGGAGAACTTTGTATTGAGATCCAAAGAGAGAGAAGAAGCCATCTAGCTAATAAGTATGGACCCGAAGGTTTGAGGTAAACTACTCACACATCATCGGAGAGGCTATGGTGTTGATGTAGAAGCCCTCCGTGATCGATTCCCCCACCGGCGGAGCGCCAGAAAAGGCCCCAAGATGGAATCTCACGGGTACAGAAGGTTGCGGCGGTGGAAATAGGTTTTCGTGGTGCTCTCTGACGTTTTCGGGGTATAAGAGTATATATAGGCGAAGGAAGTCGGTCAGGGGAGCCACGAGGGGCCCACGAGGGTGGGGGGCCCGCCAAGGGAGGGCAGGCGCACCTCCCTGCCTCGTGGCCTCCTTGCTTCTTTCTTGACGTCCACTCCAAATCCCCTGGATTGCGTTTGTTCCAAAAATCACTCTCCGGAATGTTTCATTCCGTTTGGATTCTGTTTGATATTCCTTTTGTGCGAAACACTGAAATAGGCAAAAAACAGCAATTTGGACTGGGCCTCCGGTTAGTAGGTTAGTCCCAAAAATAATATAAAAGTGTACAATAAAGCCCATTAAACATCCAAAACAGATAATATAATAGCATGGAACAATAAAAAATTATAGATACGTTGGAGACGTATCACATCTCAGCTAAGCAGATTGAGTGCAGAACATGGCAAGGAAGCTTCTTAAGCAAATCATATTGACTGTAAACTACTTCGGCAAACAGTGAGATTAACATCGTCTATCAGCTTACATTCAGCACTACACCGACATGCATGGGGCCTCAGTCTAGAATGCACGTACCATAGGAGAAGCTGACCGCCATGCGTCTCCACACGAACGTCGCCAGCGGTGGCGGCGCTGACCGCCGTGCGTCTCCACAAGAACGTCGCTAGCGGTGGCGGCGCGGCTAGAGGACGACAGTCTACGAGAGCGTACTGCGGGAGCGAGAGGATCACCGTGCATCCCCACGACGAACCGCGGCGCCGACGTATCAGCGCGTGACACGTCTCCAACGTATCTATAATTTATGAAGTATTCATGCTATTATATTATCATTCTTGGACGTTTTACAATCATTTTATAGCAACTTTATATCATTTTTGGGACTAAACTATTGACCCAGTGCCTAGTGTCAGTTGCTGTTTTTTGCTTGTTTTTACATTGCAGGAAAACAATATCAAATGGAGTCCAAACACCGCGAAACTTTTTGGAGAATTTTTATGGACTAGAACTCCCAGGATGGGCCAGAGCGGCACCTGGGGGGTGCCCTGAGGGGGGCACAATCCACCAGGGCACGCCTGGGCCCCCAGGCGTGCCCAGGTGGGTTGTGCCCACCTCGGTGGCCTTCCGCACCCCCTCTTCGCCCTATAAATTCACAAATATTCCAATACCCTTCGGGGAAGCCCTAGATCAGAAGTTCCGCCACCGCAAGGCATCTGTATCCACGAGATCCAATCTAGACCATGTTCCGGCACCCTGCCGGAGGGGGAGATCATTACCGATGGCCATCTTCATCATCCCAGCGGCCACCACGATGAGAAGGGAGTAGCCACCCTCGGGGCTGAGGGTTTGTACCAGTAGCTATGTGTTTAATCTCTATCTCTCTCCTATTCTTGAGATGTCATGATCTTGATGTATCGCGGGCTTTGTTAATATAGTCGGATCATATGGTGTTTTCACCTCTCTATCTTGTTGTGATGAATTGAGTTTTTCCTGTTGAGATTTCGTTGTTATCGGATTGAATACTTTTATGGATTTGAGAGCACTTGATATATGTGTTGCATATGAATACTCATGGTGACAATGGGGTATCATATTGATTCACTTGATATATGTTTTGGCACTCAACTCGCAGATTCCTGAGGTGACATTGGGGTAATCTATGCATAGGGGTTGATGCACGTTCTTGTCTTTGTTTCTCCGGTAGAAATCTTGGGGCACTCTTTGAAGTTCTTTGTGTTGGATTGAGTATCATGAATATGAATTTGCTTTGGTGTTATTTTAGTACGAACTCTAGGATAGATCGAACGGAAAGAATAGCTTTGTGTTATTTTAGTACGAACTCTTGAATAGATCGAACGGAAAGAATTGCTTTGAGGTGGTTTCGTACCCTACAAACAATTTATTCTTATGTTGTCTGCTAGATAGGAACTTCGGAGTGATTCTTCATCGCACTTTGAGGGATGGTTATATGATCCAATTATATTAGGATTGTTGAGAGATTGTACTAGCGAAAGTACGGATCCTAGGCCTCATTTTAAAGCATTGCAATACCGTTTTTGTGCCCGTTTACTATTTGCTACCTTGCTATTTTTATTTATTCAGATTATAAAAATATATTTCTGCCATCAATATTACACTTTTATCACCATCTGTTCTCCGAACTAGTGCACCTATACAATTTTCCATTGTATTGGGTGTGTTGGGGACACAAGAGATTTCTTGTATTTGGTTGCAGGGTTGCTCGAGAGAGACCATCTTCATCCTACACCTCCCATGGATTGATAAACCTTAGGTCATCCACTTGATGGAAAATTGCTACTATCCTACAAAACTCTGCGCTTGGAGGCCCAACACGAGTCTACAAGAATAAAGTTGTGTAGTAGACATCAGCGCGGAAGGGATGGCGGCTTTGACGGAGTGAATGGAGTGGAGGGGGCCGGGGGGAGGGGGTTTGGGGAATATTATTGGCTAGTTGGCCGAAGGGTGGTTGAATTCGGAATTTGGGTGTAATTTTTTGGTGGATTTTCGCGAAGTGGGCGGGGGGAGTTTGGCGCATGGTCGGTTTCTCCAAGTGCAGTCCCACGTGTCAGTGAAGAGGCAAGCTGAAGCACGTCCCGTTTGCGTGAGCCGTGTGCAGGACCGAACGTGTGTGCGGTGCAATGCGACCGCGACAGGGGTGCTGTGAGTGTACCGACTTTTTTCCTTTTAAACTTGTTGCTTCGCCCCCTCAAAAAAAAACTTGGTGCTTCGCGCGATCCATCGATACTACTACTAGTAATCCGGTAATCCCGACTAAAACGGCGCAGCCGGGTCTTTTCCCGCGCGATATGCTGGGAGGTTCGCTTAGTTGGGTTTTTTAGGACGAGTAATGCTACACCTACGTAATTCCAGCTACATAATTAACGTAATGTGAAACGTGTGAGCTGTTTATTGCAGATTGGGGGGAGGGAGGGTGTCGGTGTCAAAACCGGCGGATCTCGGGTAGGGGGCCCGATCTGTGCATCAAGGCTGATGGTAACAGGAAGCAAGGGACACAGATGTTTACCCAGGTTAGGGCCCTCTCGATGGAGGTAAAACCCTACTTCCTGCTTGATTAATATTGATGATATGGGTAGTACAAGAGTTGATCTACCACGAGATTGTAGAGGCTAAACCCTAGAAGCTAGCCTATGGTATGATTGTTGTATATATCTATCGACTAGCCTGGCCTCGGTTTATATAATGCACCAGAGGCCTAGGATAACAAGAGTCCTAGCCGAACACGCCGGTGGGGGAGGAGTCCTTGTCTTGATCGCCAAGTCTTGTGGAATCCTCCTTGTATGCGGCAGCTGTCCGGACTGGCCCATGAGTATACGGCCATGGGGGTCCTCGGCCCAATCCAACTGATCGGGAGACGATGTGGTGAGTACCCCCTAGTCCAGGAAACCGTTAGTAGCCCCCTGAACCGGTATTCAAGTTAGGGACGCTCCTCTATTCTTCTGAACTGTTCTTCATCTTCGGTCGTCGGTCTTGAAAACTGGTTCAACAAATCTTCTCATCTTCGATCTTGAGGATCACCGAAGTGCATCCGAAGAGTTTACACTTTGGGTATCCGAGGAGCCCCTTTAAGTTTCCGGCCTTTATCAATGCCTTGTTATTTTTATGCCACGCCTCGGGTTTGAAGTTGTTCCGGAGGCAAGTGTCCTCCTCTTCGTCCGAGCTCCAACGCGGACTGCATTCGAGTATCCTTTGCAGCCGAGCACCAATGCCGGACTGCTTCCAAGCTCCAAAGCCGAAATGTATCCGAGCTCCAACGCCGGACTGTGTCCAAGCTCCAGTGCCGGACTGTATCCGAGCTCCAACGCCGGACTATATCCAAGATGTCATAGATCATCTTGGTACAAAAAAGTTGAAGGAGTGTAGCCGAGCTTAATGCCGGAAATGCCCTCTACGGAGCTAGCTGCTAGTGCTCGAGCTTTATGCCAGACTGCTTCCAAGGTGGTGCACCACCCCGACCGCGGGCTGATTTTTTGTGAATATTTTTAACTGGTGCAGTTTATTCTCTGCCGATGTATATCCAGTAGCCCTCAAGGTGCGTATCAGTTTTAAACCCAAGATGCACCTGAAGGCAAGCATAAAACTGCTGTTCCTAGTAGCCCCTGAGACTCAGGTCGATGCGCGAAATCGGCCTGAGGATCAACTCCTAGCTCGGCAGCACGTAGGAATAAAAACACAATGTAATATATTAGAGACAATAGTGATCGGCGAACGGGGCCCTGAGAGAGGGTCGTGAGAAGTCGCCGTGATATATAGCTTGGTGCCAGATAGGTCCAGATGGTACTTATTACTGTCCGAAGACGCGCTTCCCATAGTTTGATCAAGCCGAACACTGAGCCCTTTGAATTTTCTGCATTGAATAGGCAATGCAGTAGCCCCCGAGACACTAGTCGGGTGGCAACACCAGATCAGGGGATCGATATGCCCCTTTAATATTTGTAAATAATGAGCGCAAAGCCCAGTAGCCCCCGAGCCTTAATGTGGGCACGGGTGGCCGAATTAAGGATCGATATCCAGAGTAAAATCACAGATTATGTGTAATGATTCTATGTATCCAAGTACTTTACATCATTATTTTGACTCCATTGCGACGGTTTATCAGTTGAAAGTGGCCCAACGTCGGCTTCTACCCCATGGTAGATACTACACAGGGTGTTTTCGCACTAACAAAACAACCCTTAGCCGACGTCTCGGTGCCCGAAGGCGGTTGTGTTAGCGGAAACGAGGCAATCAGATATGCGGTCTTTAAAACTTTCACTTAGTCATAGGAGCTTTATACTGGGGAAGCTAGCTATGAGCCCCCGGTTAGTGTTCGGCGACAGCCGAGGTCAAGCCGTAAACACTTCGGCCAATGTTATGAACAACCCGTCATTTAACATAGTCTTTGGATCGCTGACCAGTTTACGCCTATTGTGATAGTCAGTTTTCGGATTTCTCCATTGAGGTGCTTGACAATGCGAGCTGGAAGCACAATCGCAGTGGTTCTCCCTTTGCACACCTAGACGAACAAAGAGGAACATAGGAGGCAAGCACAGGAGCCGGGCAACCCAACTATTGACCGAAGACACAATTCGAAATCGATGCATATATAGCAATACCCGAGAATGTTTTTGCCGAATCCCTAAAGGTGTCCGGCGTTGCACTGCGAGACTAATGCTGGAAAAGCACAAATAGTTTGAAAGTGCCATAGGCTTCGAAAAGCCAAAAAACTTATTCAAAAGTTTAATGTCCGAACTAGATCAAGTGTTCGGTGCCAATCCAAAATTTGGACTGTTAAAAAAAGGTGCTTCTGTCGTGCTTTAACATGATACATCCTATCTCAAGACTTCAAGCGGGTCAGCCTACGGCTTCAACCTCCTATCCCGAAGGCGGAGTACTTCTTATTAGGCCAGTTTAGCATACTAAACTCTAGCGGCTTTGAGAGGAACAAGGTTATCCGGCTATTGACCACACACTTGCGTCGAGAAAGGAGTGATAAATAGTAATAATAAAAGCTTTGCAACGACTAAGAAGAAAAATACTTATTATAAAACAGCTCAAATAAACTTAAGAGCCCCCAAGTGACTTGGGTAAAAGAATGATTGTATGTACCGAAGTACTTATATCATATCTATGTTCACCCGAACTTTAAACGCGTCTTAACCGACCGTCGGCTTCTCCCTCTTCGGTCAAGGACCGAAAAGTGTTATGTATTCCACCTGTCGATAATATCGATGGTGTTTCCGATAACCAGGCAATCAGGTCATAAGGCTGTAACAGACAAAGCGCACTCAGGGAACTTATGCTATATCTCTCCCTAATAATAAAGCACAGATTGGGTCTCCGGGTTCACCATCGCGCCGTTTTTATAAAAAAGTCCATGTGATTGTAGATATTTGAACCCGCCATCCTTTCTTAAGTCAGAAAAACGTTTCGTATTTGTGCCCCACCCTGGACGTGTTTTCACCACACAAAAAAAACCCACCCCCGAGTCGATTGACCGCGCTCCCACCCCCATCTGGATCCACCGCCTCCTTCTCGCCGGCCTGCATCCTTCGCGGCGCCATCCTCCACCGCGTCGTCCTCCCCGCACCCGGACTGCCTCCTCTCCGCCGTGTCCTCCTCCCCACGCAGTCCAGGTCCTCCGCGGGTGGCTCGCCGACGCTGGCGCCGTCCTCCCCGCACCCCGGACTGCCTCCTCTCCGCCGTGCCCTCCTCCCCGCGCCGTCCATGTCCTCCGTGGGCGTCTCGCCGACGCCGGCGCCATCCTCCCTGCACCCAGATCGCCTCTCTCCGTCAAGCCCGTCCTCCTCGCGCCGTCCCAGTCCTCTTCGGGCGGCTCGCCGACGCCGAGGCCCAGCTGCCGCCTCCGTCCTGCGCCCGGCAGGTTCGTGCCTGCTGCCGCCGACCGACGCGACGGGCTGCTTAACAAGCTCCACGTCGCCGCCACGGGCAACGCCGGGAGGAGGACACGCTGGAGGCAGTGCAGCGCCAAAATCAGCGCGTGTCGGATCCGGCCGAGGGTTATGGCGACACGGACACGGAGGCTCTGGCCGCGGCCACCGCGATGTATGCCCCACCCCTGCTTGCCGAGCACTACCTCGCCGGATCACATGTTGTTTGATTCACTGTTTGGTTGAAGTGTATACTGATTACACCTTCTACCATGTTGATTCACTGCAGATATACCTGATGGTGAGAGTTGTCGACGGGTCTTCGTCCCATGTGGTGGCCGAGTCGACGTGAACACAGGCAATGTTCGTCATGCTTAACAGGTAATGTCAAAACAACTCAATTTCTTAAAAAATTGTAATTTTGGTTTCATCCTGCTTTCTTTTCACAAATACAGGTCCGGTACTTCTATTTGTTTTTTAGCTGATGTTACACTAATGTGAGGTTTAGCATTAGCGGTAACTTTATGCAATTACACTTAGTCAATAGCCTTTTCTGTTGCTCTAGGATTTTTATGTGGGTAATGGTGTGATCTCCGTACAGACTATAGATGTTGATGAAATACAAGTCACCCTGAAAAATAGCATGTCCGAGATAAGGCAATGGAACCATCATATGGTGCATACTAGGGACAAAAATGTTTACCCGATGCAACACACGGGCGTTTGTGCTAGTTATTAATAAAGTGTAAGAAGCATCTTCGAAGAAAATAGTACCCCCACCGATACCTTTCTTCGGTGCTCATCGTTAATATGAGACTTGTGCAATAGATTTTTTGTACTCATGAGTTCCGTTGTGTGCCGACCATGATTGAAAACAATAAGAGCGCTAGCTTTCGGCTTCACCCAGTCTGAGGTCCGGCTCGGATGAACCGATCGTGACAATCCCTAGCCGAACAATCGGGAACGTAGGGGTAAACACAGGAGCAAGACAACCCATCTTGCAAATCACTTAGGTCAATATGGTGCATATTGTGGCATAATACACGAACAGGGAACGAAGCCGTACAAGTATAATCATATGCAAGAGGAAAAACTCCAGCAAGGGAGCCCCCAAGTAATCGGGGTATTTGAATTTGTCCGTCACAAACAAAGTTTGGACAAGGAAATTTTTTACAAGCAAGTATTTTCCAAAAAAATATAATGCTTGGTCGAACCGAACATAAATTAAAAATTTAAAACTTTTAGCATGAAGGCAACTTAGCTGGTTAATGTGTTCGGTATTGATGACGCAGTCCGAGCTTGATGCGGGACAAGGTTCCATCCCCCAAGCCGGTCCCGAGGTGACGCCAAAAGATGTAGTCCGGCTGGATGATTTTCCTGTGCACAAAAAATAGTGCAAACCGGAGATAATAGTAATAATGATAAATAAAAAAATTGACGCATAATAAATAATTTATGCAAAGTGAGTAATAAGAGAAATATGGCCTGGCTCCAAAGTCAATGTCGATGCAGGCGTGATGCGGTGAAGGCGTGGCAAAGCCTGAATTCTCAGGTCGGTCCGAGTTCCGGATGCGGCGTTCGCCATACTATGTACGGAAACTGACCGAACCACCATGCGACCGTCGTTAATGCGGCCACCATTTGATAAACCTGGGTACAGATGATGGATAAACCAGAGTAATAATTCCTTGGGAAAAATGAACCCAAACAAGCAAAAAATACTAGGATGAATAGCACCTGGTTTATTTATTGTAGCAATCCGAAAAAAGGTGATTCCCAAAATTGGGACTTGATCGACATACCCATTGCCTGATGGGCGATGAAGCGATGGCCTAGCGACGCTCGTAAAGGTTGACTTGCTGAGGCAAAGCCCCCGGTCCAACTAACGTGACGAAGCTGGTCGGCTGATGTCGCCGAAGTTACCGGCATGTGCTGATGAAGGGATGACGAAGCCCCCGGTCCGGCCGAGGAGACGGAGCAGATCGATGAGGAGATGTTGCAGCTACCATGTCAGCCGAGTTGTTGAAGTAGTTCGGCGTTGATGGACATTGGCTCGATGAAGCAACAGTTCGGCCATGCCGATGTAGGTCGTAACTTGTGACGTGGTCAATACTGGCTTGCTGAAGTGGCCGTGCGACGATGCCGGTGTGCCCGCTCCGTGTAATCCGTGGGGCGGCGAAGTTGGTGATGATTTATCCTTTGCGATGTCGCACTCTTGTTCAGCTTGCCGAGATGATGATCCGAAGAAGTTGAGCTCGGCTCAACAAAGCGACGACGTCTCTAGCGCAGGTCAGCAGCCGTGGAGCAATGTTGCCGGACTGGTTTGACACCAGCATGATGTTGAAGATCATGTTCAAAAGATTTTAAAGTTAGTGGGGTGTTATCAGGAACAAAACACAATACCCCATACAAAACTTCCTTCAAAAAGGGTGTCCGAAATCCCGTTCTTAAAAAGACGAACTCGGGTCGGATTCGTTTTCGCACAGAAAACATATCCGAAAAGTGATGCACTAATCGGAAGCTTCCCGGAGTTTGGACGGTCGGATCGAGCTGAAATTTTGGGGGGTGGTATATATAGGAATTCCGCAGCTGATCAACGGTTGGATCTTCCAAAGGACGTCCGAGCTAGAAGCTGGACACCACACCCTAAACTCATCCAGATTCTCGTCCAGATTTAACAGGGCTCCGGTATATCGCGGATTGCCAGAGATTACTCCATCGAAACTCGAAAAAAATTTCCAGGGTTATTGTAGACTCAATTCCACACAATTCCACCAAAGAAATCGTTAAAACGACACTTGAGGAGGCGGTGGCGGCGGATACAGGTTCGCTGTCCAGAAAAACAGCACGGTCACCCGAGGGCAATGTTGACGTTGAGCCCCCGGGCTCCCTGGATGATTCCTCCATGATCTTGATAGAGATCGGAGTTGATGTTGATGAAGGCCCTCATCCGAACATGACGATCGGAGGTAGGGCGCAGTCCTTGGTCGAACCAAGGTGACCAGTCGAGCTGGTGACGAAGATGCCGAAGTCGCAGTTGATCTGCAGGCGAGCCATCGACCTTTTGCCGAACACACAGCGGAACTCTCAATGAAAGCACGAATGTCGGTGTCAAAACTAGCGGATCTCGGGTAGGGGGTCCCGATCTGTGCCTCATTGCTGATGGTAACAGGAAGCAAGGGATGCAGATGTTTACCCAGGTTCGGGCCCTCTCGATGGAGGTAAAACCCTACTTCCTGCTTGATTAATATTGATGATATGGGTAGTACAAGAGTTGATCTACCACGAGATCGTAGAGGCTAAACCCTAGAAGCTAGCCTATGGTATGATTATTGTATATATCTATCGACTAGCCTTGCCTTGGTTTATATAATGCACCAGAGGCCTAGGATAACAAGAGTCCTAGCTGAATACGCCGGTGGGGGAGGAGTCCTTGTCTTGATTGCCAAGTCTTGTGGAATCTTCCTTGTATGCGGCAGCTGTCCGGACTGGCCCATGAGTATACGGCCATGGGGGTCCTCGGCCCAATCCAACTGATCGGGAGACGACGTGGTGAGTACCCCTAGTCCAGGACACCGTCAGAGGGGACCACCACCATGAAAATCAGGGAGGAGAGAGAGAGGCAATTTACGTTAACCCTTTCGTAGGTTCCCGAAGATGTAGAAAGATGTGAAATGCGTGAATGTGTAGTGGACGTACTATTGGAGTGCCTAAGATAAATTGTGTATGTAGACCCTATGTGTTTATTTACTTCGCATGTTAGCTTTGTCTCGGGTCAAACCTTCTAAGTTTATACACACAAAAACGAATCATAATTCCATATACTCCTACAATATATCTTACTATTATTGTGAAAGTTTATATACACCGGACAAGATTAATGCAAACACGGTAGATTTTCATTACATTTCGAACTTTTATAGAACAGGAAAATAAAAGAAACCCGGCCCTAAACCTATTCTACAGCGGCGACCGACGTCCTCCATCTGCGATATCCATGTACGGGGGCATGGTTCAAGACCCGTGAAGTGAAGGTGCGGTCTCCGGCGAGGAAGAGTAGAACACGGGAGACGGACCGGCCAGTTGGCACACCATGCCCTGCCGCCTCCCATGCCCTACTCATCCTCGAAGGATTCCCCGACCTCGGTGGTGCAGGACGTTGGACGACGGCAAGTAGGACGCGTGGCTAACGGTGCTACCGTCATCGGCCGCCAGCGTGGCCACCGCTTGTGCTGTCGCGTCCGCGTCCGGCTACGCCGCTATTGTGTCGCGAGCGGCAACTTGAGCAAGGGCGGCGACCTCGAGCTTCATCCCCAAAGACTAGCTCTCCCTCAGAGCGTTCGCGCTCGCGGTCATGGCAGATGTGGTGCCAGGTAGTAGGACGATGCGCTATGGTGTGGAGATTAGCTGGGCGTTGCCGCTTTAAGTAGCGCATTACAGTGAGGCCAAGCGTCCGGGTGCGTCAAGTCACCAGAGTTGGTTCCTCGGGCACCGAGCCTCTTAACGACGACATACGGACGGACGTCATGAATGTGGGCAGCTGGCGCCGGCTGGGAATGCACCGCGCGATGGCGCGAGGGATGAGGATTTTTGGTGTGCCAGGGTAGTCAGCTGCGGTCGTGGCAACGTTGGAGAAGCCCTTTGCTCACATGCGATCCCCACATGTCATTGAAAAAGCAAGACGACCCGGCATGGTCTCCGGTCCTGGGGATGCAGTTGTCCGTGCTACACCACTTCGCGGACGCGACGCGACGCGCGCGCACTCCGGCACCCCGTGCATCCTCGACGAGCTGGGTGTTGATGTGCTAGTCGTGCCACAACGCTAACGCCACCCTCGGCACACTGAAGTCGACCATGTCCAGCGAGGATGAGCGTGTTGCTCACCGCGGTCGCCGTGTCCAGAGGCGGTGTGGGAGCCGCGCCACGTTGCTGGCCCCCATGACCGACATGAACGGTTGCCAGTGGCGACGAGGTCATGGGCCAGCTCCTCCATTGGACTACTCTGCGCCGCGTTGTTGATAACCCACAAGTATAGGGGATCACAACAGTTTTTGAGGGTAGAGTATTCAACCCAAATTTATTGATTCGACACAAGGGGAGCCAAAGAATATTCTCAAGTATTAGCAGTTGAGTTGTCAATTCAACAACACCTGAAAGACTTAATATCTGCAGCAAAATATTTAGTAGCAGAGTAGTATGGAAGTAACGGTAACGGTGGCAAAAGTAACAGTAGCAGTTTTGTAGTAATCGTAACAGTGGCAACGGAAAAGTAACTAAGCAAAGATAATATGTGAAAAGCTCGTAGGCAATGGATCAATGATGGATAATTATGTCGGATGCGATTCCTCATGCAACAGTTATAACATAGGGTGACACAAAACTAGCTCTAGTTCATCAATGTAATGTAGGCATGTATTACGAATATAGTCATATGTGCTTATGGAAAAGAACTTGCATGACATCTTTTGTGCTACCCTCCCGTGGTAGCGGGGTCCTATTGGAAACTAAGGGATATTAAGGCCTCCTTTTAATAGAGTACCGGACCAAAGCATTACCACTTAGTGAATACATGAACTCCTCAAACTACGGTCATCACCGGGAGTGGTGCCGATTATTGTCACTTCGGGGTTGCTGGATCATAACACATAGTAGGTGACTATTGACTTGCAAGATAGGATCAAGAACTCACATATATTCATGAAAACATAATAGGTTCAGATATGAAATCATGGCACTCGGGCCCTAGTGACAAGCATTAAGCATGGAAAAGTCATAGCAACATCAATCTTAGAACATAATGGATATTAGGGATCAAATAACAAAACTAACTCGATTACATGGTAAATCTCATCCAACCCATCACCGTCCAGCAAGCCTACGATGGATTACTCACGCACGGCGGTGAGAATCATGAAATTGGTGATGGAGGATGGTTGATGATGACGACGGTGACAGATTCCCCTCTCTGGAGCCCCGAACGAACTCCAGATCAGCCCTCCCGAGAGAGATTAGGGCTTGGCGGCGGCTCCATATCCTAAAACGGGATGAATCCTTCTCTCTGATTTTTTTTCTCCCCAAACGTGAATATATGGAGTTGGAGTTGAGGTCGGTGGAGCTCCAGGGGGCCCACGAGGCAGGAGGGCGCGCCCCCACCCTCGTGGCCATGGTGTGGGCCCCCTTTGGTTGATTCTTTCGCCTGTATTTTTTATAAATTCCAAAAACTGCCTCCGTGAAGTTTCAGGTCATTCCGAGAACTTTATTTCTGCACAAAAATAACACCATGGCAATTCTGCTGAAAACAGCGTCAGTCCGGGTTAGTTCCATTCAAATCATGCAAGTTAGAGTCCAAAACAAGGGCAAAAGTGTTTGGAAAAGTAGATACGTTGGAGATGTATCAACTCCCCCAAGCTTAAACCTTTGCTTGTCCTCAAGCAATTCAGTTGACAAACTGAAAGTGATAAAGAAAAACTTTTACAAACTCTGTTTGCTCTTGTTGTTGCAAATATGTAAAGCCTGCATTCAAGTTTTCAGCAAAGATTATGAACTAACCATATTCGGAATAACATTTAGGTCTCATGTTTACTCATATCAATGGCATAATTAACTAGCGAGCAATAATAATAAATCTCAGATGACAACACTTTCTCAAAACAATCATAATATGATATAACAAGATGGTATCTCGCTAGCCCTTTCTGAGACCGCAAAACATAAATGCAGAGCACCCCTGAAGATCAAGGACTGCCTAGACATTGTAATTCATGGTAAAAGAGATCCAATCATAGTCATAATCAATGTAAATTAATAGCAATGCATGCAAATGACAGCGGTGCTCTCCAACTGGTGCTTTTTAACAAGAGGATGATGACTCAACATAAAAGTAAATAGATAGGCCCTTTGTAGAGGGAAGAAGGGATTTGTAGAGGTGCCAGAGCTCGAGTTTTGAAATAGAGATTAATAATATTTTGGGTGGTATACTTTCATTGTCAACATAACAACCAAGAGCTCTCGACATCTTCCATGCTACATACATTATAGGCGGTTCCCAAACAGAATGGTAAAGTTTATACCCCCTCCACCCACAAACATCAATCCATTGCTTGTCCGAAACAACGGGTGCCTCCAACTAAGAACAATCCTGGGGGAGTTTTGTTTGCAGTTATTTTGATTTGATTTGAGCATGGGACTGGGCATCCCGGTTACCGGCCATTTTCTCATGAATGATGAGCGGAGTCCACTCATCGTGAGAATAACCCACCTAGATTGGAAGATATAGACATCCTTAGTTGATTCATGAGCTATTCGAGTAGACAAAAAACACTACAAAAAAAAGACACATCCATGACATTTTGGGCCGAACGAATTTTTTTTTCTGTCATACATATGACACTTCTATGACGATAATTGTGACAAAACCGGTATCATCATAGATGTGGTGGGCTCCTACTTCTATGACAAAAAATCATGACAGAAAATGGGCTTTCCGTCCTGGGCGGGCCGGAGACGCAGCTGCATGACATTCTTTGGGCCGTCCATGACGGAAAAAAACCATGGTAGAAGCGAGGGGGAGGAAAATTTCGGGAGTTCCGGTTACGGTGGGAGGTCGGGGCGGCGATGCGCTGCTTTCTCGACACGTCTGCGCATGTGCGTGGCGTTAGCTCTAATCAACCCGGCGAGGCTTTGGGCTCTAATCAACCCGAGCGATTGACTGCAGGATACGCGTTCTCGAACCCGAGTCATCGATCGATGGCTGTTAATCAACCCGATCGAGCGATTCGCCGCTCTCGCTGCTAATCAAGCTGATCGATGCTGCCTCTGGGATGAACAGTGAGCGTTGCGGGGGGGGGTTGGATGAACAGTGAGCGGTGGCGTTGCTTCTGGATGAACAGGACCCCGTGGTGTGGTGGAGGGCTGGATGAACAGTAGACGGTGGAGGGGTGCCCGTGGAGGGGTGGTTGAACAGGACCCCGTGGTGTGGAGGGCTGGATGAACAATAGACGATGGAGGGGTGGTTGAACAGTAGCTGGTGGAGTAGCGCGCGGTGGAGGCTGGATGAACATGAGCCCATGGAGGCTGGAGGAGGTCGACGGTAGCCCGTGGAGGCTGGAGGAGGTCGACGGTGGAGATGAACAATATCCCGTGGAGTCTCGTTTTGCGGTACGCCACATCCCTCCCGATGAACAAGACCCCCGTTTCGACCGTAGGAGGTCCGTTTCATCCGTTTTGCGGTACGCCACACCCCTCCAATCAACAGGACCCCCGTTTCGACCGTAGGAGGTCCGTTCGTCCGTTTTGCGGTACACCACACCCCTCCCGATCAACAGGACCCCCGTTTCGACCGTAGGAGGTCCATTTCCTCCGTTTTGCGGTACGCCACACCCCTCCCGATCAACAGGACCCCGTTCCGAACATAGGAGGTCCGTTTCCTCCGTTGTGCGGTATGCCAGGCCTCGTTTCCATCGCCTATTCCGTCCAAGCCCTCCCGATGAACACGACCACGCATCCCGTTCCGATCCAGCCGGTTGGCTCCCCATGAACATGACGACGACGCTGTTTCTCTGTTCCGACCCAGCCATGTACGTATGCGCGAGTAGGCATTCGAGACCCTGCCCGTATGTACGTAGGTGGCCGTATTTTCTTTCTTGCACCATCGCCGCTGTACGTACGTGTACATGCTACGTGCGCGCCTCGACAACGACCAGTATGTACATACACGTTCGCGACCAGAATGACGACGCTACGTACGCTTCGACCAGGTGGGTCCCGACTGTCAGGCACTTCCTTGCGTGCGAAGATGTAGCTGGTGGGTCCCAGCAGTCAGGGGGGCGAATCGTTTTTTCCCCTGACGCACTTCCTTGCGTGCGAAGATGTAGCCGTGGGTCCCAGCGGTCGGTATGGTGTTTTTGCCCGGACGCACTTCCTTGCATGCGAAGATGTAGCTGGTGGGTCCTAGCAGTCAGGGGGCGAATCGTTTTTTTGCCCGGATGCACTTCCTTGCGTGCGAAGATGTTGCTGGTGGGTCCCAGCAGTCAGGGGGGCGAATCGTTTTTTTGTTGCCCGGACGCACTTCCTTGCGTGCGAAGATGTAGCTGGTGGGTCCCAGCAGTCAGGGGGGCGAATCGTTTTTTTCGCGAAATACGGTAGCCCGTCCGGTGGGTCCCCGCTGTCAGGTGGAGGAATAATTATTTTGCATGTAATAAGGAGGCACTTCCTTGCTGCGGTCGTGGACCAAGCTGTCAGCCTCTCCATGTACAGTCCACGTCCGATGGAAGCCGTTCCTTGACCACGTTGACCACACCGCGCCGAGAGCACCAGGGCGGTGGACGACGGCGAGGCCTAGGAAGGGGACGACGCGGAGCCGGGGAACACACGGCAGTGGATGCCCACACGTAGAGGAGTACGAGGGTTCACTGGTTCGCTGCGGTGTGAGGCTGCCGTCGCCGCAGAATAACAGGGGGTGTGGGTGAGTAGAGGGATGGCCTGGCCAGCGGTGGGAGTAGTAGGGGCAGTGAGGCCTCCTTCGAATCGCAGCCGTCCACGGGAGGGAGGAGCACGAGGCACGACCGGCGCTGGTTTGGGCGGCTGGAGCAAGAAGACCAGAGGTTGAAGAAGCACTACGGCCATTGGATGGACATCGTACGGTCACTGGAGCTAGAATCGTGCATATTGACTAAGTTGACAAAGCCCTCCGTCCGCGTCAACTTAGTAGGCCCACAAGTCAGCCTGCCACTATACTGGGTCCCAACTAATAGGCGGAGTATTCATTTTTTTGTGCGTAATAAGGAGGTACTTCCTTGCGTGTGAAGATATAGCTGGTGGGTCCGAGCTGTCATCGGCGGTAACGTTTTTTTCACGAAATACAGAGGCCCTTTCGGTGGGTCCCTGATGTCAGGTGGAGGAATCATTATTTTGCACGTAATAAGGAGCCATTTCCTTGCGTGCGGCCGTGGACCCAGCTGTCGGCCTCTCCACGTACAGTCCACTTCAGATGCATGTCGGTCGTTGACCACGTTGACCAGGCCGCGCCGAGAGCACCAGGGCGGTGGACGACGGCGAGGCCTAGGAAGGGAACGACACGAAGGTAGGGAAGACTCGGCAGTTGTTTCCCACGCGGAGGGGAGTACGACTATACGAGGGTTTACTGGTTCGTTTGCCGTCGCTGGAGAATAACAACAGGTGTGAGTGAGTAGAGGGATGGCTAGGCCAGCGATGGGAGTACGGTGGGGCGGTGAGGCCTGCGTGGCAGCAGAGCCGGCCGCGGGGAGGAGGGAGCGAGCAGTCCCTTGCCAGCTTGTTTGAGCGGCCGGAGCAGAAGAGCAGAGATTGAAGAAGACGACGGCCGTTGGATGGCCATCCAACGATCACCGCTTGTCGCCAACCTTTTTAGGAAAGCCTCAAATATGTGGAAAACAACATACAGCCCATCTTCCATTATTTCTAATAATTTACAGCCCATTTGCTAATTCTTAAGGTTTTTTGGAGCCCATATTCTTTTTCTTAGCATTACATCCCATATTGTGGCCACGGTTAAAAAATTATACGAAATTTTGCATATTTCGGTGCGGTCTGAACTGTTTTTAATCCTGAAATTTCGACTCACATTCAAACTGATTTTAAAAATAAATGTATCAATATAAAATCCAACAAATTCTCCACACATAAAAATTAATGTAATTTAAAATCTCAAAATTAAAAAAAAGATATTTGAAACTAATTTCCGGTTTGATGTGTTTTAAAAATGTACAACCCATTTCTCATTACTGATGGGCCATTTTCTCGGCCAGCCGAATGAAAGCTCTCCTCGTCTTGAAAGATTTGCAGCCCAATAGGCCTGACAAAGCGACTTACTTGGCAAATCACAAAAAAAACTGGGCTGTGGCCGTGGACCCAGCTGTCAGCCTCTCCCCGTACAATACTCTTCCAATGGAAGTTGTTCCTTGACCATGTTGACCACGCCGCGCGGAGAGCACTATGGCGATGGACGACGACGAGGCCTAGGAAGGGGACGGCGCGGAGCCGGGGAAGACGCAGCAGTGGAGGCCCGCGCGGAGAGGAGTACGAGGGTTCACTGGTTCGGCTGCGGTGTGAGGCTGCCGTCGCTGCAGGGCCTGGCCAGCGGTGGGAATAGTAGGGGGCGGTGAGGCCTCCGCGGCAGCACAGCCGGCCACGGAAGGCAGGAGCATGAGGCACGACCGGCGCTGGTTTGGGCGGCTGGAGCAAGAAGACCAGAGGTTGAAGAAGCACTACGGCCGTTGGATGGACATCGTATGGTCACTGGAGCTATAATCGTTCATATTGACTAAGTTGACAAAGCCCTTCGTCCCCGTCAACTTAGTAGGCCCACAAGTCAGCCTCCCACCAAGGTGGGTCCCAGCTAGCATGGGGAGTATTCATTTTTTTGTGTAATAAGGAGGCACTTCCGGTGGGTCCGAGCTGACAGCGGGGGGAACGTTTTTTTCACGAAATACGGTGGCCCGTCAGGTGGGTCCCAGCAGTTAGGGGGCAAACGTTTTTTTCGCAAAATACGGTGGCCCATCCAGTGGGTCCCTGCTGTCAGTTGGAGGAATCATTATTTTCCGTTTAATAAGGATGCACTTACTTGCTGCGGCCGTGGACCCAGCTGAGACTCTCCACGTCTGATATACTTCCGATGGAAGTCGTTCCTTGACCATGTTGACCTCGCCGCGTTCCGTTGCATGCATGCGTCCATGGGCGTGGTGCGTCCCCACTGTCATCCTCTCACGTACAGTCATCTCTCGATGACTCTCGGTTGTTGACCATGTTGACCACACGGTGCTGAGCGCACCCAGACTGGAACAACCCAGAGATGGGGAAGACGGGGCAGTGGAGTCGCAGCTAGAGAGGAGTGGGAAACTTCACTGGTTCGTTTGCGCGGCAGCACAGCCGCGGTGCCGCCCACGGGAGACAGGAGCAAGAATAGAGGTTGAAGAAGGAGCACGGCTGTTGGATTAACACCCAACATTCCAGCTTCTAGAATCATTTGTTGATTAAGTTGACAAAGCCGTGCGTACACGTCCGCTTAGTAGGCCCACAAGTCACTCACCAAACCTGACGGGTCCCAGCTGTCAACGCGATGAATAATTTTTTTCGCAAAACAAGGAGGCACTTCCTTCCGTGCGAAGATACAGCCGGCGGGTCCCAGCTGTCAGGTGGAGGAAACATTTTTTTCAGCTTAATAAGGAGGAACTTTCCTTGCGTGCGACCATGGACCTCATGGGTCCCAGCCGTCAGGCTCTCCACGTACAGTCCTCTTCCGATGACTCTCGTTTGTTGACCACGCCGCACCGAACACAACAAGGCGGTGGACGACGGCGAGGCCCCGGACAGGAACGACTCGGAGATGGGAAAACGCAGCAGTGGAGTCGCAGATTGAGAGGAGGAGAAGGGTTATAACTGATTCTGTTGCGGCGTGGGGCTGTAGTCTGTGGAGAATAACAGGAGGTGTCGAGGGGTGGAAGGATAGCCTGGCCGACGGTGGGGTAGCGCTTCGCAGCGATGCGTGCTAAGCCGAGCCGCTAGCCGCCGGAGGCCGGACCAGGCGGTCCGGCGACGCTGGAGGAAGAAGACGAGAGATTGAAGGTGCATGCCGGCCGTTGGATATAAATCCAATGGCTGTGGATGACACAATCATTTGTTGACCAAGTTGACAACGCCCTGCGTAGGCTTTGACCTATTGGCCCACATGTGAGCCTGCAAAAATGTGGCATATATTTAACCCATGTTTTCTAGAATGTACAGTCCATTTGCTGGGCTAGGTGAACAAATAATTTCGCGTCAATCAGGCTCATTTATATTTTTTAAGAAATCCCAGCCCATTTGCACTTCCTTGAAATACACATATTAGGTGGGCTCGTTATATATATATAATGTTATGTTAGAAGGAGCAATTAATATCAAAGAATAAACCGGAGAGGCACATTTTTTTATATATATAACTAAGAAATTAGCGAGTTATTACTCAAAATAAAAATGAGCGTGTTATTATTAAATTGGTCCTTAAAATCTTCTCAAGCTTTTGTACGCAATCTCCAGGATTTTCCTTGCCTGTGAGTCAAAAACAACCAGGATTTTCCGTTAAACATTTACTTTTATAAGTTAATAACACGTAGGATGTTTTTATAATGTATATATAAGTCTCTATAAAATATACGATAATAGTAATAATATAAATATATATAATGTGGTTAGAAGGGAAAACATAAATTGGACACAACATTACTTTTATAAGAGATCCGCGTTTTATACCCCAAAGTAGGCATACTAACAAGTTCACACACAAATACAACGGAAAAGGTAAACATTCATATCAAACTCAGGTTCACAGGACACATTCATATTCATAGCCAACATTCACTATCAACAACTCAAAAGATTCATATATACACAAGCTCAGCATATCTATGCATCCAAATGATTGATAGATCACATGACAATATTCATACATAATTCACAGAAAGATTCAGATATACATATGTTCAGTATGTTTATGCATCCAAATGATTGAGATCATAGCCAATATGATCCATGGTCGAACTTTAATTACATAGGGTACAGACTGGTAATTGGTGTTCAATCGGAGGTACTTCTTGCTAAAATTAGTTCTTGTACGAGTAAACTTTCGAGTACATAAGAGGCAGCACAGACAATCTGAACTTTGCTTGTAGGTTTATCCTCAAATAGTGGCCTCGTGCCGAGGGAGGTTTGAGCAACTTGGCCACTACTTTCATCCAACTAGTTTACTGGCTCATCTAGGTCCTGTATCTCGCCAAAATTCTACATTGCAGACGAGAAAGGAGGCGGTTGAGAAAATGAACCACCCAAATTTTTTGTGCAGTTCAACTGAAATGGAGCATCCTTGGTGTGCAGAATGATTAAGTGCTAGATGAATATACACGTGAACCAACTTGTCTGGAATCTTTAGACTCCATGCCATATAGTTCGCTACCATATGTGCCGATAACCAAAAGGCACAAGTTGGGACCAAAGACTGGACTGCGTTTTTCTAGGCTATGCACCAAGCAATATTTTTGGCGTTCACTCTCCTAACACTTGGAGTTTGACTATTGGTTGACGCCGGTTGATACTCGAATGAATATAGGCACTTCTTGTCAACATCGATGCTTGTCTGAGTGAACTTTGGAGTACATAGCAGTAGCATAAGTACCTGTCCATCTGATCATTTTGTGCAGTTCTACTGAAATCACCCAATGTAATGATTTGCCTACGAGTTCAGGCTCCAAATTACTCCTTTATGAAATCGGCAAACAGTAGCACAATACCAAATTACCAATACATATGATAGGCACAATAATCAGGATAAAGACCAGTACCAACCCGTGTGAGGTAGCATATACATTACTATTTCCTTTGACTGGAAGACGAGATAAGCCAAGCGATTGACAGCAAAGGAAGAAAGCAAGCGGAGATTAGCGACTGATAGGAAAGGACGGAAGCTGTCGAGGCAATGAAGCACCCAAAGTTTTTGTGAAGTTCCACCAAAATCGAGCATCCTTGTTGGCACATATATTGAGAGAGTGAGATTACTGTAATAGTGGGACTAGTTGATGAAACATACACTAACTAATAGAAGCACCCTCATTATCTTAATGGGTAAAGTTAGCAACATAGTAGTCTTGCTTAAAGAGAGGTATTAGTTTATTTAATCAGTGCCAATTAGCTCAACTCAACACTCAAAGCATTGCCATTTATCATAGGTTACAAAACTTAAAAGTGCAAAGATAAAGGAGTTTCTCATGACAGTAGCACGATACAAATAGAGATGACAGCAAACTAATATGGATGAAGGCCTTAGGCCCGTACCAACCTGAGAAAAAAAATCTTATTCATGTAGTCCCATAAGAGATGATAAAGCACCTCACTGGAATCACACAATAGTATATAGTTTTGTGCACTTCAAATGTATGGTTGAAATCACTCTTGTTTACCAAAGGCTTGAGATTATATCGAAGATTATCAAGAACTTCCAGCAGAGTTAAAGCAATCGATCGGGATACAGTTCATTGTATTGTCTTGTGTAGTTCCACTAAAATGTATGATTGGCACAACATGATCCCTATTTGCACAAGTAGGAACAAGGTGAAACCTTCATTAGCTTAGTGAGAAAGGATAGGCAGACATTAGCATATTACTCAAACAGTAGCATCAAATTCATGACGGACAATACGCGAAACATTGCCTCATTGAACCAAAGGCAATAAATTGACATGCAAAACAATAGCACTATTATGTCATGACACTAATAATATTCCCTCCCTGCTCCACCACATGATTCACCTCCATAGACAAACATTCACATGTACATGATTCAACATAGGGTCCTACTAAAGATTTGTTTAACTCCAACAGGAAAATTAGGCAGTAATAAATTAGTGGTACTTAAGTACTCCTAATTAATTAAGTGAGACAACGAAGTGGAAGGACTCCACGGAGGATCGTCTCACATGTAAGGTAGTCGTTGCGAGCCCTTGAATGGCCTCGATCGAGGCATCCGCTTCAACAAGATCGCCTTGGCACTGCTTATTCTTCTTCTTCTTCCTCTTCATGCTCTGTTTCTCTTTCTCCTCACCAGTTGGTGAAACCAAGTACATGATTGGCCTTCTAATTCAGAATTGGTTTTGTCGGTGAGGGAGTACAAGTGTACTAGTAAAAACAACATTATTTTCTCATGGCAGTGGAAAATAGAGATGAACACATGCATTAAATATCATTCTTACCTATAGGAAGGTTATGGTGCCAATATGGATGATGAGGATTGGAACACAGATCTCCCTTTGTGCAGTTCCACCAAAATGAACCAACTGTTCCATTCGACATTCCAGCTTAAACAACACAAAAGTCACTTCTTTTAAGAAGAGTTTTGTGTAGTGCACCAAAGGTCACAACAACAACCAGGTGAATTGGATATCCTGTTTGCACAAAAGGCACAGAGGAAACAGTCGAGTCTCAAACAATTACAGGCAAAAACATTTGGCTAAACTTGTCGAGTCTCAAACAATTACAGCAAAAACAGTGGCATGGCTTCATTTTTACTAGGACATTATATTAAGAACAGCTAAGGCTGCGTTCGGTTCACGAGTGTTTGTTGCAGGATTTTCGTGGGAACACAATTCCTACGGTATTCTTTCCCTTCCAACCGCTCGAACACGGAAAGGTGAATAGTGTTTCATAGGAAAGCTGGTCCGTAGTATTGCTCATTTTTGGGCGGAAGCTTTGAGGTAGGCGCTTCATGCCATGCATTAGACAAAGTTCTTTGTCTGTGTTTGCCGGAATAAAAAATCAACCTATGTGTGGTACGTGAGGTGAGGACAAGAGTAGTCACTGTGCAGCTGAATAAACAAATAGGATCTCATACTGCCAAGCATGCTACTCTAAAAAAACAAATCGGTACATTTCGTAGTCCATCCGAACACATTCTCTTGAGAGTTTCCTCCGGTTCGCTGTTCCATAGTTTTATACCTATATTCCTTTCCTATTCCTCTATTTTCATCAAGATCTATGTTTTCTGCCCCTTTATTCCGACCGGAGCCTAAATATTTGGTATAAGGGCATGGGATAGTTGGTGCACCAGCAGTACATCACCATGTACGTAAACATGGGCATAAAGTGGTGATTCATAGTTTGTTGCCCCGAGAAACAAACATCCAAGAAACATATCTGGGTTGGTCCCAATTTTTTTTCACTCTAGCCACCTACTCCTATGTGTGGGTAGCAAATCTAGTCCTGTCCATACCACTATGTACAGCGTTACCCCTATATTTCCCTTTTCGACCAAGAGACCGGTTGGATGACCAGTCTATACTACTTTCACCCCCTTTCCTTCCTGTTTGTACCAAGTCCGATGTACATACTAAATTCCCCCACCCCCACTTTATTTCTTGTTTGAACCAAGTACTCCCTCCGTACGGAATTACTTTTCATCAAAATGGATTGTTTAGAACCAAAATACATATAGATACATCCATTTCAATGACAAGTATTTTCGGACGAAGGGATTACAAGATTCGACTCCATGAAGTAGCTTTACCTCTAACAATAGAAGAAAAAAAATAGGTGACGTTGGACCATCCGATCGAGAGGGGCTAAGAGGTAGAAAATGATGCACATGCAGCGACATCGCGAGCTGGGGAAGTAGAGCTAAGGCGGTTTCGAAAGAAGATATACCTGAAGGTCGTCGGGATGTGGATAAGTGGGCGGCGGGAGGCGGATCCGCCCACGAGCAACGCACGAAGGATCGGAGGACATCCAGCAAGCGCCGGCCGAGATAATGGTGCGGCCGGCAGTGGGTCTCCTCCCTCGCTGTCGACGACGACCTAAACGCTGCCCCTCCCCCCCTTCACCGGCGGAGGGGGATACGTCTGGATCTGTAACCAGCGGTGAGGATAGAAAGCCAGTGTTTTTTGAAGGGAGAAAGATAGTGTTACTACCCCTATCTTGTTTAGATCTGGAGAGGATGAGATTATGTGAATAGAGCAACCCTAGCAAGCAAGCGCGGAGGCTCCGGCCTATATATAAGTAGCGGGGTAGTTTTCCTTTTTCACTCCATCAAAACAATCGTTTATAATTGTGTACTACTACATGCCAGGTCGCAGTTTTTTTAGTTGTTGATTGTTTTTTGAGATAGCTACCCGCTTGTTCCAAGTGGTGTATGGTGTGTCAGGTCGCACTTTGTATCGTTCAAGTCTGGTACTACAAGTCCCTCCATTAAATGAACAACCACCCCCTCATAAAAATTGTGAACAAGCCCACGGCTAAAATTAGCGGAAACGTGGGTTGCCCCAACATGCATTATTATTTATATTTTCTACTCCTCCGCTCCTAAATATAAGTCTTTTTATTAGCCACACCTAAGACAAGAATTTTTTATTAGCAAGGAACCCCACATGTCATAGACACAAAAATTGTGGCAAGATTCCCTTAGGCAAGCCAAAGTGTGTCTAACAATTTGAGCAACTCAGGTTAGGGAAGTGTGGCAAGTGTGGGAAAAATAATGTGGCAACATAAGAAAAACATAGTCACAATCCAAATAGCCCCATAATTTTTTGTGACATGCATGAAAATTTGGTTAGTTAAATTTATAGTCAAAATTTGGCAAGGTGCATCAAATCAACACATGCAAGTATCAAAAGGAAAGTCACGGCATGCATGCATGCGTTGTACTCCCTCTGTTTCCAAATATAAGTCTTTTTAGAGATTGCAACAAGTGACTACATACGAAGCAGAATATGTCTACTCCTACATACGAAGTAGCCCATTTGAAATGTGTAAAAAGACTTTTATCGAGTGCAGTGCTTTGATGTGTCGTGTCGCATCAACTCGTACAAGACTGAGAAATTTGATTACTACAATGCCCTCTCCATCGCGGACTGAGCTCCGGTGCCTTAACTGCACCTGCCTTTGGCTGCATGACAGGAGGGCCAACCACCTGTTGGGCCCACCTGTCAAAGACGCAAAGGAAGGAGCAGTAAGTAGAAGCTTTCGCTACACGCTATCCCTCCCGCACGAGGTGGACGGACATGCAGCAGTGGATTCGATACTGTAGAAGTAGGAGTAGATCATTATTCGTCTGCTCGAAGTGGCGAAGAGCCAAGCGCAACCCGAACGTGGCGAGTCTGAGCAACGCCGTGTGGCGCGGTTCCTTGAGCACGATATACTAGCCAGGCTCTTGCATGAGACAAAATTGCTACTCCCTCCTTTCCGGTTTATAGTGCTCAATTCAAAAATCTCACCAATCAATGTAGATGGTGAGTGGTGGAATACAGTTTGTAGTTTTGCAAAAGCACCTAATTAATGCTCTTGTTTTCCTCAAAAAATTATGTTTATCAATGCATTAATTACAATGCATGCATGCATAAAGTACATGCATTGGTCAATTTTCTCTTAATAATTGCATGCAATGATTTAATGCACCTTCGAATCTGAAAATGTGATGGAAAACAACCAAATTGAGCCTTATAAAATGGAAAACATAAAATTTTGAGATAAGCCCTATAAACCGGAAAGGAGGGAGTATTGTTTAACAATTAAACTCCATTATCCATTGGTTGATACTCATTCTGCATAGGTCCATGCGCTTAGCACCGTTTCCTCCTGGGGTCACCAATGTTTATTTGCTAATTAATAGCATTGCATGCAATGAACTAGCCATTGCAAGTCATTAAAAGCATGCACACCTCTCATCTCTTATTGGTTGATATGTCAAGAAACAAGAAACAAGGTAGAAGTTAATGCACCGTGCCTAAGTGTTTTGGGACTATTTGGTTTTTGTAAGATGACTTACACACCTAGATGGAGGGAGTAGTATAGACCTGTAAATCGAAAAGGAGTATTTGCCTTTCTAGAGATTTCAACAAGTGACTAGACTACACCGTGTGCAGTACCCCCTCCCTTCCAGTTCATAGGGCTCAAATCTCAAATCTCATGAACCAAGGCATTTTGCGATTGGAGGAATGTATCTCATACTTTACAAAACTACCCTAATTAAACTCATGCATTAATTACGTAGTTCTCTCATTTTCCTCTCCGCCTTGGTCGCAGTGCACAATATTGAGCACTCCTATATGACTAGCCGCTCTATCTACATGCGGGTCATTTCAAAGCATCCGGGCCCGCGTGTCGGTGTCAAAACCGGCGGATCTCGGGTAGGGGGTCCCAATCTGTGTGTCTAGGCTGATGGTAACAGGAAGCAAGGGACACATATGTTTACCCAGGTTCGGGCCCTCTCGATGGAGGTAAAACCCTACTTCCTACTTGATTAATATTGACGATATGGGTAGTACAAGAGTAGATCTACCACGAGATCGTAGAGGCTAAATCCTAAGAGCTAGCCTATGATGGTATGATTGTAATTGTGATCGGCCTTCTAAGGACCAACCTCTCCGGTTTATATAAACACGGGAGAGGGCTAGGGTTTACATGGAGTCGGTTACAAGGAAGGAAATATAATATCCGGATCGCCAAGATTGCCTTCCACGCCAAGGAAAGTCCCATCCAGACACGGGCCGAAGTCTTGAGTCTTGTATCTTCACGCTTCAATAGTCCGGACGTTGTACACAGTCCGCTGTCCGGATACCCCTAATCCAGACTCCTCAAGAGCCCTCGAACCAGGCTTCAATGACGATGAGTCCGGCGCGCAGTACTATCTTCGGCATTGCAAGGCGGGTTCCTTCTCCGAATACTCCAAGGTAATTATCGAACACTCAGACCGTGTCTGGATCCACAAGATGATCTTCGCATGCCACCGTAGAGAGAATGATGTTTCAAAAATGCAATCTGCTGAAAACTTTTTTAGGCAACACGACGTGTCACTACAGTCAGGTCATTATTCGAACCGTCTTTCCACAACCAGCCACAACGCATACTGCGAGGAGGTTTCCTTGACACGCCTTGTCAAAGCGTAGATCGTGCCCCCTCATTACGGGATTCTCATCAATACGGATGCGGTAATCCCACCACATCATTAATCGTGGCGCTTGGGAAGCAAGCGATTTCCAACGGCAAGTGGGGAGGCGACCGCTTTAAATCGCCTCTATAAAGGGATAAGATTTCCTCATTTTTACCCACGCCTTCTTCCTTCTCTGCCCATTCTTGCCCCCTCGAGCTCCAGCACCCAAGCCCAAGTCTCCTCCGCACAGCTAGACATGTCCGGAGCAGGAGGCAAGTGGGTGGCTTCCACCGTCGAGGAGAAGCATATCACAAATCTTCGGGCGGCCGGATACTTGGCCGCAGACATAGCACACCGGCTACCAGACGCTGGACAGGTCATTCCGACGCCAGGACCCCATGAGAGAGTCGTGTTCGTCGCCCACTTCGTCCGTGGACTGGGATTTCCACTCCATCCCTTCGTCCGCGGGCTCATGTTCTACTATGGGCTAGATTTACATGATCTAGCCCCGAATTTCGTCCTCAACATCTCGGCATTCATCATTGTATGTGAGGCCTTCCTCCGCATCCGGCCTCACTTTGGCCTGTGGCTACAAATCTTCTGCGTGAAGCCGAAGATCGTACACGGCCAGCAAGCGGAATGCGGAGGGGCCATGGTGGGCAAGATGCCTAATGTCACCTGGCCGGACGGCTCCTTTGCGGAGACCGTAAAAGGGTGGCAATCGGGGTGGTTCTACATCACCGAGCCGCGCCGCGCCGACTGGGCGGCGGCCCCCGAGTTCAGATCCAGAGCCCCCATGCGGCTCACCTCCTAGGAAAGGAAGGGCCTGACTTGGGGCGAACCTACAGAGTTGACCGGACTCCAAACCTGCATCAAGAGCATGAAGGACAAGAACATCAAGCTCGTCAACGTGAGCCAGGTCATGCTCGTTCGCCGGATCCTGCCGTGCCAAAGGCGGGCATTTAATCTTTGGGAGTTCGTCCCGGCCGAACACCAGACGCTCCAGAGGCTCTACGGCATGAAGCACAAAGACGCGTGGAAGGAGCTGTTTAAGGCCTCCGAAGTGCCTCCTCCCACATCCAAGGACCGCGGGCTTCACGCCGCGCGGGCTCCTAGTCAGGTGAGTTCTCAGACTGCCACCAGACCCAGTTTTTCCCAATATATTCACGGGAGTCCCTTAAGTAATCATGCATATTTGCTTCAGGACTATGTGGAGACAGCGGAGCAGGTCTACTGTCCGGCTCCGCTGCCGGAAGGCCCATCGGATGCTCTCTTGACGGAGATGCTAGTTGCGGCACCATACAAGGTGCCGGAGAAGAAGGCCCCGGGTACCCGAAAGGGTCTCTGTCGGAAGGTTGTGCCAGAAGCCTCGTCCGAAGATGACGAGGCAGACTCCTCCCACGAAGGGGAGGAGGAAGAAGAAGAAAACGCCCCATCCGGAAAGGATGAGGGGCCCGGTGAAGCGGGCCAGGGGGCCGTAAAAGGCCCTCGGCGTAAGGCGGTTATACCCTTGTCGTCCGATGATGATGAGCAAGAGTTCCAGGACCCCGGCAAGAAGTGCGAGTCCGTGGAGCATGACCTGAAGGCAAAGGAGGACGAGCTTGTGAGGCCCTTGTCAGTTTGAAAGATGCCAAGGCCAAGGCTGAGAAAGCACAGCAGGAGATCCAGGAGGCCAAGATGATAGCAGCGGGTAAGAAATTCTTTATGCAAAGCAAACATGTGGAGGAGGCGTTTCTTTTACTTACTCGAATACGGAGCTCTCAAGGGGCATTTGTAGATCTGCCACGCAGCGCCTCAGACGCTGCGGAGTTCTACCGTGCCCAGGAGGGGAGCTCAACGGAGAAGTTGTTCGGTCCCAAGATCTTTGGGGCGAACATCGGATGCCTCGAGCAACCAACCGGGCAGTTGGTCGAACTCCTGTATGCGGCGAACTGGCTATGAAAGACTTCATAGTCGATGTGGCTCGTGAGCTACCGCCCAAAGAGCTACTTTGGCCTGATCAAGCGGATGGTGGATGCCTACCCGCGGCTTGAAGTGATCGAATGATCCGTTTGCATCGAAGGTGCCCCCCAAGCTTTTGCCCGCTTCAACGTGCATTGGGGCAAGCTGGATGCGGAGAAGCTGGTCAAGGACGGGCCGCCGGAGGGCAAGGCGCATCGCCATCCCGAAATGTACTACGATGGCATGATGAAGGGTGCTCGTCTCGTCGCCAATGAGTGTACCAAGGACGCCATATTTGAATGAATTCACTTCTGTCGTGTTTGTAATTAAAGACGAAGTTACTTGCGCTATGTAGCGCTTTTGTTATTTAAAAAATTACCTTCTGTGCGGCAGCTTATAAAATCCTGAAAGTAGGCCAGTGTAACATCCCAAATTTCCCTATTTGGAATGTTTTACAATTATAGATAAGCATCCTATGCATCCTGTTTGAATTTGAATGCCATTTGAAGTTTCAGAGTTATTTGAATTTGAATTCCAAACTTTGGCATGTGGGAAACAATTCAAAAACTAAGCCTGATAAATACTTGATCAAAAGTATGAGAGGAGCAAACATGACACTCCAAAAATATCAGAGGAAACAATGCCAAAAGAATTGGATTCAAATCTGAAAATTTAGTTGAATTTGAGAAAAATGGATTTTCATAAAGTTTGGATTTTTGCCTTTGGAAAAATGTTCAAATGAAAGGGAATATTCCCCTGATCATTTTGGTATATATATACCCTATATAAAATATTTATAGTTTAGGTTTTATTTTGTTTTTGTTTTAATTAAAAAATAAAGAGAAAGACCAGGGCGCCAGCCAGCCACCCCAGTGCCCAGCCAGCCACCTCCCTCCCTTGTCAGCCCAGGCCAAGACGCCCAATCAGCCCGAGCCAGCCGAGCCGAGCCCGGCCCAGCCCTCACCCGCGCCCCTCGCCTGAAACCCCAGGATTCGCCACCCGACCAACCTCCTCTCTCCCTCTCACTCACCCGGGCCCCACCCGTCGTCTTCCCCTCGCCCAAGCCACGCACTCGCCGAGATCCACCGGATCCCGGGATCCGGATCCCGATCGCCCGATGCCTTTCCGCCCCTCGCCACCCCTGGCTATAAAGCCGAGGCTCCGCACCCCATTCCCCCTAGCGACGCCGAACCCCTCTCCTTCTCCTCCCGAGCTCGCCGAGCACCGAACCTCCCGCCGCCAAAGTCGCCGCCAGCGCCACCTCGTCCACCCCGACCTCCCAACACCACGAACCCTCCCGTGCTCGTCGCGTCCCCGACGTCTCGCCGAAGCTCGCCGACGTCCCAACGCCCCGGAGCACTCTCGCCGCCGCCGCCGCCGTCACCGGAGTCCGGTGAGTCCCCGGAAAACACCTCCCCCGGCCGATCCCAATCGTGTGGCCACGATTAGAACCCCCGAAGGGGTATGTTTTTATTAGAAAACCGGCCGGCCCGAACGGTTTTTATTTTAGTTTAGGATTTATTTATTAGGCCGGTTCGTTAGTTTAAACCCTAGGCCCATTTAGCCTATCTAACGCACAGGGCACAGTTTAGGCCCATTAGGCTTTTTTCTTTTTATTTGATTTTCTGTTTTAGCCGAATAGTTTCAATTTTCAAAAATGTATATCTTTTATTCTGTTTAATATTTTTGAGTGATTCTTTTTTGTTGGATTTCAAATTTTATGTAGTTTCTGAAAAACATATATTTAGCTATGTTAAAAATAATTAAAATGCTTTAATATTGTTTTAGTCATAATAGCAAATCTGCTATAGTTTTAGTTAGAAAAATTATTTTTCATGATTCTTTTGCCATCACTTTATTTTGATATTGCCAAACCCTAGAAATTAACCTTGGTATTTTAGGGTTAATAAATAATTAATTCTAGGCAGAATCCTATTAATCCTAATTAATTGATTAGTTCCTGTTTTCCTAATTAATTAATTAGTAAATTAATTTATTTTTAACTTGTGATTAGTTATTCTAGGTTAGTTTCTGTCATTCCATTAGATGAACTTTTATTTATAATTAATAAAAGTTTTAAATTGATTTTCTTAATAGAAATTGGATTAGGCCTAAAATGAGTTTTATAATAGCTATTCAATTAATTCTTTTTGCTCCTAGTTGCTTAGTTAATCCTTTTCTGTTAAGTTAACCCAAAACCATGATTAGGTTATATTAGGAATTTTGTTATATAAAAACTATTTTTGTTATTGTTTGGAATAGGGAAAACTTTGAATTTGATTTCTTTGGGTTTTCCTTTTGATTTGGTTTTGATTGTTTTGTTGTGCTATGTTACTTTTGTTATCTTGTGTGATCCTCTTGCTTTGTGCTTATTATGTTATTGTTTGTCTCGGTAGAGTTCCTGAGTGCTAAGCTTGCTACTACGACTCTTTAGCTTACGAGGATCATCGGCAAGGCAAGTTTTGATCATGTTATTTCTATACCTATGTTTTGTGCATTAGTAGTTGTCACCACCCCACCATTGCATGCAGTAGTGAAATCTTGAAGTCATTAAACTTGAGTAGTATCATGTGGTAGGATGAACCAATCCCTTGTTACCATGACCCCGGACGTAGTAGTTATTTTGCTATGCTCAGAGACGGATTTGGGATGAGTGAAATTCATAAGCAAGTTGTGAGAGTCAATGATGATGACAACCCATGGACTACAATGATCAAGATGGACTTGGAAAATCACTCTTGGGTGGAGGACGGTTGACGGCACCTGGAGCACCCAGTGGTGGCGGGATGCATGGAGAAGCGCCATGACATCCTCATGGAAAGCTTCACCCAGCCACAAAGAGAAGGATGGATGCCCCATGACCGAAGCTTACATGCAGCCGCAAGCCATTATGGGCTCTGGCTGGGTTGACCCTTGTAGTGAAGCTGGCTGGGCGGTACTACGAGAAGTAGACGAACGGTAGGATTGGATGGGTACCGCAGGTGGCGGAAGAACTCTTTGGAAGACCTGTTTATTCGTCCGCCTTCAAACACCATGAAGTGCTAAGACTTTAAAGGAGGGAATGATTCTTGCGGGAAAGTCGCAAACCTCTGCAGAGTGTTATAACCTAATCGATTAGCCGTGTCCCGATTCACGGACATTTGAGCATCTGGACCTTGGAAGTATTCGGATATCTCAACACTAAAATTAATGAATTAATTTGAGGGTTGATGACTTAATAATAATTTGGGAACGAGATATTGGTTGGCGGAACCATCTCAATAACTACCAACAATTTGTAGTAATTTGCAAATAAGTCCACTGTAGTAGGATAAAATTGGCTTTACGCAAAATGATGAAACTTAGAGCTCCACAGCCAAAATGCATATAGTGTTAGTAACTTTATTATTGTTATTCTTCTTGACTTGCCACTTATTCCAAAAGCTGACCTACATGGCTGCAACGTATTATGTTGCGTAGATATATTCGATCAGAGTGAGGCTACGCTCGCGCTTGGCGATTGCCCTTTGGAGTCGGATGGACTCGCTTACCTTCGACGCTTCCGCAGCATTTTAGTTTATTTCTCATGAGTTGGCCTTGAGCCAATTTATTCCTTGTAATAAAGACTCTATATGAGAATCGATTAATGATATTCAGGTGTGATTGAACTTTGATTACTTTATCGATGTACCGTGAGTACCAAAGATGATCTTGGGATGGCATGCATACGTAGATTTGACCGATTTGGGTCAGGTCGCTCTGAGATGGTATCGAGCACACGCCGACCGTGAGGATCGTAACCCCTAGGATCGGAAAGCCATAGCGAGACCATTTACTTTGAACCCTTTCATTCTATAATTCTTCCCCGATCTATTCGACTCTTCTCCCTTTGCAACATTCTAGATGGCCGTCGAGTTCACCCCAGTTTTGCTGCGGAGTTCTCGCCACCCGATGAGACGATGCCCTTCGAAGGAAGCTGGTCCAGATGGTGAAGCTGCTGAAGATTGCTCGCCCTCGATCACCGGAAACCCACTAATGCACTTCCGACGGACACCCGCTTCAGAGATTGAGGTGCATATCCTGTGGAGAACCTTTGGAGGACACACGGAGCCTATCAACTTTGAGTTCACCGAGTTCAACTGGATCATCGGAAGGGCGTGGCGATCTACCGAGCACTTGGACATCTCCGAGAGGAGTACAGGCCGAGCTCGATCACTCGAGACTCGCCATGGTTTCTCGCAGGCAAGGAATGGAGATATCATCCGTACCATCGAGGACGATTCCACTCTCTCTACATCCAGGATTTGGAATGTCTTCTCGGGACACGGAGATTCAGGCTCGCCGAACTCAAGACACACGGAAGCTTTTGTTCCGCGAATCGAACTGGAGGAGAAGGCACGCGCAGACTTCCTTGGACATGAGGAAGAAATCACGGACTTCATGGAGATAGTCGACGACCAAGATGAAGCTTGCCGCGATTGAGGAAAAGATGGACTTGGGTGAGGACCTTTACCGAGTGGAGATGAAGCACCCTCGTGAGCAATGATCAGGATTTTGAAGGAGTACCACCAAGGAAACCCCAAGAGGAGGCGCCACTGATGAAGACTTTTTAGTCGACCACCATGTTATCTTTTACTTTTTCGTCGATCAGTTAGGCCGATGTTTTCCTTCGATTAGTCATGAGCTTTTGTAATCGAGTTTGAACCATGTTTGAGTGGAATGAATAAATGTTTGGTGTGTTATGATTGTGCATTCATATGGGTAGTGTTATTTCTCATAGACCATTGTTCTATTCTAAATTTCTCATCCACTCCAAAACACCAGATGCCTCCGAGACGTGACAATCGGTTTCCCGCCGAGCTCACCCAGCTGCTCCAAAGAATGTAATGCATCGATGCAGCTCCCGATTCGAGAATCGTAACAACCCGCCAACAATCCACCGCCACCACCACCACCCATGTGGACAATTTGACTCGATTTACGAGGTTGAATCCGCCAGTGTTCTCTAGTAGCACCGAGCCGATTGTGGTGACGATCGCTCCGCAAGATGGGAAGAGAGCTAGTCACCGTTGGATGCACCGATGTTTGAGAAGGTGCGCTTTGCACAGCATCAACTGGATGGACCTGCAGCTTCTTGGTGGGAGAATTACACCGCCACTTTTCCCTTGGGTGGCATCACTTGGGATCAATTCCAGCAGGCCTTCGCAGACCGCTCATGTCTCATCTGGAGCCATGAGTCCGAAGAAGCGTGAGTTCCGCAACTTACGCCAGGAAACCGTCTTGTGGCACAAGACGTGGAGGAATTCAGCAAGCTTGCCCGCTATGCCCCGATGATGTGGCCACCGATGCCGCCAAGCAGAGAAGTTCCTTGAGGGACTCAATGATGAATTGAGCATGCAGCTTATTGTGGCTACTTTCAACAACTACCAGAGCTGGTAGACAAGGCCACCATTCGGAAGGCAAGCAGCAGCAGATAGAAAGCCGCAGCGGAAGTACAGCCAGGGAAGCACAATTCAGAGCTCAGCAGAAGCCCGCTATGCACCGTACTCAGGAGGGCACATCCATCACAACCATGGAGGTCATAACCATGGTGGAAATGGAAACAACCGCAGCCAGACAACAAGTCAGGCCATGGCAATGGCAATGGCAATGGTAATGGCAATCAGCACCGTTCTGCCCGGCTCAAAGGATCTGAGCCACATCACCGCTTCAAGTGCCGGAAGACAGGCACTACGCCACCGACTGCCCGGAGGCCAAGCGGAGGAACGGAATGGCAATGGAGGCTCAGCGAAGAAGCCCAATCCTTTCCCTCGTGCTCAAGTGAATCACATCGACGTGGAGAACGTCTATGATCAGCCGAACAATCGTGGTTGGTAAGTTTTATTGAATTCACGCTCAGTTTTGGTTCTGCTTGATTCGGTGCAACGATTCATTCATATCAAGGGTAGTTGTGGATAAGTACGGATTACGACTAGAACCCTTAGAAGCCCCCTCCGTCGGGCCCGCAGAGGAGAAATGATGGCAGGTTTAAGCTGTCCCGCAAACCTCAACATCGGGAACCACAAATTTCCGTAGAACTCATAGTGTTGGAAACTCAGACCTTGGATGTAATCCTAGGCATGGATTGGTTGTCAAAGTATGAAGGAAACATTGATCGTGCCGGCAGAAGTCTATTCTGCTCACCACCCCGGCGCGTAAGAGGATCAAGTATGTAGCCAGCACAGCCAGATGAAGAATCAGTGCATTCCCTCACGGGAGTTGTTCAGAGGAAGTGCCGTGGTGCAAGAATTTCCGATGTGTTCCCTGAGGAATTACCAGAATGCCACCGACAGGACATTGAGTTTCGATTGAGTTATTGCGGCACAGCCCCAATATCCAAGAGACCTTATCGGATGCCACCGAATGAGTTGAAAGAAATCAAGGAGCAAATAAATGAGTTATTGGAGAAAGGATATATTCGCCCAAGCTCATCACCTTGGGGAGCCCCAGTTCTTTTGGTAGAGAAGAAGGATGGAAGCTTGAGGATGGTTGTGGATTATCGTGCATTGAACGAAGTAACCATCAAGAACAAGTACCCTCTGCCGATGATCAATGACTTGTTTGATCAGCTTGTTGGAGCCAAGGTATTCTCTAAGATCGATCTTCGATCGGGTATCATCGATTGAAAATTCGTGAAAAGGATATACCCAAAACAGCATTCACCACTGTGTATGGTTTATATGAGTATACCGTCATGTCATTTGATTGACTAATGCTCCTGCATACTTCATGAATTTGATGAACAAGGTGTTCATGGAGTATTTGGACAAGTTTGTCGTGGTGTTCATCGATGACATATTGATATTCTCCAAGAGCGAGGAAGAGCATAAGGAACATTTGCGCCTAGTTCGGAGAAACTTCGAGAACATCACTTGTATGCCAAATTCAGCAAATGTGAATTTTGGTTGAAGGAAGTTGGATTCCTCGGACATGTTATTTCAGGAGAAGGAATAGCAGTTGATCCCGCCAAGGTTGAATCACCACCGATTGGCGATCACCCACCTCGACCAAGGAGATCCGCAGTTTTCTCGGACTCGCAGGATATTATCGGAGGTTCATTGAGAACTTCTCGAAGATTGCCAAGCCCATGACTGAGCTGTTGAAGAAGGAAGCCAAGTATGTTTGGACCGAGGAATGTGAAGCCAGTTTTCAGGAATTGAAGAAACGGTTGGTCACAGCCCAAAGTTGATATTGCGGACATACATAAGGAATACCAGGTCTATTAGACGCTTCTCGTCAAGGACTCGGAGGAGTATTGATGCAGAAGGCAAGGTTGTAGCTTATGCCTCCGCACAGCTCTGGCCTCATGAGATGAATTATGCCACGATGATTTGGAGTTAGCAGCGGTAGTGCATGCACTCAAGACACAGAGACATTTCCTCATTGGAAATCGCTGTGATGTCTATACGATCACAAGAGTTTGAAATATATCTTCACGCAGAAGGAATTGAACCTCAGGCGGAGGAGATGGCTAGAGTTGATAAAGGACTACGACATGAGGCTGCATTACCACCCCGTAAGGCCAATGTTGTGGCAGATGCTTTGAGCCGTAAGAGTTATGTGAATACTCTTACCGCAGGAGGATTACCCTGTGAGTTGGTCGATGACCTCGAGATCTCCGATCGGAGATAGTTCGAAAGGATTTGTCGCAACTCGAAGTTCAGTCCACCTTGACCGAAAGGATTCGTGAAGCCCGTAAGACGGACAAGGAAATCGATGAGATTAAGCAAAAGATGGAGGAAGGAAAAGCTAAAGGATTCCGAAAGGATGAACATGGAACTATATGGTTTGAGGATCGATATATGTGCCCAATGATCCCGAGCTCAGAAGCTAATTCTTCAGAGGCTCATGATTCCCAGACTCAATTCACCCGGCAACACCAAGATGTACCGGATTTGAAGCAAAGTTTCGTGGACCGGTATGAAGAAGGACATTGCCGAGTACGTAGCCATATGCGATGTTTGCCAACGTGTAAAGGCGTAACATCGAAGCCAGCAGGTTACTTCAACCTTTGCCGATTCCCGATTGGAAATGGGAGAAACTTGGTATGGATTTCATCACAGATTACCCAGACCCGCTCAGGTTATGATTCTATCTGGGTAGTAGTTGATCGTTTGACTAAGGTAGCTCACTTCATTCCCGTGAAGACTACCTATACCAGTGCCAAGTTGGCCAAGATATACATGACCAGGATCGTATGTCTGCATGGAGTTCCGAGGAAAATCGTGTCGATAGAGGAACGCAGTTTACCTCAAAGTTTTGGAAGCAATTGCATGAAACTTTGGGTACGAGGCTGGAATTCAAGACAGCCTTTCATCCGCAGATGATGGATGCACCGAGAGAGTCAATCAGATTACGGAGGACATGTTGAGAGCTTGTGTGCTAGACTATGGGTCTAGCTGGGATGATAATTTGCCGTCTGCAGAGTTCTCATACAACAACAGTTATCAATCCAGTTTGAAGATGGCCCTTTCAAGCTCTATACGGAAGGAGGTGCGAACACCATTGTTGTGGGATAGTGTTGGAGATCGATCACTTTTCGTTCCGATCTTATCAAGGATTCGAAGAGAAAGTCAAGCTAATTCGAGACCGGCTCAAGATAGCACAATCGAGATGTAAGAGTTATGCCGACAAGAAGCGCAAGGAGGTGACTTACGAAGTGGGAGACCGAGCATACCTTCGTGTGTCTCCACTTCGTGGAATCAAGAGGTTTGGAGTCAAGGAAAGTTAGCACCCGATTCATTGGCCCTACAAAATCCTCGAACGTCGTGGAGAAGTTGCATACAAGTTGGAATTGCGGAAGGATTGTCCGGAGTTCATGATGTCTTTCACGCTTCTCGCTTGAAGAAGTGCCATGCCGACATGGCCGATGTTCCGTTGAGAGACACAAGGCCCCTAGAGGCCATACAGCTTGACGGTGATTTGACTTACAAGGAGAAACCCGTCAAAATTCTCGAGACTGCAAGCAGAGTCACCCGCAGCAAAGTCATCAAATTTTGCAAGGTCTGTGGAGTCACCACACCGAGGAAGAAGCCACACAGGAACGCCAAGAAGATCTTCGCCGAGACCATCCGCACCTATTTGCTAGCCAACCCGAATCTCGAGGGCTAGATTCATCTTAAGGTGGTAGGTTTGTAACATCCCAAATTTCCTATTTGGAATGTTTTACAATTATAGATAAGCATCCTATGCATCCTGTTTGAATTTGAATGCCATTTGAAGTTTCAGAGTTATTTGAATTTGAATTCCAAACTTTGGCATGTGGGAAACAATTCAAAAACTAAGCCCGATAAATACTTGATCAAAAGTATGAGAGGAGCAAACATGACACTCCAAAAATATCAGAGGAAACAATGCCAAAAGAATTGGATTCAAATCTGAAAATTTATTTGAATTTGAAAAAATGGATTTTCATAAAGTTTGGATTTTGCCTTTGGAAAATGTTCAAATGAAAGGAATATTCCCTGATCATTTTGGTATATATATACCCTATATAAAATATTTATAGTTTAGGTTTTATTTTTGTTTTGTTTTAATTAAAAAATAAAGAGAAAGACCTGGGCGCCAACCAGCCACCCCAGTGCCCAGCCAGCACCTCCCTCCCTCCCCCAGATCGGCCCACCAAGACTGCCCCAATCGGCCAGCCAGCCGAGCCGAGCCAGCCCAGCGCCTCCCCCGCCTCGCCTGAAAAACCCAGGATTCGCCACCCGACCAACCTCCTCTCTCCTCTCATCGACCCGGGGCCCCACCCGTCGTCTTCCCCTCGCCCAAGCCACGCACTCGCCGAGATCCACCGGATCCCGAGATCCGGATCCCGATCGCCCCGATGCCTTTCCGCCCTCGCCCGACCCCTGGCTATAAAGCCGAGGCTCCGCACCCATTCCCCTAGCGACGCCAACCCTCTCCTTCTCCTCCCGAGCTCACTGAGCACCGAACCCCTCCCCGCCGCCAAAGTCGCCGCCGACGCCACCCTGGTCCACCCCGACCCTCCCCAACACCACCGAACCCTCCCCCGTGCTCGTGCGCGTCCCGACGTCTCGCCGAAGCTCGCCGACGTCCCAACGCCCCGGAGCACTCTCGCCGCCGCCGCCGCCGTCACCGGAGTCCGGTGAGTCCCCGGAAAACACCTCCCCCGTCCGATCCCAATCGTGTGGCCACGATTAGAACCCCCGAAGGGGTATGTTTTTATTAGAAAACCGGCCGGCCCGAACGGTTTTTATTTTAGTTTAGGTTTTATTTATTAGGCCAGTTCGTTAGTTTAAACCCTAGGCCCATTTAGCCTATCTAACGCACAGGGCACAGTTTAGGCCCATTAGGCTTTTTTCTTTTTATTTGATTTTCTGTTTTAGCCGAATAGTTTCAATTTTCAAAAATGTATATCTTTTATTCTGTTTAATATTTTTGAGTGATTATTTTTTTGTTGGATTGCAAATTTTATGTAGTTTCTGAAAAACATATATTTAGCTATGTTAAAAATAATTAAAAATGCTTTAATATTGTTTTAGTCAGAATAGCAAATCTGCTATAGTTTTAGTTAGAAAAATTATTTTTGCATGATTCTTTTGCCATCACTTTATTTTGATATTGCCAAACCCTAGAAATTAACTTTGGTATTTTAGGGTTAATAAATAATTAATTCTAGGCAGAATCCTATTAATCCTAATTAATTGATTAGTTCTGTTTTCCTAATTAATTAATTAGTAAATTAATTTATTTTTAACTTGTGATTAGTTATTCTAGGTTAGTTTCTGTCATTCCATTAGATGAACTTTTATTTATAATTAATAAAAGTTTTAAATTGATTTTCTTAATAGAAATTGGATTAGGCCTAAAATGAGTTTTATAATAGCTATTTAATTAATTCTTTTTGCTCCTAGTTGCTTAGTTAATCCTTTTCTGTTAAGTTAACCTAAAACCATGATTAGGTTATATTAGGAATTTTTGTTATATAAAAACTATTTTTGTTATTGTTTGGAATAGGGAAAACTTTGAATTTGATTTCTTTGAGTTTTCCTTTTGATTTGGTTTTGATTGTTTTGTTGTGCTATGTTACTTTTGTTATCTTGTGTGATCCTCTTGCTTTGTGCTTATTATGTTATTGTTTGTCTCGGTAGAGTTCCCGGAGTGCGAAGCTTGCTACTACGACTCTTTAGCTTACGAGGATCATCAGCAAGGCAAGTTTTGATCATGTTATTTCTATACCTATGTTTTGTGCATTAGTAGTTGTCACCACCCCACCATTGCATGCAGTAGTGAAATCTTGAAGTCATTAAACTTGAGTAGTATCATGTGGTAGGATGAACCAATCCCTTGTTACCATGACCCCGGACGTAGTAGTTATTTTGCTATGCTCGTAGACGGATTTGGGATGAGTGAAATTCATAAGCAAGATGTGAGAGTCAATGATGATGACAACCCATGGACTACAATGATCAAGATGGACTTGGAAAATCACTACTTGGGTGGAGGACGGTTGACGGGCACCTGGAGCACCAGTGGTGGCGGGATGCATGGAGAAGCGCCATGACATCCTGCGGAAAGCTTCACCCAGCCACAAAGAGAAGGATGGATGCCCCATGACCGGAAGCTTACTGCAGCAGCCGCAAGCCATTATGGGCTCGCTGGGTTGACCCTTGTAGTGAAGCTGGCTGGGCGGTACTACGAGAAGTAGACGAACGGTAGGATTGATGGGTACCGGCGGTGGCGGAAGAACTCTTTGGAAGACCTGTTTCATTCGTCCCCGTCTTCAAACACCATGAAGTGCGAAGACTTTAAAAGGAGGGAATGATTCTTGCGGGAAAGTCGCAAACCTCTGCAGAGTGTTATAACCTAATCGATTAGCCGTGTCCCGATTACGGACATTTGAGCATCTGGACCTTGGAAGTATTCGGATATCTCAACACTAAAATTAATGAATTAATTTGAGGGTTTATGACTTAATAATAATTTGGGAACGAGATATTGGTTGGCGGAACCATCTCAATAACTACCAACAATTTGTAGTAATTTGCAAATAAGTCCACTTGTAGTAGGATAAAATTGGCTTTACATAAAATGATGAAACTTAGAGCTCCACAGCCAAAATGCATATAGTGTTAGTAACTTTATTATTGTTATTCTTCTTGACTTGCCAGCTTATTCCAAAAGCTGACCTACATGGCTGCAACGTATTATGTTGCGTAGATATATTCGATCAGAGTGAGGCTACGCTCCGCGCTTGGCGATTGCCCTTTGAGTCGGATGGACTCGCTTACCTTCGACGCTCCGCAGCATTTTAGTTTATTTCTCATGAGTTGGCCTTGAGCCAATTTATTCCCTTGTAATAAAGACTCTATATGAGAATCGATTAATGATATTCAGGTGTGATTGAACTTTGATTACTTTATCGATGTACCGTGAGTACCAAAGATGATCTTGGGATGGTACAGACACAGAGATTTGACCGATTTTGGGTCAGGTCGCTACAGCCAGTCGTCGGCTTCCGCCCCCGCGTGACTAGCACTGGGGTGTTCGTGGAAAACCCGGACACTCTTTACCCAAATGTTTGGTCCCTTAAGGAGGTGTCCGGCGCAGCGAACAAGGCAATCGGACTATGCGACTTTATAACTTTCACTTAGCCATAGAAGTCTACAATTTTAAATTTCGGCGAAGCCCCTAGAATCCGGAAGACCGAATTGGGGCACTATACACGCCTAGATCGGAGGAAGCCGATTTATTGCCTAAAGCGGAAAATCTTTAAGGATTTTAAAACCTCTCGAATAGCGACCAGCTCTCGCCACATCATGCCGGTCAGTTTTCGGCTTTCTCTACTGAGGTGCTCGTCCGGAAGAACCGGGACATAATCGCAGTAGTTCTCCCTGCGCTACCTTAGCCGATATAACGGAACGTAAGGCACCAAAACAAGGGAGCCGGCTATCCCAACTGTAGATCCAAGACATGATTCGGAGCTGACGCATATAGTGCTATAAGTTCGGGGTGCCGCACTGTTGAAAGTGTTCAGACTTTAGTTGCCATATAGCGGGGCGCCATAAGAAGCCCCTGGCAAACCGGCTGCACCAAGGTGTACGGATGCAATATCAAATAAACATTTATAAGAGAAAAATGCTCAAATGAGAATAATAAGCTGACGCTATATATAATCTCTCATTGACGAAAAATACGTTTAAGCGTACATTTACAATGGATGCGTTAAGCAGATATAAGATAGGACTATTGACATGTCCTATCCAGGGGCAGGCTATGTTCAGGTAGATAAAGCAGGTATAATGATCGTAAATAGATTCCACCTGGGTATTTTCTTCTGTGGACAACGTCTATTGCCTCCTTGGATGTCTCTTCCCTATAAGTCCGACAATTCGGCTCTTTTGAGGATGTTGCGCCAACGCGTGTCATGAAAGGTAAGAGGGAAAGAGTATGAAAGTATTTGGTAGTTACCCGAACTATTGACTGTGTCGTTGATGCGCCTCCGCCTATGCCCATGGTATTTTAAGTGCGTAATTGTGTGCACATGGCCTGAATGCTGCTTTGATGAGGCTTAAGCGGAGGCCGGACTTCTAGTCATGCTCTTGGCGTGCCTGATGATCCTGTTGCGGGGTGCTCCGGACTCGCTTGACTATGCTCGAAGTTGTTGTCACCGAATTGGTTTGTCAGAGAAGGCCGCATTGTACTTCCGCCGCAAGGGCTGCAGTATGTTCTTCTATTCGTAGGGAGAGGTCCATATTTCCGTTCACCGTTATGACCCCGCGTGGTCCTGGCATCTTGAGCTTGAGATATGCGTAGTGTGGTACCGCATTGAATCTGGCGAATGCGGTTTGTCCGAGCAGTGCATGGCAATCACTACGGAAGGGGACGATATCGAAGATTAACTCTTTGCTTCAGAAGTTATCCGGAGATCCGAAGACCACTTCCAGTGTTATAGAGCCCGTACAGCGGGCCTCTACTCCAGGAATTACACCTTTAAAGGTGGTTTTAGTGGGCTTGATCCTTGAAGGGTCCATGCCCATTTTGCGCACTGTGTCTTGGTAAAGCAGGTTCAGGCTGCTGCCACCGTCCATAAGGACGTGCGGGAGGTGGAATCCGTCAATGATTGGGTCTAGGACCAATGCGGCCTAGCCGCCGTGACAGATGCTAGTAGGGTGATCCCTACGATCAAAGGTGATCGGGCAAGCTGACCAAGGGTTGAATTTGGGGGCGACTGGCTCCATCGCATAGACGTCCCTTAGTGCCCGCTTCCGTTCCCGCTTGGGGATGTGTGTGGCGTAGATCATGTTGACCGTTTTCACCTGGGGGGGGGGGGATTTCTTCTGTCCCCCCGTGTTCGTACGTCGGGGCTCCTCGTCATCGTCGCTCTGCAGCCCCTTGTCCTTGTCTTCGGTGTTTATCTTGCCAGCCTGTTTGAATACCCAGCAATCTCTATTGGTGTGGTTGGCTGGCTTGTCCGGGGTGCCATGAATTTGGCACAAGTGCTCCAGTATGCGGTCCAGACTGGAAGGTCCTGATTATTTCTTTTGAACGGCTTCTTCCGCTGACCGGGCTTGGATCCACTGAATCCGGTGTTGACTGTCGTGTCTTCAGTGTTGTCGCCGTTGTTCCGTCGCTTATGTCTGTTACGCCGTGGCTTGCCGTTATTGTCGTGGACATCCGAATTGCCAGACTGTGGCTTAGTGCTGCTTCGAGCCAACCAACTGTCCTCGCCCGCGCAAAAGCGGGTCATTAGTGTTGTGAGATCTGCCATGGACTTGGGTTTTTAGTGGCCGAGGTGTGGAGCGAGCCACTCATCACGGATATTATGCTTGAAAGCCGCCAGGGCTTCGGCGTCCGGATAGTCAACTATTTGGTTCTTCTTAGTTAGGAACCGAGTCCAGAATTTCCTGGCTGACTCTCCGGGCTGTTGAGTTATGTGGCTCAAGTCGTCGGCGTCAGGTGGTCGCACATATGTGCCCTGGAAGTTGTCGAGGAATGCGTCTTCCAGGTTTTCCCAGCTGCCAATGGAGTTTGCTGGCAGGCTGTTTAGCCAGTGCCGGGCTGGTCCTTTGAGCTTAAGGGGAAGATACTTGATGGCGTGCAGATCGTCTCCGCGGGCCATGTGAATGTGGAAAAGAAAATCTTCGATCCATACTGCGGGGTCTGTTGTGCCATCGTATGATTCGATGTTTACGGGTTTGAACCCTTCTGGGAATTCATGACCCATTACTTCGTCAGTGAAGCAGAGGGGGTGCACGGCGCCTCTGTGCCGGGCTATGTGGCTACGCAGGTCGAATTTCTCTGGGTGGCTATATTTGGCCCGCCGGACTTGTTGAAGGTGTGTCCGGCATGACGGTCCTCGTCGCGTACCGAGGCGCGCCCCCGCGATCCGTAGATCGATCTTGGCTGTCCTGATTTGTTGCCCCGGGCCGTAGTATGTTGGCGTGGGGGTGTTGGCTGGTATGCGGACTGGTATGCCGTTTTATCCCGGCCACGAGGTGGCTGGTCAGCCGTGTGGTGCTCGAGTCCGTATTCCTCGGCTGCCAGGACTTCAGTCCATCTGCCTGTGAGCAGGTCTTGATCAGCTTGGAGTTGCTGCTGCTTCTTTTTCAGGCTCCTCGCAGTGGCTATAAGCCGACGCTTGAAGCGCTCCTGCTCTACAGGATCCTCAGGCACGCCGAACTCGAGTCGCTGAGGCTAATCTCATCTTCGGATGGGGGCATGTAGCTATCCTCCTCCGGGTATTCGTCCGTCGCTTTTTCTTACGGGCTGACCTGCCATCCTCCCTGCTCGCCTGCTCAAGGTGGGCTGTTCAGGGTTGTATTCTTCTTCGGCACCATTCGGATTGTTTTCGTCTCCTGGGCCGGTATTAGTGTGGCGGGGCTTGGAGTGGCGCTGGCGACGCCCATTCTTTGCTTTTTTCCCTAAGGTTTTATCCTCCGTTGCCTCATCGCCATTTGTTTCCTTCGGAGTGTCCACCATATATATATCATAAGAAGAGGTGGTTGTCCACCGCCCAGTGAGCGGTGGTTCATGTTCTTCTCTTGCATCGTCGTCCATACCGTCGATGTCTTCGGAGTCGAAGTTCAGTACCTCGGTTAAGTCAACGACCGTGGCAATGAAGTGGGTGGTGGGTGGGCAACAAATTCCTTCGTTGCCTGCCTCCCACTCAAGCCGGACATAGTTCGGCAAAGAGCCTCCTGACAAAGAGAGAGACTTTAATGAGTCCAGCATGTCGCCAAAGGGCGAGTGCTGGAAGATATCCGCAGCGGTGAACTCCCTTACCGGAGCCCATCCTGGCCCGATGGGCTCGGGAGTGTGCGGACTGGAACCAACGTCCGGATATGAATCCTGGGATTCGGAGTCATAGGCCACCGCAGAGGTAAGGCCCGTGTTCGGCTCCACCGCCGATGAGTGTGCGACCTAGGGGGCGGGGTCCATCCCTCCGTACTTAGGCAACGCAGCCTGCTCCGGATCTAGGTCCGGGGATAGTACGGGGATGATGCCCCGAGCTTCGTCCGATGGCAGGTCTAAGCCATGCTCGTCGTGACTGTCCGGTGCTCCTGGATAGGCCCAAATCCATCGAAGATCAAGTCTCCGTGGATGTCCGCCGTAGTTCACGTTCCAACCTGACCCGTGGCTGGGGCGAGCTGCCGATCGTGCTCGGATGGCCAAGCGAGTTGGCCCGCAGCAGTAAAGCCGCCAACACGAAGATCTGTCCAGGAGGAAAGTCTCATCAATAGCGCCGTTGATGATGATTGAAGGAGCCATCGAGCTCGACAATGACGACACATAGGAACTCTCAATGAAAGCGCCAATGTCGGTGTCAAAACCGGCGGATCTCGGGTAGGGGTCCCGATCTGTGCGTTTAGGCTAATGGTAACAGAAGCAAGGACACAGATGTTTACCCAGGTTCGGCCCTCTCGATGGAGGTAAAACCCTACTTCCTGCTTGATTAATATTGACGATATGGGTAGTACAAGAGTAGATCTACCACGAGATCGTAGAGGCTAAACCCTAAGAGCTAGCCTATGATGGTATGATTGTAATTGTGATCGGCCTTCCGGATACCCCCTAATCCAGGACTCCCTCACCGCGTGCCATCCACCAAATCACAGCGAGGTGCTACAGTCGAGACTCACCTGTCACCCCGGTGTGGCCGTCATGACCCGTCATATCACAAAACCCACATCTTTACCAGAAGTGGTAAGGTGGCCTCCAAGTTGGACTGGACGAAGCAACCATCATTTCATTGGAATGCTAGTTCAAGCCCTTTCTTCCCTTTCTTGAAGAAAACCTCACTCCAGGATATTCACTTCTGCCATTTTTCTTGTGTACCAACGAAGGAAAGGTGGGCGAATCAGTTATGCTGCTATATTTTCATTCCAATAATCTTCTTTTTGCGAAGCACCAACCAATTCTCACATCCTTTTCTTTTCCCGTTTTCATTGCGATTGTGGTTTCCTTTCGATTGCATTTTGTTTGTCAGTTCATTGATGGTTCCTGGAGCACTAGGCAACTTTCTTTGGTTCGAATACGACCTATGTTTGAACAGGAAGCCCCCAAATGACCATGGCTTGATTCAAATATGATCATAAGCCGGACCAAAGGGAAAACCGGATTCAGATGTTTCCATCACCTGGTAAAGAAGACACATAAACCTTGTAGGATGGAAAACAAAAAAGGTACTGCTTTATTGCTTTATATAATATATACATTGCTAAAAAAGAAAAGATAAATATACTCTGAAAGCCAGCGGCTTAAGTATAGTAGGGCCGGAGATGCGCTATGTTCCACGGCCGGCGGGTCTCCTCCTCCGACTTACGTGAGTCTTTGTGCTCTCGAACATCGATGAGGTAATATGACCTGTTGTTGAGATTCTTGCTGACCACGAAAGGTCCTTCCCGAGGAGGGGACAACTTGTGCATATCAGTTTGATCCTGGATGAGCCAGAGCACTAAATCACCTTCCTGGAAAGTTCTGCTTCTAACCCGGCGGCTGTGATAACGGCGCAGGTCTTGCTGGTAAATCGCCGAGCGGGCTATAGCCAAGTCTCGCTCTTCATCCAACAAGTCAAGTGCATCCTGACGAGCTTTTTCGTTATCAGCCTCAACGTAAGCCGCCACCCGGGGTGAATCATGCCGGATGTCACTTGGCAGAACCGCCTCTGCTCCGTACACCATGAAGAAAGGTGTATAACCAGTAGACCTGTTAGGCGTTGTGTTGATGCTCCATAGCACAGAAGGTAATTCCTCCACCCAACAACCCGGAGTTCGCTATAAAGGAACTAAGAGCCGGGGTTTGATACCTTTCAAGATCTCTTGATTAGCTCTTTCTGCTTGACCATTAGACTGGGGTGAGTAACACCAAACATCAAGCGGATGTGCTCTTGTTGACAGAACTCTTCCAAGGCACCCTTGGAGAGATTAGTGCCATTATCGCTATAATATCGTGCGGAAAACCAAAACGAAGATCACCTTTTGATGAACTGAAGCGTCGTGGCTGCATCACACTTATCGACCGGCTCGCTTCAACCCACTTGGTGAATTTATCCACCGCCACCAACAGTGTGTCTTCTTATCTTTAGACCTTTTGAAAGGTCCAACCATATCAAGCCCCTGCATCGCAAACGGCCAAGTAATTGGAATCATCTCAATTCTTGAGCCGCACATGAGCTCGTCTTGAGAATTTTGACATCTGTCACATTTGTCGACCAGATCCTCCGTGATCAGATGAGCCGTCACCAATAAAAACCATGACGAAAAGCCTTGGCTACCGATACTTTGAACCGCATGATGACCGCAATCACCTTCATGAATCTCACGGCATCTCCCCGACCCTCCATAGGTGATACACAACGCTGAAATACCCCAATGGACGCTGCGGTGATGCAACTCGCCGTGAACAATCGTCATGGATTTGGACCGCTCGATGATTTGTCTTGCCAAGGTCTCGCCCTCGTGCAACTCTCCCGGGTCATATAGGCTAAGTATGGAACCGCCCAGTCCGGGATGGCATGGAGAGCCGCCACCACCTGCGCCCGGTCTGCATCGCAAGCTCTTCCTCTGTAGGCACTCGGATGTAAGGGTTATGCAAAACGTCAAGGAAAGTATTAGGCGGCACCGGCTTACGCTGGGACCCCAGCCGGCTTAAAGCATCAGCCGCCTCGTTCTTCCTTCGATCAATGTGCTCTACTTGATAACCCTTGAAGTGTCTAGCCACCGCATCAACTTCACGACGATAAACCGCCATAAGGGGATCCTTAGAATCCCACGTGCCTGACACCTGTTGAGCAACGAGGTCTGAATCGCCCAAGCATCTTACCCGGCTTAAATTCATCTCCTTGGCCATCCGGAGGCCATGGAGTAAGGCCTCGTATTCAGCTGCATTGTTAGTACAGGGAAACATAAGCCGGAGCACATAACAAAATTTGTCACTTCGAGGGGAAGTTAAAACAACTCCATCCCCCGAGCCTTCCAACTGTCTGGACCCATCAAAGAGAATAGTCCAATACGTGTTATCCGCTTCTCCTCCGTGCCCGCAACTCCGCCCAATCATTAATAAAGTCCACTAGGGCTTGAGACTTGATAGTCGTCTGCGCTGCATATACTTCAAACCATGAGGCCCAAGCTCGATGGCCCACTTGGCAACTCGCCCTATGGCTTCCCTGTTCTGGATGATGTCTCCCAAGGGGGCTGAACTTACCACAGTTATAGGATGACCCGGGAAGTACTTCTTTAGCTTCCGGCTTGCCATGAACACCCCATAAACCAGTTTCTGCCAATGTGGATACCTTTGCTTGGATTCTATGAGCACCTCACTGATGTAATAAACCGGCCGCTGAACCGGATGCTCCTTGCCAGACTCCTTACGCTCCACCACAATGGCCACACTAACAGCACGTGAGTTAGCCGCAACATACAATAGCAATGGCTCTTTGTCAATCGGAGCTGCGAGAACCAGCGGCTCAGCCAACTGTCTCTTTAAATCTTCGAAGGCAGCATCAGCAGCCTCACTCAAGACAAAGGTGTCTGTTTTCTTCATCATCTGATACGGCGGTAGAGCCTTCTCCCCCAGCCGGCTTATGAATTGGCTTAAAGCAGCAACGCGACCTGCCAGCCGCTGAACATCATTGATGCACACCGGTTCAGCCAGAGAGGTAATCGCCTTGATCTTCTCCGGGTTAGCTTCAATGCCTCTGTTTGAGACCAGGAATCCCAAAAGTTTGCCTGCAGGTACACCAAATACACATTTGTCCGGGTTAAGCATCGTTTTGTAGACCCGGAGATTGTCAAAGGTTTCCTTTAAGTCGGAGATCAAGGTCTCCTTCTCTCTGGACTTCACCACAATGTCGTCCACATAAGCATGAACATTGCACCCAATCTGGTTGTGGAGACAATTCTGCACACACCGCTGATAAGTCGCCTGGGCACGCTTGAGCCCAAACAGCATAGACACATAGCAGAAGGCTCCAAATGGAGTAATGAAAGCCGTCTTCTTCAGGTCCTTAACAGCCATCTTGATCTGATGATAACCAGAGTAAGCATCCAAAAAACTCAACCGTTCGCAACCCGCTGTAGCAATGATGATTTGATCAATGCGGGGTAGAGCTAAGGGATCAGCTGGACAAGCTTTATTTAAGTCCGTGTAGTCCACACACATCCGCCAGGTGCCATTCTTCTTGAGCACAAGCATCGGGTTAGCCAACCACTCCAGGTGAAAAACTTCCATGATGAACCCGGCCGCTAAGAGCCGAGCGACCTCCTCCCCTATAGCCTTTCGCCTTTCCTCATTGAATCACCGGAGAAACTGTCTGACCGGCTTACACTTTGGATCAATATTAAGAGTGTGCTCAGCGAGTTCTCTCGGGACACCCGGCATGTCAGAAGGTTTCCATGCAAAGATGTCCCGATTCTCATGGATGAACTCGATGAGCGCGCTTTCCTATTTGGGATCCAAATTTGTACTGATGCTGAACTGCTTGGAAGAGTCGCCTGGAGTGAAGTCAACCAATTTTGTCTCGGCGGCCGATTTAAATTTCAATGCCGAGTCTTGCTCTGTGGTCGGCTTCTTCAAAGAGGTCATATCTGCCGGGTCAACATTAGTTTGATAAAACTTCAGCTCCTCTTCAGCACAAACGGATTCGGCATAAGCCACATCGCCTTCTTCGCACTCCAAGGCCACCTTTCGACTCCCATGAACAGTGATGGTGCCCTTGTAACCCGGCATCTTGAGCTGTAGATAAACATAACACGGCCGTGCCATAAACTTGGCATAAGCCGGCCGTCCAAACAGAGCGTGATATGGGCTCCTGATCTTGACTACCTCAAAGGTCAGCTTCTCAGCCCTGGAATCATATTCATCTCCAAAAGCCACTTCCAGCTCGATCTTTCCAACAGGATATGCTGACTTACCAGGTACCACCCCATGAAAGACAGTGTTAGACGTCCTTAAGTCTTTATTAGTCATCCCCATACGGCGAAAGGTCTCATAATAGAGAATATTGATGCTGCTTCCGCCGTCCATGAGTACCTTAGTGAATTTATATCCACCAACCTGAGGGGCCACCACCAAGGACAACTGACCCGGGTTATCAACCCGGAGAGGGTGATCTTCCCTACTCCAATTGATAGGCTGCTCTGACGACCTCAGATAATGGGGAACCGCCGGTTCAACCGAATTCACCGCCCTTTTATGAACCTTCTGGTCACGTTTACACAAGTTAGTGGTAAACACATGGTATTGCCCACCGTTTAACTGTTTTGGATGGCTCTGATAACCTGACTGCTGCTACCGCTGTCCTCCTTGACCAGACTGTTGCTGATTATAGCCACCTTGACCACCTTGAAAAACGGAACTTGAGCCACCACCCGGGCCATGGAAACCACCTGCTCCTGAACCGCTGCCTGATCCGTGATTGCCATCAAACATGTTTTGAATTCTTGAAAGCCTTCATGATCATGCAGTCCTTCCATAAGTGGGTGGCAGGATTTTCTCGAGTACCGTGTCTTGGACAAGGCTCATTCAGAAGCTGCTCAAGAGATGGACCTGAGCCGGCAGATCTAGGAGGGCTTCTCCCCTTACACTTCTTGTTATTACCCTGGGCATTAGCATTGGCCACAAACACCGGGTTACCGTCCGGCTTACGCTTGTTGCCGCCTTGACTTACCGGCTGTTGCTGCAGACCCTTTCCGTTGCCGTTCTTCTTTCCCTTCCCTGTCTTTTCCTCCTCAGACACGGGATCATCAGTAGTATCAGAATCGGCATATTTAACCAAAGCCGCCATCGCGTACCCATGTCATTGCAATCACGCTTAAGGCGCCCCAGCTTTTGCTTCTGTGGCACAAAACGACAATTCTGATGGAGCATAAGCACCGCAGAGCCGGCATCCATCTTATCAGATGAATGTATTATTTCCTTGACCCGGCGCACCCAATCAGTTGTGGACTCACCCTCCTCCTGCTTACAGTTGGTCAAGTCCACAATGGACATAGATTGCTTGCAAGTATCTTTAAAGTTTTGGATAAACCGGGCATTTAACTCGGCCCATGAACTGATGGAATTAGGAGGCAAACTTTTCAACCAAGTCCGGGCCGTTCCATCTAGCATCATGGTGAAATACTTAGCCATTGCCGCGTCGCTGACTTCCAGTAACTCCATGGCCATCTTGTAACTTTCAATCCATGCCCCCCGGCTATAAGTCGGCCGTGTAATTCGGCACCTTTCCAGGACCCTTGAAATCCTTGGGCAGACGCACATCTCGTAGAGCCGGCACCAGACAAGGGACACCACCGGTTCTAGTCGCCACCCCAGCTCCAACAGAAGTCACTGGATACTCCGGGAAACCGTCACACACCGTCTGCTGAGCCGCTAATTGAGCCGCCCGTTCATCTTCCTGACGCAATCGATCCTGCACCGGGTTATAGCCGCCGGGTTGGTTGCAACGCTGGGCATTGCTTGACAAAGCCTCTGACTCCATGTGTCTGTTGTAACTCGGACTCCGGTTTGGACGAGATGCTACCCAAGGCTGAGGAGTGGAATGAATCATGTCCCTGCTGTAAGAATAGGTCTCTTGCTGTGCCAAGGCCGTCTGAAGAAGCTCCCTAACCCTCTGGGTTTCCACCGCCGTCGGGTCGTCACCATCCACTGGAAGGACCGCCAGACACGCCGATGCTGCTATCAGGTTCTACATGGGGTTGGAAAAGTGGCCCGGAGGTGTTGGTATGTATCGGGGCGGGGCCATGCTCCCGTGAAGAGGTGCCGTCTCTCGAGGCTGAATCGGCCCTCCTGCTCCGGGTGTCATAAATTGATTGACTTCGGGCGGATTGCTAGGACCAGCTCCGGGTGTTGTGAAAAGATCCCGAGGATCGTAAACCGGAGGCAAACGGGACTGGGTTTTCTGATGTCTCCTTCTCATCACCTCATTGGATGCATTCAGACTCATGTTAAGCTGGAAAGCCTCTGACTGGAGTCGCTGCGCCCGTGCATCCAAAGCCGCCCGCTCCGCAGCTAACATGGTGTCCTCTGCCGCCAAGGCCTCTTTGGCCTGGGCTATCTCCTCACGCACCTTTTCCACCTCCGCGTTATGCTCATCTGGATTTGCAGGAATAACCGTGGAGGTTAACAAGGCCGTCAACTTGTCCATAAGATCTATCAGCACCTGAGCCGGCGGGCGCGCGGGGCCTCCTGCCCCGACCGCTCCTAACCCGGACGTCATCGCTGTCGCAACCGTCGAGTTTTGGCCGGGTTGGGTACCAGCCATGAAGACTCCTTCCCATCTTGGTGGCTCATAGCAATCTCGAACGCTAGAGTCGTCCGAACAGCCCCCTAGCATGCCTTCTTGGACCTGATACAGAGAATCTGTTGAGCCAGAGGACGAATCATCATCTGATGGGACGGCTGTCTCTTCGCCTTCTTTAGATCCTTCAGAAAGTGCCTCTCCATGAACACAGCCCACAAAGGCACGCTTCATGACAGGTTGAATCGGGGCGGGTCTCGCACACTGAGCCGTCTCAATGAGGTCGGTGTAGCTGTCCAGCTCTGGGCCCGGCTCACCAATCCGGCCGATGAAGACGTGGATTCCGCCAAAGGGGACCCGGTACCCGTACTCAATTGAGTCGGCCTCGGGGCCCCAGCCTTCGTTGTCGATGTAGATCTTGCCGCGACGACTCTTGGTCATCCGACCCACTGCGTATCGCTTGAGCCCTTCGAAGCTGCCCTTCAAGAACTTAAATCCACCGTGCACTGGCCCCACGGTGGGCGCCAACTGTCGTGGAATTGTCATGGCAGATGTCCTCTTGCAAGGACTTAATCGTGGAGCCATTGCAACTAGGAAGCTTAAAGGGGTTAATCGGGACAAAGGACACGAGAGGGTTTATACTAGTTCGGCTCCTTACGGTGAAGGTAAGCCTACGTCTAGTTGGGTTGGTATTGCCTGAGGTATCGATGACCAGGGAGCGAGATACGCTATGCCCGGCTCTCGAAAGGTTGTTTCTTGCCCTAAGCCGCCGGTGGGTCATCCCCTTATATACACGAGTTGACGCCCTGTGGCTTACAGAGTCCCGGCCGGCTCATAAACAGTGTCCGGCTCGGTGACTAGTCAAGTCTACCTTATGATACAAGTCGTGCCATTATGGCGGTTTACTACAACGGGCATTAAGTCGCCTGTGGGCCTTAGGCCCCTTGTTGAGACGCCATCTTCATGCTTGGACTTGGGCTTCTGTCTGGTAACTCTTAAACCGGCCCCTCCTGGGCGGCTTACACAAATAGTTATATCCCCAACAGGTAGGAAAATCGTAGCAAAAGTACAAAGAACGTGCAACACAAAATCATAGCAGTGCAGAGACGTACTCCCTCCGTTCCAAAATAGATGACCTAGGCGGGCTAGTTTGGCCTAGTGGGTTTCAGTGATATGACGTGGTACAGTGCCATCCAGTCTTCGCGTGTGGTAGCAGTATTGCGGGTACAGAAAGTTTTCTTGAAGAAGCGGAATTCAACGAAGTCATGATGGTTCCTTCATCCCAACAACTTACGAGTGGGAAAGGTTGGGCCTGCGTCTGTTGGGGTAGACCAGGATAATTTTGTGCATGGCAGGTGGACCAGGATGGTCGACGTCCCACATGTCGGCGAATGAAAGTATTCTTTCTCGATATAGAGGATGAGCAACGAGTATTCATTGTTTATTTTGGATGAAAGCTATTGTCTCCTTGTTACTCCTTGACTTTGTCAATGCCTCTCTCTCCACCATATAGCGGGGACTACTTGCTATGCATGCAGCGGGCAGTCAAGTCTTGTGGGGCGTGGGTGGTGAGCGGGCTCCGGAAGCAGTCTGGACTCCACAATGGCCCACCTCACATTATCACCATATATTTCTTGGAGTCCGTGCGCGGCGGGCGAGCGATCTCTTCTCCCTCCCCCGTTTCTCTCTTCTCAGCCTACGCCCATCGAGCGATTAGATTTCGGCTATCGACGGTTTATTCAATTACGGTCCCACATGTCAGTGAAATTGCAAGACAACGCGTGTCCCCTCTGGTGAGCGGCGTGCGAGCCGGACTGTCGGGGTTGCGACGCATACGAGTCGTAAGTGTGCCGCCTTTTCCTTTAGAACTTGCGAAGCGTAACATTTTCGCGCGATCGATCGATAGAAATCCAGAACAAAATGATGAGGGCGGTGCTTTCCCGCTCGTTAGGAGGTCTAGTTCGAGTGATATGACGTGCTACAGTGCCGTCCACTTGCTCCATTTTTACGTAAGCAAGAGTTTACACTCTTACGCGGAGGAGTCTGGCTTACCGCGGATCTGATTTTGATCGAGGCATAACTGTTCCCTGCCAAGTAATGGAGGATTGTTAGCGATTATAGCATGATAGTTAGGGCATCTCCAGCGCTGGCCCACAAATTTACACCGGCATCTGTCCGAGGACAATGATGGATGCCATCCGATGCTGCCCGCATACCTTTCGACAACTATATGAACTAACCGGACGAAATTCGTGCAAACAAAGCAAATTTCAAATTAACGGATGAAATTAACTGGATGAAATTCATTACATTTTGAAAACTTTTCCTACAAACAGGACGAAATTGATTACATATTTCGCACAAACCGTACTAAAACCTACTGTAAACCTAATCTAAACGATCGCCGGCGCCCGAAAACCATGTCCGGCCATGAACCCGAGAAAGCCGGCCATTGCCTTTGCCTCCTCCTCATCCGCCTCGATAACCTCCTCCTCCGGAGCACAAGGTTCTGAAGATTTGCGCCTCCACGTCGCCGTCAAGCGGCTAATCGGCCGCCGATGTTTACCCCACCAAGCTTGGCGTCGACTGAGTGGAGTAGCGGTGGCCTTCCCGGGACCAGAGCGGCGGCGACCTACCATGTACTACTCTTCCTCGCTGCCGGCTGCGCCCGCGCACGCGCGCCGGCTTCGTGGTCGTGGCGGCGGAGGGCGGCCGGGGGGGTGCCGGCGATCTCCTTCATTTGCTCCTGCGATAATGCGTCGAAGAGCTTTGGAAGCGCCCGAGCGGAGCCGCGATGTCCCTCATCTGCTCTGTGATAAAGACGTCCAAGAGAGCTTTGAGCGCCAGAGGCCATGGTTGAAGTGGTCTTGACGATGAAGGAAGGGACGGAGGAGAATAAGTGTGGGTCTTTGGCTATGGCTGGGAGCTGGGGCTCAAGTTAATATAGCGGGCGAATGGCAATGAGCATGGTAGACAGATGGACAAGCTGGCGCCGAGTAGGTTAAATCGAGGCGTGAATGTGGAGTAAATCAGTAGCTAGCAGATCTGCTGGTACATGAGTTTTCTTCAAGCGAGAATTCAATGAAGTCATGATGGTTCCTTCGTCCGAGCAACTTCAAAGTGGGAGGTGGGCCTGTGATTTGACGGCTCATTAGTCATTGTTACTTTGCGGCGCGACACTGGGTGACTCTCCCTTGGAGTTTTGCGTGCATGGCAAGTGGACCAGGATGGTCGACGTCCCACATGTTGGCGAACGGAAGTATTCTTTCCGATATCGAGGAGCAAGGAAACCGCGTGGTATAGTACCACTGCTGATTGGTTCGAAAAAAAATAGTATCACTGCCGATTTATAATTATTTTTTTTTCTGATGAATGCTAGCGTTTCAACTCTTACGATGAAGGGTACCAAACACGACACGTGCTGGATGTCCCACACGTCAGCGAAAGGAGTGGGACATGAACAGCATGGTAGAGCCCAGCGTAAAAAAACAGCGTGGTAGAGCGTCTCCACTTCTTCCACTTCTGGGTCGGAGACCACACGTACTAGTACTTAGTGGTATGAACGATACAAAGTGCGACCTGGAGATAAAGACACGTCTAGTTGGAAGGTCTTGGGGCATACACGTAAACAAATATAAAAGTTAATATGTGCCTCCAACTAATATAGTAGTAGTAGAGTACTTAGGCACGTACTACATAACATCACCGTGCATTGCACGTACAACATTTAGTGGCGATGCGTAGTAAGAGACAAATGCCGCCTAAGAGTTCCCTTCTCGACCTACTTTTGGGTGTTTGGTATAGTGTATGGAGGGTGCACGAGTCCACACTAGTTTAGCACAAATACACTAGAAGCATGCATGAAGAGAGCATGCATGAAGAGGGTGTTGAGTTGAGCATGCATGAAGAGGAACAACTATCTTTGAGGCGAGAACGTAACCAAAGACACCCTATATGCCACGCATGTTCATACCATTTGTGCCTTTCTACTTCACTTACTGCGCTACATTACTCAGGTTCGTACGTCCACTCCTGGGTACATGTCCGTCTCGTAGTTCCAGTCCCACGTGTTCTTCATATAGATGGAACGATCCTTGCATAACACGTGCACCTTGATGCTAGATGTCTCGCGTGTGGGCAAAAGGATGAACAAAGCTCACGTAAAAAATAGAGTGGAAGAACATAGATTCCGGACGACCGAGAAGGAGCAAGTAACCTCGTGGTGGGCGTCGCACTCATAATATTTAATATTATTCAGCGATATAAAATTAACCAATCATCTCCATAGTGAATTTGGAAGAGTACGAAACACGGTAGCCTAGTGTAGTTACATCATACTAGTACATGGCTAACCCACGCTATCACCATATTTCTTGGCTTCCGTATGCACCTATTTCTAGTAATCCAGCAGCCTCAGACGCTTCTCCTCCTCGTCTCTATCAAAGTGCGGTGGGCTGGCGTTTACTGCCGCCTATTGGGGTTGGTTAACTATCACATGTTAGCGACATGCCAAGAGCATTCTAAAAAGTTCCTTTCCGCTCCGCTTTCAAAAATAAAAAATCCTTTCACGTTTAATTTGCTCGTATGCTTTGAGCAAATTGCATGTCCTATACTGCTCCTGTTTAATACTCTAACTTAGCTAGAGGTTAGACTAACTCATGACTAACCCTGAACTAACTGTAGCCAAAGAGGTGTTTCGATGACAGGGTTAGATTGACAATAAATGCACTTCATGGAGAGAGAAAAGTGATTTTTTAGTGGTCCCGATGAGAACTATCTTCAGTTAGCACCTCTTGGGTGGGATAGTTTTTTTGGTGGGTTCGGTGCAACTTGCTCCAATTTAAACCCTCATGCTTGGCTACTTTTGGGCTATTTGAGCCCCAACTAGCTCAAACTAACTCTAACCCATGGATCCAAACAGGGCCTATGGCCAGTCCCGACGCGGAGCAGTCTCGTGCCCCGGGAAGCGGCGCTCTCTCGGCCGTCGCGCCACTTCAAAGCCGGCGCCAGTGAGAGGTCGCCTCCGCTCTGGCCGGGCATTAATCGGCATCGACGCTCGAGGCGGCGCGACCGCTTCAAGCGGAAGCGCTACCGGCAAGGGAGTATAGGTTTTGAACTGTTTCAGGTGTAATCTTGGTAGTTTGCAAAACTACTCAATTATTGCACTCGGTTTCCTAAGAAATTGTGGTAAAACGTTACTCCACGGCCCGCTTCCTTCTCCTTCCTCTTCCACCGCCCAGCAAGACGTCCACGGAAGCGACCGTCAACCCTTATATAGGAGTGCTAGCACAAAAGATGCATGCATGACCACTAAAATTTCCATATTAAAGCGCCGCTCCGGCGGGAGTATGGCGTATGTTGTTACCTTCGGCCAGCCCATGGCTACTGGGCGACGGCGACCAGAGAAGAGGCGGCGGGAGGGGAATGAATGCAGCTACTGTTTGGGTTCGCCTTCCGTCTTAAATAAATGCGCAGCGTCACGTGTACCCGCGGGTGCACAAATTGTAACATACTCGTGTCTGCTTAAGTGGGCGTCATGTAACTGGTGTGTGTGTGTGTGTGTGAGAGAGAGAGATTCTGAGAGACAGGGTGCGTGTGCGCGACTCTACGCTTTGGACATGTACTCAACCTTTTGCATCGGGATATAAGTATAATGGTATTTACTTTATCTAGTGATTTACGTGGCCATGTTAACGTGGTTGTGTCAAAAAAATCTCACTTCCTGCTCGTGATTTGTGTTATATAATTACAAGCCAGATTCTCGTGCATTGCACGGAACATCAATATGCATTTTTTTACAAAACACCTGTTGTGATTGACCCATGCAGGAGTAATCCCATGTGTAAAAACTAATGATATCTCAAGAATTTTATCGGAAAACTGGTATCTCGAGAATGTCATCAAAAAAATGAAAGATGAGAGATAAGGCGAGGAGGAGGGGCGTGGTGGTGACTGGTGGTCGGAATGGGCGGAGGCATGGGGATGGATTTATGCGCGGGCAGCAGCAGCGCCACCATGCATGCTAGATTGTTCGAGGACTTATTCCTTTTTAATTGCTGAGCAATGAGGTTATGGAGATAATGATGTGGAGAGAGGTGCGGGTATCTTTTGTAAAATTATCATAGTTTGCTTTCTATCCGTGGATATAGATCATACGGTCTCATTACAAGATGGCAGGCACACCATCATCGCCAACTCGTTTTTTATAAGGGTACAGATGATAAGTTTGCTTACTACTAAAGTAAAGTGGAATTTGTCCATGTTATGCAAGTAAATAAAGGTGATTGTTTATCATATGGGTAAGGTTGGATGAAGGGTGGTAGGAACAAATGCTCCGCCTAGGGCATGTGTCTGTGAGATGGAGTCTTAGAGTGTGTGTGCGGTGTGTGTGTGTGTGTGAGAGAGAGAGAGAGAGAGAGAGAGAGAGAGAGAGAGAGAGAGAGAGAGAGAGAGAGAGGAGAGAGAGATGGAGTCTTAGTTTGTGTGTGTGTGAGAGAGAGAGAGAGAAAGATGGAGTCTAAGTGTGTGTGTGTGTGTGGGGGGGGTGCGTGCGTGTGTGTTTGTGTTTGTGTGTGTGAGAGAGAGATGGAGTCTTAGTGTGTGTGTGTGGGGGGGGGGGGGTGTGCGTGCGTGCGTGTGTGTGTGTGTGTGCGCGTGCGTGTTCCGTGTGTGTGTGTCGCGTGGTCCTCTGTGGCGGATGTAATTTAAGTGTGCATGGCTTCATCATAGAGAGGTGATGTGTATGGCAGAGGCCACCAACGATGGGGTGCGAGAGAGAAAATGCCCGTAGAGAGGGAAGAGAAGGTGCATGCGCGTGAGAGGAGTCGACATCGAGAGAACATGTTTGTTTGAGAGACACCGAGGAAGACTACTATATATTGATGGTGCATGTAGGCGGGAATTAAACAAAGGGATGGTCTTATTGGTTTCGGGGATATAGGGGAAGAGTGAGAGGCGGGGGGGAGCTAGAAGGAGATTTTTAAGTGTGAGTGTGTGTTTTACCCATCCAGGCGGAAGTTATGTGCACAAAAGAAGAGAACGATTCGATGTGGCGTTAGGATTGAGGGTAATTAACTACGTATGGAGACATAGAGACCTTGAACGTGCATGTGTGAGAGGTATACATGTATACGTGGGATGTGTGTGTGTGTGTGCGCGCGCATGATCGAGATAAAAGAAAGAAGACATAAGTCATAAGATCAACGACATGGGAGAGACGAATCGGTATGACAATATGCATGCATGTGAGAATGCAGGGAAGAAGTCCCGACAATTGAGCATGTATTTTTGTCTTTAAGAGATAGTGGCGTGGGCTGGAGCATGCATCTATGGCGAGCAGAGGGGGTGTGGCGCAACGATTGTGCAAAAGAGATCAACCTATAAATGCATATGTATGGAGAGACATATATAGTGTGGGTGATAGGAAGCAAGACTCTGTGCGAGAAAGAAATGTTGACGGAGAAACTACAGATAGATACAGCGATGGAGATGCTAGCTAGAGGGACATCCGCTAGTTTGGGTGTTGGAGATGACCGTCGGGTGGTTCAAAGGGTGAAGTTATATATGTGTGTGAGAGGGCACTTGACTGCATGTAGAGAGAAACATATGTAGTGTGCGTGATAGGAATCAAGAGTGAGGGCGAGAAAGAAGGTTGATGGAGAAACAGATAAATATAAAGATAAAGATGCTAGCTAGTGTGCGTTAGAGATAGGAGTCCAGTGGATCAGAAGGCTGGGTTATGTGTGTGGGTGTGAGAGAGATAGAGAGAAGGTGCATGTGAGTCACATACAAACAGATATCAGAGAGAAATGAGATCCAGAGAGACGCAGTTTTGTGTCTGCGAGAGAGAAAGATATTTCACAACGAGAGTGATAGCTAGAGACATATGAGGGAACGCAAGATATCTCTAGGGAGAGAGGGTGTGTGTGAGCGACATACAAGAGAAAAATGGAGAAATATGAGACCCTGGGCGATAGAGTTTGTGTTTGTGTGTGAGAAAGAGATATTGAAGAGGAAGAGTCATAGGTTCTCATATCTAAGGAGCGAAAGACATCTCTGTATGAGGGGTGTGCGAGTGGCACACATGGGAATAGTAGAGAGAAATGAGACCCTGGGAGACAAAGTTTTGTGTTTGTGTGAGAGAAAGAGATTCCACATGGAGAATCATAGTTAGAGACACATAGCAGGGAGCGAGATATACTTAGAGAGAGATAAAGTGATGAAGGTCGAGGGAGAGAGTACCGTCAGTCTGTTACAAATATAGAAGATCATTGTCGACATACATGTAGCACGAGAGATACCTGAGAGACGATGAACGCGTATAGGTCCAGAGAGATAGTCCTATATAAGCACGAGTGATAGCTATATGAGACGAATATCTGGATTAAAGGGGATTCAAATATTTAAACTGGAGATCACGACATCGATAATATCATAACGCAAATTGGTGTATCAAACATGCATATTCATTTGAATTTGGGCACACGTGTAATGTTATATAGTTTATCAATATTGGTGATCCATAGATTCTTCAATTACAAACAATGCATGGTTTATATGCAATTAATGTCTAAACGGGATTACACTATATGTTGCGTGTGTGAAACACATTATACATGTTTGAGAAGTTAAAAGAAAACCTGCATGAAACACACATTAATTGGAGACAGTTAGCGAGGAATGCATACATTGGATTTCTACATAAAGCGGTTTCAAATATTTGAAAATCCAAATTGATGGATACAACCTTATGAATATGAGATCATGCCATTTGTAAACCATATTTATGTATAAATGGTGTTGTGCTTTTGAAAGTATATATAAAAAATGATGTATATAGAATGTAATTCCAATTGAAAATGGATCCTGCCCGAAAAAAATAGAATACAAACAGGATTCGAATTGAGTTGGCACAGTAAACGTGCACTCAGCAAAATTTGAACGAAGCGGGGAAAGTCGCAGTAACCGCCCGAAACCAAAATCCGTGAGTTGGAAATCACTACTGCCTATCCCTGCCACGCAAAGCCTATCTGCTGGATTTCTATAGGTTTAGATAGGGGTAGGTTTGTAATTTCACCCAAACGTGACATAACCGCCTCTCACCCGGATTCATACACGGTGGGCGCCAAAACACAGCGTGTCCTCAGCCGAAATCAACTCCCTCCCCGCTTCATATTCATACACGGTGGGCGCCAAAAAAAAACCCTCGTCGGCAAATATTCGGTGTATGCGAGATTACCGTCCTATCCCCAACCGACTAATGTTGCTGTGATGTAGTAGAAATTTGAAACGGGGCTAAGTTTGTAAATTTCCTCGATTTGAGACAAGCGCCTGAATACATGGTTCCCCTTCCTCTCTACCTCCCTTTTCCCCATTCGTACTCCGTGGGCGCCAAAACACCCTCTCCACCCCACCTCCCCTCCGCCGTCCGCCACCCCATCCACCGCTGTCCTCCTCCACCATGCGGAGCTGATACCCCGCCGCCGTCCATTACAAGAGATCGACCTCTCTCATCCACGCCTTGGACGGGATCCTTGCATCCCGCCCTCTCGCTTCATCCCCGCCGTCCACCTTGCCGGCGCCGCTCCTACGACCGTCTCGTCCACCGCGCCCCACCGCCACCGTCTACCCTCCTAGATCTGCTTCAACGCCGCCGACAGCCATTGCTACCGCAGCACCGTCAAATTCTCAGCAGATGCATACACGGCACCGCACCAGAGGCGGTACTCTTCCGTATCTGCTCAACTTATTTATCGCAGCAAGAAAATAGATCGCCACTGCTTTACTCTGATTTTTTGTCTTGGTTGCGAAGTTGCCTTTGTTCGGTTTGCACCTTCAGATCCGGCATGGCATGCTCAACACTGCACTCCCAATGCTTATGGTTTTCCCCTTTTATATTCCACACTAGTTAAATCACAGTAGAGTAAATTTCAAAATTGGGTCAGTCGATTTTTCAGAGCTCGCCGGAGTTCACCGGTGCGATCGAAGGGGCTCGGGTGGTTGTGGGGCCTCGCCGAATGAAGAAAACTTGACGCGGGTGGGGTGTGGGGGTGGCGGAGGAACACAGACGGTGGGGGACAGTGGTCCACCCGGCGGCCCGTGCGGTGTTGTGTATGGGAAGAATCAGAGACGAGGAAGAAGAAGGGTTAGGAGACGTAGGATCTTCATCCAACCGCCTGAAATGGTCGAGAGACAGCTGGGAGTTTCATTCTTAATGCGCTCTGGTTCATCATGTGTGGGCACTGCGCAACCAACATTTTATTATCCAAAATCCGTTTGCTCTTCTTTACCATGTTCGATAGAGCTGGCCTGTACGTGATCGATAGGCTTTCAATTACTAGCGGCAATACAATACCGTATTTTCAAGCCAGTTCCACTTTCTCGATTTATATATCGTGGTTATGGTGTACCCCTGTTATGTACACTATGATCTACCTAGTTGCTGTGTGCTCTTGTTATCATGGTTTTGCAATAAACTCTCTATACAGTATATTATGAACCTATCATCTGCCAGCTATCCTTACTTCTGGAGCCTATTTTTTTGTGTACTTGTGCCAGATTATATAAATGCACGCACCATATTACAGCACACATGAGCTCTCTCATCGAATCCAAAGATAGCACACAAGTGTTTACAGGGCGCCCTATATTAGAATATCATCTGCATTACAAAGATAATCTCACAACTATTTATGTTTTCATGGTTCTCGAGATATTATACGCAATTACAAAGAATATCGAAATCCGCGCATCGAAGAATATTGTGGAACACTGCAATGACTTACAAAATTGGCACCAAGGCATCAAGTGCCATTCTGGAAGCAATGAAACTCGTACGCTCCCCACCTGTTGATTCTTGTTCAGAATATCATCCTAATGACTACTCTAACCTCACATGACCTGCACTCTAGCAAAAGGTATACCGATTTCATTTGCCATAGCACCAGCCGTACCACAGAAAAATCCCACTCCAGCAAAAAGTACAGCAAGTCCACCGGCCGAAGACCTATCCCAACTGCAGAGACGGCCAATTCCTGCAGATTGGAACCCCATTCCATTTATTCCCAGTTTAAAGACAATGCTTTCAATGTTGTTAGGGACTACGTGCATATATTCCCATCATGGGAAGATTATAGTGAAGACAAACACCATTTTCACATCTTCCTGTCCAACTTACGTGTAAGTGCTATTATTCATGGTTATTATTTTCCTGTTTTCTGCTGATCGAACACATCAATGTTTTACATTACATTGTTGTAACTAGGGGAGGGTCAATCTGGATAGTCATGACGATCAAAGCTTGCTTGTGCTTTTCAAGGAAGCATTGTAGCAGTGTCAATGTTACCTGAGGAAATCACACTTCGATGGCAAGTCTATAAACGAATTTCCGGTGAAGTCTCTTGTGCTAAATTTAGAAGACATTGAATGGAAAAACCTTGTTATGCACTGGTCTCGTTCCCAGGATGAGGTACTGTCGATGAAATCACATGAAAATTTGAACTTCTACTTTTCTGCATGTGCCTTACGGATCTTTTTTGCAGGAAATCTGCTCGAAGAAGAATTCCGGTTTGAAAAGAACGACATGATATCGCAAATATGCTGCCCGCTGCTTTGCTCTTGTTAGTACATGTTGTCCTGTATCACTGTACTTGCATACATACCTGGTTCATTATGTGATAGCAGTATGCATGATAGCTTGCTTATAAATTGTTTGCTCCAAATTATCTGATCTGTATGAATGGTTACATTAGTGTAGAATATATCCAATGCCAATGATTTTTTAGCTCCGCATTGTTCTTGTAAGTACATGCTGTCCTTTATCAGTGTACTTATATTGACAGGTAGTTGTTCATGTACCATCACTCTGCAGCTTATTTTCCTTTGCCCTCCATTTTCTACACATCAGATCTATATTTACTCTTACCATAAGGTTGGTACTGAAGAAGTTTAGCTGTGCATTGCTCTTGGCTGTGCCTTTTGCCTGTATCGCTGCACATACATTTATAGCTACTTGGTTATGTAGCATCACTCTTCATCTTATCTTAAATATTCTCCATTTTTTCGTATATTATCACATCTATATTTACTCTTAACAAAATGTAGAATAAAGGCAATGCTTATGAAGAAGATTCTGTGTAAACTTCTTGAATTGCCCCCCCATCAGCATGGACAAGGACTTTATAGAGCCTGTCTTCACCAGTAATGTAAGTTTGTCCTTCTCAAGCCTTCAAACTTTGTTGTGTATATTTGGTTAGGCATGACTGCAACAGCTGTTTATTTTTGGTGTTTGCATCAAATTGCATGTTTAAAGTTTATTATGTACATAAACAAAAGTTTGTCCTGCTCAATTTAAGTTTTCAGTTGTACAACCAAGTTCCTTCTTCATACCATGTAAATTAAACTATACAGAGCAAGTGATCTTCTTTTGCACTTCATGTATGCTTCTATTCTTCATCCGTAATCCAGTGGTGTGGTGAACCTACCCACTACAGCACAATGTCATATTCTGCAATGTCTTAACTATGAACAATGTCATATCATTCTACTATTATTTAAACCATCTCTTTATTTGCCAATCTGAAATGGGATAAATTGACAACACACTAACCATTGATACTTATGAGTTCTTGATCTGTAATCCAGTGGTGTCGTGAAGCTGCCAACTCCTTCACAATGTCATTTCCTGCCATGTCTTGACCTGAACAATACCATATTGTGTTAATGCAATTTTAAACTGTGTCACTTTATTCGTCAGTAAGAAATGTGATGAATTGTCAGCACTGATACTTCTATGTGCAAAACCTGTCATCTGTCTGCTTGTTTATCTTTCAGAGTGAGGAAGATATAAGTGTTGAACAAGCGCAGTCTCATCATCTTGCTCAGCTGCTTGCGCTGCAGCTCCCCAGCAGGGCTAACCTTTCTTGAACTCTATTGAAGTGCTGTCGGTTTTGTATATTATTTTGTCGGCGTGTTTATTTGCACTGGTGGCGATCTTTGATGCCCAGTGTATGTAATCTACTGTCTGCTTGTGCTTTATTATCATAGTGGCGAACTTTGATGCCCAGTGGATGTAATATGCCGTAATTTCTTTATTGTATAGTCTAGGTTTTTTCTTATTCACGATGCTGCAGTTATTTTACTGTATATATATATATATATATATATATATATATATATATATATATATATATATATATATATATATATATATATATATATATATATATATATATATATAGGCATGCTAAACTGCACCTGAGTGTATTTTCCTTATTATGCGCTCCGGCCATCCGACGTGAGCGAAACAACCAATTAAACCCACTTGTGCACCTCGCCTCCTATAGAAGTGGGTGGTAAAAGAATTTACCAATTTTACTATTGAATACCAAGTGCATTACCATCAAAATATCAACCTAAATCCACTCGTGCACGTCCCCTTTTATTGTAGTGGGTGGTAAAAGAATTATCGGTTTTACCACTGAATACTAAGTGTGTTACTATCCAATTATAAACACCAACTAAATCCACCCGTGCACGCCTCCTCTATGTAGTAGTGGATGGTAAAAGAATACATTGGGTTTACTATTGAACATTAAGTGGATTACCATCAAATCTCAACACACTAGAAGTAGTAAAAGAGTCTATCACCTTTGATATAAAACACGCGGTATGTTACTATCAAATCTCATATTGATTTTGAGTCGTAAAACTTACTATCATTTTGCGGGTTAACCAAGCAAACAAAATTAGACATTCTATTCGAGCATTACTATATGACCTCCTATTTTACGGGCAGACGCAAGGAAGACAAAATGGTTAGTTGTTTTACGGGGCGGAGGGTGGTGTATGGCTGCCGGTAACAGAACTAATTACATTACTATACATTCAAGCAATTTTACCATGGCCTTACGAGGCGGAGAGTTGTCTGTGGCATGTAGTAACCAATTAAATTGCATTACTTTCTTTTGTGAGTGGTTTTACCATCATTAGCAATCACTTGTTCGGCCGAGCGGCACATGCTTGGGTGTAGCGGCCGGAGCGCACGATTAGGCTTCTACGCTCTCGCTCACTATAAGCGCGTATATATATATATATATATATATATATATATATATATATATATATATATATATATATATATATATATATATATATATATATATATATATATATATATATATATATATATATATATATATATAGGGAAAATCATCCTACCACCCGGTGGTAGTTACCCCACATATCTCATATACTACCATGTGGTACTATATATACTATTTTATTATTTTAAATATGTTCATATACTATATCTAAGATATTTAAAAGCAAGTTACATGAAAAAATTGCATATGAGCCCATAGTTTTTGTTATATTTGTGAAATACGTACATATTTATGCGTAAAAAGATCATACTCAAAAATGGTGCATACTACCTAAAAATTTGTATATATACTACCTAATCATTGTTATATACTACATACTACACGTACATACTCTCGGTTTCGGCAGATACTACATACAACATACAAAACGCAAGTGGTGGTAACTACCACTTGCTTGTAGGAAACATTTGTCCTATATATATATATATATATATATATATATATATATATATATATATATATATATATATATATATATATCCTGTCTTCGCAGTAAACCGGCCAAACCGTAAAATTACGGTACATAATCGGGCCGTCATGCAATCACGATGTATGATCCACATCACGGGCCCCATCAAACTGGCCCACTAGTAGATTCGGGCCTTTAATAGGCCGAGTAACCCCCGGCCCTCTTTTCGCAAGAAAACTCAATGGGCTTTTAGGAGGCTGAGAAGTAGGTTGAGCTTGAAACATGCCGAATAGCTCACGGGCCGGCAGCAGCCCGAAAAGGACCCTGCCCATGATTGTGCGAATCAATTCACGGGCTTTTAACAAGCCAAAGTGGTCTCGGTCCTTGTCTGGCCCAATCAGATATCCGCTGCAAGCAGGCCAGATGCAAACCGGGCCGTAGTTAGGCCCAACTATATGACGGGCTTTTAACATGCCAAAATTAATATAGGGCCGAAATGTTAAACAGGCCCTTAACAGGCCGAAACTAATATCAGGCCGAATTACTAAATGTGCCTTTAGCAAGTGGGCCCAAAAGCATTGTGTCCAGTTAACGGGCCGAATCTGATATGGGCCATAATTGAGCCCAAAGCCTCTTAAAGGGCCGGACCTGATCTGGGCTGTGATTTGGCCCAGAAAGTGGGAGGCTTTTAATGGGCCGGATCTTATATGGGCCATTATTAGGCCCGGAACGTCGCATGCCATTAATGGACCGGATCAAATATGGGCCGGCATTTGGCCCAAAACATGGCAGCCAGTTAATGGGCCGACCTACTAGGGTCCTCAAAATCTTGTGGGCCTACAGCTGGGCTGGCCCATTAATGTCGGTGAAATCTTGTGGGCCTTTAGCTGGGCCGGCCCATTATGATCCGCAAAAATCTTGTGGGCCTTTACCTGGGCCAGCCCATTATGGCACACAAAAATCTTGTCGGCCTTTACTGGCGGCGTGATATATTCGAAATCTTGTGGGCCTTTAGCTGGGCCAGCCCATTATGGTCCGCAAAATCTCATGGGCCTTTAGCTGGGCCGGCCCATTATGGTCTGCAAAATCTTGTGGGCCTTTAGTTGGGACGGCCCATTTAAACTTAATGGGTCGTGCCACATGTCGACGTATCATAGGCGCCTTCTGTCCAATGAGTGGATGACATCTGTCCCAACGATGAGCCGACACGTGTTTCCTCCAGCCAATGATGATTTTACACGTGGAAAATCCCCATTGGCCGGGGCTGTTAACGGGTTATCGGATCCAAAACCCGACCCGATAGCTTAACGGCGTTCCGTTACGGTGGATGCCATGTGTCGGTCACCCTTGACGAAAGCACTTATGTGACACGCGATTTATCGTCATGGAAGTGGACACTTCCGTGATGATAATTTTGGTAATGTCATGGAACACTTCTCTACGACAAAGACAAGTATGACTATCTTGATTACGTCATAAAATCGTCATGGATGTACATGCATGACAAAAAACGCGACCTACTGTGACAAACACGTATCATCACTGAAGTGTAATTTTTTTGTAGTGACAGAATTTCATTTGATGGTTTAGAGTTTGGCACATACAAATTTACTTGGAACGACAGGTAAATACCGCATATAGGAAGGTATGGTGGACTCATATGAAATAATTTTGGGGTTTATGGAAGTGGATGCACAAGCAGTATTCCCGCTTAGTACAAGTGAAGGCTAGAAAGAGACTGGGAAGCGACCAACTAGAGAGCGACAACAGTCATGAACATGCATTAAGATTAATCAACAATGAGTGCAAGCATGAGTTGGATGTAAATCACCATGAACATAAATATCGTGGAGGCTATGTTGATTTTGTTTCAACTACACGCGTGAACATGTGCCAACTCAAGCCACTCGAATCGTTTAAAGGAGGATACCACCCTATCATACCACATCACAACCATTTTAATAGCATGTTGGCACTCAAGGTAAACCATTATAAACTCCTAGATAATTAAGCATGTCATGAGCAACTATAATCTCTAATTGTCATTGTAAACATGTTTATTTCATAATAGGCTGAATCAAGAACGATGAACTAATCATATTTACAAAAACAAGATAGGTCGAGTTCATACTAGCTTCTCTCATCTCAATCAGTCCATCATATATCGTCATTATTGCCTTTCACTTGCACGACCAAACGGTGTGGATAATAATAATAGTGCACGTGCATTGGACTAAGCTGGAATATGCAAGCATTTAAAACAAGGGAGAAGAGAAGGTAATATGGGCTCTTGGTTAAATCAACAATAATGCATATGAGAGCCACTCAACATTTTCATCATGGTCTTCTCCTCTCGACCCCCAAAGAAAAGAAAACAAAAAAAACTATTTACACGGGAAAGCTCCCAACGAGCAAAAGAAGAATGAGAAATCTTTTTGGGTTTTCTTTTAATTACTACTACTACAGCATGGAAAATAAACTAGCTAAAAGCTACAACTATTTTTTTGGTTTTTCTTAAGGTTTTTCAAACACACAAGAAGAAGGATTAGAAAAGAAAATAAACTAGCATGGATAGTACAATGAAAAAGTATGAGCACCGACAACTAGAATGAGTGTGTGAACATGAATGTAATGTCGGTGAAATCGTACTCCCCAAGCTTAGGCTTTTGGCCTAAGTTGGTCTATGCTTACGGATCAAAGCTACTCTCTCGATGTCTTGAGCGGGGTCCTCGGGTGCCATCGGTTGGCGATCTCCTCCGGATCCCACTGATAAACAGACTCCTGATATGGATCAGGAGATGGCTCTAGCTTAGGCTCTGGGGATTGTGTTCGCTCCTAGTATGCATAAATGTCATCGGGCAGGATGATGTATGTGCCTGAATGAATGTTAAACAAAGAAGGTGCGGGCAGGGTAGTAATCTGACAAGTATCTTCACTAAATACTAGGTTATAAATGAGTCTCTTCTCCTTATCATCGCAAATAAAATCATGTGTTACCATACTTTTATAGCCTAAGAAAATAGTGGGCATCACCTTTTCTTCTTTCTCATAGTATCTAATAGGTATCTCAAAGTGTGCAGCAAGGCGCGAAGCAAAGATGCCTCCGAAGATGGGGCCCTTTGTACGGTTCATACTTAATCGTTTAGCAATAATAACGCCTAAGCTGAAAGTTGTACCACGAAACAAAGCATGGAGCAAAATGACTAGATCAGGAGCACTAACATTTCCACTGTTCCCGCGACCAATTAAGCATCTACTAGCAAATATCGCAAAGTAACATAGAACAGGAAAATGTATACTAGTAATTCTTGCATCAGAAACTTTTCTCGTTTCCCCTAAAGAGATTCTATCAATAAATCCATCCACATCAATACAATGTGGTTCCTCGATGCTGCCCACAAAGGGTATCTTACAGACCCGACAAAAATCATGGAGTGACATCTCCTTAATCTCATCATATAAGTGAAACTCCACTAAAGGTGGTGATTTCTTAGCATGAAAATAAATATTTTGCATGAAAATATTAGTGAGTAGGAGATAATGTTCGCACTGGTCGTGGAGGAAGTCAGTGAGGCCTGCATTCTCAGCCAAGTAACAAAAGTCTTCATAAATTCCGGCGGCCTTCAAGAATGCATCACAAGGCCATTCGCACGACCAAACCTCCGCAGTGCGAGGAAGATTGTACTTGGTCTTTTCATTCTCTTCATTCTGCTTTCCCTTTGAACCCCGGCTTGAGGAGCCTCTCAACAATCTCTTCAACATTTTCTTCCTCTGAAAATTTCTGAAATTTTAGTGACTCAAAACAAAAGTGAACCAAACTCAACAAGATTGATAGCAACTACTCCCACAAGTGCCCAGAGGCTATATCATGCATTAAAACTACTTTGGGCCATATAAATTTGATATGCAAGCTCAAGAACAGGGTCACCTTAGCAGCAAAATTTTGCAATAAATAAAGCACTAGAACAACAACTAATTGGACCATTGGAGGAGATACATATCGGAACAATCCCCCAAAACAGTTTTGTGAATGGAGCTTTAAGAAAAGAGATCGAAAATGGCAGCAAAACGAGCAAGAACACACGTTTAAGCTATGGGAGGATTTTTTTTGGAGGACGACGAAGTGAGTGGGTGCTGGAATAAGTGGAGGGGTCCACATGGGGCCCGGGAGGCAGGGGCACGCCCAGGGGGTGGACGCGCCCAGGACCCTCGTGGCCAAGTGGTGGCTCCCCTGATGTGTTCTAAGTGCCAGATATTCTTAAATATTCCAGAAAAAAATCATATTTCGTTTTCAGGGAATTTCGAGAATTTTATTTTCGGGGTATTTTTTTATTGCAAGGATAATTCAGAAAACAGACAGAAAATAATATTTTTGCTTTATTTAATCTAAATAACAGAAAGGAAAAGGAGGGTACAGAGAGTTGTGCTTTCTAACTTCATCCATCTCATGCTCATCAAAAGGAATCCATTAACAAGGTTGATCAAGTCTTGTTAACAAACTCATTCTGAATCGCATGAAACCGGAGAAGTTTCGATTAGCACTAGGTTACCTCAATGGGGATATGCACGTCCCCAGTAATAAGAATATCATATTTCTTCTTGACATAAGGAAGAGGAAATTCAAAATTACCTCCAATAATAATCGATGGAATCTTTCCAGTAGAATATCAAGAATAACAAAGTCCGTTAAGATAGTAATGTTTGCAACTACAACAAGCACATCCTCACAAATACCGACTGGTATAGCAGTTGATTTATCGACCATTTGCAAAGATATTTCAGGAGGTGTCAACTTATCCAAATCAAGTCTATGATATAAAGAGAGAGGCATAACACTAACACTGGCTCCAAGATCACATAAAGCAGTTTTAACATAGTTCTTTTTGATGGAGCATGGTATAGTTGGTATTCCGGTGTCTCCAAGTTTCTTTGGTATTCCACCCTTAAAAGTATAGTTAGCAATCATGGTGGAAATTTCAGCTTCTGGTATCTTTCTTTTATTTGTAACAATATCTTTCATGTACTTAGCATAAGGATTCATTTTAAGCATATCAGTCAAACGCATACGCAAAAAGATAGGTCTAATCATTTCAGCAAAACGCTCAAAATCCTCATCATCTTTTTTGTTGGATGGTTTAGGAGGAAAAGGCATGGGTTTCTGAACCCATGGTTCTCTTTCTTTAGTGTGCTTCCTAGCAACAAAGTCTCTCTTATCATAACGTTGATTCTTTGATTGTGGGTTATCAAGATCAACAGCAGGTTCAATCTCTACATCATTGTTATTGCTAGGTTGAGCATCAACATGAACATCATCATTAACATTATCACTAGGTTCATGTTCATCACCAGATTGTGTTTCAGCATCAGAAATAGAAATATCATTGGGATTCTCAGGTGTGTCAACAACAGGTTCACTAGAAGCATGCAAAGTCCTATCATTTTTCTTTTTCTTCTTTTTAGAAGGACTAGGTGCATCAACATTAGTTCTCTGAGAATCTTGCTCAATTCTCTTAGGGGGGCCCTCAGGATACAAAGGTTCCTGAGTCATTCTACCCCCTCTAGTCACAACTCTAAAAGCATTATCATGTTTCTTATTATTTAATTCACTGAGCAAATCATTTTGAGCTTTAAGCACTTGTTCTACTTGGGTGGTAACCATAGAAGCATGTTTACTAATAAGTTTGAGTTCACCTTTAACTCTAGACATATAATCACTCAAGTGTTCAATCATATAAGCATTGCATTTAAATTGTCTACCAACATTAGCATTGAAGTTTTCTTATTTAACAATAAAATTATCAAACTCATCCAAGCATTGGCTCGCAGACTTATAACAAGGAATATCACCTTCATCAAATCTATAGAGAGAATTTAACTTTACTACCTGTGTCGGGTTATGAATACCATGTATCTCTTCAATAGGTGGTAAATTCTTAACATCTTCAGCTTTAATACCCTTTTCTTTCATAGATTTCTTTGCCTCTTGCATATCTTCAGAATTGAGAAATAGAACACCCCTTTTCTTTGGAGTTGACTTAGGAGTTGGTTCAGGAAGTGTCCAATCATTATCATTACTCAATATATTATTCAATAGCAATTCAGCTTGCTCAACAGTTCTTTCCCTGAAAACACAACCAGCACAACTATCCAGGTAGTCTCTGGAAGCATCGGTTAGTCCATTATAAAAGATATCAAGTATTTCATTTTTCTTGAGAGGATGATCAGGCAAAGCATTAAGTAATCGGAGAAGCCTCCCCCAAGCTTGTGGGAGACTCTCTTCTTCAATTTGCACAAAATTATATATTTCCCTTAAAGCAGCTTGTTTTTTATGAGCAAGGAAATATTTAGCAGAGAAGTAATAAATCATATCCTGGGGACTACACACACAACCAGGAGCAAGAGAATTAAACCATGTTTTAGCATCACCCTTTAATGAGAATGGAAATAACTTAAGGATATAGTAGTAACGAATTTTTTCCTCATGTGTGAATATGGTGGCTATATCATTCAATTTAGTAAGACGTGCCACAACAGTTTCAGATTCATAGCCATAAAAAGGATCAGATTCAACCAAAGTAATTAACTCAGGATCAACAGATAAATCATAATCGTTATCAGAAATACAAATAGGTGAAGTAGCAAAAGCAGGGTCATATTTCATTCTAGCATTCAAAGACTTTTCTTTCAGCTTAGCTAACAGTTTCTTAAGATCATATCTATCTTTGCAAGCAAAAAGGTGTCTAGCAGTTTCTTCATCCATAACATAACCCTCAGGCACATCAGGCCATTCATATCTAGGGGGAGAATCTTCATCATCACTTTGATCAATATTATCTATTTCAATAATTTCATTCTCTCTAACCCTAGCAAGTTGTTCATCAAGAAATTCACCTAATGGCACAATATTATCAAGCATAGAAGTAGTTTCATCATAAGTATCATGCAAAACAGAAGTGGCATCATCAATAACATGTGACATATCAGAATTAATAGAAGGAGTAGGTGTCGCAAGTTTACTCAAAACAGAAGGTGAATCAAGTGCAGAGCTAGATGGCAGTTCCTTACCTCCCCTCGTAGTTGAGGGAAAAATATTGATTCTTTCATCTTTAAAGTTCCTCATAGTGATCAACATATATAAATCCCAAGTGACTCAAAGAATAGAGCTATGCTCCCCGGCAACGGCGCCGGAAAATAGTCTTGATAACCCTCAAGTATAGGGGATCGCAACAATTTTCGAGGGTAGAGTATTCAACCCAAATTTATAGATTTGACACAAGGGGAGCCAAAGAATATTCTCAAGTATTAGCATATGAGTTGTCAATTCAACCACACCTGGATAACTTAATATCTGAAGCAAAGTATTTAGTAGCAAAGTAGTATGGAAGTAACGGTAACAGTGGCGAAAGTAACAGTAGCAGTTTTGTAGTAATCGTAACAGTGGCAACGGAAAAGTAACTAAGCAAAGATAATATGTGAAAAGCTCGTAGGCAATGGATAAATGATGGATAATTATGTATGTCGGATGCGATTGCTCATGCAACAGTTATAACATAGGGTGAGATAGAACTAGCTCCAGTTCATCAATGTAATGTAGGCATGTATTTCGAATATAGTCGTACGTGCTTATGGAAAAGAACTTGCATGACATCTTTTGTCCTACCCTCCCGTGGCAGCGGGGTCCTATTGGAAACTAAGGGATATTAAGGCCTCCTTTTAATAGAGTACCAGACCAAAGCATTAACACTTAGTAAATACATGAACTCCTCAAACTACGGTCATCACCGGGAGTGGTCCCGATTATTGTCACTTCGGTGTTGCCGGATCATAACACATAGTAGGTGACTATTGACTTGCAAGATAGGATCAAGAACTCACGTTTATTCATGAAAACATAATAGTTCAGATCTGAAATCATGGCACTCGGGCCCTAGTGACAAGCATTAAGCATGGCAAAGTCATAGCAACATCAATCTTAGAACATAATGGATACTAGGGATCAAACCTAACAAAACTAACTCGATTACATGGTAAATCTCATCCAACCCATCACCGTCTAGCAAGCCTACGATGGGATTACACATGCATGGCGGTGAGCATCATGAAATTGGTGATGGAGGATGGTTGATAATGACGACGACGACGGATTCCCTTCCCCGGAGCCCCGAATGGACTCCAGATCAGCCCTCCCGAGAGAGATTAGGGCTTGGCGGCGGCTCCGTACTGTAAAACGCGATGAATCCTTCTCTCTGATTTTTTTCTCCCTGAACGTGAATATATGGAGTTAGAGTTGAGGTCGATGGAGCTCCAGGGTGTGGCGCGCCCTCTACCCTCGTGGCCAGGGTGTGGGAGTATCTTACTCCTTGACCAAGACGGAAGGAAAAACGAGACAACTTATTGTTTATTTGAGACGTTCAAGTATAATCATGTGGCGTTACTTATTTCTCATTCCTCTCCGACCCTCTTCTCCATCGATCATGCTGCCCTCCGGTCGAGTCCATCCTCCTACATGCTCATTTGAACATTCCGCCGAGTATCATTCGCATGTGGGCCTAGACCACGCTTGTATTTCCAATGTTGTAATTTGTTCGACATGCATACAAACAAACGGTTCATTTAAAGTTTCACCTTGCCTCCACTACGTGTCGCTTCCCGTCTTAGTTTTGACATCCCATTTAGTTCATGCCCCGACACATCTTGACGAGATCGATTTATGTTGAGAAATCAATTGCATGTCGTGCAAGGAGATAAAGGTTTGGTCTTTTTCTATGATAGAAATGACCTGTGGGGGGGGGGGTGCTGTGGGGATCAGAGGGAGTATATTGTACGTTCATAAGCGGAACGAACGTATTGTACCCACCCTAGTCCTCTTTCAATCGATCTCCGAACCCCGAGATGAAATCGAGAGAGAACGAATGGGTGCATGTGTGATACCTAAGGCGGATTCAAAATTTTGAACCGGTGACCATAACATCCTCAAATCATATATAAAGGGTATTCAATGTTTGTTTCGCTTTTGAACGAACAATATACTCCCTATGATCCTTTCTAGTTTACATATAATTTTTATGTGTAGTCAAAGTATCTCTACTTTGATCAAACTTACAGAAAAAAGTATCAACATTCAACAACGCCCAATCAATATTGTTAGATTTGTACGTACTCCTAGATTTGTATTCAAACAGAGATGGTTTCCATTTTGTTTTCAACCACGTGAATGTGCTTGTTCTGCCACATGCTCTTCCTACTAGGATTTCGCCATGTATAGCTAGTCCAATAGTTACTTTTTTAAGCTCCTTGTCCAATAGTACTAATGGAGTACTGACAACATCCGTAGTAGACTATGCAGTGCTCATAGTACTCCCTCCTTCCATTTATATAGGGCCTAAGAGCAAGTCTAATAAGGCCTAGTCAGCAGGCTATAAGACATGCCATGTCATTAAAATCCTACTTGGAGGAGTGAGAAGAGAGGACAGAGAGTGAAGCGGGCTCTTATTCTACAGCCCGGCTATAACACATAGATCAAGAAAAAATAGTATGCATGCAACTCTCTTCCAATCATATACCTTGCTCATGCAAATATTAAATGCTTAGAGCCAACCTAATAGCCATTCTAAGAGCCAACCTATTACTTAACCATGCAAATATTAAATTCTTATATGAGTATTTTTTATGATGGCTCTAAGTGAGGTGGCATATCTTTATAACCAATAGCTGGCTACATTATTAACCATGCTCTAATGCATTTTTCAAAACCGCCTTTGACTATTGACAAGAGTAATAGTACATGATATGTATAATGTGAAAATTATATCATTGGAATCTCCTTTCACATATGAATTTGACCGTATGCTTTGTGTAAGTTGCATGTCATATATTATTACTCTAACATTTGGTCAAAGTTAGCCTCGAAAAACGCATTAGGCCATGTATAGATGGAAGGAGGGAGTAGTAGTGGAAGTGGATCCTCTGACGTAGGTATCGCTGCCTTACCATCCCTTTCGGTCACTTACTGGCGGGCCCCATGCTTTCTAGGCCCCGCATGTCAGTTACTCAATGGGTTCGGCCACGTCAGGGGATCCTCATCCGTAGTATACTCCCTCTGTTTTTACTTACTCCACATAAAACAGAGGGAGTAGTAGTATAAATGACGCGGGCGGGGGAGGGGGAGGGACGTTGGTTTGCTCTCAGCTGCGGTCCCACAGGCGACCGAAAACGCAAGATGAAGCGTGTTCCATTTGGTGAGCGACGTGGAGGGTCCAGCATGCCGGGGTGCAACACGAACGCGGCAAGAGTGATGTACAAATCCTATTGACCGGTCGTCACTGGAACCACTATTCACACCAGAACCTTCGCTACTCGGCCTACGCCAGCCACTGCCCCAAAACCACACCTCCTCTCTAGCCCATTCCCCCACCTTTCGATCCCCTAGCCCGCATCAAGCGTCCCCTAGTTCACCGGAAAGCCATGGTGCGCCGCAAGATCACGTACTACAAGATGCTGACGCCGGAGCGCCGCGCAGAAATCACGGCGACGGTCGGCGCCACAGACCTCCGTTCCCAAGATCGCTTTGCGGTGGGCCAATTCCCGAGTTCTCTGGAGCCAAGCTACGAGGAGGAGGAAGCCGATCCAATGTTCATGGCAGAGGTCGCGGTGCAGAAGGCCCCCGATGCGTATGAGACGATGGACGTCGACTACGTGCCGGCGTCCGGCTCCCCCATGGTGCAGGCGGACAAGCGGTTCAACCTGGCAATACTAAAGGAGGACCGGGAGGCGGAGGCTCAACTCGACGCGGAGCGCGCGCATGTCGCTGCCATCGAGGCTCTCCTGCAGGCGGAACCGGATGTCGTGGATGTGAACCCGGCGGCAAAGGCTCAACTTGACGCGGAGCGCACGGATGCCGCTGCCATCGAGGCCCTCCTACAGGGGAACCGGGCGTCCGGGACTTGAACCGGGCGGCGGAGGCTCAACTCGACGTGGAGCGCGCGGATGCCGCTGGCATCGAGGCCCTCCTGCAGGCGGAACCAGACGTCCTGGACTTGAACCGGGCGGTGCTCTCGTCCATGCAGAGTGCCCGCACGCTCTGCGTGAATGAGTAGCTGGAGGCCGAGGACAACCACGGTGCGGAGACACACGTTGGTAGCTACGGCTGATTCGTGCCGACAGCCAAAGATGACGAGGCTGTCTCGTTCCGCGAGCAGTGATAGTTTTTCTTTATGTTGTTGTTTTTAGGGATCGTTTGCTATGTAAAAACATATATTTATGCAAGTCGCCTGACTTTCATCATTTGGGCCAGTCGACCATTTCAGGCGGTTGGATGAATATCCTACATCTCCTAACCCTTCTTCCTCACCTCTTCTTCTTCCCCAACAGACCACCGCACAGGCCGTACGGATCTTCCCCAACATGTGGTTGGATAAACATACTGTATGAATGAAAATTATGTGTCAGCGGTAGGATGGTTGAGTTTGGTTTGATCACATGCGGTAGCACGTGTCAGTGAGGGTGTGTTCCCTTGGTTAGGTTTGCAGCGTGCATGAGCGACTATGTGAGGGTGCGGTGTGACCGCGACAGCCGTGCACAAGTGTACCTCCTTTTCATTTTGAAAACTTTAGGCAAGCTTGGCAAAAATGTGTGGCAAATTATGGCAATGCAAGGCCTAGACCCAAACATGATACAAGTACGTATGTAGGAGTACTAGTGTTAAAAAAGAAAGGCGGGGTTTTCCTTCGCGGGATTAATCGATACGAATCCTCGTTTGACGTGTCAACTAATGCATATTTTTTTTCTCCAAAGCCCAACGAGCTAACCATCTCACTCCTCATCGCTTGATTAATGCAGCGCCATGCAAACCAACTTTCTCACTTCCGCATGCATGCAAGGGTATATTAATGTCCTTGATTGCTAGTACGAGGCAAACCCCATCAATTTTGCCCCGATTAGTGTTAGTGGCCTTCTTCAAATTGTAATTTTGATATACTGGCCTTGTGTACAAAAAAATGGAGATAGTAACTATTTGACTTCCTCATTGCGGTGACATCGACGATATCTCGAATGTTGTGGTTTGGCGAAGTGCGTTCAACGGAGAACACCATTGAGGGAGACCATGGCAAGTCGTTCACAAGTGCCGCCTGCAAGCCGAGACTACCGCCTTATTTGCATCCAGGAAGTCGATTGAACCAAAGGACGCGTAAATGTACTAGTACTACACAATAGCGTCGTCCGTCCAGCTTACTGCGGTGAGGCGGTTTCTCAACGAAGACGATGGAGAAGCGGAGTCAGCAAAGAGTGAAATGATGGTTGCTTCATCCGTGCTTTGTGATTTGATGCCTCACTGCTTTGTGATTTGTGATAGAAGCGACAAGAGAGTAGACTCTGTGCTCTATACCGTACATGCGTCCAAGCACGGGAGAAAGAGGAGAGACATTGCATTTTTCTATTCCTTCAATCAATCAATTAGGGAGCTTCGGTTCCATCTTTTTGGCTTTGGAAGCACCGTCCACAATGGTTCCAATCGATGCCAAAAGCTATTTTCACATTTGGCTACACATTGTGGATGCCCTTAACTGTACCACTTGGTTTTGCTCCTGTGTGCTATCTACACAAATCTCAGTTATATTGATCTAAAAAATTATAGTATCAAGATTAGTAAAAAGGAGGTGATTTTGCCGCGCGGATGGCGGGGGAGGTTTCTTATTATTAGAGGACGTTGGCCTGGCGGTTTGCTAACATGCAGTCCCACGTGTCAGTGCTTTACCAAGCCGATCCGCGTCCCACATGAGGCAAAACAACAGCAGAAACAACATGTGGTTAACTTGAAGAAGATGAGGGAGAAGCGGATTCAGCAATGAGTGAAATGATGGTTGCTTCTCCCTCCAATTTATTTTTTAGCATTATTACTTCGTCCCTCCAACTTAACTGTGGGAAAGGTGCAGCTTTGTGATTTCACGCCTCATTGCTCATTACTACGCCGGCACTATGACTAGGGTGCTTCACCCCTGCTGCTCTGCATTGTATTTCGGTATGGCACGTGGATCCGGTAGCTTGATGTCCCACATGTCGGCGAAAGGGACTAGAACATTTATGAAAGCGAGCGCTCCACTCTTACGACGGAGGAGTACACGACACGATGGCCCAGTAAACTGTTACTTGTATTGTATTACTTCTATAGTTTTGCTATTTCACACGATCCATCGATACAAACCTGATTAAACAGGAAAGGGCGGGGTTTTTCCCGCGTGGTAGATGATACTGGCCATACATTTCAAAGGCAATTTTAATGTATGCAAACTGAATAATTAAGTAACAATATGAGATCTAGTAAAACTAAAACACATATGATTTATTGTGTTAGAGTGTAGTAGTAGTGTTGTATTGCATAGTTGTTAGATGTAACATGCGAGAACGTGTAGAGATGTAGTTTTGGAGGGCCTACAGAGAGAAAAGCATAATATGGTCACTGGACTTCATAATACGCCCATTATGGTCATGATACGTGTTTTGCGGTAATTATACGGTCACTTGCTCACCGTTCAACATCGGATTGCACTCTATTGACCAGCCAAATAGTCTGCATGGCACTATGTTGACTAGTTAAATTGACCACGTTCCTTGTGGGTCTCACCTATCAGTTTGCATAGGAAAAAGGTCAGATAAACACAAATTTACGCACACGCGACAAGACTCCAACCCGTGTGCGAGAACCACCTGGTTGTGTAGCGTCTGTCAGGGCCTGATGTGTGCGCATGCACATGTAGGTTGAGCACTTGAGTGTGAGGGTGTGTGTTGGTCGTGTGGTGTATGCATGCATGCGTGCGTGTGTGTGTGTGTGAGTGTTGCTTGTGTGCGTGGATGCATGTGTACGTGTGTGTTGCGTGCATGCATGGCTGCATGTGTTTGTGTGAGTGTTGCGTGCATGCAGTTCGTGTGCATGCGTGCGTGTGTGTATAATCGCCACACCAGCTCCCGTGTGTTAAAACAGACGTCTCAACATAAAAAACAAGGCCACCTTGTATGATGTGCCCGCGGTCATGACTTCGAACCACCGTCCAATATTTTTCTATCATTTGTTTTCATTCTTACTAGCAAGATGCCCGTGCGTTGCACGTAACATCAAGATGCATTTTTGTGAGTAGTTTATCTTGTGAGAGAAAAGGATGAACGAGGGAAGGCCTTAATTGCAAATGTGGAGAGGTGTGTGGGTACGCTTTTGCAAAATTGCCATAGTTTCCTTCCTATCTGTCAGATATAAATCGGACGGCCTATATTGCAGGATGGCAGGCACACCATCATCACCAACTCTGTTTTTTATAAGAGTGTAGACTAGATACACGCCGACAGGTGGGCCCAATGGTAGTGAGATAATGTGATGCAACACTAGAGGTGCCACGTGGAGCGTTTAACTGGTCAACTAGTCATGTCTTGAGCAAATACAGAGCTGTACAGTGAGCCCATGACTGTATAATAACCAGAAAACATAAATGGTGACCGTAATGAGTGGATTCTGAAGTCTAATGTACGTATCATGCTTTCGCTTCAAATACAATGATCGTCACTGTATATATCGCGAGAGAAAGATGAAACATGCGTGAATGTGCTGGGGGCGTACTTTTAGAGGACCTGGAGATAGTTTGTGTGCGTACGTGAAAGGGGCGTAGAGGGGGTGTATGTGATGGAGAGAGTGATGCTCTTCGTTTCTCTTTATTAGGACTAACTTTATATATAGATAAAAATATAAAAATTCATAGTGCAGAATAAATATCATTGTGGGCACCATGCAATGCAAAGTAATGTTCATACTCCTCCATATAACTTTGTAATGTTGTATATATGTAGAAATTCTAAAATAATTTTGTGGCCACACTTTATTCAAAAGGAATATTGTATGCAAAATAAACGTGAAGAGAGGGCTTTTTAGATCAATGGGGTACGTGATGTAACATGTGTGAATCTGTAGTTGATGTATTTGGCAGGGCCTAGCTAGAGAGGTATGTGTGTGTATTACGTATTCGAGAGAGGCATGGATAGAGGGGATGGCAGGGGGGACACGTGGGAGAGATAGCACGAGAAATGAGAGAGGTCTAGAGAGAGAGAGATGAATATGATGTCACGACGAGAGATGCCCTTGAGTGTGTATATGCAAGGGGGGAGGGGATAGAGGCACAAGGAGAATTTTTTTGTGGTGTCTGTGTTGGTATGTGTGGTTGTGAGAAGATAACGAGACCTGGGGGCAGAGGGTGTGTCACCACGTGAGGTCCGTTGGTCCAAGGTGAGGCCCTTGGTTCGGTTCCGTCCTGCTCCAGATTGGTCGGCCCGTGACGCATTTAGGGAGACCCATGGATGACTAGTGGTACAAAACAAAGATAGCAGAATCGTGAAGGACTCCGTGTCCACTGACAAAGCCGGCTAGGATTTGTAATCCTAGGTCCTCGGACTAAGGTAACCCCTTATCTCTAATGTTGCTATTCATCCAACCTAACTTTAAGGGGCATCCTACAGAATGCTCTGCTAGAATTATACTCGTCGATTAGGAAGAGAGGTGTGAGACAATGCGTGAGAGATATGCCTAAAGATAATATGTGTACGGGAGACACGTAGGCAGGTCTATGTATATAGAAAGGGTCGATGGGGATTGTGCGTGTGTATGCTTGTGAGAGGAAGAGTGCTTGTGATAAAGGTTAGTGAAAACAGTCGTAAATGGTTACGAGAGGGAGGGAGGGTTATATCGAGAACATGTCTGCGAGAAAGACACCTCAGGAGAGAGTGTGTGGGCATGTGTGAGAGACCACCGATGGAGAGTGAAACTGCACGTAGAACACTGATGTACACATTGATTAAAAATATAAACTGTATCCAAATATTAGGATGGGATCATGATATTTGCAATTCGCGTAAGGAACGGTCATTGATCCATCAGACATCTAGATTCTATCGAATTTGAGCTTATCTATGTTATTATTCGACATAATTGATCCACATAGTTAGTATTTTGAACTTCAGACAATGCATCGCTTTAGCAATCGAATAGAAACGTGAGTATAGTTCATGTTGTGCGTGTAAAGAACATTATACATACGAAAGTTAAAAATGAACATTATAAATAGCTAGCTATGAACTAGCATACATTTGAATTCAATTTAAGGTTGTTTAAAAAATTCAAATTCAACATGAAGTCCATTCAATTATTTGAATTCGATATCATGGCATTTGTAAATCATACCTAAATTATGGGGGCACCAATCTTTGGTCTGCTCTAGTACGTATATAGTCATGTACAAAATAGATTCAAATTTACCTCCTCCATTCCAAAATAATCATAGTTATAGGATTTTCAAGTGTCAAAATTTCAAAAAGAAGCGCATAATTTAATGAGGTTTTCAAACATACAAGGTCAAATTTAACGTTGTCTATTTAGGTCAATCCTCAAAGTTCAAGAGTACTCTAAACGTGAATGCTTCTATTTCAAAATTTTGAACGAAGCGCCAAAAGAGCCTCTGCTCGCCCGAAACCACGTGAGACCAATGTTTGGTAGAAGCACTACAAAAAAAGACACATCCGTGACATTTTGGCCGAACGAAATTTTTTTCTGTCATACATATGACACTTCTATGACGATAGTTGTGACAAAACCCGGTATCATCATAGATGTGGTGGGCTCCTACTTCTATGACAAAAAATCATGACAGAAAATGGGCTTTTCGTCCTGGGTGGGCCGGAGACGCAGCTACATGACATTCTTTGCGCCGTCCATGACAGAAAAAACCGTGGTAGAAGCGAGGAGGAGGAAAATTTCAGGGAGTTGCCGGTTACGGTGGGAGGTTGGGGGCCGAGAGATGCGCGTTTCTCTCGTACACGTACGTGCGTGTGTGCGAGGCGTTGGCTCTAACTGAACCCGAGAGAGGCGTTGGGCTCTAATCAACCCGGCGATTGCCTTTGCGAGCTCGCATTCTGAACCCGAGCGATCGATCGATGGCTGTTAACGAACCCGATGGGCGGTTCGCCGTTCTCTGCTGCTAACTAAAGCCGATCGATTGGATGAAAAGTGGCGTTGCGGGGGGTTGGATGAGCGGTGGCGATCGCGTTGCCTCGGATGAACAGGGACCCGTGGTGTGGAGGGCTAGATGAGCAGTGAAGCGGTGGAGGGTGGCCGTGGAGGGTGGTTGAGCAGGATCCTATCGTGTGGAGGGCTGGATGAGCAGTAGATGGTGGAGGGTGCCCGTGGAGGGTGGTTGACGATGGCGGTGGAGTAAGCGCGGTGGAGGCTGGATGAGCAGGGCCTGTGGAGGCTGGAGGAGGTCGACGGTAGCCCGTGGAGGCTGGAGGAGGTAGACGGTGGAGATGAACAGTATTCCGTGGAGTCCCGTTTTGCAGTACGCCACACCCCTCCCGATGAACAGGACCCCCGTTTCGACCGTAACGCCCAACACAAGTCCGTTTCATCCGTTTTGCGGTACGCCACACCCCTACCGATCAACAGGATCCCCATTTCGACCGTAGGAGGTCCGTTTCGTCCGTTTTGTGGTACGCCACACCCCTCCCGATCAACAGGACCCCCGTTTCGACCGTAGGAGGTCCGTTTCCTCCGTTTTGCGGTATGCCACACCCCTCCTGATCAACAGGATCCCCCTTTCGACCGCAGGAGGTCCGTTTTCTCCATTTTGCGGTACGCCAGACCCCTCCCGATGAACAGGATCCCGTTTCGAACGTGGCCGGTCGAACACAAGGCCGTTTCCTCCGTTGTGCGGTACGCCAGGCCTCGTTTCCATCACCTGTTCCATCCAAGCCCCCCCGATGAACACGACCACGCATTTTGTTCCGACCCAGCCGGTTGGCTCCCACGCGTTCCGTTGCCTCCGGATGAACACGACGCATTCCGTTGCCTCCCCATGAACACGACGCATCTCGTTGCCTCCCCATGAACACGACGACGACGCTGTTTCTCCGTTCTGACCCAGCCATGTACGTATGCACGAGTAGGCGTTCGAGACCCTGCCCGTATGTACGTATGTGGCCGTATTTTCTTTCTTGCATCCTCGCTGTTGTACGTACGTATACATGCTACGTGCGCACCTCTACTATGACACGTGCGCGCCTCTACAACGACCAGTATTGTAACGCCCATGATGCGGCTATATCTCTCACGTGTCGAGGCACGACTTAGAGGCATAACCGCATTGTAGGTTTTGTCGCAAGAAGGGTCATCTTCACACAATCCCATGTAATGACCAAGAATGGGGTAAAGAGTTGGCTTACAATCGCCACTTCACACAATACATAAATTAAACATCCATCATTCAGAGTACAATCAAGGTCCGAGTACGGAACCAAAATAAAAGAAGACAACCCCAAATGCTAGATCCCGATCGTCCCAAGCTGAGCTCCACTACGATCATCGGAAGCGAAACATAGTAACGACCAAGTTCCTCGTCGAACTCCCACTTGAGCTCGGTTGCGTCACCTGTACTGGCATCGTCGGCACCTGCAACTGTTTTGGTAGAATCTGTGAGTCACGAGGACTCAGCAATCTCACACCCGCGAGATCAAGACTATTTAAGCTTATAAGAAGGATGGAGTAATGAGGCGGAGCTGCAGCAAGCACTAAGCATATATGGTGGCTAACATACGCAAATGAGAGCGAGAAGAGAAGCAACGCACGGTCGTGAAGCTAGAAGTGATCAAGAAGTGATCCTGAAATGACTTACGTTCATGCATAACTCAAACCGTGTTCACTTCCCGGACTCCGCCGAAAAGAGACCATCACAGCTAACGCACGCGGTTGATGTATTTTAATTAAGTCAAGTGTCAAGTTCTCTACAACCGGACATTAACAAATTTCCATCTGCCTCATAACCGCGGGCATGGCTTTCGAAAGATAATAACCTGCAGGGGTGTCCCAACTTGGCCCATCATAAGCTCTCACGGTCAACGAAGGATATTCCTTCTTCCGAGAAGACCCAATCAGTCTCGGAATCCCGGTTTACAAGACATTTCGACAATGGTAAAACAAGACCATTAAAGCCGCCCGAATGTGCCGACAAATCCCGATAGGAGCTGCACATATCTCGTTCTCAGGGCACACAGGATGAGCCAGGCGTCGGGTTGGCAAAGACCCTGATTGCCCAGGGGGCGCCGGACATCGCTCGGTTTGGACCAGCACTCGAAGGTGCACTAGACCGGGGGTTAAAATAAAGATGACCCTCGGGCTCACGAAAACCCAAGGGAAAAAGGCTTAGGTAGGCAAATGGCAAAACCAAGGTTGGGCCTTGCTGGAGGAATTTTATTCAAAGCGAACTGTCAAGGGGGTCCCATAAATCACCCAACCGTGTAAGGAACACAAAATCAAGGAACATAACACCGGTATGACGGAAACTAGGGCGGTAAGAGTGGAACAAAACACCAGGAATAAGACCGAGCCTTCCATCCTGTACCAAGTATATAGATGCATTAATTAAATAATATATATTGTGATATCCCAAAAATATCCATGTTCCAACATGGAACCAACTTCATATTCACCTGCAAATAGCAACGCTATAAGAGGGGCTGAGCAAAAGCGGTAACATAGCCAAACGACCGTTTGCTAGGATAGGTGGGTTAGAGGCTTGACATGGCAATATGGGAGGCATGATATAGCAAATGGTAGGTATCGCGGCATAGCAAAAGAGCGAGCAACTAGCAAGTAAAGATAGAAGTGATTTCGAGGGTATGGTCATCTTGCACGAGATCCATAAGGAAGAAGAACGAGTCCATGAAGAAGACAAGCGGATGTAGTCGAACGAATCCTCACAACTCCGGAACGAAACCGAAGCTAACGAGAGAAGCAACCCGGAAAGAAACAAACAACATAGTAAACACACAATCATAAACATGGCATGATGCACAATCAAGTATGATGCATGTCCGGTTTAAATGAGGCATGACATGGCAAAGTGCAACAAACAATACTACAAATTAAGTAGAGTTCAATATGCAACGAGTTGCATATTGACGAAACATCACATTTACAAGAGGGTGAAGCATAAATAAACATGGCAAGAGGGTGAAGCATAAATAAACTAACTATTTAGGCAAGTTTAAATGAGGCCGGAAATAACAAACAACAATTCCGAAAAAATCCCCATGTGCATATTTTCATTATGGTACTGTTCTGCCTAAAACCATATTTTATTGTTGTTAAACAGGAAAATAAATTGCACCATGTTAATCTATGCATTTTTCCACCCCATTTACATATAAAGTTTATTAAAAACCGAGTTACTGTTAATTAGTTATGAAATAAATCATTTTAACATGGCATTTATGCAAAATTAAACAAACAACAAGTTTAAACATTTTAAACATGGATGAGAGTTGGATATTATGAAACTAGACAAAATTCTAAGCATTTTACATATTTAAAACATTTTAATCCGGTGCACGGTTGTGGAGTTATTAAATGCATGAACATGAGGGTGCAATCTCTAAACATGCAGTTTTCTAGATAATTCGCTAAATCGTCCAGGAGAAAAAAAAACATGCGTTGGACCGAATCTGAAACAGGGCAGCGACTTGGGTTCTCACCATGGGCCTAGGCCCAGTCAGTGCAGCAGGCCGGCTTGGGCTCGGTGAAGGAGGCAGGCCGGCTGAGGAGGCGCGATGGGCACGTGGCGAGGCGCTGGACGAGGGGCGGTCAACGCGGCTGCGTTTGTGGTCATCTCGCTCGACCACGGGCGAAGCAGAGGACTTGGAGGTGGCGGTGCTGCATCCTCCGGCGATAGGGATGGCGCGGAGGCGAGCAGATCCCGGCGGAGCTTAACAAGGCGGCGACGACTGCAGTCTGGCGGCACCAGTTCGGCCAGAGACGGAACTACGACAGCGGCCATGCCGTTCCCTGCGGGTACAGAGGAGAGTTTGAGAGCAGAGAGATAACACAGTAGGAGGAGGAGGGAAGGGAGGCAGCAGGGCACGACGTGAACCTCCTGGTTCGATGAAGAGGAGGCACATCGGCGCGAGAGAGGCAGGCGGCGCCATGGCTGTAGAACGAGGTGTCGGCTGCAGGTTCGACGAGAGTGCAGGGGCGGTGCCATGGCGGCAGGGGACTTGGCGAAGCAGGGGAGCTCTGGGACGAGCGGGACGCGGGGATGGACGCGGGAGGATGAATCCGTCCGTCTCCCGGCTGGGCCTGGTGCAAACGGCGGCGAGGGAGCTCCGGCCATCCATGGCTGTACCTGGTACAGAGAGGGAGAGGCATGAGAGACGAGGGAGAGAACCAGAGGGCGGAGGGACGAATGAGAAGAAGAGGGGAAGGGGCAACGGGGTCCTGGTGGTGCTGCTGCTTGCAACCGGAGGCGAGCTGCTCGTGATCCCCTCGGGATAGAGTAGAGGAGGCGCTGGTGAGGGGATTGGGTCGAGGACGAACGAGGAGGGAGATGAGCTGTGGGTGGTTGGATGGATCGGATCTGGGAGGATCCCGATAGAGAGTGGCGGCGGCGCTAGGTAGGATCCCTAGAAATTAGGTGGTTTGTCTAGACATATATAGTACTCTCATGTTCTAGCAGTCAGGGGGGCGAATCGTTTTTTTGCCCGGACGCACTTCCTTGCATGCAAAATGTTCTTTGGAGGGTCTCGATGGTCGAGGCGAATCGTTTTTTTGCCCGCACGCACTTCCTTGCGTCTTGAAGGTGTTCTTGGTGGGTCCCAGCGATCGGAAGCGAATCGTTTTGTTTTTTTGCCGGACGCACTTCCTTGCGTCGAAGATGTAGCTGGTGGGTCCCAGCGATCGGGGAAACTTTTTAAGTGAAATCGGTGGCCCGTCCGGTGGGTCCCAATTGTCGGTGGAGGAATCATTATTTTCAGCGTAATAAGGAGGCACTTCCTTGCTGCGGCCGTGGACCCAGCTGTCAGCCTCTCCACGTCAGATCCACGTCCGATGGAAGTCGTTCCTTGACCATATTGACCATCTTTGCGCCGAGAGCACCGAGGCGGTGGGCGGCGGCGAGGCCTAGGAAGGGATGACGGGGAGCCGGGGAAGACGCGACAGAGAAGCCCGCGGAGAGAGAGTCTGAGGTTCACTGGTTCGGCTGCGGTGTGAGGCTGCCGTCGCAGCACAGCCTGGCCAGGCGGGGAATAGTAGGCGGTGAGGCCTCCGTGGCAGCCACCGACCACGGGAGGCAGGAGCATCGCACGATCGGTGCTACTTTGGGCGGCTGGAGCAAGAAAACCAAAGGTTGAAGAAGCACTACGGCCGTTGGATGGACATCGGAAGGTCACTGGAGCTCGAATCGTTCATATTGACTAAAGTTGACAAAGGCCCCGTCGATCAACTTAGTAGGCCCATAAGTCAGCCTCCACCATGGTGGGTCCCAGCTAACAAGGGGAGTATTCATTTTTGTGCGTAATAAGGAGGCACTTCCGGTGGGTCGAGTGACAGCTGTGAGGAACATTTTTTTCGCGAAATCGCTGGCCCGTCCGGTGGGTCCCAGCGATCGAGGGGAACGTTTTTTTCGTGAAATAAGGTGGCACGTCCGGTGGGTCCTCTGCTGTCGGTGGAGGAATAATTATTTTGCGTAATAAGGAGGCACTTCCTTGCGGCCGCTGGACCCAGCAGATCAGCCTCTCCACGTCTGATACTCTTGATGGAAGTCGGTCGTTGACCATATTGACCACGCCGCGCCGAGAGCACCAGGCGGTGGTGCAGACGACAGTGAGGCCTAGGAAGGGACGACGGAGCCGGGAAGACGCATCGATGGTAGCCAGCGAGAGAGAGTACGAGGTTCACTGGTTGGTTGGCTGGCGTGAGGCTGCCGTTGCCGCAGAATAACGAGGGGTGTGGGTGAGTAGAGGATACCACAGGGCCAGCGGTGGGAGTAGTAGGGGCAGTGAGGCCTCCATGCATCACAACCCGCCACGAGAGGCAGGAGCAGCGCACGACCGGGCGCTGCTTTGGGTGACTCGAGCAAGAAGACCGGAGGTTGAAGAAGCACTATGGCCGTTGGATGGACATCGTATGGTCATTGGAGCTAGAATCGTTAATATTGACTAAGTTGACAAAGCCCTCTGTCCCCGTCAACTTAGTTGGCCCACAAGTCATCCTCCCACTATGGTGGGTCCCATCTAGCAGGGTGGGTATTCATTTTTTTGTGCGTAATAAGGAGGCACTTCCTTGCGTGCGAAGATATAGCTGGTGGGTCCGACATGTCAGCGGGGGGAATGTTTTTTCGCGAAATCTGAGGCCCTTCCGGTGGGTCCCAGCTGTCGTGGAGGAATCATTATTTTCTTGCGTACAGATCCACGGCCGATGGATGTCGTTCGTTGACCATGTTGACCAGGCGCGCCGAGAGCACCATGGCGGTGGGCGCCGAGGCCTAGGAAGGAACGACACGGGCCGGGAAGACTTCGGCAATGGTTGCCTGCGATTGGGGAGTCTGAGGTTTATGGTCCGGCTGCGTCGCCGGAAAATAACAGGAGGTGTGGGTGAGTAGAGCGAATGGCACGGCCAGCAATGAAGTAGGGTGGGGCGGTGCGGCACGTGCGGGCAGCACACCGGCCACGGAGGCGGAGCAGCAGTCCCACGGAGCTGGTTTGGTAATTTGGAGCAAGAAGATCAGATATTGAAGAAGCAGCCGCGGCCGTTGGATTAACATCCAGCAGTCCTTTGCTACTAGAATCGTTTAGGACTAAGTTGACAAAGCCAAAGTACACGTCAACCTAGTAGACCCACAAGTCAGCCTCCAAATCTGTCCCAAACAGCATACAACCCGAAATTTCAAGCCATATTCAAATTAATTTTAAATCTAAATATACCTTAATTTAAATTAAATGATATTTTAACCGCACAAAAAACATGAAACTAAAAATATCTAAATCCGAAAGAAAACAATATTTGGGAACTAATTGCATGTTTGCTGTATTTTTTTCATTTTACAGCCCATTTGTTATTACTTATAGCCCATTTATTATTACTTATAGCCCATTTATTATTACTTATAGCCCATTTCTTATTACTTATAGCCCATTTTCTGGGCAAAATGCATCCCTCCTCGTCTTGAAATATTTCCGTCCCAGCAGGGCGTTGAAAAGCAAGTAGGCCTATATTGGTTATTCTGCAAAACAAAAAATAACTGGCTAGCCATTTTTCAGAAAGGAAAAAAATAAACTGGGCTGGTCATGTGCTAAACATATGAAATAAAATCCTGGGCTAGGCAGGCCCACGGGTCCCTTTAACCAGTTGATACCCTTCTCCGTCTGAAAAACAAAATTACTGCAGCAGCTGCTTTGGGTCCCTCTTGTCATCCTCACCATGTACAGTCATCTCCTTATTCCTCTCGGTTGTTGACCATGTTTACAATACCGGAGGGCGGCATCTTCTTGTGAGTGAACCAAGGCGGAGGGCGATGGTGAGGCCTCGGGCGGGAGCGAGCAGAGCCGGGAAGATCACAGCCAGCCGTGGGAGGCGGGGCAGCGAGCGGTCCCTTGGCGCTGGTTTGGCTTTAAGCGGCTCCAGGAAGAAGAGGCGAAGAAAGCGACATCGTTGAATGTCAATCAAGCGGTCAAGGTTAGCACAATCGTTTTTGACTAAGCGGACACCAAGTAGCATACTTTTTATATATAGGAAGAAAAGCTGCGAGGAAAATGCGTTAAATGCCGTCCTCCTCATAGGGAGCGTTAAGCCACATAAGTGATTAGCACCCTTGGTTTTCAACCGAGAGGTCTTGAGTTCGAGTCCGAGGAACTCTCAATTCTGTCCTCCTTCCTTCCTTGCAAAAAAGGAAAGAAAATCAAAGACTTGGGAAGGCGTCTGAGAACAAGCTAGTGTACCAATAAAGAGGCGTTGCGAGTTTTAGAAAAAAGAAAGACGTGCTCCTATAGCTGTTTCGAATCCAAACCTAGACTATGACTATATATGGTGCTATGCTACTATGCAAGTAATGAAACTGACATATCCAACATTCGCTTCTCCTCTTCTCTACTTACTCGCCCTAGCATCGAAGCTCGGCGCGCAACCATGTTATTGGCTGCTCGTCCACCTGCTCTTGACGAGCAACAACCGAATATCGCCAAGTCGCCACCCGTACCATCGCTGTGGGTCTCATCACACCCGCCACGCCAAGCGCCGCAACCGATTGCTCATCGCAACCAGCTGCCGTTGGTGTGGTGCCACCGCTTTACAAATCACGCAGAGTCATCCGTCACGTCTCAACCACAATCCGCAACCACGGCGAGTCTTCTACAAATGCCCGAATCATGGGGTAATAATATGTTTAAGTGTTGTTCTGTTGCTTTCAGCTGTTATTTTTTTAATAGTTTGGTTGATGATCTTCCAATTTGATTCGTGCAGAAAAGGGAAGATTCGTGTGATTTTTATTTCTAGGAAGTTGCTGATGTGGGGGAATGCAATTACGCTGATTATTTGGTTAGCCGAGGAATCCCAATACCAGCAGGTTGGGGTGTTGGACAAGTAACTAAAGGAACGGCAGAAGAGGAAGATGCAGAGCAGAAGGTTAAAGATGTAGTTTCTCTGATCATGGCCAAGCAACAGCTGCTGAACGGCCTTGTCGGTGTCAAAACCGGCGGATCTCGGGTAGGGGGTCCCGAACTGTGCGTCTAGGCGGATGGTAACAGGAGACAAGGGACACGATGTTTTTACCCAGGTTCAGGCCCTCTTGATGGAGGTAAAACCCTACTCCTGCTTGATTAATATTGATGATATGTGTAGTACAAGAGTAGATCTACCACGAGATCAGAGAGGCTAAACCCTAGAAGCTAGCCTATGGTATGATTGTTGTTCGTCCTACGGACTAAAACCCTCCGGTTTATATAGACACCGGATAGGGCTAGGGTTACACAGAGTCGGTTACAATGGGAGAGGATCTACATATCCGTATCGCCAAGGTTGCCTTCCACGCCAAGGAAAGTCCCATCCGGACACGGGACGAAGTCTTCAATCTTGTATCTTCATAGTCCAGGAGTCCGACCGAAGGTTATAGTCCGGCTATCCGGCCACCCCCTAATCCAGGACTCCCTCAGTAGCCCCCGAACCAGGCTTCAATGACGATGATTCCGGCGCGCAGATTGTCTTCGTCATTGCAAGGCGGGTTCTTCTCCAAATTCCGTGTACATGTTGAATAGTGTCCGGCTTCTCATGAATATTGCGCTCCTTGGCTTCCATGCCCAATAATGGCCATCTTCCACATGTTAGACGAATGCGAAAAGCCAGGGTGTTTTTACATTTACCCCCCTAGCTGTGTAAATGAGCTGCCTTTTAAAGAGACGAGGATCTAGATCCAAGTCACACCATCTTCCCTTCGCGAGCATTCATCGGAGCGCATCCGACAGAGATCCATTCCATCACGGCCAGTCGACGCAGCTCCTCCTCTCGCCCTCCCAGCCCTCATCCTGGAGATTGGGAGAGATGCTCCGTCCCGCACAGCGAGCTAGTGACGCTCCAAGACAAGGGGTTTCTCCCCCAGCCTACATGGTCCCGGTTTGAGCCGGGCTTGCCAGCTATAATGGTGGAGAGCAAGCGGAGAGTGTCCCCAATCCCTCCAAAGGAGAACGGGTCTGCCTTGTCCCTTATTTGATAAGAGGGCTCGGATTTCCAATTCATCCGTTTCTCCGGGGGCTCCTAGAGTTCTACGGCCTCCAGTTGCACAACCTTACGCCTGCCTCCATATTGCATATTGCGGGCTTCGTAGCCCTTTGCGAGCTGTTTTGGGCATCGAGGCTCATTTCACGCTGTGGAAGAAGATGTTCTGCCTTGTGCCCCGTTCTTAGAAGGAGTCAATATGTCAAGTGGGCGGAGCCGAAGTATGGCGCGTCGCCGGGACCGGATATCTATCCGGAACCCCAAAGAAGGCATCCGAAGACTGGCCTTCAGAATGGTTTTACATAGAAGATGTCCCCCTGCCGGATCCTGTCCGGATCGGCCTCCCCGAGTTTGATAGTGCTCCCTCGAAGAAGCGCCTGAGCTGGCGTCCACGGAGCCCTCAGAAGGAAAATGACAAGGACGTTCTTTATCTAATGAGCCGGATAAGGCTGTTAGCTCATTCTGGACTGACCATGATCGAGGTCATGGCCGTATGCATTATGCGGGGGGTGCAGCCGCTTCAGTATAGAGGCCACCCCATGTGGGATTTCAACGGGGAGGATGATGCCACCCGCTGCGGCCTTAAGGGGCAGGAATCGGTTGCTTCTCTGAAGAAGATCTTGTCCGCATTGTACAAGGGAGAAGAGGAGGAATTCCTCCGCGCCAATTCTCAGGGCGGATTTTCTATGTACAATCCTCCAAGCTGGGTAAGCGGACACTTCTTTTTGCCCATCCATTCATATTCCCATAGTCAAGTACCTTATCTTGTGATTTCGACGCAGGAATTGCGCCGGGCCGTAAAGGATATAAACAACCTTCCTCCACAACCCGATCCGGCCTCCCAAGAGGATCCGGACATATCCGTGGAGCTGATCGATGGGGTATTTCACCAACTGAGCATCGACAATGCCTTGGTGGCTATTACAGCCAATTATCCTGGACTGCTCCCCGCCTCACAAGTAATTGAGACCGAAGTCCTAATACTTCGAAGATGATCCATCCATGCTTATTTTTTATCACAGTATACCAATGGTGTTTCGCAGGGGAGGATCTCGAGGCGGAATGCTGAGCCTGCGGCGACTAGCCAACAAGGGACCGCAAGGGCGGGTAGGCTAAAGAGACATGCAGTCCAGGTTGAGGCACCGGTGTAGCAGTAAGGCGCGCTGCCTTATTCCAAGGTATTATTCTTACGATGCATACTAACGCCCGTGCTCTTCTTTTTTTAGGAAAAAGAGGGCTTGCCGGACTATATCCGGAGAGATTGCCAACCGCGCCCCCACCAGCTAGGCTCCAAAGCCAGGTCCAGAAGCAGAGGCGAACACGAGGCGTGCGTCGGACGCTCCTCCGACAGAGGATGCGGATAGACTGTCCGCCACCAATTCCGAGGTGGAGAGTGCCATGAATCAGAGGCGCCGCCAGACAGTTCTTTGCAATGCTTGTTTCTCCCAAGAGGCCTTGGACGCCTTCAATTCGGGAGATGCGTACCTCCGTGCCGCTCAAAATGGTCTAGCCAGAGCCACAGAGCAGTATGGGAAAGACATACGCGTAAGAAAATTTGATGGTTATATATGTCGGTAGCCCCCGAGACTTGAAACCGTTAGAATAACTGATTTAAGGATCATTTGTTATGCAGGATCATACAGAAAAGAATACCCAACTGTCCCAGGAGCTGGAAGATTGCAAAGCCCAACTTAAGGCCGCACTGGCCGCGACACGGGAGGCCAAGGAGACCCCCTCTAGTAATATATGCTTCGAAAGATAAGTATGTTGTGAAGTGCGGCGTGTGTGCAAATCTGACAATAACATTGCGAGATGGCGCGGAGTAGATCCGGACAAGCAACAACTCTTGCGCGGTTAAAGGCGGCGAGGCGTGCTTCTGAAGGTGAGGCGGAGAAGAATAATCTCAAGATGCCAACACCCAGCTGGGCGAGGAACTAAAGGATGTTCGTGCCTAGCTGCCGGACTCCGTGAAGGAGAATCGGCGACCGGTAGCGGCATGTTTAGTAAGTGCTTGAGCGAACTTTGAAAAAGAGTTCGGCGAGGAAGTCGACTAACGAGTTATGTCGTAGGTATGCTCACCGGTCGTCCCTCTGAGGAAATGCCCGGTTCTCTGGTGACCTTCTTCGAGCTCTTACAAGCGCATCGAGCGAGTTCGGCGGTGATGAAAGCGTCACCCAGGCCTTGTGGCCATCTGTCTCCATGCCGAAGGCCTTGGAGAGCTTGCGAGAGGCTTAAGGGAGCGGCGGCGCTTCGATTATGGAAGATATCGGCCTGCCGTCAAGGCGCCAGGAAGCTCAGGGCCATGGTGAACCTGCTGATGAGCGAAGGCTGACCCAAACCACATGGCGAGGTCGGACTGTGGGGGCTAATGGGAAGGAGATCCTGTGAGCTTAGTGTACGGCCAAGTAGAGTTGGCATAAATATTCCCAACAGATCTGTAAACTAGACAGCACTGTTGGATGGTATTGAAGAGGAATATGCCCAGTCAAATTTACTATGTAATTTAAGATGACATGCAAAATGCCTTCTAGCCGGATTGTAGATCGTTTGTCAGGGCGGACCTTCCTGCTTCAACCTCGGGACCCGATAGTCCGGAGTGTGTCCGAATTTCCTCTCGGTTATGTAAGAACCGGGGCATGCATGGAGACCAGGCGTAGGAGTCATTAGTGCTTGAACAGACAAGTGCCCAATTAGTTATGTTATATTACATGGTTAGTAAGAAACATCTTCCAGGGAGAATAGTTCCGTTAGGGGTTCCTTTCCCTGGGAGGCATGCCCTAAAGTGCATGTCCGGACTGCGAAAAAGTAAAAAGCATCTGGAGGCAGATAAATAAACAAGTGAGAAATCATCTTTAGTTCACCGACGAATATTCCCTTAAGAATGCTAGCTTTGGCTTCACCCAGTCTGAGGTACACATCCGGCTGACCCGGCAGTAACAATCGTAGATGTGCTCCCTTTACCGCCTAGCGAACAATCGGGGAGCGTGGGGGGTAAGCACATGAGCCAGGCAACCTAGCTTGGCCAAAACTTAAGTCATATCAATGCATATAATGGTGAATAAAAGGTACATGCGGAAGTGTGACACATGTGTTGGGCATGAAGCCCGTATAAATAAGCTTCTGTTAAAGAAGCCCCCATGTATAATGAGCACGGATAGTGTGTCAGTTTTGTGCGAACAAGGCGTGAATGAGCCCTTGAGGCTGTAAGGGAAAGGGAAGGCGAAGGAGAGAAATAAAAGACAGCTAATGTGTAAAAATAGACAGAGGAAGGAGGCGAACACGAGTCCGGCGCTCTGGCGTAGAATCTCGGAGGCGGGCTGCGTTCCATGGGTTACGCTTTCGAGTCGGTTATCCGATGCATCTCGCAGACGATGCGCTCCACCAGTCAGGACTTGGTCAATAATAAAGGACCTTCCCATTTGGTCTTGAGTTTGTCCTTTTCTTGTCCGGCGGCGTAGAACTAACTTCGCCAACATTGTAAGTTTTGGCCCGTACTTCTCTGCTTTGATATCTTCGAGCCTGCTGTTGATAGAATGCGGAACGGGCTTTTGCCACGTCACGCTCCTCCTCCAAGGCGTCCAAACTGTCCTGCCGATCGAGTTCGGCTTCCCTTTCTTCGTACATGCGCACGCGAGGTGAGTCATGAATTATGTCGTAGCAGAACCGCCTCTGTGTCGTATACCATAAAGAATGGTGTGTATCCGGTGGTGCGATTTTGCGTGGTCCACAACCTCCAGAGTACGGAGTCGAGCTCCACTACCCAGTGCGTGTTGGATTCCTTGAGGGAACGCACTAATCTGGGTTTGATGCCGCTCATGATTAGACCATTTTCTCGCTCGACCTGACCGTTAGTTTGTGGGTGATAGACTGAAGCATTGTCGAGCTTGATGCCCATGTTTTTGCACCAGAGTTTGACCTCATCGGCCGTAAAGTTCGTGCCGTTATTAGTGATGATGCAGTGGGGGACGCCGTAACGGTGTACGACCCCTAATATGAAGTCTATCACCGATCCGGATTCGGCCGTCTTAACAGGCTTGGCCTCTATCCATTTGGTGAATTTATCCACCATGACTAGTAGGTATTTTTGCTTGTGGGTTCCTCCTTTAAGGGGTCCAACCATGTCAAGCCCCCAGACCGCGAAGGGCCTTGTGATGGGTATAGTTTGGAGGGCGGTGGGTGGCATATGGCTTTGGTTAGCAAAGAGCTGGCAACCGATGCATCGTTGGACTAAGTCCTGAGCATTTGCCCGGGCCGTCGGCCAATAAAATCCTGTACGGAAGGCCTTGCTTACTAGGGCACGGGCTACGTCATGGTGCTCGCCAAGTCCGGCATGAATTTCAGCCAGAAGATTCTGCCCTTCCTCTTTGGAGATACACCTTTGAAGGACTCCGGTGGTGCTTTCCTTATAAAGCTCTCCCTCATGGACTTTATAGGCATTAGAGCGCCGCACTATGCAGCGTGCCTCGTTTTGGTCGTGGGAAGTTCCTGCCTGGTTAGGTAGGCTAGGAATGGTTCTGTCCACGGGGCAATGACTGCCATTATTACGTGGGCTGAAGATGTTACTTCGTTGGCAAAGCCTCCCGTTGTGTCAGAATGTTCGGTGTCGGGCAGTGCGGTTGGGTCCGGGCTGCTATTTTCGGAGTCCCTTCCCACAATACGAATGGCTAGAACAGCCTCTCCAAGAAGATATTGGGGGGGGGGGCGGACGGCATCTCGCTTTGCGCCAATGCGTGCCAAGACGTCTGCTGCCTGATTGTTTTCCCGAGCTATATGGTGAAATTCGAGCCCTTCGAACCGAGCTGACATTTTTAGGACGGCGTTGCGATAAGCTACCATTTTTGGATCCTTGGCATCAAAGTCTCAATTTATTTGGGAGATCGCGGGGTTCGAATCCCCACGCACCTCTAGGCGTTGAATACCCATGGAGACTGCCATCCGGAGACCATGTAGAAGGGCCTCGTATTCGGCTGTGTTGTTGGAGTCCGTATACATTATCTGGAGTACGTATTGAACTATATCTCCTGTTGGGGACGTCGAGCAGCCTTGACTCCAGACCGGCCAACATTTTGGTGCGATCGAAGTGCATGATCCGGTTGGAATATGTAGCGTACTCTTTAGGGAGTTCGGCTTGATCCATTCGGCGGCGAAGTCGGCAAAACTTGTGACTTAATAGCTCGCCGTGGCTTGTAGGTTATGTCGAACGGGAGGAGCTCAATGGCCCATTTGGCAATCTGTCCCGTCGCGTCGCGGTTGTTTATAATATCGTTAAGAGGTACTTCCAGAGGCTACTGTTATCGAACACTCTTGAAAGTAGTGTCGCAGCTTCGAGATGCCATAAATACGCGTCGCTATCTTTTGATAATCTGGTACCGTGACTTGCATGGAGTGAGGACGGTGGACACGTAGTAAACTGGCTTTTGAAGGGGAATTTGTGTCCGTCCGTTTCTCGTTCGACGGCGAACTGCGCTTACAACTTGATGAGTTGCCGCGATGTATAATAGCATTGGTTCGCCCATGTTAGGCACGGCCAGGACCGGGTTTGTTGCCAATATGGCTTTTATTTCTTTGAGTCCGGCCGTGGCGGCATACGTCCACTCGAACTGTTCGGTGCGCCAGAGGAGGCGATAAAGAGGTAATGCCTTTTCTCCCAAGAGGGAGATAAAGTGGCTTAGAGCCGTCACGCATCCGGTCAATTTTTGTATTTGCTTGAGGTCCTTTGGGATATCCAATTGTGACAGAGCTCGGATCTTGGCTGGGTTTGCTTCTATTCCTCTACCGGATACTATGAAGCCCAAGTGCTTTCCGGCTGGTACGCCGAAAACACATTTTTCGGGTTAAGCTTGATGTCATATGTTCGGAGGTTGTCGAATGTGAGCCTCAAGTCGTCTACTAGGGTTTCGACATGCTTGGTTTTGACGACCATGTCATCTACGTATGCCTTCACTGTTTTGCCGATCTGGTTTTGCTAGACATGTCTGAATCGTGCGCTGATATGTTGCGCCGGCGTTTTTGAGCCCGAAGGGCATTGTGTTGAAGCAGAATGGGCCGTATGGGGTGATGAATGCCGTTGCGGCTTGGTCTTGCTCTGCCATCTTAATTTGATGGTAGCCGGAGTATGCATCAAGGAAACACAATGAATCGTGTCCTGCGGTAGCGTCGATAATTTGATCGATGCGGGGGAGGAGGAAGGGATCCTTTGGGCAAGCCTTGTTGAGGTCCTTGAAATCGACGCATAGGCGCCAGGATTTGTCCTTCTTTGGTACCATCACCAGGTTTGCTAGCCAGTCCGGATGTTTTATATCTCTGATGAATCCGGCCTCCAGTAGTTTGGCTAGCTCCTCTCCCATGGCTTGTCTCTTAGGTTCGGAGAAATGCCAAAGGGCCTGCTTGAATGGCTTGAATCCTTTTAGGATGTTTAGGTTGTGCTCGGCCAGCCGGCGTGGGATTCCTCGCATGTCTGAAGGGTTCCAGGCAAAAAATATCCCAATTTTCGCGTAGGAATTCTCGTAGTGCGGCGTCTACATCAGGGTTTAATTGCGCCCCGATGGAGGTTGTTTTTGTAGGGTCCGTTGGATGGACTTGGAATTTGACTATTTCGTCCGCCGGTTTAAAGGAGGTGGTCTTGGATCTTTTATCGAGTATCACGTCGTCCTTGTTCACCGTGGAGCGCAGCGCAGTCAGTTCCTCAGCCGCTAGGGCTTCGGATAGTGCCTCAAGGGCCAGTGCGGCTGTCTTATTTTCGGCACGGAGTGCTATGTTCGGGTCACTAGCAAGAGTGATGATACCGTTAGGCCAGGGCATTTTGAGCTTCATGTACCCGTAATGGGGTATAGCTTGAAAAATTGTGAATGCCTCTCGTCCTAAGAGAGCGTGATATCCGCTGCTGAACGGGGACACTTGGAACGTGACCTCCTCGGACCTGTAATTGCTCGGCGTGCCGAAGACCACATCCAGTGTGATTTTTCCTGTACAGCACGCTTCCCGGCTGAGGATTATTCATCTAAAGGTTGTGCTGCTTCGCTCAATGCGGCTCCAGTCTATTTCCATTTTTCGAAGGGTTTCCTCGTAAATGAGGTTCAATCCGCTGCCACCGTCCATGAGTACCTTGGTAAAGGCGGCCGTGCACTATTGGACCGAGGACCAATGCGGCTGGTGCTCGGGCTGTTGAATTTAGGTTCATCACCGGCATTAAAGGTAATAGCCGTGTCCTCCATGGGTTTATTGTTGCTACTTGGTAGACTTGGTGAGGCTGCAGAGTGTTCGTTTCGCATATTATTTGATCACGAAAGTCTCAACACTTTATTAATACATCTTGGTATCCTTTGGGGTGGTGCTTTGTGGATTACGGAGTTAGAAGCTCTTAGCCACTTCGGCCACTGCCGGAGTATCAACATGCTCTAAGGCTATGAGTTGGTGTGGCGCCCTCTGTACTATGAATTTTGCGGGGTCCATTGAGCCATCCCTCGATCGGTTCCATGCCCTATAGAGGGTTTTTTATTTTTTGTGTTTAACCCAGGTGCCTGGCGATAATGCTCCCTTTTATTTCGGACTGGGGTTGTATTCAGGGCCGGATTGTCCCAAAATTTTATTTTGGTTTTCCGGGCGCTTTCCATCGCACAGTACTTTCATACTATGGACGCCAAGTCAGGGAAGCGTGTAATTTCACGGTGACTTATGGCGTTGAGGATTCCGTTGTCCGTGCAATTATTGCAGAAGAATGAAATCGCATCCTCCTCGCGGCAGTCCTTTATCATGTACATGACCAGGAGGGATCTGGCCCAGTAATGGTGTACTGTTTCTGCGGGCTCTTGCCGAATTTGGGATAGATTGCTTATGTTTGGGTGGGCGGGTGGAACTAAATCCGGAACCTCGCCCAATCTAAGACTTAGGGGCCAAGGGGTTTCCGAACTCGGAAGCTTGGGTTCTTGGATGTTGTCAATGAATCTAGCCTTGCGACTTTAGGTTCAGGGCTTGAGTGGCGTCCTCCCTCCGCGGGTATCCGGCTTGGAGGGATCGGGAATCCGACATAACTAGTCCTTAAGATAGATGAAGGCTTGCCGCATTGTTCCTCCACCACTGCAACGTGATGGGTGACCTAGGAGAGTTAATCTCTCTCGGATCGGCTTTAGGACCAATCTGATGCGTAGTCATGTAGCAACTCCCGAGCGGCGATCACGATCCACGAGCTCGTTTAAGGAAGAGAGCTCCATCGGATCAACTGCTTCGGCGAGTTCGAGTTGGCGTGAAGATTGCTTCGATGACCCGAAAGTCACCGTCGGCGTGCGGCGAATAAGCGCTCATAAGAAAACCGCCTAACGGAGAGTTTGGCCGATAGCCAAAGCTCCTTTAACAATGCCGTCTTTAAAAGATGGGATGAGGCATCCTTCCTGGTGGCGGCAACATGCAGAGAACTCTCAATGAAAGCACCAATGTCGGTGTCAAAACCGGCGGATCTCGGTAGGGGTCCCGAACTATCGTCTAGGCGGATGGTAACAGGAGACAAGGGACACAATGTTTTTACCCAGGTTCGGGCCCTCTCGATGGAGGTAAAACCCTACTCCTGCTTGATTAATATTGATGATATGTGTAGTACAAGAGTAGATCTACCACGAGATCAGAGAGGCTAAACCCTAGAAGCTAACCTATGGTATGATTTTTGTTCGTCCTATGGACTAAAACCCTCCGGTTTATATAGACACCGGAGAGGGCTAGGGTTACACAGAGTCGGTTACAATGGGAGGAGATCTACATATCCGTATCGCCAAGCTTGCCTTCCACGAAAAGGAAAGTCCCATCCGGACACGGGATGAAGTCTTCAATCTTGTATCTTCATAGTCCAGGAGTCCGGCCGAAGGTTATAGTCCGGCTAACCGGACATCCCCTAATCCAGGACTCCCTTAGGCCTTGACAGCAATGAGGAGATGAAAGAGCTTGTGAAGATAATGGGCAAAATCGATGTGCTCTGTAGGATGATTGTCTCTTTATTTGCAGTGTATGTAGCACTTTCGTGATGTATTCAATTAGCTCGACATGAGCACTTTTGAAACTAGTAATGAATGAAACCTATGTAGCGGGCTGGGCGTAGTGTTGTGAACATCTAATGATTTCTATTAACGGAAATCAGGGGGTATCCCCTTTTGCTCATATAAATAAATAAACAGCAGAGGCCCTGTCGGGTCAGCTTTGTTCTCATTCGAAGACATCGAGAAAATTGCAGTCCAACAGCAAACTATGTCATCAAATTCAAGTTTTGCAGCCAAATATGAGTACAACTAAACAACAATGTCATCATGTTTTAGTTGTCATATAATCACCAAACACAAATCAGCATACATAACAAGTGATGTTCTCACAGCAAAATACTAAACAACATGTTCATCAGGTTTCAGTTGTCATAGCAAACACAATTTCACATAGTAGATAAAAAACGTCTTGACGAGCAAATCGACAAAAGCAATGTAATCATCATCCGCAGTAGCAGCGTCAACATCTTCGCCATGTGTATCAGTCTGAATCGTAATTCCCCACGGTGTCATCTTCTTCTTCGTCCTCAACGTTCTCGAACATTGGCTTCTTCTTGATCAACTCTTGTATGTCCACAACACGACATGCAATCTTTTCGATGGCGTCATTGACGTGATGGTTCTCAAAGATATTAGGAACATCTGTGTTATCTTGTACATAAGGAGCAGTGTAAGCATCATCTTGTTGTGCAACTTCATTAAACGAATTCCTCTGCTCAAACCTTTGCAATACTCTCTAGTCATCGCTACGTGCAAATGTGTCTTCCAAGAAAAAAATATGTGTTGCTTGATTTGCCAAAATAAAAGGCTCATTGGTCTCGTACGCCGCCTTGACATTGATGGATTTGAAATAATCATCAGCTCTGGGTTTTCGATCACGGAAAACAGGTTATACCAATGACAAAGACAATGAACCACACACCAATGATCCTCGAAATGGAGATATACTGCAACTGACAATGTCTATTATGTTAGCATACATTTCAGTTGTCTCTTTGTCATACGTATCCGTGCTCATGATGGCACTGTTTTGTATGTTCCTGCCTTCGTCTCGTGCAAGGGTGTTGTAGCGCACATCTCCAACAACTCAAGATTCATAATGTCTTACCCGAGTATCAGGACCCATTGCTCGTGAGTAAAGGGCATCATCAATTGCCTGCCCATCCTCCCGCATCTTCTTAACCTATGGTTAGAAAATAGACAAGCTGATCATCTTATGTACTCAATATATTAAAAAAACTGATGGTGCACTTCAAAAGCTTACATGGTTCTTGAACCATTTAGCAAATCCTGCCATAACCAGTTTGTCAATGTTTCTTGGATTTTGCGGCAGTAACTCCTCTTTGTAGATGCTGCACAACATAGTGATCGCGTCAAACATCTAAATATATAAGAATGTGCTGCAAGTTTAGTAGATTACGATGTATAAGCTGCGATCTTGCACTTACTTGATATAAGGTAGTATCTCGGGACAGTTATTCAACACATACCAAACCATTTTGTCCAAATCTTTAGGTTTGTCCTCTTGTCGACTCTTCCTCGTAACTTAAGCAGAATAATCGAAAACATTGAGCCGGGATTGTCTTCACCCACCTCTTAGCTAAGCTGATCAGTTGTTTCAATGTATTTTGAGCATAATGTCAACGCTTCTGTAGCAATGTAGGCCTCTGCAATGGAACCCTCGGGTCTAGCTCTGTTCCTAACATAGCCCTTGAAAATGCCTAGCCGCCTTTCAATAGGGTACATCCAGCCATACTGTACTGGACCTCTAAGTAGTGCTTCATTAGGTAGATGAACATCCAAATGCACCATCACATCAAAGAAGGCTGGAGGATATATCTTCCCAAGGTCGCATAGGATAGGTGGTATCTTGTCTCTAAGGCGCTCCAAAGCATCTATCCTGATATTTCTCTCGCAGAGTTCCTCAAGAATTGTCCCAACTCTGCAACTGCTCAGATAAGTCGTATGCCCAATCCTCTAAGGATAACAGGTAAAACCCTTTGAAGTAGGGCGTGGCTGTCATGAGTTTTCAACCCTTGTACCTTGTTTCCATCTGCACAGACTCTCCTTTCGGGGTTGGAAGCAAATCCATGTGGGAATCTCACATGTGAAAGGACCTCGCAGAATTCTTTTCTTTTACCTTGTCCAAGGCGCATACAGTTGGTGCCATATCCGTGGTTTACCTTCATCTTGCACCGCAAATCCTTTACGATACCAGTGTGTCAAATCAATCCTAGATTTTAAGGTATCTTTCGTCTTGCCTTCAATGTTAAGAAGTGTGCCGATAATGCTGTCACATATATTTTTCTCGATGTGCATCACATCAAGATTATGCCGCAGATCCAAATCTTTCCAATACTCCAAGTCCCACAAAGTGGACCTGCGGGTAAACAATAATCTCTCTTCTACCGTGCCACGCTTCCTTTCCCCGCTACCATTACCAGGATGGTTTCCTGGTGTAATATGCCTGACCTTCTCTAATTCCACTTGCAACTCATTGGCGGTGAGCCTCTTTGGTGCACCACGGTTTTCATGCTTTGCATTGAACACATGTCTTCGGTATTTTCTAGGATGCGGCTTGTCCTTGGCAAGGAAACAGCGGTGTCCAATGTAACAGATCTTCCTAAGTATTGCGTGATGACAATGATTCTGTCACAGCGAACACATGCATTGTAACCATGTGTCGTTACATACGACATAGTGCCCAAAGCTGGATAATCATGGATGCACCAAATTACAATAGCACGCAGAAAGAAATCAGCTGGTGGGCTGCTATATAGGTCTCGAGTGAGAACACCCTTCCATAGCTGTTGAAGTTCCTCCACAAGAGGCTCCATGAACAAATAAAAATCCTTTCCAGGACTTTTTGGACCTGGGATGAGCAAGGCCATCATGTAGTTTGATTCTTTGGTGCAGACATTTGGAGGCATGTTGTAAGGGATAACAAGCACTGGCCGCATGCTATATGTGGCGCTCTGGTGGCCAAATGGGTTAAATCCATCTGAAGCTAAGCCAAGTCTAATGTTTCTCGGGTCAGCAGCAAACTGGTTGTGTTTATCATTGAAGCTTTTCTACTCACTACCATGAGATGGATGGCTCATTACATTCTGATCTCTGTACTCCTGGTTCCTAGAATGCCACAGTACATCCTCTATTGTTTCAGCATCATGAAACAACCTCTGCAATCTTGGTGTAATTGGAAAATGTCTCAGAACATTATGAGGAACCATCTTCACAGCATCGCCATATTTCCATCTTGATGATTTGCATTTAGGGCATTCACTTAAGTTGGCATAATCCTTCCAGAACAGAACACAATTATTCTTACAAACATGGATCATATCATATCCAATTCCAACGCACGAAGGAAATTCTTTATTTTACTGTAGCTGTGTGGCAGCTCGAGCGATCTGGGAAAGATTTGCGGAAAGCATCCAACATCGCATCGAATGATTTGTTGGTCATCCGCTCAGATGTTTTCACCTGAAGAAAGGTAACCATAGCTGAGAATACTGACAGCTTATTTCCTGGGGTGACAGCAACGTTGCATTGTTCCAACATGCGGGCCCACCATTTTTCTTCTGCTGGTGAAAGTTCATGGAATGCACGAGCATTTTGTAGCATTGTTTCAATGTTGGTCAAACTCACTGGCTCCGCCACCACCACCTCCTCCTCCTCTTCCACCTGAGCATCAGGCAGATCAAGATGGTGATCTGCTGCTTCCACGTAGTCAATAACATTGATGTTCACAGCTTCACCATGATGAACCCGCCTAGTATATGTGACCGACATCCCATACAAGTGTAGATGATTTTGCACAATTGACTGGGGTCATGTAACTGAATTCATACAACTGCTACACGGGCAGAGCACATCTGATTTCAGACCACCGTACTCAGCTCTGATAAAGTTCATGAAGTTTTCAACCCCCTCGACATATGCAGCGGAGAATCTTCGAGCAGAAGTTATCCAAGTCATGTCCATCTGTTAGACATACAAATTAGTTCTTCTACTAGATATTACAGGAAAAACATATATGCTTTTTTATGAAGTACAGAAAAAAAATACCTAGGTCGATGTCTAAAGCTATGGCAAGATTTTGGACGAGCAGATCTAAGTAACGAAATATATGTAAAACTAATTCAGAAAACAGGTTTGAGTGCTAAATTATGGCAGGCTGTTTCAGCAGTCAATGAGGCCGAGCACACAGCCATCGAACTATCGAAGGCCATCGCAGCAACAAAGATCGAGTATAAAATGGTGTAGAGCTATTTCACCTAACATATTGGCTACTAGACCATGGCAATCTACATCACAATAAATATATGGCAGGATATTTTAGCAACTAATCGGCCTTGGCATGCCATCTCAGCTAAGCAGATTGAGTGCAGAACAGGGCAAGGAAGCTTCTTAAGCAGAGCATATTGACAGTTGTAACGCCCTCGATGCGGCTATATCTCCCACGTGTCGAAGCACGACTTAGAGGCATAACCGCATTGAAAGCAATGTCGCAAGTGAGGTAATCTTCACACAACCCATGTAATACATAAGGAAAGAGATACGTGGTTGGCTTACGATCGCCACTTCACACAATACATAAATAAACATCCATCATCCAGATTACACTCAAGGTCCGACTACGGAACCAAAATAAAAGAAGACTACCCCAAATGCTACACAGATCCCGATTGTCCCAACTGGGCTCCACTCTGATCATCGGGAAAAGACACATAGTAACGACCACGTTCCTCGTCGAACTCCCACTTGAGCTCGGTTCGTCATCTGACCGCATAGTCGGCACCTGCAACTGTTTTGGTAGAATCTGTGAGTCACGGGGACTCAGCAATCTCACACCCGCGAGATCAAGACTATTTAAGCTTATAGGCAGGACAGAGTAGTAGAGTGGAGCTGCAGCAAGCGTCTAGCGTATATGGTGGCTACATCGCAAAAGAGAGCGAGAAGAGGAGCAAAGCACGGACGTGAAACTAATAGCGATCAAGAAGTGATCATGAACTACTTACGTCAGACATAACTCCAACACCGTGTTCACTTCCCGGACTCCGCCGAGAAGAGACCATCACGGTTACACACGCGGTTGATGTCTTTTAATTAAGGTCAACTTCGGGTTTTCTACAACCGGACATTAACAAATTCCCATCTGCCTCATAACGCGGGCATGGCTTTGAAAGATAATACCCTGCAGGGTGTCCCAACTTAGCCCATTATAAGCTCTCACGGTCAACGAAGGATATTCCTTCTACCGAAGACCCGATCGATCTCGAATCCCGGACTACAAGACATTTCGACAGCAATAAAACAAGACCAGCAAAGCCGCCCGATTGTGCCGACAAATCCCGATAGGAGCTGCACATATCTCGTTCTCGTGGCACATCCGGATGAGCAGTCCGTACAACTAAAACCAGACCTCAAGTTTCCTTGAGGGGCGCCACAGGGGCTCTAGTTCGGGCAAGCACTCGAAGGAGCACCGTCCGGGGTTAAAATAAAGATGACCCTCGGGCTCGCGAAAACCCGGGGGAAAAAGGCTTAGGTGGCAAATGGTAAAACCAATGTTGGGCCTTGCTGAAGGAGTCTTATTCAAAGCGAACTGTCAAGGGGTCCCATAAATCACCCAACCGTGTAAGGAACGTGAAATCAAGGAACATAACACCGATATGACGAAAACTAGGGCGGCAAGAGTGGAACAAAACACCAGGCATAAGGCCGAGTCTTCCACCCTTTACCAAGTATATAGATGCATTAAATATAGTAGATATATTGTGATATCCCCAATAAGTAAACATGTTCCAACAAGGAACAACATCTCCATGTTCCAACAAGGAACAAACTTCATCTTCACCTGCAACTAGCAACGCTATAAGAGGGTCTGAGCAAAGCGGTAACATAGCCAAACAACGGTTTGCTAGGACAGGATGGTTAGAGGTTTGACATGGCAATATGGGTGGCATGATATAGCAAGTGATAGGCATCGTAGCATAGGCATAGCAAAAGAGCGAGCATCTAGCAAGCAAAGATAGAAGTGGTTTCGAGGGTATGGTCATCTTGCCTGCAAGGTTCTCAGAGTTGTCGAAAGCTTGATCCTCGTAAGCGTTCTCAACAGGTTCCTCGTTCACGTACTCGTCTCCCGGCTCTACCCAAAGCAAGAACACAAACAATGGAACCACAATAAATCACAGTGCAATGCACAAGCAACATGATGCAAAACATGGCATGATATGCGAGATGTGATATGCAATGCGTATGCGTGCTCCGGAAGGAAAATGATGAACCAGGCATCAACTTGGCAAACCAAGTATGCCGCTGGAAAGTTGAGATGATTTCGGTTGAAATCGATATAAAGATCACCGGAATCGGATGCACGGTTTGCAAATGACAAGCAAAACAAGAATGGCACAAATCTGCCATTAACAGCATGATGCCACATAGAAAGCAACAAGGAATTAAGCTACTGCTCTCACACGTACCAGCAAATCATATGGCAGTGATTTACTCAAGATGCTTGACAGAAGATGAACACTGAGCTACGGCTAAATCACACCATAACAGGCCCAAACAAGCATGGCAAAAGTGCAAAACATATCAGCTTCACAGACTTAGAGAAAATTCTGAACATGGCAGAATCAGCATCAGGAAGCAATGTTCAGAGTAAGCAAACAGCATGCTACAGGAACTTATAATAGCAGAACATGGCATGGCATGAATCTACTCAAAGCATAGAACAAAAGTCCCTTACTGACCATGAGCCAAAAGGGATCAGAAAATATAATAGCACCTATGTCAATATAGCAAGTTTCGTTAACAGATTCAGCAAACAGGGCATGACAAAAACAGATAACAAGTAGGCATGTTTAAGAGCTCGATGCACTCACTACAGAGCATTTCATGACAAACTAAGCATACATACATCAAGAAGACATGGCATAGAAGCTATACATGGCAAGAACAACATCATAGCATACACGGATCAACTACAACAACCCTGGCAAAATTGAATAACATGTAAACAATCTGCCAGGAAACATTTTATAGCAAAAGTAGAGCTCGATTGACTCAAGCTATGGCACTCCATAATTGCAAACAAGGGCATGGATGGATAGAGCATAACCATATGTTCAAAACATCCTTACTGAAGTATCTCAAAATATGCATGGATCTCTCGGTAGCATCTAGTTAACATGGAATAAAAATATCAGCAAAACAGGGGCTGAAATCAGCAACATCATGAAGCCTAGTTTGCATGCTTGTGCTAGTCACCACAGAGATCACAAAAATACATGGCATACACCCCTGTAAAGATGGCATGGCATATTACAAAACACATGTAGGACTCAAGATTATAGGGTGCACACATCAATCATGGCAAAAATGACAAAAGTGCATGTTCTGATAAGAATCTGAAACTAACATCACATAGCCCTCTTCCAACAGCATTTCAGGCATCAAGATGAGCTCAAATGGAAATGATGCAATGGAATGAAATGATCTACTCATCGAGACGAACATTTCGGTATGCTATACGCCCCAAACGGAGCCACTGGAGCTCGGGGGAGAGGGAGGAGAGGCCGGGGCGAGGCGGCGGCGCCAGGGCGGAGGAGGAGGGGCCGCCGGGCGCTGGCGGGCGGCGGGAGGCGCCAGCGCGCTGGCGGCGGTGGCTGGCGACGGGCGGCCGAGCTGCCATGGCGTGGCAAGGCGGCGGGCGGCGGCGCTGGAGGCGACGGCGCTGGCCGGGGGCCGGGACGGGCTCACGGGCTGGCGCGCCAGCCGGTGAAGTGGGGCGCGAGCCCGCCACGTGGTGTGCCAAGTTCGTCCGGGCGGCGTCAGACGTGTCCGGCCGTCTGTTTTCGTCCGTGGCGCGGAGAGGAAAAATGCTAGGGTTTCGTCCGGAAATTCGAAGGGGGAGGCATATTTATAGGTAGAGGGAGCTAGGAAGCTCCAAATGAGGTGTAGTTTTCGCCCACACGATCGTGATCCAACGACGGAGAGCATGGAGGTGACTTAGATGGGTTATTGGGCTGTTTTGAAGGGGTGTTGGGCTGCAACTTAAAAGAGGCCTTTGCGAGAGTGCGGTTAACCGTTGGAGTACCAAACGAGCTCCAAATGACCCGAAACTTGACAAGTGGTCTACCGGTGGTGTACCAAGGCCACTTGACAAACCTCGGTCCATTCCGAGAAAGTTTAGTACCCGCTCACGGAAAAATGTAAAAGGGGACGCCGGGGGACATAGGAGTGTCGGATTGCAAAATGGACAACGGGGAAAATGCTCGGATGCATGAGACGAACACGTATGCAAATGCGATGCACATGATGACATGATATGAAATGCATGACATGGAAAAAATGCAAAACGAAAGACAAAACCCAACCACGGAGGGAATATCATATCACAATGCCGAAAATGGCAAGAGTTGGAGTTACAAATATGGAAAGTTACATCCGGGGTGTTACAACAGTAAACTACTTTGGCAAACAGTGAGATTAACAGCGTCTATCAGCTAACATTCAGCGCTATACCGACATGAACGGGGCCTCGGTCTAGAATGTGCGTACCGTGGGAAAAGCTGACCGCCGTACGTCTCCACACGAACGTCGACAGCGGTGGCGCCGCTGACCGCCGTGCGCTTCCACAAGAACGTAGCCAGAGGTGGCGGCGCGGCTAGAGGACGGCAGTCTACGAGAGCGTACTGTGGGAGCAAGAGTATCGCTGAGCATCCCCTCGACGAACCGCGGCACCGACGTATTGGCGCGGCGGGGAGGGCGGCTTTGGCGGAGCAAATGGAGTGGCGGGGGGACAGGGGGGAGGGGGGTTTGGGAATATTTGGCCGAAGGGCGGTTGAATCGAATTTGGGGGGAATTTTTGTGTGTGTGGGGGGGGGGGAGGATTTTCACGCGGTGGGCGGGGGGAGTTTGCCGCATGGTCGGTTTCTCCAATTGAAGTCCCATGTGTCAGTGAAGAGGCAAGCCGAAGCGCGTTCCGTTTGCGTGAGCCGTGTGCAGGACCGAACGTGTGTGGGGTGCAATGCGACCACGACAGCAGTGCTGTGAGTGTACCACCTTTTTTTTAAAACTAGGTGCTTTGGCCCTTCAAAAAATGTTGCTTCGCGCGATCCATCGATACTACTACTAGTAATCCAGTAATCCCGACTAAAACGGCGCGGCCGGGTCTTTTCCCGCGCGATATGCTGGGAGGTTGGCTTAGTTGGGTATTTTAGATTTGTCTCGGTTCAATAAAAAGCAGAGTTGGTGATGATGGTGTGCCTGTCATCCTGCAATATAGGCCGTCCGATCTATATCTAACGGATAGGAAGGAAACTATGACAATTTACCCGCACTCCTCTCCACATTTGCTGATAAGGCTTTCCCTCGTTCATCCTTTTCTCCGACAAGATCTTGATCTTCCGTGCAACGCACGGGCATCTTGCTAGTACTCCTACAATATGTATATTGTTGTGAAAGTTCATATACACCGGCCGAGATTAGTGCAAACACGGCAGATTTTCATTACATTTTGAACTTTTATAGGACAGAAAAATAAAAGAAACCCGACCCTAAACCTATTCTACGGCGGCGACCGACGTCCTCCATCTGCGATCTCTATGTACGGGGGCGGGGTTCAAGACCCGTGAAGTGAAGGTGCGGCCTCCGCGAGGAAGAGAAGAACACGGGATACGGACCGGCCAATTGGCACACCATGCCCTGCCGCCTCCCATGCCCTACTCATCCTCGGAGGAGTCCCCGACCTCGGCGGTGCCGGACGTTGGACGGCTGCAAGTAGGACGCGTGGCTAACGGTGCTCCCGTCGTCGGCCGCCAGCGTGGCCACCGCTTGTGCGGTCGCGTCCGCGTCCGGCTACGCCGCTATTGCGTCACGAGAGGCGACTTGGGCGAGGGCGGCGACCTCGAGCTTCATCCCCGAAGACAAGCTCTCCTGCAGAGCGTTTGCACTTGCGGTCATGCCGGATGTGGTGCCAGGTAGGAGGACGATGCGCTATGGTGTGGAGGTTAGCTGGGCGTTGCCGCTTTAAGTAGCGCATTCCGGTGAGGTCAAGTGTCCGGGTGCGTCATTAAGTCGCCGAAGTTGGTTCCTCGGGCACCGAGCCTCTTAACGACGACATACGAACGGACGGCATGAATGCGGGCAGCTGGCGCCGACTGGGAACGCACCGCGTGACGGCGCGAGGGACGAGGGCTTTGGTGTGCCAGGGTAGTCAAGTGTGGTCGTGGCAACATTGGAGATGCCCTTTGCTCAAATGCGATCCCCGCATGTCATTGAAAAAGCAAGACAACCCGGCATGGTCTCAGGTCCAGAGGATGCAGTTGGCCGCGCTACACCACTCTGCGGACGCGTCGCGGCGCCCCGTGCATCCTCGACGAGCCGGGTGTTGGGGTGTGTTTGGATTGTGGCCAAAGTGCACCTTACCAAAATTTTGGTCATGACCAAAAGATTGGTCTTTGTTTGGATGGTTGCCATTTCTTTGGCATGCCAATGAACTCTAGCCAACTCTAGTTCATTTTTCTTGCCAATGTCGGCCAAATCATGGGCAACCAATACCTCAACCAAAATTCTGGCTACCCAATGCTTTGATGGGGCAACCTTGGGCACAAACCAAACATACCGTTGGTCGTGCCACAGCACTAACGCCACCCTCGGCACACTGAAACCGACCGTGTCTATCGATGATATGAGTTTGTCGCTCACCGCGGTCGCCGTGTCCAGAGGCGGTGCTGGAGTTGCGCCCCGTTGTTGGCCCCGACGACCCACATGAACGGTTGTCGGTGGCGAGGAGGTCGTGGGCCAGCTTCTCCATTGGACTAGTCTACGCTATGCCGGTTTCCCTGTTTTCCCGGCCATATTCGAGCATCAGTGCTCCGCGTTGCGCATTAGGCCTTTCACTATGTAGGCCAAGCGAGACAACTTATTGTTTATTTGAGCCGTTCAAGTGTAATCATGTGGCGTTTTCTTATTTCTCATTCCTCTCAACCCTCTTCAGATCGATCATGTCGCCTCCAATGAGTCCATCCTCCCGCATGCCTCATTTGAACATTCCGCTGAGTACATTCGCATGTACCCACCCTAGTCCTCTTTCAATAGATCTCCGGACCCCGAGATGAAATCGAGAGGGAACGAGTGGGGGGCACGTGATACCTAAGGCGGATTCAAAATTTTGAACCGGTGATCATAGCATCCGCGAATCATATATAAAGGGTATTCAATGTTCGTTTTGTTTTTGAACGTACAATATACTCCCTTCTATCCTTTCTACTTTACATATAAGTTTTATGTGTAGTCAAAGTACCTCTACTATGATAAAAAAGGTATCAACATTCAACAACGCCCAATCCATATTGTTAGATTCGTACGTACTCCTAGATTTGTACTCGAGATGGTTTCCAATTTGACTATTGACAAGATTAATAGTACTCCTTTGACATAGGTGAGTAAGTCATCTTAGGCTATGCACCATGACCAAGGAGGAGGGGAAAACGAGAGACATTAATGTTTATTTTCTAATTAATAGTATTGCATGCAATGAACTAACCACTGCATGTCATGTTTGATAGTCTCAGGTCATTAAAAGCATGCACACCCTCATCTCTTATTGGTTCATATGTCAAGAAACAAGAAACAAGGTAGAAGTTAATGCACCGCGCCTACGTGTTTTGGGATTATTTCGTTTTTGTAAGATGACTTACACACCTAGATGGAGGGAGTACATGAGATGTATAATGTGAAAATTATATCATTGGAAACTCCTTTCACATACGAAACTGACCATATGCTTTGTGTAAGTTGCATGTCATATATTATTACTCTAACATTTGGTCAAAGTTAGCCTCGAAATATGCATTAGACCCTGTTTTTATTTGGCCCCGCATGTCAGTTACTCAATGGGTTCGGCCACGTTAGGGAAACCTCATCCGTAGTATACTCCCTCTGTTTTTATTTACTCCGCATAAAACGGAGGGAGTGGTGGTATAATATATGACGCGGGCGGGGGAGGGGGAGGGACGTCGGTTTGCTCTCAACTGCGGTTCCACAAGCGAGCGAAAACGCAAGACGAAGCGTGTTCCATTCGGTGAGCGACGTGGAGGGTACAGCGTGCCGGGCTGCAACGCGAACGCGACAAGAGCGATGTACAGTCAAAACCGATTGACCGGTCGTCACGGAACCACTATTCACACTAGAACCTTCGCTGCTCGGCCTACGCCAGCCACTGCCCTAAAACCACACCAAATCTCCAGCCCATTCCCCCACCTTTTGATCCCCTAGCCCGCATCAAGCGTCCCCTAGTTAACCGGAAAGCCATGGTGCGCCGCACGATCACTTACTACAAGATGTTGATGCCGGAGCGCCGCGCAGAAATTGCGGCGGCGGTCGGCGCCACAGACCTCCGTTCCCAAGCTCGCTTTGCGGCGGGCCAATCCCCGAGTTCTTTGGAGCCAAGCTACGAGGAGGAGGAAGCCGATCCAATGTTCACTGCGGAGGTCGCGGCTAAGGATGGCAATGGGTCGGGTTTGGATCGGGCTAAACAATATCAAATCCATATCCATATCCATGAAGACAGTCTTTGCCCACCCATGAAAAAATCCACGGGTGAAAAATTGTGTCCATGTCCAAACCCGATGGATATAAATACCCACTGGATATCCATTGGGTCCTCTCTAGACATATAAACAAGACATAACACAATGTTAATATAAGCTCTTCCATTCTTCACTTCATGGCATGCTAGGCTTCACTTATGGTAAATCAACCTTCACTAACAACATAAGATCATTTAGTATTTTTCTAATAGATGAGAATAACGAGTCAGTTAACAAGGAGATAAAAATAAGGGAAGGGCGTTGGGGTATGTTACAGAGGGTATTGAATGTCAACTAATAAAAGTTATGAAGGGGATTGTGTAATTTCTTTTGCATGTTTTGGATAACAAAGTGTAAAATTGCACTGGGACATGTAACTGTGGGGTAGGGATAGCCGATTTTTGCCCATTTAGTCATACTATCAGGTCGGGTTTGGATATACTCATGGGTACAAGATTATATTCATGCCCTACCCACGAGAAATCGGGTCGGGTTTGGGCGCTGCCCATGGACACAAAAACATATTCAAACCCTATCCATGTGGCTCGGATATCCATGGATATCCATGTCCATGGATAAAATTGCCATCCTTAGTCGCAGCGCAGAAGGCTCCCGATGGGTATGAGACGATGGACGTCGACTTCGTGACGGCGTCCGAGTCCCCCATGGTGCAGGCGGACCAGGGGTTCAACATGGCGATACTAAAGGAGGAACGGGAGGCAGAGGCTCAACTCGACGTAGAGCGCGCGCATGCCGCTGTAATCGAGGCTCTCCTGCAGGCAGAATCGGATGTCGTGGATGTGAACCGGGCGGCGGAGGCTCAACTTGAGGCGGTGCGCGCGGATGCCGCTGCCATCGAGACCCTCCTGCAGGCGGAACCAGACGTCCTGGACATGAACCGGGCGGCAGAGGCTCGAATCGATGCAGAGCGCGCGGAAGCCGCTCTCATCGACGCCCTCCTACAGGCGGAACCGGAAGTCCTGGAGTTGAACCGGGCGGTGGAGGCTCGACTCGACACAGAGCGCGCGGATGCCGCTGCCATCGAGGCCCTCCTGCAGGCGGAACCGGACGTCCTCGACTTGTACCGGGCTGTGCTCTCGTCCGTGCAGAGCGCCCGCACGCTCCGCTTGAACGAGTAGCTGGAGGCCGAGGACAACCACGGTGCGGAGACACACGTCGGCAGCGACGGCTGGTTCGCACCGGCAGCCAAAGAAGACGATGCCGTCTCTTTCCGCGAGCAGTGATAGTTTTTCTTTATGTTGTTGTTTTTATGGATCTTTTGTTGTGTAAAAACATACTATTTGTTATGCAAGTCACCTGACTTGGGTCAGTCTACCATTTCAGGTGGTTGGATGAATATCCTACGTCTCCTAACCCTTCTTTCCTTCTTCCTCACCTCTTCTTCTTCCCCAACAGACCACCGCACGGGCCGTACGGATACTCCCCAACATGCGGTTGGACAAACATACTCTATGAGCGAAAATTATGTGTCAGTGATAGGATGGCTGAGTTTGGTTTGTTCACATGCGACAGCATATGTCAGTGAGGATGCGTTCCCTTCGTTGGGTTTGCGGCGTGCAGGAGCGACTGTGTGAGGGTGCAGTGCGACCGCAGCGTGCAGGAGCGGTCGTGTGAGGGTGCGGTGCGACCGCGACAGCCGTGCGCAAGTGTACCTCCTTCTCATTTTGAAAACTTTAGGCAAGCTTGGCAAAAATGTGTGGCGAAGTTTGGCAATGCAAGGCCTAGACCCAAACAGGATAAGTACGCGTGCATACTAGGAGTACTAGTGTTAAAAAAAGAAAGGCGGGTTTTCCTTCAAGGGATTTAATCGATACAAATGCTCGTTTCACGTGTCAATTAATGCGTATTTTTTCTCGAAAGACCAAAGAGCTAACCATCTCACTCCTCATCGCTTGATTAATGCAGGGGATATTAATGTCCTTGGTTGCTAACCCCATCAATTTTGCCTCGATTAGTGTTAGTGGCCCTTTGCAAATTGTAATTTTGATATACTAGCCTTGTGTACATAAAAATGGAGGTAGTAACTATATTTGAATTCCTTGCCCATTGCAGTGACGTCGACGACTTTTTCTGTGTGGTTTGGCGAAGTGCGTTCGACGGAGAACACCATTGAGGGAGACCACGGTAAGTCGATTGCAAGTGCCGCCTGCAAGCCGAGACAACCGCCTTATTTGCATCCAGGAAGTCCTTTACTAGTACTACTACTAGGAGTACTAGTGCGGTGAGATAGTTTCTCGAAGAAGACGATGGAGAAGCGGAGTCAGCGAAGAGTGAAATGATAGTTGCCTCGTCTGTGCTTTGTGATTTGACACCTCACTGCTTTGTGATTTGTGATAGAAGGGACAGGGGGTAGACTCTGTGCTCTATACTGTACTACATGCGTCCAAGCATGGGAGAAAGAGGAGAGACGTTGCATTCTTCTATTCCTTCAATCAATCAATCAGGGAGCTTCGGTTCCATCTTTTTGGCTTTGGCAACACCGTCCACAATGGTTCCCACGATGCCAAAAGCTATTTTCACATTTGGCTACACATTGTGGATTCCCTTAACCGTACCACTTGGTTTTGCTCCTGTGTGCTATCTATACAAATCTCAATTTTGATCTAAGAAATTATAGAATCAAAGATTAGTAAAAAGGAGGTGATTTTGCCGCGCGGATGGCGGGGGAGGTTTCTTATTTTCGGAGGGCGTTGTCCTGGCGGTTTGCTAACATGCGGTCCCACGTGTCAGTGCTTTACCAAGCTGATCCGCGTCCCACATGAGGCAGAACAATGGCAGAAGCAACACGTGGTTAAGTTGAAGAAGATGAGGGAGTAGCGGATTCAACAACGAGTGAAATGATGGTTGCTTCGTCCCTCCAACTTCTTTTTTTAGCATTATTACTTCGTCCCTCCAACTTAACTGCGGGAAAGGTGCAGCTTTGTGATTTGACGCCTCATTGCTCATTACTACGCTGGCGCCATGACTGGGGTGCTTCACCCCGGCTGCTCTGCACTGTATTCCGGTATGGCACGTGGACCCGGTAGCTTGATGTCCCACATGTCGATGAAAGGGACTAGAAGATTTATGAAAGCGAGCGCTCCACTCTTACGACGGAGGAGTAGACGACACGACGACCCAGTGAACTGTCACTTGTACTGTATAGTACTATAGTTTTGTTGTTTCGCACGATCCATCGATACAAACCCGATTAAACAAGAAAGGGTGGGATTTTTCCCGCGCGGTAGATGATACTGGCCATACATTTCAAAGGCAATTTTTATGTATGCAAACTGAATAATTATAAGTAACAATATGATATCTAGTAAAACTAAAAACACATATGATTTATTGTGTTAGAGTGTAGTAGTAGTGTTGTATTGCATAGTTGTTAGATGTAACATGTGAGAACGTGTAGAGATGTAGTTTTGGAGGGCCTACAGAGAGAAAAGCGTAATACGGTCACCGAACTTCAGAATAAGCCGATTACGGTCACTATATACGTTTTGCGGTGATTATCCGGTCACTTGCTCACAGTTCAGCATCGGATTGCACTCCGTTGATCGGCCAAATAGTCTGCGTGGCGCCATGTTGACTAGTTAAATTGACCACGTTCCTGTGGATCCCACCTGTCAGTTTGCATAGGGAAAAGGTCAGATAAACACAAAGTTACGCAGGCGCGACAAGGCTCCAACCCGTGCGCGGGAATCACCTGGTTGTGTATGTGTCTGTCAGGGCCTGATGTGTGCGCATGCACGTGTAGGTTGAGCACTTGAGCGTGAGAGTGTGTGTTGGTCGTGTGGTGTACTGGTGTGTGCATGCATGCGTGCGTGCGTGTGTGTGTGAGTGTTGCATGCGTGCGTGGCTGCGTGTGTACGTGTGAGTGTTGTGTGCGTGTGTGGGTGCATGTGTTTGTGTGAGTGTTGCGTGGATGGAGTTCGTGTGCATGCGTGCGCGTGTGTATAATCACCACACCAGCTCATGTGTGTTAAAATAGACGGCTCAGCATACCAATACAAGGCCACCTTTTCCGCTGTGCCCGTGGTCATGACTTCGAACCACCATCAAAATATTTTTTTGTCGTTTGTTTTCATTCTTACAAGCAAGATGCCCGTGCGTTGCACGTAACATCAAGATGCATTTGTATGACTTGTTTATCTTGTGAGAGAAAAGGATGAATGAGGGAAGGCCTTATTTGCAAATGTGGAGAGGTGTGTGTGTACCTTTTTGCAAAATTGCCATAGTTTCTTTCCTATCCGTCAGATATAAATTGGACGGCCTATATGAGTGTATTTTATGTATTTTATAATAGTGTAGATGTAGAGTAGATACAAGTCGACAGGTGGGCACGATGTTAGTGAGATAATGCGATGCAACACTAGAGGTGCCACGTGGAGCGTTTAACTGGTCAACTAGTCATGTCATGAGCAAATACAAAGTTGTACGGTGAGCCCATGACTGTATAATAACCACTAAACATAAACGGTGACCGTAATGAGTAGATTATAAAGTCCAATGTATGTATCGTGCTTTCGCTTCAAATACAATGATCATCATTGCATATATCGCGAGAGAAAGATGAAACACACGTGAATTTTCTGGGGCTTACTTTTAGAGGACACGGAGATAGTTTTGTGTGCATACGTGAAAGGGGCGTCTGAGGGGGTATGCGATGGAGAGAGATGCTCTTCATTTCTCTTTATTATGACTAACTTTGTATATAGTATAAAAATATACAAATTCACAGTCTTGAATAAATTATCATTGTGGGCACCATGCAATGCAAATTAGCGTTCAGTACTCCTCCATATAACTTTGTAATGTTGTATATATGTGGAAACTCTAAAATAATTTTTGGCCACACTTTATTCAAAAGGAATGTTGTATCTGAAATAAGCGTGAAGAGAGGGCTTTTTAGATCAATGGGGTACGTGATGTAATATGTGTGAATGTGTAGTTGATGCATTTGGCGGGGCCTAGAGAGGTATGTGTGTGTATTACGTATTCGAGAGAGGCATGGATAGAGGGGCCAACCGGGGGGAGGGGGGCGTGGGAGAGATAGCACGTGAAATGAGAGTGGTCTAAAGAGAGAGACGAATATGGCGTCACCACAAGAGATTCCATTCCCTTGAGTGTGTATATGCAAGGGGGGAGGGAATAGAGGCACCAGGAGAAATTTTCTATGTGTGTGGTGTTTGTGTTGGTACGTGTGGGTGTGAGAAGATAATGAGACGTGGGGGCAGAGGGTGTGTCGCCGCGTGAGGTCCGGTAGGTCGAGGTGAGGCCCTTCGTTCGGTTCCGTCCTGCTCCACATTGGTCGGCCCATGACACATTTAGGAAGACCCATGGATGACTAGTCGTACAAGAAAAAGATAGCAGAATTGTGAAGGACTCTGTGTCCACTGACAAAGGCTAGGATTTGTAACCCTAGGTTCTTGGACTAAGGTAACCCCTTTATCTCTGATATTACTATTCATCCAACCTAACTTTAAGGGGCATCTTACAAAATGCTCTGCTAGAATCATACTCGTCGATTAGGAAGAGAGGTGTGAGATAATGCGTGAGAGACAGGCGTAAAGATAATGTCCGTACATGAGACACGTAGGTAGGTCCATGTATATAGAAAGGGTCGATGAGGATTGTGCATGTGTATGTTTGCGAGAGGAAGAGTGCTTGTGATAAAGGTTAGTGAAAACAGTTGTAAATGGTTACGAGAGGGAGGGAGGGTTATATCTAGAGCATGTGTGCGAGAAAGACACCTTGGGAGAGAGTGTGTGAGCATGTGTGAGAGACCACCAATGGAGAGTGAAACTACACGTAAAAGACTGCTCTACACATTGATTAAAGATATAAGTTGTATCCAAATATTAGGATGGGATCATGATATTTGCAATTCGCGTAAGGAGCGGTCATTGATCCATCAGACATCTAGATTCTATCGAATTTGAGCATGTCTATGTTATTATTCGACACAATTGATCCACATAGTTAGTATTTTGAACTCCAGACAATGCATCGCTTTAGCAATCGAATATAAACGTGAGTATAGTTCATGTTGTGTGTGTAAAGCACATTATACATACGAAAGTTACACAATGGACATTTATAAATAGCTACCAATGCACTAGCATACATTTGAATTCAACCTAAGGTGGCTTAAAAAAATCGAATTCAACATGAAGTCCATTCAATTATTTGAATTTGATATCATGGCATTTGTAAACCATACCTAAACTATGGGGGTACCAACCTTTGCTCTGATTTTGTACATAATAGCATATGTAGTCGTGTACAAAATAGATTCAAATTTAGCTCCTCCATTCCAAAATAATCGTAGTTATAGGATTTTCAAGTGTCAAAATTTCAAAAGGAAGCGAACAATTTAATGAGGTTTTCGAACATACAAGGTCAAATATAACGTTGTCTATTTAGGTCAACCCTCATAGTTCAAGAGTACTCTAAACGGGAATGCTTGTGTTTCAAAATTTCGAATGAAGCGCCAAAAGAGCCTCTACTCGCCCGAAACCGCGTGAGACCAATGTTTGGTAGTACAAGGAAATTACTTTGCTAATAACTCCGACCTGTGAAACCGACCGGCCCGACGTCCAAAGGTCTAAACCGGGGTAGGTTTGTAGCTTCATCTAGACGCCGCGCAACCGCCTCCGAAAAAACATTCATACACAATGGCCGCCTAAGCACACATGCGCACGGCCGAAAGCGCTCCCTCCCACTATTTGGGACACCTAGGATTACCATCCTACCCCCGACCCACAGTAGGTCCAAAATTTAATAGGGGGGCAAAGTTTGTACTTTTCCCAAATTTCAAACAAGCGCGTTCCATCTTCCGTTCAAAAAAGCCAAAAACAAGCGTGTCCCGGACCGAAACATGGTTCCCCCCACCAGTCCGATTCCCCATTCGTACTCCGTGGGTGCCAAAACTACCTCTCCACCAGCCGCGAAACCCCGGCGTCCTCCGTCTGCCACCCTATCCCACCCATCAACCGCCGCCCTCCTCCATCACGCCGGAGCCGATACCCCGACGTTGTCATCCACCGCAACCTCAACCGCAACGCCCTCCACGGCTAGTAGTTGAAGTCGAGGCCGAGCCGTCCGTACCCGAGCCAGTTCAACCACGCCTTCCTGCGCCTCACCGCTGCCGCTCCAACTTCGCCACCCTCCACCACACCGGAGATGTTACTGCTACGCCGTCCTTTGCCACCTCGGATCTGCTTCGCCTCCGCCGACATACGGACACGACAACACAGTCAACAATTTGGCCATGGGTTCGTCCAAGCCTGCACCCTCCAGAACATCGGTTTCCCCAGTAGAAAGAAGAAGATCGCCGCGACATGTGGAGGTGACCACACCTGCAACCGAAGAAGGTACTCCTCTTCCCTTATTCGTGCAAATATTACATCTCTGCTTGCACGGTATTCATCCCACAGAAGACACTAGTTGACCGCTTCTTCTTGATACTAGATGTTCTTAGTAATTCGCGATGCACAAGGTTTCTCCTCATATACTATTTCACCTTAGCTAGAGGTCCGTCGCCCCTGAATTTCAATTTCGCCGCTTGATTCCCAATTAACAAAGCATTCCCAGTAACAGCGCTAATACGACTATTACGCCGGGGAAGCAGCGCCTTGGTGTTTATCTTAGGAGCGTCTGCGGCCTAGAGCTACTGGCGCCCGATCTGGAGGTCGGCCGGGATTAAAGGGATGGCTTGGGGGCGCTGCCAAGCACAGCGGTGGTGTGAGGTCGATGGGAGGCGGGCGGCGGAGGCACGGTCTGGGCGGTGGTCGTTGGCGGTTCGAGAAAGATCGTCAACAGTGACTGGCGGGAGGTAGACGAAGGCCATCTGCCCGTTCCTTATAGATCGGACAGTTCATTAAAAAATCGATTGACCTATTTATTTTCATTCGACTGTTATCTTAGATATGACCACATGTGGTGGTGTGCTGGAGGAGTACCTGCATTTCCTGTGCTCATACAGAGTAGAATCTAATTTTGTTTGCCATGCAATGTTGTAGAGCTATCATATGTCTCCTGTCATTTATTTTCAGCCACCTGCAATCTGCTACTTTTACAGTGCACTAGTTCTGCACACACTTCATCCATACTCTCACTATTGTGTTTTTATGCAAGGGTATTTCAGAGTCTGCCGAAAGGGAAGCAAAAAAGAAAAGAGACAAGTCGTGTCAGATTTCTACCCGGCTAGGCGCGGCACGTTACAACGCATTAAAAGGTGCAGTGTCAGCAGATGGAGACGGTAAACGTTGCTCTGGAGTTGATGACCTCGCTCGCAATGAACCACCATACCAGGTGCTTGCTTTAACTTCACGGTGTCATATGTGGTTGCATGTTCCATATGGTGTCTAGCTTGTATTCGAAAGGCCAAAGTCGGTCCTTATTAAGATAAGGAAAGATATTTTTTACATGAACCACCATACCGTGAGCACCAGAAGACAAATAGCTAGTCAGGGCACTGGCCGAGCCAAGGACAAGCCCAACAAAGACATGCATCACCGGAAGCCAACTAAAAGCCGCGATGGTGGCGAAGCAGCCCGCCTCCCACCAGGCTCTCAGGTCCTAGATGATCATGTTCACCACTCCAGCCGAATGTCTAGCTTGTATTGCTTCCAATTTGGTTAAATTCTGCTTAGCTTACAGATTATACCTTTGAATATGACATGCCTTTCTGTTTTCGGTACATCCTAGTACATCTGTGTATTAACCATGTTCTTACATCAAACTAATGTTCTTTTGTATCCCTCATCAATCATTTATGACGAGGCAGGCAGGCAAGGGGACTACTCCTCATTTAAAGAATGCAGCGTCAGCCTCCCAACATGATTCTCAAGAAACAGAAATGCTAGATGAAGATAGTGAACGTAGCTCTGTAGTTGATTACAGCATTTCCCCTACACTAGCATAGCAGGTGCTTGCTCTAACTTGGCAGCGTGATATGTGGTTGCATGTTGCATATGGTGTCTAGATTGTAATTCTTCCAATCTGGTGAAACTGCATGTGCTAGTCTGCTTAGGTTATACTCCTGTAACTGTGACATTATACCTATTAATGTGACATGCCTTCCTGTATTTAGTACATACTACATCTGTCTATTTGTATCCCGCATCAATCAATATGACGAGACACCTTTAGTATATGCAGTGCGATATTAGTTGCATCTTTCATATGATTTATAGCATGCGCTGCTTCTAATTTGTTGAAATTCCATTTTTGATGGGACACTTTTAACTTGGCAGAGTCATATTGGTTGCATCTTTCATGTGGTGTCTAGCTTGCATTGCTTCTTATTTGTTGGAATGGTTTCTGCTTAGTTTACACAAATAGTTGTGAACATGCCATGCCGTCCTGTTTTTCGTACATATTCCATCCTGGTATCATGTGTTTGCCTTACATCAAAGTAGTGATTGTCAGTATCATGCAAGAATGAGTTCTAAAGAGAGAATTTTATTGCTTTTTCTTGTCGTTTTTACTTGAAAATTCAAAATCAATAAAGCGGAAGGAAGTTAGCAAGGCAGCGGATAAAGGTGCTCCTTCCAAACGGAGGGCCTCTACAGTTTCTACTCCTCCACACCCCCAAGATGATTTCCAAGACAACACATGCATAGACACTCAACAAAGCTATGTTTATGATGAGCACGTCTCCCCTAGTGCAGCATTACTGGTGCTCCCTCTAACTTGGCACTGTTATATGTGGTTGCATGTTACGTGTGATGTCTAGCTTGTATTGCTTCTAATTTAGTTGAATTCCATCTGCTTACATTGCACATTATACTTGAATAAGACACGTGTTCCTGTTTCTAGAACATACAATATCTGTCTATCACACCATGTTCTTACATCAAAATTACTACTGTTGTGTAACCTGCAACAATCACTTATCATAAGACACGTATGACTTCGGAGTGTGATATAGGTTACATCTCACATTATTATCTAGCTTGTACTACTAATTTGTTGAAATGGCACTTATGACGAGACAGTTTTAACTTGGTAGAGTGATATTCGTTGCATCTTTCATATGGTGTCTAGCATTCATTGCTTCTAATTAGTTGAAATGCCTTCTCCTTAGTTTACACATCATAAGTTGTGAATATGCAATGCTGTGAATATGCAATGGCACTAATGACGAGAGACCTCTAACATGGTAGTGTGATGTTGTTTGCATCTTGCATATGATTTATTTCTTGTACTGCTTCACATTTGTTTAAACGCCATTTATGCTGAGACACTGTTAACTTGGCAGAGCGATATTTGTAGCATCTTTCATATGGTGTCTACCTTCCATTGCATTGCTTCTAATTTGGTGAAATGTCTTCTTCTTAGTTTACACATCATAGTTCTGGTTATCTCTTTCGTCCTGTTTTTCATACATATTACATCCTTCTATCATGTGTTTGTCTAACATCAAAGTTTAGTTAAATGCATCACGCATCAATTTGTTACGAAGAACTAAATTGTTATTCGTTTTCTTGTCGGCTTGACTTAACATGGCACGTAGAAAGAGGAAGAAACACGAATGGCGGGGAATGAGAAGCGGATGAATCCTGAGATTCTGTTGGTACTGATGGTGCAATAGAAGGTGAAATTCCAGCGGAAAATTCTACAAACACGGCATCCCATGCTACACGAGCTGCAAAAAAAGCCAAACAGATATAAATAGCTGCCACCAAACAAGCAGAGACAGCCCTGGTTCTTGCAACACCTACCACATTACTACCAGCTGCACGACATACTCGTGCGTCCATTGAGCTAGCAGCACATTCCCAAGCTCCCTTGCCACCTGACACTACTTCCCAAGAACTCTTGACACAAGACGAGTTGGCAATATCAGATGAACCTTGTGAGCTTCAACAGCAATAAGGTAGTTGTTGGAGTCAAGTTATAGTTGCATGCTTCTTTATATGTAGTCTCACAGTTTAATGTACACTAACACTTCCTATGTTCGTTGTTGGACTAGCACCTAGGCGCAAGAGGAAACAAACATCAGGGATAATGCTTGATAGGTTAACTAAATCTAGAGGAGGAAGAATGGAGATCCGTTTTGAGGAAGGTTTAAAAAGGCCACGTGATGCTACAGAGTCAGGAAAGTTAGTATCAGAAGCAGCGGTTGCCGTTAGGTGTCATGTACGTATCCTCCCAACATGGATTCAGTACAGGAATGACAAAGACGAAACCCAGTTCAACACCTTCCTCGACCATTTATCTGTAAGTATGGTTATGTAAGGAAACTAGTAATATCGTCTTGCTCTGTCCCATACTTTCTAGGTTGCTGATAATGAGACTCCCATAATTTTCAATAGATGAGGTTCAAGTTGGATAGCCAAGATGATGCAACTAGACAAGCTTGCACCCATGTTTTCAAGTCTAGTCTGCGACAGTATCGGTATAACTTGAGGAAAACTCACTTTGAAGGCAAGGCTAACAATGAACTTTCCCAAACATCTCCAGTGGAAAATATATCGGATGAAGACTGGAGGGGCCTTGTTAAACATTGGTCTGATTTGAAGTATCAGGTACATTATATATATGTGATCAGATCACATGTTGAAGTCCTATTGACGCATGTGCCACACAAATCTATCTTCTTGTAGGTGAACTGTTCAAAGAACAAGGCCAACCGTTTAAAGTGAAATTCAATGCATTTACGTGATCTCGTAGCTATATTGCACAATTGGGAGGCTCTTGTAATTAGCTGTTGTTTCACTCTTTTTGCTGTACCATATTATCAGATCTATATTGACTTGTTCGAAATGCAGAGGAAAGCCCGCAAGGACCAAAAAGTACCTGAACCAAATGATGTGGAAATCTTCAAGGACTGTCACACCAGCAAGAAGAAGGGCATGACTACACCAGTCAAAGCCGCTGTTGTAAGTCCTTAATCCTCATGCCTTTTAACTACTACTTACTCTAACTTGTGCCTTGAACTGCATGGTTTGCAACCAATGTCTATTACTCTTTTCAATTTTATACACAATTGTCTTAGCGTATCATTGCACCTTACAAGGTTTAAAAGGGAGGAGTGATGTTCCTTTGATCTTGACCCGTAATATAGTTCCGTGCTGGACTTGCCCACACAACGTTACAATTGCTGTTTGTGCATTCTCAGTTGTTTTGTGATATGAATGATGTCATACTATGCTTACCATATTATAAACTTCGTCTCTTTATCCTTAGCCCTCAATACAATGTGAAGAAATAGACAATACAATAGCGATGGTACATGGTCATATGTTTGGAACCTGGTTTTGTTATGTACTTTGCAATAAAATACAACTAATATTTTACATGGGTTCACCAGAATAAGTTCTGTATATAGACCAAAGATATTTTGTTTGGTTTTGCTGCCACCTTAATATCTTACGTTACGGTACTACTAATGTAAAACCTCAACTTTTCAGCGAGCTATGGAAAAATGGTGGAACCGCCACCTTACGAAGGTGGCGAGGCAACTATAACCGCAATGTCGCCTCTTTCTGCGGTGGGTCAAGACTGTCCACTAACAGTGCCAAAAGCACGTTCCTGCGTAATACTGGGTTGGTTGTTAAGGCAATATCGTCCAAACTACCTCATGATCAAGATATGAAAGCTCAAAGCAATGTTGTATCTGCTCTCCAGACACAAGTCCATTCCCTAATAGAGGCCCTTTGTGAAACAAGGAGAAACATTGCTCAATGTCGTCAAGATATGCATGGTTTTGAAACCAGACTATCAGACATTTGCTATGTTGTTCAGGAGCCTAGGGGAAATGAAGGCAAGGGTTATGGTGCTCCATCGTACAATACAACATGAAAACGTAACAGTAAGGTCAAATGAACCGAGCTTCTGAACTTCTGGTGGTGCATTTATCTGCTAGACTGTTAAGTTTTATGCCAACCTTCCTTTTTTATATAGTTGCAATTTGTTTTGGTGCGATACAAAATTTATTCTAAACGTGCAGCCACCGGCTGAAGAAAACAGCAAGCCATTTTTGTTAGTGTAGGGTGTTCCCTATATTTGCACTGGTGGCGATCTTTGATGCCGAGTGGATGTAATCTGTGCAATCACTTTAATAGCCTAGCGTTAGTTTCGGCCTTATTTATTTCCTAGTCTTCTTTTTCCCTGGTTTGCTAGTGGCCGCAACTACCCATGGGCCATATACGGGTCGTAGGATCCATGGGTCTCCTAGGGCCGTCGATAAATGGGCTTTAATCGGTGGGCCTCGGGCGTCGGATAAATGGGTCTACATGGGCCGTGTCGGGCGTAATTGGTATCGGCCAAAGACGGTAACGGGCCGTTAACGAGCCGTGGGACTGCAAAAGCTTAATTTCATCACGGGCATAACGGGTCGTTAATGGGCCGTAATATAGGACGGCTGGCGAAACGGGCCGACTCTTGCCATGAGCCGAATTTGGCCCATTAGGGTAACAGCCATGAACGGGCGACTCTTGCCATGGGCGAATTTGGCCCATTTGGGGAACATGCCAATGAACAGCCGACTCTTGCCATGGGCGAATTTGGCCCATTAGGGAACAGCCGATGAACGGCGGAAGTAATCGAGGGCGAAAAGGAGCCAAGAACGTATGGGCCGTCAATAGGACGAAAGCTAACATGGGCTGAAAACGGCCCATGTAAATCACGGGCCGTTAACGGGTACAAAGAAAATTACTGTTCATTATGGGCTAGAGTCACCATGGGCCTGTAAAGGGCGAAGATCTGAAAGGCCTCATATGGGCCGAAAGACGTCGTGGGCCATACATGGGCCAAAAGTGAAATGGGCTGGTGTTATATTCGACGGCCCACATGACGTTGTTGGGGCGATTTCCTTTAGTGCCTAACGGGTCGTGAGTTAACGGGCCGTAAAATGGGCTATTTGCAAAGAGACCGTTAACAGGCTTTTCATGGGCCAGCCCGTTAACTTTTGACCAAGTCAAACGGGCCAGCTTTGTAAGCTAAATGGTCCGGTGGTGGGCCGTGGCACGTGTCGACATATCATAGGCGCCTATCTGACCCACTCACGAGCTGACACGTGTTTCGTCCGGCCAATAAGAATTTTACACGTGGAAATTTCCCATTGGTCGGGGTTGTTAACGGGTTATCGGATCCAAAACCCGACCAGATAGCTTAACGGCGTTCCGTTACGATGGATGCCACATGTCGGTCACCCTTGACGAAAGCACTTCTATGACGCGCGATTTATCGTCATGGAAGTGGACACTTCCGTGATGGTAATTTTGGTAATGTCATGGAACACTTCTACGACAGCACATGTATGAATATCTTGATTCTGTCATAAATTTGTCATGGATGTACGTGCATGAAAAAAAACACGACCTACTGTGACAAACACGTATCATCACGGAAGTGTTTTTATTTTGTAGGGAAGGAAATTACTTTTCTAACTCCGACCCGTGAAACCTACCAGCCCGACGTCCAAAGGTCTAAACCAGGGTAGGTTTGTAGCTTCATCTAGACGCCACGCAACCGCCTCCGAAAAACATTCATACACAATGGAGGCCTATGCACACATGCGCACGGCCGAAATCGCTCCCGCCCACAATTTGGGACACCTGGGATTACCATCCTACCCCCGATCCATAGTAGGTCCGAAATTTAAGAAGGGGGCAAAGTTTGTACTTTGCCCAAATTTCAAACAAGTGTGTCCCATATGTTCAAAAAAACCCAAAACAAGCGCGTCCTAGACCGAAACATGGTTCTAACTTAGCTCCCCCCGCCCCGCCCCTCCTGTCTGATTCCCCATTCATACTCTGTGGGCGCCAAAACAACCTCTCCACTAGCCCCAAAACCTGGCGTCCTCCGTCCGCCACCCCATCCCACCCATCCACCGCCGCCGTCCTCCATCACGCCGGAGCCGATACCCCAACATCGTCGTCCGCCGCAACCGCAACCACAACCGCAGCGCCCTCCAGGCTAGTAGTTGAGGCCGAGGCCGAGCTGTCCGTACCCGAGCCAGTTCAACCACTCCATCCTGCACCTCACCGCGCCACTCCAACTTCGCCACCGTCCGCCGCACCGGAGCTATTCCCGCTACACCATCCTTCGCCGCCTCGGATCTGCTTCCCCTCCGCTAACAGACAACCACCACAACACAGTCAACAATTTGGCCATGGGTTCGTCCAAGGCTCGACCCTCCTCCAAAACATCGGTTCCCCAGGTAAAAACAAGAAAATCACCGCGACATCTGGAGGACCCCTCACTGGCAACCGGAAATGGTACTCCTCTTCCCTTATTCATGCAAATCTTATGTGTCTGCTTGCACGGTATTCATCCCACAGAAGACACTAGTTGACCGCTTCTTATTGATACTAGATGTTCCTAGTAACTCGCGATGCACAAGGTTTCTCCTCATATACTATTTCACCTTAGCTAGAGGTCTGTCGCCCCCTGGATTTCAATTCCTGGTCAGTTGATTCCCAATTAAAGGAAGCATTCCCCAGCATAACAGGCGCTAGTCCGCCTATTACACCGGGGAAGCAGCGCCTCGGTGTTTATCTTAGGGGTGTGTGGGTCCTAGGAGCTGCTGGCGCCCGATCAGGAGGTCGGCCGGGATTAAAGGGATGGACGGGGGGCGCTGCCAAGCACGGTGGTGGTGTGAGGTCGAGGGGAGGGCGGGGCGGCGGAGGCAGGGGTCTGGTCCGGTGGTCGTTGGCGGTTCGAGTAAGATTGTCAACAGTGACTGGCGGGAGGTAGATGAAGGCCATCTGCCCGTTCCTTATAGATCAGATTCATAAAAAAATCGACTGACCTATTTATTTTCAGTCGATTGTTATTTTGATAGGACCACATGTGGTGGTGTGCTGGAGGAGTACCTGCATTTCCCAGACATCCCAGTGCTCATATATTACAAAATCATATGGACTAGAATCTAATTTTGTTTGCCATGCAATGTTGTAGAACTATCATATCTCTCCTGTGATTTATTTTTCAGCCACCTGCTATCTGCTACTTTTACAGTGCATTAGTTTTGCACACACTTCACCCATACTCTCACTATTGTGTTTTTATGCAAGGGTATTCCAGACTCTGCCTTGACAGAAGCAGAACGGAAAAGAGAGAAGTCTCTCCTGCTTGCTTCGGGCTTAGGCAAGACACGTTTCAGCGCTATAAAGGGTGCAGTGTCAGCAGATGGAGACTGTAACGTAGATTTGGAGTTGATGATCTCGCTCTCCATGAACCACCATCCCAAGTTCTTGCTTTAACTTCACGGTGTCCTATGTGGTTGCATGTTGCATATGGTTTCTAGCTTGTATTCAAAAGGCTGCGTCTTTATTACGATAAGGAAAGATATTTTTACATGAACCACTATCCCGGGAGCACCAGAAGACAAATAGCTAGTCGGGGCACTGGCCGAGCCAGTGACAAGCCCAGCACAGACAGGCATCACCTGGAAGCCAACTAAAAAGCCACGATGGTGGTGAAGCAAACCGCCTCCCACCAGGCTCTTAGGTCCTAGATGATCATGCTCACCACTCCAGCCGGATGTCTAGCTTGTATTGCTTCCAATTTGGTTAAATTGCATCTGCTTAGCTTACACATTATACCTTTGAATATGACATGCCTTCCTATTTTTGGTACATACTAGTACATCTATCTATTAACCATGTTCTTACATCAAACTAATGTTCTTGTGTATCCCTCATCAATCACTTATGATGAGGCAATCATGCCAGTGGACTACTGTGAGTAAAGATCCTCATTTAAAGAATGCAGCGTCAGCCTCCCCACATGATTCTCAAGAACCAACAAGGCTAGATGAAGATAGTGAACATAGCTCCATAGTTGATTACTGCATTTCCCCTACACCAGCATCGCAGGTGCTTGCTCTAACTTGGCAGCATGATATGTGGTTGCATGTTGCATATGATGTCTAGATTGTAATTCTTCCAATCTGGTTAAATTGCATGTGCTATTCTGCTTAGTTTATACATTATACATGTTAATATGACATGCCTTCCTGTTTTTAGTACATAGTATATCTGTCTATTAAGCATGCCTTACATAAAACTATTATTATTTTTGTATCCCGCATCAATCAATATGACGAGACATCTTTTGTATATGCAGTGCGATATTAGTTGCATCTTTCATATGATTTATAGCATGCGCTGCTTCTAATTTGTTGAAATGACATTTATGATGGGACGCTTTTAACTTGGCAGAGTCATATTGGTTGCATCTTTCATGTGGTGTCTAGCTCGCATTGCTTCTTATTTGATGAAATGGCTTCTGCTTAGTTTACACAAACAGTTGTAATATGCCATGCCGTCCTATTTTTCGTACATATTCCATCCTGGTATCATGTGTTTGCCTTACATCAAAGTAGTGATTGTCAGTATCATGCACAAATGAGTACTGAAGAGTGAATTTTATTGCTTTTTCTTGTCGGTTTTACTTGACAACTCAAAATCAATAAAGCGAAAGGAAGTTAGCAAGGCAGAAGGATAAAGGTGCTCCTTCCAAACGGAAGGCCTCTACAGATTCTACTCCTCCAACCCCCTAAGATGATTTGCAAGACAACACATGCATAGACACTCAACGTAGCTGTGTTGATGATGAGCACGTCTCCCCTAGTGCACCATCACAAGTGATCCCTCTAACTTGGCACTGTTATATGTGGTTGCATGTTATGTATGATGTCTAGCTTGTATTGCTTCTAGTTTTCTTGAATTCCATCTACTTAGTTTACACATTATAATTATGTATAAGACACGTGTTCCTGTTTCTAGAACATACAATATCTGTCTAGCACACCATGTTCTTACATCAAAGTACTATTGTTGTGTAACCTGCAACAATGACTTATCATAAGACACATTTGACTTGGGAGTGTGATATAGGTTACATCTCGCATTGTTTTCTAGCTTGTACTACTTCTAATTTGTTGAAATGGCACTTATGTCAAGACAGTTTTAACTTGGTAGAGTGATATTCGTTGCATCTTTCATATGGCGTCTAGCTTTCATTGCTTCTATTTTGTTGAAATGCCTTCTGCTTAGTTTAAACATCATAGCTGTGAATATGTAATGTTGTCCTTTTTTACACATTCAATTGTCCTATCATGCGGTCGCCTTACATTAAAGTAGTGCTCGTCAGCGTCCTGCATCAATGAGTTCTGAAAAGCGATTTTTTATTCATTTTTCTTGTGGGTTTGACTTGACAAGGCAATAAAACTAAGAAACGGGAAGGAAAAAAATAAGGCAGGGACTGATGGCGGTCTTCCGGCAAAACCGGCATCCCAGGTGCTTTCTCTAGCTTATCAGTGTGATATTGTCTTGCATGTTGCATATGGTGTCTAGCTTGCATTGCTTCTTATTTGTTGAAATGGCTTCTACTTAGTTTACACAAACAGTTGTGAATATGCCATGTCGTCCTCTTTTTCGTACATATTCCATCCTGGTATCATGTGTTTACCTTACATCTCGCATTCTTTTCTAGCTTGTACTACTTCTAATTTGTTGAAATGTCACTTATGACGTGACAATTTTAACTTGGTAGAGTGATATTCATTGCATCTTTCATATGGTGTCTAGATTTCATTGTTTCTAATTTGTTGAAATGCCTTCTGCTTAGTTTACACATCATAAGCTGTGAATATGCAAAGCTATGAATATGCAATGGCACTAATGACGAGAGACATTTAACTTGGTAGTGTGATGTTGTTTGCATCTTGCATATGATTTATTTCTTGTACTGCTTCACATTTGTTTAAACGCCAGTTATGACGAGACACTGTTAGCTCGACAGAGCGATATTTGTAGCATCTTTCATATGGTGTCTACCTTCCATTGCATTGCTTCTAATTTAGTGAAATGTCTTCTGCTTAGTTTACACATCATAGTTCTGATTATCTCATGCCGTCCTGTTTTTCATACATATTACATCCTCCTATCATGTGGTTGTCTAACATCAAAGTTCAGTTCGTCTGTATCACACATCAATTTGTTCTGAAGAACTAATTGTTATTCCTTTTTCTTGTCCGCTTGACTTAACATGGCACAGAGAAAGGGGAAGGAACACATAATAACAGGGGATGGTGTTAGTACTAAGGACACACAGAAACGGAAGCGGAATTATCCTGCAGATTCTGCTAGTACTGATGGTGCAATAGAAGTTCAAAGTCCAGTGAAAAATTGTACAAACGGGGTATCATGTGCTACATGAGCTGCGGAAAAAACCAAACAGAAACCAATAGCTACCATCAAACAAGCAGAGACAACCCTAGTTGTTGCAACACCCTCCATAGTACCATCAGCTGCACGAGTTACTCGTTCGGCAACTCAGCTAGCAGCACGTTCCCAAGCTCCCTTGCCACCTGACACTACTTCCAAAGCACTCTTGACACAAGACGAGTTGGCAAGATTAGATGAACTTTGTGAGCTTCAACAACAAGAAGGTAGTTGCTGGAGTTAAGTTACAGTGGCATGCTTCTTTATATGTAGTCTCACAGTTTGATGTACACTAACACTTCCTATGTTCGTTGTTGGACTAGCACCTAGGCACAAGAGGAAACAAACATCAGGGATAATGCTCGATAGGTTAACTAAATTTAGAGGAGGAAGAATGGAGATCCGTTTTGAGGCAGCTTTAAAAAGGCCACATGATGCTAGAGAGTCAGCCAAGTTAGTATTAGAGGCAGCGGTTGCCGTTAGGTGTCATGTATGTATCCTCCCAACATGGATTCAGTACAGGAATGACAAAGACGAAACCCAGTTCAACACCTTCCTCGACCATTTATCTGTAAGTATGGTTATGTATGGAAACTAGTAATATTGTCTTGCTCTGTCCCATACTTTCTAGGTTGCTGATAACGAGACTCCACAAATTTTCAACAGATGAGGTTCAAGTTGGATAGCCAAGATGATGCAACCAGCCAAGCTTGCACCCATGTTTTCAAGTCTGCTCTGCGACAATATCGGTATAACTTGAGGAAAACTCACTTTGAAGGCAAGGCTAATAGTGAACTTTCACAAACATCTCCAGTGGAAAATATATCGGATGAAGACTGGAGAGCCCTCGTTAAACACTGGTCTGATCACTTTCGTACGTTATATGTATGTGATCAGATCGCATGTTGAACTCCTATTTACGCATGTGCCTCACAAATCTATCTTCTTGTAGGTGAACTGTTCAATGAACAAGGCCAACCGTACGAAAGTGAAATTCCAACAGACGACAGGATTTCGTTGCTATATTGCACACTGCGAGGCTCTTGTAATTAGCTGCTATTTCACTCTTTTTGCTGTACCATATAATCAGATCTATATTGACTTATTACAAATGCAGAGGAAAGCCCGCAAGGACCAAAAAGTACCTGAACCAAATGTTGTGGAAATCTTCAAGGACTGCCACACCAGCAAGACGAAGGGCATGACTACACCAGTCAAAGCCGTTGTTGTAAGTCCTTAATCCTCATGCCTTTTAACTACTACTTACTCTGACTTGTGCATTGAACTGCATGGTTTGCAGGCAATGTCTATTACTCTTTTCAATTTTATACACAATTGTCTTAGCGTATCATTACACCTTACAAGGTTTAAAAGAGAGGAGTGATGTTCCTTTGATCTTGATCTGTAATCCAGTTCCGTGCTGGACTTGCCCACACAACGTTATAATTGCCTGTTTGTCTGTTCTCAGTTGTTTTGTGATATGAATGATGTCATACTATGCTTACCGTATTATAAACTTTGTCTCTTTACCCTTAGCTATCAATACAATGTGAAGAAATAGACAATACATTAGCCATGGTGCATGGTCATATGTTTGGATCCTGGTTTTATTATGTACTTTGCAATAAAATACAACTAATATTTTACATGGGTTCACCAGAATAAGTTATGTATATAGACCAAAGCTATTTTGTTTGGTTTTGCTGCCTCCTTAATATCTTCTGTTCTGGTACTACTAATGTAAAAACTCAACTTCTTAGCAAGCTATGGAGAAAATGGTGGAACCGCCACCTTCTGACGGTGACGAGGCAACTATAACCGCAATGTCACCTCTTGTTGCAGTGGGTCAGCACCTGTCCACTAACAGTGCCAAAAGCATGTTTCTATGTAATACTGGGTTGGTTGTTAAGGCAATCTCATCCAAACTGCCTCGTGATCAAGATATGCAAGCTCAAAACAATGTTATATCTACGCTCCAGACACAAGTACATTCCCTAACAGAGACCCTTTGTGAAACAAGGACAACCATTGTTCGATGTCGTCAAGATATGCATGGTTTTCAGACCAGACTATCAGACATTTGCTATGCTGTTCAGGAGCCTAGGAGAAATGAAGGCGAAGGTTATGTAGCTCCATCGGGCAATACAACATGAAAACGTAACAATCATGTCAAATGAACTGAGCTTCTGAATTTCTGGCGGTGCATTTATCTGCCAGACTGTTAACTTTTATGCCAACTGTCGGGGATATACCCATGGCGTAAACCGCCGGAAGTATAACCCGGCGGACTTGGCGATTTACGAAGAACCCACGACACTTGGCGGTTCATCGGCGACCAGCGGTTTACGGTTCATTGGTGATCCGGCGAGGCGGAGGAGCGACAAGACCCGAAGGCCTGATCATGCGGTTCATGAAGGCCGTTTCAACTATGGTGGGCCGGTTTAAGAGGAAAGGCATAAGGAATATTTGTCTTACAAGGAGTTAAGACCTGGACTTGTATCCGGTTTGTATTAAAGATAGACTAGTCCTAATCCTAATAGGACTCCACATGTAACCCGCCCCTTCAACATATATAAGGAGGGGCAGGGCTCCCCAAAGAGGGACAAGCTACAAGCAAGAAGAAACAATCTTAGGGCTAGACACAAAGAGGAGAGCCGGTTTACGGCGACTCCCTCGTGATGATAATGAGACCTAGCCTCAAACAGCATGTAGGGTTTTTACGGATGATGTTTCCGGGGCCCAAGCTGTCTAAATCCTGTCTTGTGTTGCGTCTCTCGATTCCGCTCAACCCTCTCAAGCTACCACATAGATCGTTGGCCTCGCGACTAAGTCCTGACACTAAGGACATCTGCCGTGACAATTCCATGACAGTTGGCGCCCACCGTGGGGCCTGCGCACGGTGGTGTTGAGTTCTTGGATGGAGATTTTCAAGGGATCGAGAAGCTTGTGATCGGCCGGATTAAGGAGATCCGGCGTAAGAAGGATCTATGTCAACTCAAGTTCATCGATCGAAAAAAGGGATTTTAGGCCTCAGCTCTAGTTACATGCCGCAGGCGGCCGTGTGTCCGGTGGCATCCTACGTTTCCTACTGTCCAATCACCCGGAGAAGGTCACATGGATCTGTACATCAATCAAATCTCTCATATCTGATACAAACATGCAAACCACGCCGGGTCACCTCCATGAAATGTAATCAGCAGAGACCGAGGGATTTTCCTTCTTTACTCAAGCATACATGCACAACAAGACAAGCCAAAGCCGCTACGTGGAGGATGGAGCCAGGGAGGTGTATATCATTATTACTAATCAGACTCCATATAAAAAAAAGGGGACAGCCTATGACCCGGACACGGAGCCAACTACGATTCAATTTGCTTCACCCACGTTGGCATCAACCCGTCGCCTCCGCCGGGTCGCCCCCACACGGATTCGTGTCGATCCGTGGTCTGCCTGCCTGAGAGGTCGCAGCACCTGACCAAACGTCGCCATGGGCCGGCCCCGATAGCGAGCTCCGCTACTGCCTCCGCGCCGAACCGCCGCGGACGACGCCTGTCTTCAGACAGCCGCATCGCCGGATCGCCTGCATCCACGCCATCCCCGAGCGACCCTCCTCCGCACTGAGCTGCAGCCTCCATCACTCCGAGTGCTTCGAGTGACCCCAACGGCGTTGCGGCCACGGCTTTGCCGCCGTGTTATTTCTGCCCTTGTGGCTGAGTTGCCCGCTTCTGCGGTCGCGACTTTACCTCCGCGGCTCGTCACTGCCGTCGCGGTTTTGAGCACCGGTTCGCCGAGACTGAGCCGCTTCGCTCCGCCTCCAAATTGTCTTCACTGTCCGAGTCACCTCCGGTGAGAGCAATCGCGACCCGTCGCCTCGAGCCCCCACCGCGGGCCTGCCTGGAGACGGCCCTCTAAGCCGCTGAAACCATCTGGCCGTGAGCTTCGACCCGGCCACTCCGTCGCCTCATCTTTCGTGAGATGGCGGGTTGAAGAGGCGCGACAGAGAGGGAGGCAACCACTCCGCATCACCAGCTTCGCCCCGCGTCGGTTCACTGCCCCCGATTAGCTCCGCCCGGGTCCTCTGCATCCGCGCCCGTCTCCTGAGTCGCCCACGCGCCGGCTCCCTTCCAAGCTCCAGCCGGGTCGTCAGATACTCTGTTGCTGCTATTCGCATAAAGTGATCCATCAAATACTTGAGTACTGCCCATATTAAAAGCTCGGATTTTTTAGGAGGCAGCCTGTCCAGGAAAGAAATAATATTTGTTGAAGTTGCCTCACGTGAGCATGCATGTTTGGGCAAAGACTACAACACCTGGTCGGACTGACAGATCAATAGGTCCAATCTCAAAAAGCCCGGGTCTCTTCTGGCTGGCTTTCGCTTCCGCTCGGCAAGCTTCTGCTGTGTGTGGCCGTGATCCCGGGTCGTGGGCGCTGGGTCGGCCGTCTCGGTTATTGCGGTTTCATCAAATCGCCGCTGGACTGTTGGGCGCGGACTCCGCCAAGCCGCCTCGCGAGGCTGCAGGAGACCCGCCAGCGCCGAGTCCGAGCCACCGCGCCCTGCACCGATTAGCAGCGTTGAACGGCCACCGCCCCTCGCTCCCTTAGTCGCTTCAGAACTGCCATGCCCGAGCCTCGTCTCACCTCTCCTGCAAGTTGCCGATGAAGGCTGGCATCCAACACACGGGTTGTGATAGTTTTGGCTTCAGATTACCGCAGCGTCGATGGTTTCAAGGTGTACAAGGCCGGAGGTTAGTATGCGAGATGAAGGGTGCGGTGAAGGGATACCGGGCGTGCATGCATATATGACGGGTCAAAGTCCAATCTGCCTACAATAATGGAATAGGAGTCCAGCGGGCAGGTACCAAACTAGTAAAAATTGCAGCAGATCAAAGTCAAAATACGCCGTGTGCTGCTGTCTCAAAGTGCAGGAATAGACAGCTCCAACGATGCATGCAGGAATCCGCCAAAGCTAACATGATTAGCCTCGGCCAAGGCAATTATATATTGGCGTTTAAAAAAAAGGTGCTATTTGGGCACGTCCTCGAGCTTGATGGATGCATGGGTGGATAGGAAGGCCTTACGCATGATGAATTTTACTTGATCGCTTCGTCCGGCGAAAAACCAGGACGATCAGGGATGCACGTCAACGCACCAGAAGTACCTGTGTTCGTCCGTGATGTTGTGTGTGACTGCGTGAGGGACAATCGCGCAGACTGCCGCCTCCGTGATCCGGTTTACAATGCCGTGGCCGGCTCGCCCGCCCGCATCGGCTTACAACGCCGCGGACGGTTCATCTATCTGTTTCCGCGGTCGACTCGGTCGTGATTGACTTCAGCTTCACCGTGTTGATCATCAACTCCGTGGCGGATGACTATTGGCCTGACATATCAGATAAATCGGAACACAAACCGCCGCCCCCGCAGTCCGGTTTACATCAGCGCGCCGGCCAACTCGCCCATCCGTACCACCTTACAACACCCCGGACGACTTCGCCCGTCCGCCACAGCCACCGGTTCATGCGTCGCGCCGGTTTACAACACGGAGGACAACTTGCTCGTCCGCCTTTGGTTTACAACACCGCGGCGGATCATCTGTCTTCTCGTCTGGGCGACTTGTCCATGATTGATTTCAGCATCATCGCGGTGATCATCAACTCCGCGGTGGATAACTCTAACCTAACATATCAGGTGATATCCATCTAAAGCCTATTTTATTAGCGCATATTATTTTTGTCAAGGAACAATTACTTTGGCATGTGATATTTTGGCGCAGGACAATTGTTCATTACAAATGAGGCGTTATATTACGGGCGCGAACACGTGCTAGCAATATTCTGCTGGCGTTTCGTCCGGGTCATGCCACGATGAATGAGCGTGAGCAAGTTGCCGTCCCTGCAGTCCGGTTTACATCAACTTGCGGGACCACGCCCCGATTAACTTCGCCCGTCCATGCTGGTTTATGACACGGTGCCGATTTTCCCGTTCGCCTTTGGTTTTGCAATGTCGCGGCCGACTCATCTATCTGAGTCGCCTCTAATGTTGCGGTCGTCTTTGTCGTCCATCTCTCGCGGCCTGGTCTACATCAACATACCAGGCCGCACCTATCTGCAGGAGCAAGTCACAGCTTGGGTAGCCCGGTTTTCTTTCAACAAAATGAAGACAAATTATCATATGCCATCAACCGCCGCCCGCATTGGATGGCTCAATGGGCAGGCGCACAAGTCGCCACCGCTACAGTTTGGTTAACTTCAAATCACCAATTGGAAGGAACCATTGGCGAGATTCTTGACACGGCTCATTCGGGATCATTTATAACCCGCCGCAGTCACCTCAATCTTCTGTGGATTCACATCGGGCTATCAACACCGATGATATACAACTTATGCCGGTTTACATCACGGTCAAATATGGAGAGTCTCAAGCCAACTCCTCGAGTCACCTTTGAGACTCGGGGGCTACGATGACATGACTCAGCGAATATTGCCAGTTTCAGCAAATTTAAAAACCCCAGGACGATGGAGGGAAGGATAACCCGGTCCCGGAGGCTACTATTATATTGATGAAAGTTTAAAGGCCGTCAGAAAATTTCCGGTTTAGAAAGTATATGACAGTTACAAAATCCCGGCTCAATGAAGAAGATCCGGGTCATCAGAAAGAATTTCGGTTTAAAATCCGGTTCAAGGGAAAGATGTCTCCCACAAAGCTTTGAAGCTCTCAATATCCGGCTCAAGATCCCGGTTCAAGAAGAATTTATCTCTTGCAAAAAAGTTAAAAATTGCCAAAGAGGACATGCTGTCATGATGCGCGGTTCAAACATGGGTATCCCGCCTTACTGGCCTGACATATTATTGATCACATGGGGGCTTCTGCTTCATAAAGTGGGGTCTCTGTTCTTTTACATCATGTGAGGTTACACGGAGTTGCTCTAAAGCGGCCTCCGGTTTACCCCTTGAGTTTGCTTTGCTAAAAGCATCGTGTTATATCACTTGGGGGCTTGGTCGTGTCCGAACCAATGCAACACCTTTTGATAGGCGAAAGCCACCAGATCACTTGGGGACATGGTCAAGTCTGAACCAGTCACGCCTCTTGATCAGCCTAAGGCCATAGAGTCACTTGGGGGCTTGGTCGAACCCGAACCATTGCCACGCCACTTGATCGGCATAATGCCACGGTTTGATTGGGGACTGGCTGACTTGAACCATAGCTACACCTTATTGGGAGCTTGGTCGTGTCCGACCATGGTAACACCATCGATCGGCTCGATAAAGCCTCTTTTGCAAGCGGTTTTATCATTGCCTTTTGCTTCCATATTTTTTATAACTATTATTTGATTTTTGTTGCGTTTTTAAACCGACATTGTTAATCCGTTTCAAACATCAATTACAAATTGGCGGAACAGTTAAATCTAATCCGGAGACTATCTGCCGGTTTGATTTTACTTGCCATCTTATTATGGAGTAAACCGGTGTTCATTAACCCGGCTTGACTTTCAATTACAAATTGTCAGTACATGATCAAATCATAATCCGGAGACTATCCGCCCGGTCTGGTTTGACTACGAGTCGCCAGTATTATATATGGTTAAACCGGTGTTTATCACAACCCGGTATGGTTTTATCATAAACCGACATGGTATGAAAGGAGTTATCATTACTCAAGATTGGGGTCATCACCCTTACTACAAAAAGTTGGTAAACCAATGATGTGATTCAATGTCACAAGTATGATATATTTCATTGATCATTCTTAAGTGCAGCCTTGGTTATAAACCTGGGTTATATGTTGGGCATTATGACCCGTCCGGCGGTAAACCGCCAGGACACTTTAAACTTGTTGTATGCAGAGACAGGTCGAATAAAGCATGATGATAAATTATCTGGTGTTTATTAAACCGGCCTGGCTTAAGATGATAAGTCGCCAGTATATGATGAGAAATTATCCGGTGTTTGCTAACCCGGCCTGGCTTTGGACTATAAGTCGCCAGTACATATTTGGATTGCGCCATTGGAATCATGCGCTTATAAATCATTGGGTTATATTATTCAAATAGCCAAACTTGGCTAAATTTTCATTATGATATTGAATGAATAAGGTTTTTCATACCAGATTATATTATCTTGAATAAGCCAACATGGCTAGATTTTTATTATGGTTATCAATAACCAATATTATGATTGAGGTTTTCAAAGTCGCTCAAATATAATGGCTATTATTTCATCAATGGGTATGATTTATTCTACAATGGAGGGAATAGTCCCGAGTCGCTGCAGCTTCGACCCGCACTTGGGGGCTACATTATTTAAGTTGAGATTATATCAAATATGCAAGTCTCATGTCACTTTGCAAGCATGCACCATGACACTTGGGGCTAATGCAAAGTAATTTTTGCTCATATTATTGAAGACCCGACTCATCACATTATAATGAGTCGGCCCTTGGGGCTACCAATTGCTCCTGCCAGCAGTTGAAGGTATAAAGCTTTTATTCATTATATTGAAGGGTCCACTGCTCAGTTGGTAAAGCACAAGGCTCTTAACCTTGTGGGCGTGGATTCAAGTCCCATGATGGGGGTTACATCATATGATGTTATTTTCATTGAAGTATATATTAAGTCCCAGCTCAATATTATCTTCTTGAGCGGCCCTTGGGGGCTACACATCATTGCTCAAATCTACATGATTATACCTACAAAGTCCCTGCTCATTATTACATAATGACCCGGCCCTTGGGGGCTGCACTGGTTGAAGTTTTTATGAGTATAAGACAATTACAAGTCCCAGGTTCTGCAAGCATGACAACCCGCACTTGGGGGCTACATAGTATGGAATATTCAGTTTTACTAGTCCTTTGGGATGAACAACATGGATTTCTTTGAAAGTGGCAGTATTTATATTGAAGCAAAGTCTTAAGCCACCACTTTGTTCTGCTCAAAGACTTGGGGGCTACAAGTGATAGGTATGTAAGAGGTATATTTTCAAGCTGGATGTTAACTACAAGTGATAGTGATAAACCGGCAAGTTCTCGTCCTTAAACCGGCTGAAGATTGGATGAGTATTTCAAGGACCGATATTGTTTTTAAGCATTGGGAGCTGAATCAAAGGAGTTATTCTTCACAATATATTTTCTATGAGAAACCAATGTCAACAAGTTGATTATGAAGCTGGCCTATTAAACCGGATTTTCTAGAAGGAGGAAATGACAAGGATTTAAGGATGATCAGATGCCGGTTTACAAGAATTCTTAACCCGGAGCATAATCTGTCAAGTTTGTTCTTGTGTTTATTTCACGGATCAGTTTAACATGGATAAATCCAAATTAAACTGGGGCTAATGTCGAGGATATACCCATGGCGTAAACCGCCGGAAGTATAACCCGGCGGACTTAGCGGTTTACGAAGAACCACGACACTTGGCGGTTCACTGGCGACCCGGCGGTTTACGGTTCATTGGTGATCCGGCAGGCAGGGCAGAGGAGCGACAAGACCCAGTGGCCCGACTGGCGGTTCATGAAGGCGGTTCAACTATGGTGGGCCGGTTTAAGAGGAAAGGCATAAGGAATATTTGTCTTACAAGGAGTTAAGACCTGGACTTGTATCCGGTTTGTATTAAAGATAGACTAGTCCTAATCCTAATAGGACTCCACATGTAACCCACCCCTTCAACATATATAAGGAGGGGCAGGGCTCCCCAAAGAGGGACAAGCTACAAGCAAGAAGAAACAATCTTAGGGCTAGACACAAAGAGGAGAGCCGGCTTACGGCGACTCCCTCGTGATGATAATGAGACCTAGCCTCAAACAGCATGTAGGGTTTTTACCGGATGATGTTTCCCGGGGCCCGAAGCTGTCTAAATCCCTGTCTTGTGTTGCGTCTCTCGATTCCGCTCAACCCCTCTCAAGCTACCACATAGATGCGTTGGCCTCGCGACTAATTCCTGACACTAAGGACATCTGCCGTGACAATTCCACGACACCAACCTTCCTTTTGTTTTATGGTTGTAATTTGTTTTGTTGTGATACAAAATTTGTTCTTAATGTGCAGCCACCGGCTGAAGAAAACAACAAGCCATTTTTGTGTAGAGTAGGGTGCTCCCTATATTTGCACTGGTGGCGACCTTTGATGCCTAGTGGATGTAATATATGCAATTGGCTTAATAGCCTAGCATTAGTTTCGGGCTTATTTATTTCCTAGTCTTCTTTTTCCCTGGTTTGCTAGTGGCCGCAACAACCATGGGCCATATACGGACCATGGTAACCTTGACCCTGCTACAGGCCTTAGAATCCTTGGGCCTCCTACGGGCCGTCGGATAAATGGGCCTCCAACGGGCCGTAGAATCGGTGGGCTTTAGGCTGTCAGATAAATGGGTCCCCATGGGCCGTAAACGGGCGTAATTGGTACCGGGCCAGCACGGTAATGGGCCGTTAACAGGCCGGAGGACAGCAAAGGCTTAATTCTGTCACAGGCATAACGGGTTGTTATTGGGCCAGAATATAGGACGGGCTGGAAATGGAACAACGGGTTAACACGCCACAAACGGGCTGATTCTAGCAACGAGCCGAATTTGGCCCATTAGGGGAACAGGACAGTAACGTGCCGGAAGTAATCGACGGACGGAAAGGAGCCTAAGAACATATGGGCCGTCAGTAGGCCGAAAGCTAACACGGGCTGGAAACGGCCCATGTGAATCATGGGCCTTTAGTGGGTACAAAGAAATTTACTGTTCATTATGGGCTAGAGTCATCGTGGGCCACTAAAGGGCATAAAGATATGAAAGGCCTCATATGGGCCGAAAGACGTCGTGGGCCATACATGGGCTGAAAGTGAAATGGGCTGGTGTTATATTCGACGGTCCACATGACGTTGTTGGGCCGATTTCGGGAAGGCCCTAACGGGCCGTGAGTTACCGGGCCTAAAATGGGCTATTTGCGAACAGACTGTTAACAGGCTTTTCATGGGCCGGCCCGTGATACATCTCCAACGTATCTATAATTTATGAAGTATTCATGCTGTTATTTTATCATTCCTGGGTGTTTTACAATCATTTTATAGCACCTTTATATCATTTTTTGGGACTAACCTATTGACCCAATGCCCAGTGCTAGTTGATGTTTTTTGCTTGTTTTTTATATCGCAGGAAATCAATACCAAACGGAGTCCAAATGCAATGAAACTCCAAGGAGATTTTTTATGGACCAGAAGACCAACAGTGGGCCAAAGAAGCACCTAGGGGGTGCCCTGAGGGGGGCACAACCCACCAGGGCACGCCTGGGCCCCTATGCGCGCCCAGGTGGGTTGTGCCCACCTCGGCGGCCTCCCGCATCCCCTCTTCGCCCTATAAATTCACAAATATTCCGAAAACCCTCGGGGTTAACCTAGATCAGAAGTTCCGCCGCCGCAAGGCTCTGTAGCCACCGAAAACTAATCCAGATCCTTTCCAGCACCCTGCCGGAGGGGGAATCATCTCCGGTGGCCATCTTCATCATCCCAGCGGCCACCATGATGAGGAGGGAGTAGTTCACCCTCGGGGCTGAGGGTTTGTACCAGTAGCTATGTGTTTAATCTCTCTCTCTCTCTCTCTCTCTCTCTCTCTCTCTCTCTCTCTCTCTCTCTCTCTCTCTCTCTCGTGTTCTGGAGATGTCACGATCTTGATGTATCCCGGGATTTGTTAATATAGTCGGATCATATGGTGTTTTCCCCTCTCTATCTTGTTGTGATGAATTGAGTTTTTCCCTTTGAGATTTTGTTGTTATAGGATTGAATACTTTTATGGATTTGAGAACACTTGATATATGTCTTGCAATTGAATACTCGTGGTGACAATCGGGTATCGTATTGATTCACTTGATATATGTTTTGGTACTGAACTCGCGGATTCTTGAGGTGACATTGGGGTAATCTAAGCATAGGGGTTGATGCACGTTCTTGTCTTTGTTTCTCCGGTAGAAATTTTGGGGCACTCTTTGAAGTTCTTTGTGTTGCATTGAGTATTATGAATATGAATTTGCATTGGTGTTATTTTAGTACGAACTCTAGGATAGATCGAACGGAAAGAATAGCTTTGTGTTATTTTAGTACGAACTCTTGAATATATCAAATGGAAAGAATAGCTTTGAGGTGGTTTCGTACCCTACAAACAATTTCCTCTTATGTTCTCCGCTAGATAAGAACTTTGGAGTGATTCTTCATTGCACGTTGAGGGATGGTTATGTGATCCAATTATATTAGCATTGTTGAGAGATTGCACTAGTGAAAGTACGGACCCAAGGCCTTGTTTCTAAGCATTGCAATACCGTTTTTGTGCCCATTAACTATTTTCTACCTTGCTGTTTTTATTTATTCAGATTATAAAAATATATTTCTACTATCAATATTACACTTTTATCACCATCTCTTCGCCGAACTAGTGCACCTATACAATTTGCCAATGTATTGGGTGTGTCGGGGACACAAGAGATTTCTTGTATTCGGTTGCAGGGTTGTTCAAGAGATGCCATCTTCATCCTACACCTCCCACGGATTGATAAACCTTAGGTCATTCACATGAGGGAAAATTGCTACTGTCCTACAAAACTCTGCGCTTGGAGGCCCAACACGAGTCTACAAGAATAAAGTTGTGTAGTAGACATGCAAGCTCTTTTCTGGCGCCGTTGCTGGGGAGGTGAGTGCATGAAGGTATATCTTTAGATCTTGCAATTGAATCTTTTAGTTTCTTGTTTTATCACTAGTTTGGTTTATAAAAGAAAACTACATAAAAATGGAATTGAGGTTGCATCATATTATTGATCTTCTTTATAATATCTTTCTTGAAAATGATGAAAAGGAAAATTGTGCTCAGTTGATAGAAGAAGAATTCAATAAAGTGTTTGGCACAAAATATTTGAATGATGATCATGATTGCAATGTTGTTAGTATGAATTCTTTGAATATCCATGATGCTAACGATATGCAAAGCCATAAGCTTGGAGATGCTATGTTTGATGATTATGATATTTTTCCCCCCAAGTTTTGATGAGAAAAATAATTATGATAATAGCATGCCTCCTATTTATAATGATTATATTGATGAAAGTGGATTTAGAGAGGTCATGACTTTATTTAATGATGATTCCACTATTTTGGAAGAGGTTACAATTGATTATGAGAACAAAGTTGCTATCTATGATGATTATGGTGATGACATGTATGCTATATTGAATAATAATAACCATAAAACTTGTCATCATGATTTTAATTTTCAATCACATGATAGTTATTTTGTTGAGTTTGCTCCCACTACTATTGATGAGAATAAATTTGCTTATGTGGAGAGTAATAAAATTTCTATGCTTGTGGATCACGAAAAGAATGATTTATGTGAGAGTTGTATTGTTGAATTCATTCATGATGCTACTCAAAATTACTATGAGAGAGGAACATCTGCTTTTACGTATTGCAATAATATCAAGTTTCCTCTCTATGTGTTAAAAATCTTGAAGTTTCGCTTGTGTTGCCTTCCTATGCTAGTTGATTCTTGCTCCCATAAAAATCTTGAAGTTTCGCTTGTGTTGCCTTCCTATGTCAAAAAATCCCTATGCATAGGAAGTGGGTTAGACTTAAATTTGCTTGCCACGTGATTCATGAGGCTTGATACGTCTCCAACATATCTATAATTTTTATTGTTCCATGCTATTATAATTCTGTTTTGGATGTTTAATGGGCTTTATTATACACTTTTGTATTATTTTTGGGACTAACCTATTAACCGGAGGCCGAGCCCAAATTGCTGTTTTTTGCCTATTTCAGTGTTTCGAAGGAAAATGATATCAAACGGAGTCCAAACAGAATGAAACCTTCGGGAACGTGATTTTCAGAACAAACGTGATCCAGAGGACTTGGAGTGGACGTCAAGAAATCAACGAGGAGGCCACGCGGCAGGGGGGCGCGCCTTCCCCCCTGGGCGCACCCTCCACCCTCATGGGCCCCTCGTAGCTCCACCGACATACTTCTTCCTCCTATATATACCCACGTACCCTAGAAACATCATATACGGAGCCAAAACCCTATTTCCACCACCGCAACCTTCTGTACCCATGAGATCCCTTCTTGGGGCCTTTTCCGGCGCTCCGCCGGAGGGGGCATCGATCACGGAGGGCTTCTACATCAACACCATAGCCTCTCCGATGATGTCTGAGTAGTTTACCCCAGACCTTCAGGTCCATAGTTATTAGCTAGATGGCTTCTTCTCTCTTTTTGGATCTCAATACAAAGTTCTCCTCGATTCTCTTGGAGGTCTATTCGATGTAATCTTCTTTTGCGGTGTGTTTGTCGAGATCCGATGAATTGTGGGTTTATGATCAAGATTATCTATGAACAATATTTGAATATCCTCTGAATTCTTTTAGGTATGATTGGTTATCTTTACAAGTCTCTTCGAATTATCAGTTTGGTTTGGCCTACTATATTGATCTTTCTTGCAATGGGAGAAGTGCTTAGCTTTGGGTTCAATCTTGCGGTGCTCGATCCCAGTGACAGTAGGGGAAAGACACGTATTGTATTGTTGCCATCGAGGATAAAAAGATGGGGTTTATATCATATTGCATGAGTTTATCGTTCTACATCATGTCATCTTGCTTAAAGTGTTACTCTGTTCTTATGAACTTAATACACTAGATGCATGCTGGATAGCAGTCGATGTGTGGAGTAATAGTAGTAGATGTAGGCAGGAGTCGGTCTACTTGTCACGGACGTGATGCTTATATACATGATCATACCTGGATATTCTCATAACTATGCTCAATTCTATCAATTGCTCGACAGTAATTTGTTCACCCACCATAATACTTATGCTATCTTGAGAGAAGCCACTAGTGAAATCTATGGCCGCCGGGTCTATTCTCCATCATATTAATCTTCCGTCAACAAACTATTTCTTGCGTCGTTTATTTTGCTTTCTTTACTTTTAGTCTTTATCATAAAAATACAAAAAATATTATCTTACCATCTCTATCAGATCTCACTTTTGCAAGTGGTCGTGAAGGGATTGACAACCCCTTTATCGCGTTGGTTGCAAGGTTCTTATTTGTTTGTGTAGGTACGAGGGACTCGCGCGTGGTCTCCTATTGGATTGATACCTTGGTTCTTAAAAACTGAGGGAAATACTTACGCTACTTTACTGCATCACCCTTTCCTCTTCAAGGGAAAACCAACGCAGTGCTCAAGAGGTAGCAGGCTTCTCCAGTAGCATGGCCGCCTCCCCTCCATGTAGCTCCGTGGTCATCACTGAGTTGGGTGAGGACTTCGACGACGACGCTTGGGACTGCGGGTCGGGCGCCTCCAGCGCCCGCGTGCCTGCCATGCTAGCGGGTACTGGGTTGCCCCCGGCACCCGTTATGCATGAGCCATGCAACATGGTGACTGACGTCGCTGCGCCCGCCCCTGCCGTCCCGGTCGTGCACCATAGCTGTCGTCTGGCCCTCAAAGAGCCCGCGGAGTACGTCTCCATGACTGCCAAAGCTATCAAGTAGCGGGAGCTCAAGGACTCCCTCAAAGGCTGCTCTCCAGCTCTCCAAGCCAAAGTGCTCAAATGCAAAGTGATCGCCGCCGTCCCCAAGCCTCTGGGAATGAACTCTATGTCCGAGCTAAGGGCCACGGCGGCCATCCCATCTGCTCCGGTGTCGGCAGGTGTCGATGATTAGTGCTCCTTCAGCTCTTTTTGCCCCTGGACGCCTGGGGCTCTTCCGTTGGGGCGTTGTGTATCTCTACTCCTGCTAGCTTCCTCTGTTGTAGTTCGGTCATCCGTGTACGCCTTCATGTACTGTGTTTCCCCTGGTTATGTTGTGTTCCTTCCTACGTTCCTCTCTCCATGTGCGCCTTGTATGTCTGGTGCTTGCCTTGGTTATGGATAGTGCCGGCTATAGCTGTCTTTCGTTTCTTTCTTGGAATGTTCAAGGCCTTGGTGACAAGGACAAATGCTCGCTTTTCCGTGGTGCCGTGACTGCCGCCAACCCCTCCGTTGCATGCATCCAGAAAACGAAACTCGCCTCGCTTTCCTTGGGCAAAGATGGATCGTTCCTCTCCCCCCACCTCTCGTCTCTCAAGCACCTGGACGTGGACGGCTCGCATGAAGGGTTGGTCACTGCATGGGACCCCGCCGTGCTCCATCTTGTCTCATGTCACTTTGGCAGGTACGCTCTCACCACCGTGCTGTCCTCCACCTCCTCCAATCTCGGCTTCTCGGTCACGAACATATACGCCCCATCTGACCATGCCTTCACGCAAGATTTTGTGGACGAGATGGTGGCTCTCTCGGATACGATCTCGGGGCCCTGGCTTGTGCTTGGCGACTTCAACCTTACCAGATACCCCGAGGAGAAAAACAATGACAACTTCTGTGCATCTCTTGCGTTGAGATTCAATGCCATGATCGATGCCCTCTCATGTGTTGAGCTCCCTCTCTCTGACCGCTTGTTCACTTGGATAAATCGTCGCACTCCGCCCACCCTGGCGCACCTCGACCGTGCGTTCTTTAGCACTGATTGGGACGTGGCTCTCCCCAACTCCACCCTCGCCTCCCGCCCCCGCGTCACCTCTGATCACTTCCCGCTTCTTGTCACTGCCTCTACCCACATCCCCGCCTCCCGTCAGTTCCGTTTTGAGAATAAATGGCTCCTAGATCCCTTGTTCCTTCCTTCCACTTCCCCATCCTGGGCTCTCCCATGAAGGACCGTGGACGGTGCTAAAGATCTCGCTGCTAGGGTCAAATCCTTCCGTCGTGCTGCAAAAGTTTGGAAGGCAAATCACCGGTTTGTCCCTCACCATGATAATAACTACAGATTTCTTATTGATCTGTTTGACTTTTTTGAGGAATAGCGTGTGCTTACAGTGGAGGAAGCTACCTTGCGGCTTGGCGCCCATGCCGCCTTGGCTTTCTTTGTTCGTCAACAAGCAGCGTTCTGGTGGCAACGGGGGAAGTTTCGCCGGGTGGGCGAGGCTGACGAGAACACCCGCTTCTTCCATGCCCAGGCATCCTAGCTCTTCCGGTCAAACCGGATCAAAGCGCTGGATGTCGGCCGAACGATCGTCGTCGGCCATGTGGCCAAGGCAGAGGCCCTCCATGCCTTCTACGCCACCCTCCTCGGCCGGGTGGGGGACCCCCTCTGGCGCTTTGACCTGCAGGCGCTATACGAGGGGGGGGGGGCACTATTGACGGTGCCAAGCTTGTTGCCCCCTTCGGGATGGCTGAGATCAAGGCGGCTGTCACCAGCCTCGATAGAATCAGCGCACCGGGCCCCGATGGCCTTGGTCCGGGCTTCTACCAGGCCGCCTGGGAGCTGGTCTCCGGTGACTTGATGTGGTTGATGGAGGGGTTCTACAACAACTCTATGAACCTCTCATGTAACAACTGTGCACTTTTTGTGCTGCTTCCCAAGGCCGAGGGGGTGCTTGCGCCCGGTGGTTTCTGACCCATCTTGCTCCAGAATTGTGATATCAAGATCCCGTGCAAGGTTCTGACCATGCGCCTTCAACAACAAATCTCTGATGTGGGGGATGTGGACCAGTCCGGGTTCATTAAGGGGCGGAGCATCTCCGAGAACTTTGTGTATGCAACGGAAATTGTCCAATGCTGCGGGACTCGTCGGGTTCCCTCATTGTTCCTGAAGTTGGACATTGCGAAAGCCTTTGACTCCATCGACGGGCGAAGCCTTCGCCGGATTATGGAGGTCCATGGCTTCCCGCCCCTCTAGTGTGACTGGATGGACTCGATCTTCCAGTCGTCCATGTCTGCGGTGGTCCTTAATGGCGTACCCGGGCGATGGATCAAATGTAAGAAGGGATTGCGGCAGGGGGACCCCCTCTCCCCCTACCTGTTCCTGCTCGTCTCGGATGTGCTCCAATAGATGGTCAAGAGAGATGGTGTGATGCGTCACTCTCTGTTTGACGATGCGCCCCCGCTTGTCCTTCAGTACGCTGATGACACCATCGTCATCATGCGTGCAGAGCAGGACGCGGTTCGGCGCCTCAAGGGCATCCTGGACGATTTCGCGGCGGCGACGGGGCTTGTCATCAACTTCCACAAAAGCAACGTCGCACCCGTTCATGTCCCCGAGGATGATCTTCGCGAGATGGTCCATGTGTTGGGCTGCTGCGTTGGGAGCTTCCCTCAAATCTACCTCGGCCTGCCTCTCTCCAACCGCAATCTCTCCATGGACAATTTCCTCCCGCTCACTGCCAAAGCTGAGCACTACCTCTCCGGCTGGCGCGCTCAGCTTCTGTCCTTCGGGGGGCGCCTGGTGCTGCTCAACGCCGTGCCATGTCTGCGATGGAGGTCCCGCCCTCTGTCCTCGGGGGCCCAGTGTCTCGTGGCCTGGGATCACGTCATCCGTCCCAAGGGAGAGGGGGGGTTGGGGGTACGCGCCCTCACGGTCCAGAACCGGTGCCTCCTGCTGAAGCTCCTTCACCGTCTACACTCGCGCCAGGATGCGCCATGGGCTCGCTGGGTTTGGGGTGAGCTGGGACGCTCGCTGCTGACCTCGGCAGTTGCGGTGTCGCTCCCCGGACCGCACTGGGCTTCCCTGGCCAAGCATATGCCTGTGTACAGGGCGGTCGCCAGTGTCTCCGTCAGTGACGGGCGCACTACGGCGTTCTGGCTGGACTCTTGGTTGCCCGGCGGTGCCCTCTCCGTCCAGATGAGCTCCCTCTTCTCCCACACCACCATGCCCGCGGTCTCGGTTTCTCACGTCATTCAGCACGGGCTAGCTGGGGTCCTCGTCCCTCGCCTGAGCCATGCGGGCACCCGGGAGTGCGAGGTGCTCCTCCCAATTGTCCGGGCGCTGGTCCTCACAGCGGAGCCGGATGTTCGGACCCTCCGCCTAGGCTGTGCCAAGGGTGCCAGGCTCTCCTCTGCTGGCCTCTACCAACTTTGCCACTTTGGTGGGGTGCTTGCACCGTACGCCGACTTTGTCTGGAAGAACTACGCTCCAAGTCGAGTCCGCTTCTTCGCCTGGCTCTTGGTCCAGGCTCGGATCCAGACGAGAGGCATTCTCCTGCGGAAGCACATTGTGGAGGCAGCTGGGGCTGGCCGCCCCATCTGTTCGGCACCCATGGAGACGGCGGAGCATCTCATCATCGGCTGCCTCTTTGCTCAGCGCTTCTGGTCTACAGTGGGAGTCGCCTCGGCGGTCTCGTCCGTTGAGCTGCTTCACACTATGCCCCCCCCCCCCCCACGAGCTCGATGCTGGCGCGGACGGGCTCGACCTTCCTCCTCCTTTGTTGTTGGCAACTTTGGAAGCACCGCAACGCGGTGGTCTTCCCGGGTTTGCCCCCGTCGCTCCCCCGACTACTGCACTTATGTAGGGAAGACGCCGTGCTTTGGCGGGTGCGTCTGCCTGTTGCTCTGAAACAGGTATCTGGTGTGTAGCTGGACTGCCTAGCAAATCCTCGAGCTGCCTGATGCATGTAGCCTTGCTCCCCCTCCCCCCACTCACTCGCTCCCTCTCTTGCTCTTCCCCCATACAAAATGTACTTGTGTATGTTGTTTACTTGGGCATTTTGGCTCCCATATATGAAAATTCAGGTGGGAAAACTCCCCCGGTTGAAAATTAAAAAAAGGATTATATGAGGAGGAAGCGACACTTAGTGTGGAGCTTAGCAAATGAACGGCAAGTCTAGCTGTAGTAGTGCGCAAATCCAAGCAGTAGTAGGACTGGAAGGCATTGGGAAATGTAGCAGCCATCTAAGAAGTATGATTTCTCATCCTAAGATAGCCATGTGTGGCAATGCCACTCTCTCGCTTTGCGCCACATCATCTAGTTTCATATCTTTGGTGATAAAGCTACAAGGAGCATGCCATCATGCATGTTGGCGTAACGTGCCTACCCAAGCTGTAGCCGTGGTAGAATGGGCAATCCGTCATGCCACCCGCCGGAAGGATCAATCTGCCATCCTACGTGGTGAAAGTATGGACAATTTTGCATGATGTTATGGCACCCTGGCCGGACAAGCTCTGTTCAGCACTTGAAGCTAGCAGGATTCCCATGAAACAACACCAGATATCAAGTTTGAGCTCGACTTGAGGGATTGAGAGGCAGGCTCAGGAGCCATATCAGTTGAATAAAAGATAGATATACAATAGGCATGTTTTTCACCTGCATGCTTTATTTTTGTTTTGAGAATTTTACTGCAAGTTCCTTAAAAACAAACGAGGCCAAATGTGGCATACATGCAGAAACTGTGTGAGAACCCGCAAGAGTACAGGTGTGCCAATACAATTACAAAGAAGTTCCCGCTAAAAAGAGAAAATACAATCAAGTCCTTGGAGAGCTTTTCTGTAAACCAACCGATGCCCGCTGCCCACCGCCGCCACCGTAAGAAGACAGGGCCCTCCCTAATCCCAGAAACTGAGAACACACCATCGCCGCAACCAGCTTTGTGAGTCGGTGAAAATCCTCGCCACGAACAGCGACCTCTTAATTAGCTCCTAACGGCATTTCTGACCGATCTCCAATACGGCCATAAGGGTGCAAATTTTTTGGTTTACTCCCTTACGATGGACCTAGCCGATCCCCTAAAAAAGTTAACGAAGTATAAATTATTAGTCCAACTCCCTATTCGCCCAAAGATTTCCCTAAATATACTTCATCGTACGGCGGCTGAGTAAAACTCCGTCTCGCCCTCCCGCGCCTCACTGCCTCCCGCCGCCGCCGCCACCGATGACCTCCGAGCTGGCCGGAATGGATAGCCAACTCCCCTGCTCACCCCATCGGCCATCGGCGCCAGCTTTACGCCGCTGGTGCCGAAAAAAGGTTTGGGATGGAAAGAACCAACGGATCCAAGCTCTGCCTCCAACCGCGGCAATGGTGTCTGGGATGGCCACCGCGTCTCCAGCAATGGTAAGCCGCCCTCCCGATGCACCTACTGGAGGCAAACAGTCTTGAAAGCCGACGGCAACGGCGTCAGCGCCCACCGAGGCGAACGCTAAGAAGAAGATGAAGAAGACCGCGGTGACGCCTCGTCCAAAGCCTACGCCTCGCGGCAACTCCGGCTGCCCCTATGGCGATTGCTCCGGCGCGAGCGGTGGTTGCAGCCGGCAACAAAAAATGCGGCGGCCGCCAAGTGCTCAATGAAATGCCAACGAGGTAAAAATAAAACTCGCATCCCGTTGGTATTCGATAGTGATTGTTTATAGTGCTTGCTTTGACATTGTAGAGCGGAGATGAACACGGCCGAATTCCTCGCATCGTTGGAGTCCTCGGCCACCGTTGGCCTTGATGCTATCAATTATGACTCATTTTGGGATCATTTGGCTTGATCCACAACATATACATGCTATGTTCATGGTGTTTGAATTGATGTCTTTTGGGTGAACTTCACAAGTTTAAATTTGAAAAACGCGGTGATGAAACTTTATGTTATGATGGTTATTGCTATCAATGCTTTAATTTGAATGATTTTAAGATATGTATTGTGTAGAGATTGTGTTTGTGCGGCTAGTCTACAAAACGGCCAGAAATTTGACTTTACCCTGCTAAACTATAGGGAATCGGCTAGGTGCAGCCACCGTTAGTGGATTAAAATTTTACTCCACTAACTTCACTCTAACTTTTACTCCACTAACTTTTAGGGGATGGGTTTGAAATGCCCTAAGTACTATGTATCTTCTACTATTTTAGGAACTAGCACAGTGGGCTGCACACTTGCGCACGAAATGTATTTATTGATAATTTCTTGAAAAAGTTAAATGATATTATGGTGTAATAAAACTATTTTATGTTTAGGACCTCCAATACTAAACAAAGGATTGAAATGCAAACTAATTTGATCGGGAGTGTGTGTAAGAGTAGTGGTAGGGAAGACGATCTATTGCTCCGAATTACTGTAGCTGGGTTCGATTACAAGCTGGGATACACGAATTGGGGAGAATCGGGAAGAATGAGGTACTAGGGTTCGTGCCGCCGTCTGTTTGGTGATCCACTGGATGCCTCGCTTCTCCCTCGAGCTGCCTCAAGTAGTGGCTGTCGTAGCTGAGCTTCACCATGTCTACTCTGGCCCAGCCACCCGAGAGTTGGGCTTCTTGGCCCATGGTGGTCGTTGGGCAGCAGGCGAGTGATGCGAGCCACTGCCCTATGGGCCCCGCTGGTCGGTGACGTCGGTTGGGCTTGGTGCAGGAGTGGCGCTGACATCCCCTCCTCGGGACGAGGCTTGCCCCCAAGCCTCAGCTCCGGGGAAGCGAGCTTGTAGCGCCACATTATCCTCCCATGTGTCCGCAAGAGCTGCTTGATAGACCAACTAACTAGCACTTGTTCGACCATAGCGCCATTCTTCCGATGCCAACAGTGCTGGAGTACTGCGACTGGCACGATTGGAATATCAGTAGCTTGCGGAAGGTTAGGGGAGGAGTGCATACAAGCATTGTCGGAGTTGGGAGGTGTGGAAGACCAGATGCACTTGGGAGTGCGCCAGTAGCTCCAGTTTGTAAGTTGCGTCGTTGACTTTGGCGATGACTTGGAATGGGCCGTAGTATCGAAATGAGAGCTTGTGGTTGGCGCGCTGCACCACTGACATCTGGATGTAAGGCTGAAGCTTGAGGTACACCGAGTCGCCCACTTGGAAAATGCGAGGCGACCTGCACTTGCTAGCTTGGTTCTTCATGTGTTGTTGCGCTCGCTTCAGATGTTGTTGTAGGAGGTCCTGCACCACCGCCTGTTCCTCCAGCCAAGAGTGAAGAGCAGGTACCATACATTCAGACACGAATGTAATGCCCCACTATCTGGGTTCATAGCCAAACATCGCCTTGAACGGGGACATGCCGATGCTAGAGTGGTAAGAAGAGTTGTACCAGAATTGCGCCAGCGGGATCCAATGGCTCCAACGGCTCGGGCAGGCATGGACGAAATAGCGTAAGTAGGTTTCGACACACTGGTTCACCATTTCAGTCTGCCCGTCTGCTGGGGTGGGTTGGCTGAGCTCATGCTTAGGTCCGTGCAAGCATATTTGAACAACTCACGCCAAAAATGACTGGTGAACACGGGGTCCCTGTCGGAAACGATAGAGCCTGGAAACCCATGGATACGATAGATGTTGTACAACCCTGGGAACCCATGGATACGATAGATGCTGTACATGTAGAGGAGGGCAACCTTAGAAGCTGTTTATGGGTGCGCCAGGGGTACAAAATGAGCAAACTTGGTCCTTTTGTCCACTACCACCTAGAGGTAAGTGAACTTCCCTGATTGCGGAAGACCGTCAATGAAATCCTTAGTGATCATCTCCCAAGGTAGTTGTGGAATTGGTAGAGGCACTAATAGTCCGAGGGACGCTGCTCGGCCCGGTTTGGCCTGTTCTGTGTTGGCACACAGAACAACATCGCACGTATTGCAGGACGTGCGCCTTCATCTTTGGCCATGCAAACAAGTTGCGGACACGGCGGAAGGTGGTTGGAAATCCATTGTGCCCCCCTACGGGGCTGTCATGGAAAGCTGCTATGATCCTTTGTTGCATATAGCAGTGGAGCCTCCCAGCCAAATTATGTCCCTGAAATGCAAAATTTCGTCCCGTAGTTTGAATCGTTGCTTGGGGTCTTCACGAAGAGCAAGTTGCTGGAGCAGTTTCTGGGCTTGAGGGTTGCAGTCGTAGCTGGCAATCACATCCTCGAGCCAGCTGGGTTGACAAGAGGTGACATTGAACAATAGCTCAGGGGTTTGCTAGCGAGAGAGCGTGTCAGTAGCCCTGTTATCTGACCCCTTCTTGTAGCGGATGATGTACCGTAGGCCGAGCAACTTAGTAAACGCCCGCTGCTGCCAAGGAGTTGTCAAGCGCTGTTCTTAGAGGTGTACCAGGCTCTTCTGGTCCGTGTAGATGATAAAATCGCTGCGCTGAAGATACGGTTTCCACTGATCAATGGCCACCACAATGGCTAGATCTCGCCATCCGCACTCTCCTCACGCCAGATCTGGCCATCCGCACTCGAAGCCGCCGGCGCTGCAAGCTCAACATATGGCGGCGCATCCAGCGGGACACGCACAACATCCATCGTGCTGTCAATATCGTTCACCTCCTCCAGTCGCGTTCTATCCAATAAAAAGAAGTTTTCAGGCGGCAGAATTGGGGTCTGTCCAAATAACTGACCCAAACGAAGCAAGAGAAGAATTCGTAAAGCAGACACTAACCTGTTTATCGGCTGCATCAAGAACTCCATGGCCTCGGATCTCGCTGGAGCACCCAATCCCCTTCGTCGTAGTAGATCTCCGCAGCACCTCGCCGCCCGGGAAGAATGCCAAGTCCAAAGACACTTGCCCACCTACCAGTTTCCTACCTACCTGCAATTACTGCGTGCACTGTCGGTGCTACCGGAAGGCGCCGATTCTGATCCACGGATCAGGACGCCGGCGACGTCTCGGGCCACGGCTCGGCCTCCATCCGTCGTCGCCGTGCAAATTTCCGTTCACCAGTGCCCATCTGTCTGATACGTACACAGGAGTATTCCTGATTTTCCCCGTTCCATGTGGCCCCACGTCCATTCAATGCACCGAATCTCATAGCGTTTCTGGACGGGCGTGATTCCGAGCTCTTGCGAGCTCGCGATCACATACTCCGCGTCCGCATTGGGACTGTAACAAAATGATGTAAAGAAGCACAATTGTTGTGTGGCATGGACATTGCCAGTAGCATTGCCTCCCTCAGTAGTTTCTCTCATTTCTCAACCTCCCTATAGTCGATATTGGAAAAGTTCTCCACGCTGGCGGAGTTTAACAAAATCTAAGCATGGGCAAAAATCAAGAGAAACCGCAAGGATGGCTCTAATTTCAATGGTAAAATAAAGAGTACTTATAATTCAACCGAAATTAATTAGCTAACGGTAATAATATCTAATGTTTGACCACTTCCCTCACAAGGATGTCATTGGCCCGCGGCCTTGAGTTGACGACCTGCCCAACACTCTGGAAGTAAACTTTGGATGGTTATAATTTTGAGTGAATTTCACTTTCAGCCTATGGTTGTACATTTGTAACAAAATTTGTACCATTTAAAATTCTCGTCACATTTTACCCGCTACTTGTTACACCCAGACACATTTTATCTCTTTAGGACTTGATTGTTTATTTTGTGCAGATTAGGATTTAATTGGTTTAGAGAGGTTTGAAATGGATTGGCAGGGTTTGGAGGACAATGCAGTTTAGTTTCTAACCAACCCCCTCTAATACAAACAACACATTATGATTTTCTCGATATTTTGACAAGTTGAGCCCACATGTCAGGCAGATATGGCTGATGACTAGGTACCAAATCGAAAGCTTAGAAATCGTGATTGATTCCAATGTGACGCCGAACCCACCATAGCTACACACTACCGCAGAACCCCTTCTATAGGACAGGACAATAATCCTCATCAGTGTCCGGTTTCAAAGCCCGTCACTAGGCTTTAGTTAGTGGAGATTAATAGTCCACCTCCACAGAAGCCATAGGCCTGGTCCACTGCCCCACACTCGCGTTGTCCAGCACCAGACTTCTTCGTCATCGTACCAAAGTTGTTCTAGGAGTGGTCGCCATTGTATCGTCGCATCCTACTAACTGGACGGCGCTATCGTCTGGGAAGCAGACATGGGAGGAAAAAGCCATCGCATGCATTGCACTAGCGCTCGATACACCATATTTTTTTTCGAAAAGGGGGCTCCCTGGCCTCTGCATCAGAGTGATGCATACGGCCATCTTATTAACCAAATAAAAATGTGTCAACAAGGTTCCAAAGTCTCCAACTGAAAAAAAGAAAAGACAGCTCACACAGAGCCTAAAAAGGCTAGAGACACAAACTAGCCAAGAAAAGACGCCACAACCGGCTGGCTAAAAATAGATAGGTAAACTAATTGCCTATCCTATTACATGACCGTCATCCAAACTGGTAGAAGATATTCCGAGCTAGCATCTCCCAGCGAATAGATCCAGTAACCAAATGCTCCCTGGCCTCCATCGGAGTGAGTAGCAACCACGAACGGATCACTGCCGTGGCTCGGAAAATAACCTGCAGAAAATGAATATATGATGTTTTGTTAAAAACCAAATCATTTCTGCAATTCCAGATAGTCCACAACAAAGCGCAAACTCCAACTCGAATATGTCTTGCTAAGTCAGGCTCAATTCCATTAAGCCATGTCCCAAATAAAGCGTTGACATAATTCGGTGGATTAATATTAAAAGCAATGTGGACCGTCCGCCAAAGGACTTTGGCCAACGGGCAATCAAGAAAGAGGTGCTTGATCGTCTCATCCCGATCACAGAAACTACACCTAGTAGGTCCTGTCCAATTACGTTTTATCAAGTTGTCCTTTGTTAAAATAACTTGTTTATGGACAAACCACATAAAAACTTTTATTTTCAAAGGAACTTTGACATCCCAAATATTCTTGGAAGTTGGAATGGAGTTCGAATTAATAACATCAATATACATTGATTTAACTGTAAATACTCCAGACCTAGTCAGTTTCCAGCATAATTCATCGGGTTGTTCAGAAAATTGAACCTCCATCAGTCTCCTAACTAGATGGAGCCAGTCTTCCCAACGATTGCCCGCTAGCGACCGTCTAAACTGCATATTAAGGGGGATAGATTGAAATACCGTTGCAATGAACACCTCACGTCGTTGGACAATACGATATAAAGACGGATATTGAATGGCCAAGGGTGTGTCGCCAAGCCAAGTATCCTCCCAAAAACTTGTACTAGCACCGTTTCCAATAACAAACTTCGTCCTATTGAACATTGATTGTTTGACTTTCATTAGTCCTTTCCAGAAAGGCGAGTCAGTCGGCCTGACTGTGACCTGAGACAATGTTTTAGTCTGGAAGTACTTGCTGCGAAGGATCTGCGCCGACATGGCCTCAATCCCGGATGAGAGCTTCCACAGCCACTTACTAAGAAGGCATCTGTTCTTAACTTCAAGATTCTCAATACCAAGACCCCCTTGGTCTTTCGGTCGACAGATGATATCCCATTTAGCAAGCCGCTATTTTCTTTTAAGTTCATCACCCTGCCAAAAGAAATGCGATCGATAGAAGTCCAGTCTTTTCCTAACACCAACTGGGACCTCAAAGAACTATAAGAGAAACATAGGCATACTCGTGAGCGCCGAATTTATCAATATTAATCGGCCTCCGTATGACATGAGCTTACCCTTCCAGCAACTCAGTTTCTTCTCAAATCGGTCCTCGATGCACTTCCATTCTCTGTTTGTCAGCCTATGATGGTGTATCGGAATACCTAGGTAAGAGAAGGGTAAATCCCCCAACTCGCACCCAAACAATTGCCTATAAGCCTCCAATTCGTCTTTGGCTCTACCAAAGCAGAACAACTCGCTCTTATGAAAGTTAATCTTTAACCCGGTTAATTGTTCAAATAGGCATAACACCAGCTTCATATTTCTCGCCTTGGCCAAGTCATGCTCCATAAAGATGATTGTATCATCAGCGTACTGAAGGATGGATACACCTCCATCAACAAGATGAGGTACCAAGCCACCCACTTGACCATTCTCCTTAGCCCTTCCTATCAAAATTGCTAACATATCCACCACAATGTTAAATAGGATAGGGGACATCGGATCTCCTTGTCTTAGGCCTTTATGTGTCTGGAAGTAATGACCTATATCGTCATTCACTTTAATTCCAACACTCCCTTTTTGTGTAAATGATTCAACCTGTCGGCGCCAAGCTTCATCAAAACCTTTCATACGCAACGCCTATTGGAGGAATGGCCATTTGACCTTATCGTACGCTTTCTCGAAATCCACCTTAAAAATTACTCCATCTAATTTTTTGGAATGGATTTCATGGAGCGTTTCATGCAGGACGACCACCCCTTCAAGAATATTTCTGTCCGACATGAAAGCAGTTTGGGACTGTTGCACCACAGAATGTGCAATCTGTGTGAGCCCATTAGTCCCGACCTTGGTGAAGATTTTGAAACTAACATTGAGGAGGCAGATCGGTCTGAACTGCTCAATTCTCACAACATCCTTTTTCTTAGGAAGCAGTGTGATAGTTCCAAAATTCAAGTGAAATAAGTGAAGCTGTCCAGAGAACAGATCATGAAACATAGGTAGCAAATTCCCCTTAATAATGTGCCAGCACTTTTCATAGAACTCGACCGGGAATCCATCCGGTCCGGGAGCCTTATTGTTTTTCATCTGTGCAATAGCATCAAACACCTCCTTCTCTGAGAACGGGGCAACCAGAATATCATTGTCGGCAGCCGATAGTTGAGGCACATCCTCAGTCCTGGACTCCTCGAGGGACACACAGTTATCCTCCAGAGGTCCAAATAACTGCATATAATACTCGGTAATGTATGTTTTTAGGTTATCCTGTCCTAAAATAGTGCCCTCATCTTGTTCAAGTTGAAAGATGCACCAGGTATTTCGTTCCCGGCCGAGCCGCCTCGGTACACCATCACAACCCCCAGCCACGCACATGATCATGGCCGCAACCACATGCATGACTGTGTCGACCACCGCAACTAGGGCATGTCTTCACTCCAAACCAAGCGCCGCTCGCCGCCATCGCGCGTTGCTACACCTCGTCATGTTGGGGATATAGGAGTGGTGGAGGGAGGCCGGGACCGAGGGAAGAGGGTGGATATTGACCATGAGGGAAGGAGGTGACAGTTGTTGGGAGAGAAGTAATTTAGGGTAAGGATTTTTTTATGGTCGGTTCAAGTATGATTCAAGTCGATTTTTTCGGTCGACAATGCCATTACCGAAAAAGACTTTTGCCCCGTTTTATATATAAAGCAAAGATAATCAACAACCCGGTACAACGCATGCCACCAGAACACACGCACACACCCAAGGCAGGATACATAGGCGTTGAGCGCGGCAACACCACCACTAGCACTACAAGAGCAACCGGGGGCCTCAATCGTGAACACGCCACCGCGAAGACAAGAAGCTACATACAACGAACCGTGGGCTCCAAGGCGGTGCCTATAGGAAAGTTACGACACCGAAGCGTCGCCACCGCCCGATCCAAGGGTCAGGGTTTCCCCTGGAGCAACACGACGGGAAGTGAGAGCCGCGACGACGCCTTCAAGAAGGGAACGAACTTCGCCGCCGCCAGTCCGTCCGAAGATAGAACAGGTTTTCACCCCGGCCAATATTCACCGCCACCGAACGTCACACCCTGACTACCATGCTGCCCACACGCACATGGCCACCAGGCAGCACCAAGCCACGGGCTTTGCCCATAAGCACCGCGACACCACCACCAGGGCCGCCGCCCCGGCATCCAGGACCTCGATGCCACCTCACCCGCCACCCACCGCTACCCCAACCAAAGAGACGAGTGAAAAGGAACCGCCTTTCGCACCCCTGAGCAGTCTCCAGTGTTGAGAACCAATAGGCCAGCCAAAACTGGCCACCATCGACCCGTCCTACCGTCGGGCGCGAGACGAGTCAGGTCCTGCTGCCGGGCGCGAGACGAGTCAGGTCCTGCTGCCGGGCGCGAGACAAGCTCGGTCCTGCTGCTGGGCGTGAGACGAGCCCAGTCCTGCTGCCGGGCGCGAGACGAGTTCGGTCCTGCTGCCGGGCGCGAGCCGAGTGATGGGCCGCAGCTGGGAGAGGGCCAACTCTCCGATGAAGGTAGCGCCAATACGACGGGAAGAGAAATCGAAGGTCGACAAGGGCGCTCACCGACAGGCAGACGCCGAAGAAGTCCAGCCGCCGTCGTGAAATGACCCAGATCAGAGCCATGGGCCACCACCATGCCGTGGCAGCCCACATCCACTTCGGGACCCCGAGGGGCAGCCCCGAGCTAGGGCCACCACCTTCGCCGCCAACGGCCACCGCACGCAAGGTCGGCCGAAGCCCACACCGCGTCCGGCGCCACCACCAGCACGGACCACCACCACCACCGCGCCGCCACTCCACCGACCACTGCAGAGATGGCCGATCCGCAGCCCAAGCTGCCCACAAAGACCCAGCCCGTGCCGCCTGCCAGATCTGGCCGCCGCTGCATCAGCCGCCCCCAGCGCAAGGACGGGCACGCCCCGCCCCAGCGCAGCCCACCGCACCGCCAGCAGGGCCCCGAGCTTCCGCCACGCCGACCCGCCATCGCGCCGCCGCGCACCGCAGCGCCCAAGCCCAACATCCCCGGCCCGCGCCAGCCCTTGACGAGCGAGGAGGTAAGAAGTCCCCGCCGCCGTCACCACCGGCTAGGCTTCGCCCGGCCGCGCCCTCCAGCGGCAGTGGGAGGGGGAGGAGGAGAGGGGGAGGGAGAGGCGGGCGGCGGCTAGGGTTCCTCCCATGCCGCCCGTGGGAGCACCAGAGGAGGAGGAGGGGAAAGGAGGGGAAAGGGTCGTGCCTCGATTTAGGTATTGCGGTCGGTCGTTCGTCGGCAATGTCATTGGAGATCACTAAAAATAAATTATCATTGGTGTGTTCCATAACACTGACATGCTTCTCTTTCGGACATCGGTGGAGCAGGCCATCTCGAGAGCAACATCGCTAGTGAAGAGCTCCAATTTAGGTCGTAATTTTTGCAGGTAAACCTGATAATCGGTTTTGATGTCAATTGGCGGGTGACGGGCCACCTGTCACTGTCATGTGGTACTACCAGCGGGTTTAATTAGACCCTTAGTGGAACTCAATCACCAAAGAGATTTTGCAGTAGTTTATAGGATTAATTATCTGATTTGAAGGGCTATTTTTTAAAAAATAATACATTTTTTTATTAATTTTCACAAATATTACGCCGAAAAAATAATTTACAAAAATAATACACCGTCGGCTCGCAGCTGGCCGACTGGACCTATTCGGCCCACAACAGGCCGACTGGAAGCCTATCGGCTTGCTGCTGGCTGATTGGCCTGTCGGCCACAAGTTCAGGTCCAGTCGGCCATCTGTCGGCCGATAGGAACTAATTGGCCTGCTATAGGCCGACTGATGCATGCAGCATTTCCCCTCAACTTTTTCCCGCCAACTCTTTCCCGGCACCCGTTTTCCTCCACCAGTTTCTCGCCATATGTTACCGCCAACCCTTTTCCCTCAATATTTTCCCGTCAACTTTTTCCCGCCACCCATTTTCCTCCACCCGTTTCCCGCCAACCCTTTCCCGCCATACCGCAGTCATTCTTTCCTGCCATTTTCTCCTCTCTACCTATAAAACCCCTTCAGACGGAGGTGGATAAGCATTCCAGTGTAGTGTAGTTGAGATGTCCCATTATCCTTTCGATCATAGTTTTCACCCTGGGATGAGAAGGACTCTTCTGAGGCTAGCTACCGATTTCAGGATTAACAATAGGATAGTTCCATGGGACGAACTCACCGGTAGTGACACCATAATGAATGAGTTGGCTCACGAATTACGTAGGTCTGGTTGGCCTGAAAGGACCTATGAGGAGGTACCTAAAGAACTTCTTAGGTTGCATGAAAGGTGGAAGAAGGTAGTGGTGCCGAAGAGTGAAACTTTCAGAAGGATTGCAGCAAATAATCAATGTTTATGGACTGAGGAGAGCGAGGACGAAGATGATATCTTCACGCCGCCGCTTCCGGGTTCTGCATCGTTGAAGGGCAAGGTTTCTGCATCGTCGAAGGGCAAGAGTTCTTCATTGCCAAAGGGCAAGAGTTCTTCATCGTCGAAGGGCAAGAGTTCTGCATCGATCGAGGATGATGATGATGACTTCATGTAGTTTGTATGTTGTATGTTGTAAGTTCAGTCGTACGTACCGTTTAATTTAGATGTAGTTCTATCTAGTTGTTTGTAATGTCTTGTTGTATGAGCATTATGTTCTATCTAAATATGATCTTGTAGTTCGGATAACAGAATACTAAAATAGAGTAGGCATATGTCTCATACATAAGTACATAGTCATTTGTCTCATGCATAGAATAGACATAAGTCTCACACCGAAATAGATGGTAATGTCTCTCTTGATAGATAGAAGCGTCGGATTGACGCCTAGCCCGGGCGGAGAGGCGGATCTGGAAGCGGCGACCATCCCCACCTGTCGGGTGCCCTAATGTGACGAGGAGGAATCTCAGACTCTCCTTGGTCATGCTGTGTATCCTGTGTGGGGCCTGGTGGAGGAGTCGAAAACATGTTCATCCACTGGGTGTGCTGCGACATCTGAGCCTGTATGTTATCCTCGGGATGTTGATCACTCCCCCATATATCATGTGATGCCGACATAGACGCCTGATATCCGTAGGCTCCTGTGCGATGGAACATTTAATCATGAAGAATGAGGTCGCGTCAATTAATATTGAAAACAATAAATATGAAGTAACATACCTGCTGGCTGTGACGGCTGCTCTGGCTCAAACACGAAGCTGGACGAGGGACTGTGCTGATGTGGCTGTGGAGAAAACACGAAGCTCGATGAGGGACCGTGCTGCTGTGGCTGTGGAGAAAACACGAAGCTCGACGTGGGACCATAGTGCTGCGGGTGCTGCCATGTTGAACTGCTAGGTTGGTCAGGACGGGGTGGCCTCGTTGCTGACTGATGTGCTAGACGTGGACGTGGTTGATGTCGCTGCATGGAGGGACGCGGCTGCTGCTGCTGGTGCTGAACAACGTCGCTTCTCCTGGTGCATGTGATAGCCTCGTAGACAGCCCGTATTTTGTTCTGCATTCGTTCCAGGAAGGGCTGTAGCACAGGACGGTGGTGAAGAAGAGGTCCAGAAGACAATGATCGTCCAAAGGTGGTCACGTCGTCGTAGAGTTCGTGTGTCAAGGTAGCCTGCAAATTTCATGACGATTATTAAGTACGCATGTCAAAGTATGTGACGACATTACTTAAAGAAAATATATCTTACCGCGTACTGCCTAGAGCCCGAAGTATCATAGCTCGGGTACATATCCGACGGAGTAGGATCATTTATCTCCTCTCGGTGAGAGTGCTCAACGATGCGTAACCGTGTTCCGGTCATGTAGCGCCGCAAATAGAGATTGAATTCATTGAGATCAAAATTGTGATTCTCGTGCCATAGATGTTTGTTTGTTGTCTCCCATTTTATAACATACGACTCTAGTCTAACTAGCCAGTCAGCAGTTGTCCTGGTCTTGCCCTTCCTTATCGTCCTAAAATTGTGGTGTGTGTTCAACAATTACATAATGCTTCGAATTGAGTAATATGAAAGATGATGCAACTGGTTAATATCTGTGGATGTGTGCTGGCACCGGGTTCTCTGTAGGTGGTGGTAGCTCCAACTGCAGAAGACCAAATTGCCTCATAACCCTCTGTTGTGCCATCTCCTCGACGAAGACATCGAAGATGATCTTCGATTTCGTCATCCAGTAATCTCGGTCCCTTGTGCATAGCACAGACATACCACCAGGGTATCTCGCATTTATGGCTGCTTCCGTGTAGGGCTGCCAGATGACCCTAGTTTACGTATTGAACTTCTCGTTCAATGCCGTGTATGCCTTCCTGGTCTGATCACTATCAAAGCGTCTCCGCAAAAAACAAATGTTAGTAGCCGCTAGCATTGAACTATCTCTGGTGCACACAAAAGTTACATTAAACTATAACAAGATACATACCTAGCGACATGTCCAATACAGACCAAAAGTAGTCATGTCGATGCCGTCAGCATCAAACATGCGGCTATAGGCTGATTAACACGTACATTTGGTTGCCCTATAGAGAACCTATCCCATGACCACAGTTGTAGGAATAGAGGGCATCCAAGAAGGGCTGGCTTTTTCGATGTAAGCTGGCAACCGTTGCACATACCTCGGTATGTAGCCGCTAAGACTGCCGAACCCCAACTCCTCTGCGATCTGATCCATCGTTCGAAAGCCGCTATCTCGAAAAGCCATAGGGATGTAGTGCGCGCTAATAGTGGTGACATGGTTATCTGTGAACATCACCTTGCCGAAAAGCCACATTAAGTAGGCCTCCAGGCTCCGAGTCATCTGTTCCGCACTCAATGCCGCCGGGAACTTCTGGATCTGCATTAAGCAAAGAGAAAGTTTTAGTTAGCTGCAGGTATTTTCTGTAATACCATATGCACGATAACTTGAAGATAAGAGCTAGGGGAAATAACCTGGAAATTGAGCAACCACTCATACTTAGGTCCATGATGCTCCCATACCGGATCCGGAGCATCAGGAAAAACACCATGAAAACGTTGTGTAAGACCTCACTCCCAACCAGCCGGTGCGTCCAACGGTCCTATGGCATGACCTGCCAACAGTAGTCTGAGCAAAAGTGACACATCCTCTAGAGTAGGAGCCATCTCTCCCCATCGGAAGTGAAACGTGTGGGTCTCTGGCCTCCAACGGTCCACTAAGCAACTCAACAAGGAGGAGTCGATGGAGAGGCATTTCTCACCCGGGATAGACTCAACCAGACGCGTGAAAGGTAAAATTCCGGCCCATTTCAACCTTCATCAGAGAACATTTCAGTTAGTGTCTCCCATTAATATGCATGTCAGTGTGCAAATTAATACAAATTCAGAACATAGTGCCACATTTAATACAAATTCAGAACATAGTGCCACACTTAATACAAATTCAGAACATAGTGCCACACTTAATACAAATTCAGAACATAGTGACACACTTAATACCAATTCAGAACATAGTGCCACATTTAATACAAACTCAGAATATAGCACTGCTAGCTTAGCTTCTTCCTCTCCCTCTTACTCCTGTGTTTCCTCTACCTCCTCTTCGTCCCCGGTTGCCTCGTCCATGCCCAGTGACGAAAGTGGGACAATTAGTGTCCCTATGGCCAAATTCATTTTCATAGAATGCATTGCCTAGTCGGACCTCCTGCTTCAGATTCATCCATATCATTCCGGATGTGCTGACACTGTTGTCTGCCTCTACTTGTACGCATATGCTCTGGGTTTGGAATGTAACGCCTTTCAGTGGGGTTGACGCTGTTGAAGTTACCCATTGATCGAAAACCCATCAGCTCACCTGTCCAGGTATTGAGGACAGACTCTTTTAGAAAAAATGGAGACACAAACGATATTGCGTCCATTCCAAGCTGCCCGCAAGCTGCAAGTACATGTGAGCAAGGTAGGTGAAGCAACTTTGGTTTGTTGCATGTGCACTCACACGTTGGCCAGGCTTCATTACCAATTTTCACCTCATGGGTCCTCAACTCATTTGCACATCTGAATTTGTTGTTGGCTAAGCGGACCTCAAACCTTCTTTCTTGATTACCGATGGCGACTACAGTCTGTGACCTAGCTTTTTGCATCTTGTTGTCCATGTACTTCGTGACTCTTTCACAGTAACGTGTATTCGGGTTGTTGAAGATATGCTGCCCTGCTTTTTGACGTTTATCTCTGAAATATTTGACGGCGCCATAGAAAATACCCTCAACGATGGCTGTAAGTGGCAATGCCCGGTTTCCTCTGAGGACAAAGTTGTATATTTCTGCGAGGTTCGTTGTCATGACACCGTACCTTGCTCCATGTGTGTCATGTAGCAAAGACCACCTCTCCAGAGGCTCATGCTCTATCCATTGATGGAAGGTTTTAATCAACCTCCCGAGCCTTCTCCTAGTACCAGGTGGGTCAAAGACTGGCAGGTCACATAACCCAACAGGCTCCTCCTCCACGGCCGATGTTCCTGTTGCCAACTGTGCAGCTACTGCTTCAACATGTGCCCTCACCGCTGCATCTCTTGCAGCGTTCCTGTCCCTCACATGTCTCTGCATGCACACATTAAGTCTGTCGCGTATCAAATTGAACTTCCATAATTGGTTCTGCTTGCAGAGTTTTTTGAACAAATTCATCAAGTTCTTATTTCTAAACTGCGAGAAGAAATTAGCCCCCAGATGGCGCATGCACCAACGGCTCTGCAAGTCCTGCCATGGAACTTGTTCCTCAGGGCCTGGGTTTGTCAGTGTCCTTAGCGCACTGAGTATACCTGCATGCCTATCATGAAGGATGCACACATTGGGCTTCTCCTTCACAACTTGATATTTTCAACTACCTGAAGAACCAAGTCCAACTTTCAATGTTCTCACTCTCCACAAAAGCAAATGCGAGTGGGACGACTTGATTTTGGCCGGCTTGACCAATGGCTGTCAGGATCTGACCCTTGTACTTGCCTGTGAGAAAAGTACCGCCAACAAATATCACCGGTCGGCAATGCCTGAAAGCTTCGATGCATACACCGAAACGGAAGAAGAGACGATGCAGCACCCTCATAGTTGGGAACTCTAGCATGAACATGTCTTGGATATCGATATAGGTGCCTGGATTCCGCTGCTGTAGAGTGTGGAGGAGCTGGACAACAGAGTCATATGCATCAAAATAAGACCCAAATCTCCTCTCAAGCGCCGCATGCTTAGCCCTCCAAGCCTTGCCATAAGAAATTCTGTACTTGAACCTGGTGAATACTTTTGTCTGGACTGCCTTCACTTCCATAGCTTTGCCCTGCACTATCTCATCGTAAAACAACAGAGCAATAAGCATCGATGAAAGGTTGGCATGATCTTGAGGGATGCAGGGAATAAGACAAGTGTGATTAACTAAGTCACTTATCACCCAACTTGTGCCATACTTAGGGAGAAAGCCATGCACCCTGGCGGGACAATCTGCGTTCTTGCATACCATTGTCAGGAATTTCTTACTGGACACCTGAGCTGTGAAAACCCTTTGCATGGACATTACCCAATTAATTATTGCATCCTTCAGGGCTTGCTTGTTCGGATACATAGCACCCGTCGCAATATTGTTCTGGTGATATTGCCAGGCTGAATCATGCCCATCGTTCATGGTCATTGCAGATGAGAAGTCATGATTCAACGATGCAGCATTCAGGACCTCCTCTGCATTCTCTTCTTTATCTGACTCGTCAGAATCATCGGCATGACCCCTTTCAACATCGGTGTCTTCTTCTTCCATCTGGTCCTGCATGTGCCCATCTACCTCGTCAGTGTCCACCTCGCCATTGTAATCACCATCGGCATTTCATCCTTCTACCTGACTACTCTGCCGTGGTTCATAACCATAAGCATTTCCTCCTTCTACCTGACTGCCCTGTCCTTGTTCGTAACCATCATCTCCAGCATTTGACATAGATAACTGCCTCCCTACACTGCTATGACCAGGATCGTAGCCACCCTCGCCTTCATGTCCAGTGACCTCCTTCACGACGGGAAGCACTAAAGCAATAGGATTGCATCCCCTTCGTTCACAACCATGTAACCACCGCACCCAATCGGAGTCTCGCTCTATTGGCAAATAAAAGTAAATTATTGAACTTGACTGTGTCCACAATGCATGAACACCGACGGTGTGTGTTTTAGTATCAAGACCTAAACTTGTCGAATCCATTCTTTCAACTGACTGATAGACCATGTTTGAGGTGCGCTCATTGGCACCTCTATGTGATTAAATTCACTCAGATCTGCTCCCATCTCAGTTGTTTGGACAGTACCAGGACCATAGTAAAATCTGAATTTCACTACATCGGACATCTCGGCTCACCTATTTTTTTCAACAACGAAATACAAGTATTAAGCAACAACTTAAAATACCCCCACTAACAAATATTAGACATGTCTATATATTAGCTAGCTATATATTACAGAATATTAACGGAGCAACTAATACAATTCACACACCTACAAGTATATTACGAATATTTGCCGGAGCAACAACAAATATTGACAGATTTTAATATTTGATTGGACTGCCTATATTACAGATTTTACCGGAGCAACTCCAAATACTGACACTCCTAAATACTAGACGTCCACATATAGTCCGGAATATTACCGGAGCAACTACACATTTTTACACAACTAATTAGTTGACATCTAAATAAAATGCTCACCGGAACCGGAACAGGAAAATAAAATGCGTACCACGACCACCTAAATATTTACGTTTACTACTAGAGCAAATAACAATAATTGCACGCAACTTCAAAAAATAAAATGTTTGTTGAAATATACCCTTGAATCATGCGTGCGAACGACGAACGGCGGCCTTCAATCACCGGAACCGGAGCCGGAAACTCCACCGAACTACCGAAGCTTCACCTCCACCGCACTCCCCAGCTTCTCCACCACCACCTCCACCTATCGGCCAGCAGCACTACGGGGCCCGCTCCCTATCGGCCAGCAGCTGGCCGACTGGGGCGCCCATGACCCAGCCTGCGTCGACAGACAGCGTAGCGACGTGGCCCGGGCATTAGTCGGCCCGCACGTGGCCGATTGACCACCTGTCGGCTCACAGTTGGCTGATAAGGCCCTGTCGGCCCGTTGCTGGCTGATTAGGCTCAGACGGCCTGCTGCTGGCTGATTGGGTAATATTTTCGCAAATAAAAATATCAGCGTAATATTTGTGAAAATTAATAAGAAAATGTATTATTAAAAAAGGGGATAATTCATAGGAAATATTTATTTGTGCGTCGTTTGATTTATAGGAATCCTATGAGTTATTTTTCTAAGATGGTCCTACACTTGAAAAATATTTCTTTGTTTTTCTATTGCGCAGTCAAAGAACTTATGTGCAAATTCTTTTTTTAGATAAAAGGCATACGCCCGACTTTATAAATAAAGCCACCAGGCAGAGTCACAAAACAAGCACCGAGCCAACAAAGTATCACAACACCAGCTAACATAGTACGGGTACATGGCTACCTAGCCAATCATGGCACGCAGGCCGGCAACAGAACCAGAAGGGAGGGGAGACTAAGCCACCATTTTGGAGCGACGCAACAGGGAAGCAGCCGTAGACCGCATCTTGATAACATAACATCAAAATCCTCGAGGTCCGACTCCTTACTCAATAATCTCCACTGCTGCAAGAAGACACTAGATTTAAATAAGCAGCTCACAGGGTTAGCCGGAAAGATATGTTCAATAGTAAACTTGTTTCTAGTAGTCCACAGCGACCAACAGATCGCCGACCCAAAACACCCCTTTAGCCATCCCGGATAAACCACTAGCCAAGCACCGCAGGTCCTCGAAGGAAGAGGGGTTCCAATTAACGTGAAGCCAATGCCGAATACAGCTCCAAAGAAACTTGGCCAAAGAGTAGTGAAAGAAAATATGCTCGGTATTTTCAGTGGCCCCACATAAAACGCATTTATCAGAGCCCGGGCCGTTCCTTTTCCGGTTTTGATCAGCCGCGGGAAGCTTCCCACGGAAAGCTTGCCACAAGAAGATTTTGATCTTAGGTGGGATACGGGCCTTCCAAATGCATTTGAATTCCGACGTAGGGGAGCCGGATATAAGTTTAGCGTAGGCAGACTTAACCGAAGAGCAACCAGAAGAGGAGTGAGGCCAGACAACCGTGTCTTCTTCATCCGAGAGTACATGGAAGCAGGCAGTAAGACGATGCCAGTCTTCCAACTCTTCAGGAGAAAGGAATCTACGGAGGGCTAGGTCCCAATTATTAACCGAGAGCTCAAATATAGAGATCTCCGGGTCAGAGCAGTAAGAAAATAAGGCCGGGAACGCCACCGCGAGGGTGGAGTCCCCAACCCACCAATCTAACCAGAAACGAGTAGACTTACCATTCCTAACTACAAACTTGACCAAAGACTGAAAAATCGAACGAACTTTAATGAGCTGAAGCCAAAATTGAGAACCACCAATGGAAGAGGCAAACATGGGGCTCGAGTCCGGGAAGTATTTAGCCTTGAGAAAGGATAGTCAGAGGGGGTGCTCCTCGAGGAACATGATTTCCACCACCATTTTAGAATGAGGCACTTGTTCATAACCAACGTATTAATGATCCCTAAACCCCCCATGTTCTTTGGCCTACAGATGAATTTCCATTTCACCAACCTATATTTGCGCTTATTGTCAGAAGAATTCCAGTAAAAAGCACCCGTGTGTTTGTCAAAGCCAGCATGGATCCCTCCAGAAAGAAGGTACAAGCCCATCAGGAACATTGGGAGAGAAGACAGACAAGCATTTGTGAGAGCAACCTTGCCCGCTTGGGTATTATAGCGGCCTCTCCATGGTAAGACCCTATTGCCCACCTTGGAGACAGCCGGCACGAAATCCTTAGCCAATAGCTTATGGGGAGAGATCGGAAGGCCCAAATATTTGAGAGGAAATTAAGGATCCTACAGTACAATTAAGGAGATGCGCAACTCTTTGAGCCTCGGTATCAGCAACCCCAGAATTGATTTTAAGACCCGAGAGTGCTTCGAAGCAGAGAAGCATGAATTTCAAATGAGTAATAATGTCCTCGTTAAGCTCAACCATAATGATGGTATCGTCCGTATATTGAAGATGAGTGATGCCATTGGGGATAAGGTGAGAGCTGACAGGAGTGATGTGGCCTGCAAGAGCTGTCCGAGACAGAATATGGAAGAGGGCATCCGCGAAAAAATTGAAGAGAAGGGGGGAAGCCGGGTCACCCTGTCTTAGGCCCCTGCCGTTAGCTAAAAAATTACTGATCAGCCCATTGACCAACACAGACGTGTGTCCACTCGTGACCAGCTGCATAAGTGGGTGAACCACCGCACCATCAAAACCCTTAGCAAGAAGGACTTGACGAAGGAATTTCCAGCTAACCGAGTCGTATGCTTTCTCAAAATCGAGCTTGAGAACCACAGCTTTAGTCCCCTGGATCCGCAAATCATGGACAATCTCATGCAGGCGGAGCACGCCATCCAAAATGAACCTGCCCTTTATGAACGCAGATTGAAAAGGGCTAATAGCACGGTGACCGATCGGAGAAAGCCTCGAGGCAAAGCCTTTAGCCGGAAGCTTTGCAAAGTTGTTGATCAAGGCAACATGCCTAAATTGAGAAATCAAGTCTGCCCCTTTGACTTTAGGAATGAGAGTGAACACCGCGTAATTCAGCCTAGAAATGTCGACGATCCCCAGGCAGAATCCTTGGATTATCGCCTGGACAACGCCCCTTAGTTGAGGCCAAAACTTCCTAAAGAAGGGGATGGAGAAGCCATCAGGCCCAAAAGCCGCATTAGAGTTGGCAGATCGGATCATATCAAAAATCTCATCTTCAGATAGAGGAATCAGCAAGTCCTCGTTCTCAACACTCGATGTCTGATCATGGGAGGTCCAAAAAGCACTAGCCAGTCTAAACCCCACCTCAGGTTTAGCGGAGAGGAGAGAGGAGAAAAAAATTAACCACATGCCGCATAATCTCAGAATGGTCAGAGACCCTGACACCATTGATAAGAAGGCTGTCGATCAGACAATGACGACGCCTGCTGTTGGCAATGGTGAAGAAGTACGAAGTGGGTGAATCGCCTTTTAAAGTCCAATTGATGGTACCTCTTTGCCTCCAGTACAGTTCCTCCTGACGATGAAGAGCCAAAAGGGCCTTTTCTAAATCATAACGCATCTGCCATTCAGCGGGGGAAAGGCCTGGGCCGTCAGCACGAGCATCTAGGGAGCCAATTTGGACAACCAGCCGAACTTATGTGCAAATTCAACCTCATAAAGATTCAATTTGTTAGAAATATGTTCTACCGATTATCTTTCTATATTTAAAGATTGGCCAGCTTGGTTCATTTGCCCACTATTCCGTATGATTGTTGCGCCAGACACAATCAAGCATCATACTCACTCTTTTTAAAAGCAAGAAATTAAGAGGATGCGGTAATATATATGACACTTCAGGAGTTCTTACGGAGGCCTACTTACTCGAGTGGAAAGAGACCAAATGTGAGTGCAGCATGTATGTCAATAGTCAGTCTCGTGCAACCTGCAATAGCTCAAGCTGCTTTATTGACGTTAGTGAGCAGGATAGTAGACCACTATCTTGTGAATGCGTCAAGAGTAGGATGGGGAGGCTTCGAGAAGAAATGTGCAAGAAGGATACACATTTGTTGCAGTTACAAGCGTAGGATGGGAATTTGTTAGCTATTCGATTCAGGAGCATTGAGATTTGAGGCTCCCAGCTGGAACTGGTTGATTCCTCTTACAAGAGGAGTGCGCCATCTTAAAAAGCCGCACCATTTAATTCTGTGTTTTGTTCCACGTACGATGTGATTTAGGAGTATTTGATTTGATGGGCTTATCTTTATTTACTGGCATCAGATTGCCACTACCCCTAAAAAAATATCAGATTGCCACTGCGAACTGATTTTTTTTTTCTAGATGTTTGCCATGCAAAACCACTCTGTTTCAAAGCTTATTGCAACTGACTCAGGGTGGTTTTTTCAACAAAACAAAAAGAACATTTCGTGTCGGTCGTGATCTCCAAGCAAGTAGTACACTCGAGTACTACTAAAAGAATGAATGCAAGTAGTACACAGGAGTGCAAAGTCACACAACTAATAAGGAGTAGTTGTTTACCATGCAAATCCCCCTATGTATTGGCAATGTGCACCGTCATCTGTATATAGTTATATACAGATCCTTTTCGTTCTAGTTTCTCTTTTCTGAGAGCTGTGTAAGTCCTTCCTAGGCTGAACAGATGTATTTATGCTGTCTCAGCCTTGAGTTACACCTCTTCTATTGTGGTAACTGAGTTTGTTCAGTTGCTCTCTCCATGATTACATAAAAGCATGTTTCATCTTGGAGTCCAGCAAATAAATTCCTTTCAGCAAAGTTAGCTATGGTGGTGCACGAAGCCAAGCAATAGTAGATCTAGGAGGCACCGGGAAATGTAGAAGCGATCTAAGAACGTGATTGCTCATCCTATGATGGTCACGTGTGGTGGTGATTCAATTCTCTCGCTTTAAGAGTAAGCCATGTAGGGCTTGTGTCGATCCTCTTCGATTTCTAACTCCACCTACTCCGTAGTTGAATTTGCATTCTCTAAGCCGAGCCCGAGAGCAGTGCAAAAACCTAGAGCGAGGTTGGCCTAGCTCCACCGAAATGAAAATCTTGAGTTTTCCCAAATTACAGCCGAAGTGCTACCGCCAAATAAAACGTTTCATCTATCCACCTTGAATCGGTACCCTGCCCCCAAAACACCTATCTCCACCCTCTTCCCCTGGACAATCGTGCTCTTCCTCGACCTCCCTGACCGACTGCTGCCACCCCTACGACGATATAGATTCGGCCGATCAAGGACCATCCCCGTATGATCCCGTCCAAAAGGAGTACCTCCCTCGCGACCAGCAGCGACGCAGCATCCCCACCGGTAGGCTGGCTAATACATGGTTCATTCTTTTCGTACATTTTTGCTTGAAATCGATACAAGTTATTAGAGCATCTACAGCCGCAATGAGAAAATCCAACGCGGGCACTGACCGGGCACGCCTTATATTTTGTCTTCCACACTCACATCATTTATATCCGAAACCTCAAAACATTCATGCAACGCTACGTAAAACACATAATCAAAGCGCAGTTCATCGGATCAGCCGGACCAAAGGAACATAATTCATCGGAGTTCTACAACGGGCAGTGCAAATCCATATTGCAAACTACTTATGAAACATAGATAAAATATAAAAAGAACGAGGAAGGGCGGAGGAAATCACCATTTTCTCGCTAGCCCCTTCCCCTTCTGGTTGTCGGCGCGGCTGTGCCCCTCCTCCGTGTAGGCGCTGGCGTGCGGAGGCGCGTCATCGCCGGAGCTGGAGGTGGAGCCGTCCGTCAGATTCGAGTAGGAGCTGAACCTCATGCCCGACAGCCTTCAGAGCAGGCGGTCCTGCTCCTTCGCATGGCGGGCCGCCTTCGCCGTCGCTTCCTTTGTTGCCTCACTCTCCGACAACTTGATGGCGAGTCAGAGCGCCTTGGCATTCTTGCAGTGGAGGCGCCACGCATCTGTCTCCGCCGTCGTGAGAGAGCGGCGGAGGACAGACATGAGGAGCGCTGTCTCGGGATCGACCAGCGCGCTCGCGCGCGGACGGCGCGCGGACATCGACTCGGACGCCGCTGCCCTCTCCCTCGCCCGCTGCCGCTCGTGCGGGGCTTCTCGTGCCTCCTACTCGGGCATCTGAGTGCGCGCCGGCGGGCCGGCCCCGGCGTGGGCACCTCCTCCGGAGCAGAGGGTAGTGGTGGTGGGCGGCGTACCTAGAGAAGTGGAGCGGAGTGGCCGGAGCTGCGCGCCAGGTGGAAGGACCGGCGACATCGCCGACACTGCGTCGATGGGCGCCGGGCGCTGACGAAGTGGATCTGCCACTGCCCGATCCGCCTTGGTCGACGATCGAATGCCTCAATGCGATGCGGAGGACGACCTCCTCGACATCGTCGGGCTCCGCTTCGCGCAACAGGCTAGCCCAGTTGTCGTCGGAGCCAGAGTCCGCACCGGAGGCAGCGCTGGTTCGGTCGCCGGCCATTGGATGCATTTGGAAAGGATTGGAAATGGAGTGGACTGAGAGGGGAGTGAAGTAGAGTTCGGATTGACTGATGTCTACGGTTTTCTGGACGGGGATATTTGTGGGGCAGTTGTGGGCCAGGCTGGGCCAAGCCGACGAGGCGGGCGCGCCCGGACTGCGACATATCCATCCCATATTTGGGTTAGATATGAGGGGTGTCGGACAGTCCGGACTTTTAAGGCCCGTTTGAGGCCCTCGGGTGGGTCGATTTTTTATGACCGGTCAACCCGCCCGAACGTTTGAGACGGGTTTAGGGCGCCCGGCTGTAGATGCTTCTACAACCCTAGGTTTATCATGTTATTCTTGATCGACTAGTTTGGGAGCACTTCATGCGTATCAACTCAGGTGGCTAGAGACCAAATGAAGGTGGTTGTTGCACCAGACACAGTTAAGCACCCTACCCTACTCACTCTTTTAAAAAAGCAAGAAAGTAGGAGGACGCGGTAATGTATATATAAGACATTTCAGGAGATCTTGCGAGACCAACTTACTCGACTTCAGGAAAGAGACCAAAAGAGTGTGGAGCATGTATATCAATAGTCTTTGGCAATCTACACTCAAGCTACTTTATTAACGTTAGTGAGGCTGGCAGACCACTGTACTGTGAGCGCGGCAAGAATAGGACGGGGAGGCAATGAGAAGAAATGTGCAAGAAGCATAGAGGCTTTTAGCAGCGACAGCAGATCGCAAAGTATGGCCAGCATCAGTGGCCAGCCGATGCTCTGACGCAACAGCAAAGGTATCGCTCGTAGGGCCGCTGGTATGAAGCGATGGTATATGGACATTGCTCGTAGACTTAAGCTTGGAAGGAAGCGGGTCATGCGGAACCGTGTCCTCGGACTTGCCAGCCTCAATGCAAAGAAGGTTGGGTCCTGCCTGCAGTACGTAACCGACAGCATGCAAAGAAGGTTGAAGTGAAACAATGGAACACATAGCAACGAAATGAGAAGCTGGACTACATACTTGGCTAAGTATATCCCCTTTTTTTCATTGATTGTACTATGTTTCCAATCTATTAATTACATGTCAAAGAAATCCTTTCCTGTGTCTTGGTATTATAGTTACGGGGCGGACTGAATATAGAATGAGTTTCACCAACTTGTGGTGGTTGTACCCGACGTTTGGGTGTCTCAGTCATTAAGGTGGCTAAGACGTTGATCATCCTCACAACATGGAATACGTGGAAAGAGGGGAACATCCAAATCTTTCAGCAGAAGTTTTTAACATGCAAGGATGTAATGCTTCTAATCCAATAAATTAGTCTCTGTTCTTTTCGGGAAAAACAGAGGATCCTCTGTCTTGAGCTGAGAAGATGATGATGTAACTTGGGTTTGTTTTGGCTTTTCTTGATCGGACACTCTAATAAGTTTGACCACCAAGAAGTTAGATTAAATCTACATACATGATTTATTTCACTAAATCTATCGCAAAAAGTGATTTTGAGTAATAATTAAGTGCATCTTGTTGCAGAACTAACTTCTGGAGTATGTTCAGAAATAATAAAACAGCAATACTTCTGACATTGTTTTAAAAATATTCTCAAGTATTAGGGGTTAGGGGCCGAGGACTAAAACAGATTTCCACCAATATTCCTAGCTACTCCATGGAAGAAGAAATGCAATTACAAATTTATACGATTCAGCATTTCCTTGTAAAACTCGATGAACTCGAGAGTTGCTTTTTCATTGTTGCTTATTATAAAGTAGTTGTGAGAAATCAACATCTACAGTGTCAAATAGAAATGGAGGATTTTTCTCCTGGGAATATTTAAGCTATTTGTTGTGGAATATATTGTAGGAAGAAACCATTGAATCTTCGACGTCTTAGAGATGGAGGAGGTATATATTGAACAATTGAAGACATTTCTTAAATGTGGATATAGAGCTTCTAGAACTTCATTGTAGCTATCACTTCTTAGTCTGCGGCTTCTCTTAATTTGTAGATAACAAATTCTGCATTTTTCACTATCTTAATAGAATAGGAAGTGCATCTGGTTAATACGCCAAAAAACAAATAACACAAACCCATAGTTGGTTCTGTAACTTTGTTTAGAGAGAGACAGAGAGAGAGAGAGAGAGTAGGTTGGAGACAATCTATTCTACTGCCCAAAACCTGACATATTTTGTATATGTCAGAGTCAGTCTCTTACTCCGATACATCTGTTTTGCCTAGCTATTTTCCTTATCTTCAGACATGCATCTCAGTTGCCAACTATTAGAAGTTATAATTTCATCAGTTTCACTAAAGAGTCCAATGAAGATTGCAGTCTCTAGACTGCTATGGAACAATAACGATCATGCGATCAGTGTTGGGACTACTCCCGAATTTGGATCCAAATTTAAGCCACACAAAGAGAACAAATTCTGCAGCTATCTGCCAGATCTTCAGAAGGAAAAATGACGAATCTATATAGAGATAATAGCAGCTAATTCGGTTCAATCGTGTGGTTGATGGTTGTTGCACCAGTCGAATATAAGGACGCTACTTTCTCTACTTTAAAAGCAGGGGGTTATATTGAAGCGGTGAAGAGGATATCTGTCTTTGGCAGCGGAGGGGATTTCTCGAGCCCGTACGTCTCCCTCCCGAGCCACCCCCCGCGTGGGCGACCGGGAGGCCCCAGATCCCATCACCGCCGAACCTCCCCCACTCCTCCTCCTCCTCCTCCCTCGCCGTCGCCGGCGGCGGCGGGGACTCGGGCCCTCTCGCTCGGGTGGGGTTGGCGCGGCCGACGCCGCCGGGCCGGAGCGTGGCGGCGGGCCGTCGCCACGGTGGGTGGTGGCGGCGCTCGGTGACGTCGATTCCCCGCGGCAGGAGACCTTGCGATTTGGTCCGTCGCGGCCGCCAGGGACGGAGGCGGCGTGACCGGATCGGTTCGCAGCGGCGCGGTCGGATTGATCGCTGGTCGGCCGTCGGCACGGTGGTGGGTGCGACTCGTCGGCAGCTGGGCAGATCCGTAGGATTCTACCCTTGTCTGGCCCTTGACAGCGCGGGCAACTACGGGGGAAACCCTAGATCTCCTTGGGATCGAGCGATGGCGGCGCTTTTGCGTCGTAGTCCTTCTTTAGGGCATTGTTTTGGAGTTTGCTCCAGTTGAAGGGACCAGCGACGTCGACGGCACATGTCTGGTGGAGCAACTGCCGATGAAAATCGCGCCGACTACAGTCATGGCAGACGATGGCGGCGTCTTAGATGTCGTTCCCTTGTCGAGGCATCGTCGTTGCAGTCTGCGTCATCAGGCTCGGGATGCTCCGTGGGAAACCCTAGATCTGGGTCTTCCGGATCGGACAATGATGGCGTTTTATCGCTTTCCCTCCCGGGGGCATCGTTTTGGAGTAAGTGCTGGCTGGGGAATGGTGGAGCGGTGCTTCATCTCACACATCGATGGCAGCGGATATCGGCGGCATGGCGCTGTGGTGGCTCGGCGTCCGATGCACGGAGATGGACTTGCGCAGGAGGAGGTTGCTGTCTGGCGTCATGGTGATGTCGATGGCAGAGTGGCCAGACAAGGTAGAAGCCTCAATATGATCTGAAGACGGACCTGTGGAAGATGGCGGCGGCGACACATGAGTGCGTCTGACCGGATTGTGCCCCAGAACCGGTATGTGGCTCGGCTGGGGCTTCCGAATATGTTTCGGCTTCCGGCTTTTGATGTTAGGCTTAGGTGAGTGGTTTGGGTAGTGGCCCAGCTAGCACCCCTTCATCATTTTGGATAGAAGTAGCGGCATGGGTTGCCAAAATGATGGATTCAGGCACATTGTTGTAATACTTTGTAAGGTCCTCGGAAATAATCAATAGAGTGGCTGTATGCATCTCCCAGATATAGAGGCCGGGGGTCATACTCCTTTTCTAAAATAAATAAATATATAAAACTACATATTTCTTCGAGGGGATGAAGGGCACGATGGGAGAAAGATACATATCACTCACAGGCCAAACAAGCTGGAGTGAAGCCTAATTAACTGCTAGTACCAAGGCAACTAATATCGGGATAGGAGGCATTGGGATATGCAACGACGATGTAGATAATGTTTTACCTTATTCCACCCTTCATGGTTGCCATTAGGGCCGAAGTAATCCTGCTAATGTTGTGCTAACCTCATTAGTTTGGGTTGAAACTAGCTAGTCGTCATGTCCACTATCTACGATCGTCCAACCTGCCGCTGCTGTTGGCTGCTTTGACAAACGTATGATATGAGCAGCTATATATAGTGAAAGAGAAAATGGGAAGCAAACATAAATAGGATAGAAAGAGACTAGAGCAAGGGCGTAAGGAGCGCCATAACTGAAGAATGACTCTTGTATTAGCATTTGATTTCTTTTCTCTAAGTAGGATCCAGATCATTATATTAGAAGAGCAAAAATACATAGCAACAAAGCAAAGTACAGGGACTTCCACTCACAGAACGTCACAGAGATGCCTTGGTATTCTGTCAACGGATTATACTTGAAAGGCCAGATTATTTGTTCTGTGCCTGATTATTTTCCATGTAGGGAGGAATTCTGTTTCAAGCCGATTGTGATTGACTCAGGGTGAGATTTTTAATTAGATGTGATATGAATTCTCTCAGTGACTCAACAAAAAATTAGTTCTCGGTGCCCGTCGTGATATCTAAGTGAGGGGAATGCCATTTTTTTAATAATCTTTAATACATCCTAGGGAACCAATGCAAGTAGCACAGACGAGTGCAAAGCCCCACAACTATGTAGGTGTTCGCCATGTATATACAGTTCCTTTCCATTATAGTTTGCCGTTTTATTAGTTTTGTGTAAGTCTTCCCCCGGCTATTCCGTCTGAACAGGTCGATGTATATATGCTGCCTCAGATGCACCCCCAGTTACATAGCTTGTACTACGTGTCTACGTTAGCTGAGTTTCTTCAATGCTCTCTCCAGGATTATATAAGAGCATGCTTCATCTAGTCGAGGAAGAAGCGGGACTTGATCTATTATTTAGCAGATGAAACACTGGCCTCATGCCTCTCGGTCCCTAAATATACTCCTCCGCAGCCGTGATGAGGATAAATCTTTTTTAGCTCCAAAGAGGCGCGGGGAGGCGGGGCAGCGGCCGGGTTAGAGTCAGACTTGCCGCACCATCCGCGGTCACCATGCTGAGCTCCCTCGCTGGGGCCGCCACCAGTGATGGCCAAGGCACTCGAAGTACAACAAGTACCTAACGGAGACACAGGTGTGCGACGAGATCAACGTATGTGCCGGGGTGGCGGTGCTCGTCCACGGCGATGGCGTCATGTCCACACTCGTGTCGGACGCCGGGGCCGACCTGGGCGCCATCGAGAATGCTGGCGGGGTGGCCAGGCTCACCGGCATCTTCTACCAGGCCTCGGGCGGGGCGACCACCAGCGCCACAGGCAGCGTCAAGATGGCCAAGCTAGATGGGGGCGGCAAGGACTTCGCATTCGCCGCCAGCCCCGTGATGGCTACGACGCCACCTTCGCCAAGCCCCTCAAGCACACGTAGTAAGACTTCACGGTGCTGGAAATCTCAGCGCCCATCGAGTTCGACTGTTGGAGCACTTCTGCTTCGATACACCCCCTAAACACATGGACGACCCAGATTAGTCGATACCTCTTCATAAGTAAAGGCATGTTGGTCATATATTAAAAATCGGGAAAGCTAATTTCCTGCCGGCAGGAAATTAGCAACATGCATGGACGATTTGCGCCTCATCCGATTTCCATCGTGTGGTCGCGATTCATCTAGGCGCTTAAAGACTATCTTTGGGCTGCCTTATTTTAATCTCAAAAACAAAAGTGGTGGTTCTCTGAGCGCCCTCCTCCACACCCTGTGGCCCTTTTCACATGCAGTGCACACATGCAACCGGTTTATGTGCCATGATTAAGGCTGCACATCCCATGGTCCTTCCCACATGCAGTGCACACATACAATCGGTTTTCCTGCCATGATTAAGGCTGCACACCCCGTGGTCCTTCCCACATGCAGTGCACACATGCAACCGGCTTCTCCCATGATAAAGGCGCAAGAGGGTGCTACGTATCAATCATCAGATGGCTTGGGCACAGTACGAGTGTGAAAGATCGAGGATGTCGCCTAGAGGGGAGGGGGGGGGGGTTGAATAGGCGCTTTAAAATAATTACGGTTTAGGCTTGAACAAATGCGGAAAAAACCTAACGGTTAATTTGTCAAGCACAAAACCTAAAACAACTAGGCTCACCTATGTGCACCAACAACTTATGCTAAGCAAGATAAACAACTATGTGAGAGCAAGATATATGACAAAGAACAATATGGCTATCACAAAGTAAAGTGCATAAGTAAAGGGGCTCGGGTAAGAGATAACCGAGGCACGCGGAGACGACGATGTATCCCGAAGTTCACACCCTTGCGGATGCTAATCTCCGTTTGGAGCGGTGTGGAGGCACAATGCTCCCCAAGGAGCCACTAGGGCCACCGTAATCTCCTCACGCCCTCGCACAATGCAAGATGCCGTGATTCCACTAAGGGACCCTTGAGGGCGGTCACCGAACCCGCATAAACAGCAACCCTTGGGGCGGTCACGAACCCGTACACTTTGGCAACCCTTGGGGCGGTCACGGAACCCGTCAAATTGCTCAGGCGATCTCCACAACCTAATTGGAGACCCGACGCTTGCCGGAGCTTTACACCACAATGATTGAGCTCCGAACACTACTAACCGTCTAGGGCGCCAAGCACCCAAGAGGAACAAGCTCAAGGGCACCAAGCACCCAAGAGTAATAAGCTTCTCAACTTGTAACTTCCACGTATCACCGTGGAGAACTCAAACCGATGCACAAATGCAATGGCAAGGGCACACGGAGTGCCAAGTCCTTCTCTCTCAAATCCCACCAAAGCAACTAATGCTAGGGAGGAAAATGAGAGGAAGAACAAGAAGGAGAACACCAAGAACTCCAAGAACTAGATCCAAGGGTTCCCCTCACATAGAGGAGAAAGTGATTGGTGGAAATGTGGATCTAGATCTCCTCTCTTTTCCCCAAAAACTAGCAAGAATCCATGGAGGGATTGAGAGATAGCAAGCTCGGAGAAGGTCAACAATGGGGGAAGAACACGAGCTCAAAGGGATTAGGTTCAATGGGGAAGAAGACCCCCTTTTATAGGAGGGGAAAAATCCAACCGTTACCCCACTGAAAATCCCTTGAGCGGTACTACCGCTAGGGAAGGCGGTACTACCGCTGAGGCGGTACTACCGCTCCTATCCAGCGGTACTACCGCTGAAGAGAAAGACCGGCCACTGGCCCCAGAGCGGTACTACCGCGGGAGTAGAGCGGTACTACCGCTCAGAGCGGTACTACCGCTTCTACTGCCGCCCTAGTGCCGCAAAATCCGACACGAGAAAACACCGTTCGAGAATCGAGGCGGAAGTAGCCAGACGCAGCGGCATTACTCGATCAAACTCCCAAGCGGTACTACCGTTCGGAGAGCGGTACTACCGCTTGAGCGGTACTACCGCTCGAGAGCGGTACTACCGCTGGGAGCTTCGCGTACTACCGCTGAGGGCACGGTACTACCGCTGGCACCAACCTTGAAAACACAGAAAACTCTAAGGAAAACCAGAACTGCCATAACTTCTTCATATGAGCTCCGAATTGAGCAAACTCAAGCTTGTTTGAAACAAGACAACGAGTAGCTTCAAAACAGCGAAGGGAGGGGAGGTATGCTTAGCAAACAAAGGAGTGAAACCTCCAACCGAGAAGAACCGGCATACCCTCCAACATCGAAAACATCATAGAAGAAGCATGAGAACTCCGTTTTCGATGAACTCGAGCTTGCCATAAAAATGACCATAAGCTCCAAATCTCACAAGGAGAAGAACCAAACAAGAACCAAAAAGATGATGCAAGGATGCAATGGTTTGAGCTCTCTACGAACGATACGATCAAGCAACTCATCGAGAGCCCCCCTTGATAGTACGGCTATCGATCCTATAACCCGGTCTACCACAACTACCATGAGACCGGTAAAATAGAAAACCTATCAAGGGCAAACCTTTGCCTTGCACATGGTCCACTTGAGCTAGATGATGACGATCTTGACTCCCTCAAGTTGGACCACCTTTCTTGATTGCGTTGGCTCGAAGAAGACTAGTTGATTGCTCCCCCATACTCCACTATGGGTGAGCCACTCTTCCGCACATCTTCACAAGTCCATTGTCACCAAATGGGCGGCAAGCTTCAAGCACTTGATCTCTTCGTGATGCATCACTTGAACTTGCACACCGCAACCTAACCCCACAAAGAACTCTCACGAAGACCATGGGTTAGTACACAAAGCGTAATGGACAATGCTTACCATACCATGGGATCACTTGATCCCTCTCGGTACATCTTCTACGCTTTGTGAGTTGATCAACTTGATTCACTCTTGACTTAGTCTTGATCAACCTTGATTCTTTCCAACTCTCTTCGTTTGGATGATGTCTTGAAGGTAAACATGAATGATCACACAATCTTCTTCTTCAAGACATGCTTGCAATAAGCTCAACACTCACATGACCAATCTTTGGATAATTCCTTAATAGCACCTTGGTCAACACATAAACTCCTTGAAACCAACACATGGACTTCAAGAAATGCCTATGGACAAATCCTTCAAATATACCTCAATGCAACCATTAGTCCATAGAGAATGTCATCAATTACCAAAACCACACATGGGGGCACCGCATGTCCTTTCAGAGTGCTGCAGTGCACCCTGCCATGCCTTCTGCATTTTTCATTGTAGAGTTTTCACAATGGAATATACTGTAGCATCCTGGACATGAGCCAGTTCGTGTCTCCAATGCATGCAGCACCTTCCCTTGCATATCAAGCGCAGTTTTTTTTAACTCTACTAGAAAAATACATTTTTTACATGGGCATGGTGTGAGGCAACGCACACACTAGCATGTCTTATAACCAACTCAACTTTTGTTGGTTGTTGTCAGTTTGGACAAGACACATCAATTTGAGTGGCTAAGTTTACTATACTTATGATAATCGACAAGCTAAAATCCGAACCACCTCATTTTTGCAACAGATCTGAACAATCCCATTGTCGTCGGGTCGAGAAAAATAAAGGTGCAAGAAGGAGGATCAAAGACACAACCTCTTGGAATGAGGTGCATGGAGCTAGCCAACTCACCCACCATTAGTTGTTCTCAATAGTGTTCATATCTTTCTTATACCACCATCTTGCTAACTTCGACACGAGGTGGGGGAGTTAATGAAATGTGGCCCGATATGTGTAAATAACAAGGTAATAAACGCACCATAGACCTGATAACTTATGTACAAACACCGCGATAAATGTTATCAGAATTTCTTTTTGATAAAAAACCTGATATCTTCTGTGTAGATAACTTGGTAATATACGCACAACCAAGCTGGTAACTGACGTACAAACATCACGGCAACTTTTTTGACCTGGGGAAAAGGTTGTTCAAAAATATACCACATGTATTTTCTATGTAAATAGCATGTAATACATGCAAAACAAAGTTGATAACCCACGTAGAAACACCGTGATTTTGTTGACCTGATTTTTTTGTTCAAACAACCCCCAATAATGTTGTGTGAATCATGGTCATTAATGCATCGCGGATCCGATAACTTACATACAAACACCCTGATAACTCACATATCACAGACACGATAATTTATGTACCTGGTCACGATAACTTTGACGGGGGTGATCAAGTATCCCCGGTAACTTCGTGTGAATAGTATGGTAACTCACACATCGGAGACCCGATAACTTATGCACCCAGGTCCTGATACTTTTTCTTGAGGGAGGGGTGATGAAATATACCCCCGATAACTTTTTATGTGAATAGCATGGTAGCTCACACATCGTAGACCTGATAACTAATGTACCCCAGTCTTGGTAAATTTGGTGATCGGGTGGGAGGAGGGTGGTTGATGAAATTTCATATACCCTTGGTAACTTTTTGTGTGAATAACATGATAACTCACACATCGCAGACCTGATAACTTATGTGCCTTAGTCTTGGTAACTTTGCCGACTGTGGTGAGGGGTGGGGGAGGGTTGTTGATGAAATATACCTTCGATAACTTTTTTGTCAATAGAATGGTAACTCACACATCATAGACCTGATAACTTAGGTATAAACAACGCGGTGACTTTAGATCCCAATAAAGAGTTATTGAAACATACCCGGTTACTTCAGTGCAAATAGAATGGTAATGTATGCATTCAGAGCTGATAACTTAGGTATAAATACCACGGTAAATTTGACCCAGGGAAAAGAAGTCATTGAAAACACATCTCCGGTCATTTCTGCATAAATAACATGTTAATATACATATGACATAACTGATAACTTTGCGGTAACTTTTGAAAAAAAAAATGATCAAAACATGTCAACATGAGATCTAGTTTCGAAGTTCTCATCGCGATAAATTTTTTATGTGAAAACAAATTTTCAATCAAAAACGACAGTTTGAGCAAAAAACATTTTACATTTTCGAAATAGCGAGAATTTATAATGACATCAGGTTTCCTGTGCTCTCCTGCATTTGCATGTGAAGAGAATGTTGGAGGAGTCATTTTTACGCCCCGGTAATTTTCATATAAACAGGATGGTAACTAGATTACCACACATGTGGTAACTTATTTAGCATAGGTCTGATAACTTTTGACCCACCAAAACAAGTCATCGAAATATATCAACATGGGATCTAGTTTCAGAGGTCTCGTTGCGACAAGTATTTTATGTGAAAATGATTTTTCAATTGGACCAACGGTTTGAGCTACAAAACATTTTGAGGTTTCGTTTCTAATGGAATCTTTGCTGACATCATCTTTTCTTTTTATCTAAACGCGCTCCATGCAAACAAAAGAAGATGTGCATGTGAGATTGCAGCGCAACACTGCATGCGAGATTGCACCGAGACTTGGAATCGAGCAAAAAAGTATACACGCGATCGTCCGAATCTGTCGCTAACGACCAGTCGACTGGTCGTTAGCACAGTCCATTAGAAATCATTCGTCCGTTGTATACGTGTACAGTGAGATGGGCCGGCCCATCTTTCCCTTCTTTTTTCTGATTTTAAATCCAGAAAAAGATGTGATCCTGACAGGAATCAAACCAAGTACTTCCTGGTACATAGTTGGATGTGATAACCAACCAGCCAACTTGAGCACTTGTATTTAGATAGTTCTTTCTCGTCCTTTTCTTCTTTCCTCTTTCTTATTTCCTTTTTTCTTGTTTTTTCAAACGTTTTTTTGGGTTTTTATTTCCCTTTTTTTCTTTTTCGTTTTCTTTTCCTTTTTATGTTCCTTTTTGTTTTACTTTTTCTTTTGCAATGTGCAAACTTTTTCAGTTTCCCTTATAAAAAATCAAAGAACGTTTTTTTAATATTGATGATTTTTTCAAAGTCGATGAACTTTATTCAAGATTGATGATTTTTTTTCTAAATTGATGAACCTTTCTCAAGATGAATATTGTTTTTTCAAAGTAGATGATTTTTTTTCAAAATCGATGGATTTTTTTCAAAATTGATAAAATTTTGCAAAATCGTGAACTTTTTTCAAATCCTTGTACTTTTTTTTATCAAAATCCATGGGTTATTTTTAATTCATGGAATTTTTAATTTATGGACATTTTGCAAATCTGCTTATTTTTTTCAAGTCCATGAACTTTTCCAAAAGGGCGAACCCTTTTTTTATAGTCAATGGTTAACTTTTTGTCCAGGTCAACCATGAAGAAGTTTCCTTTTGGTCGAACCACGAAGAAGCGATCGAGCGTATGCTCTTGACGAGCGACAGCTGATCGCTCGTGTAGTTTGGCCGGCCCATCAAAGGTGGTGTTCAAGCGATGCGTCCACTAAGTAGCGCAGAAAGCAGTGACTAGGCGCTCCCACTGTACAGGGAGTAGCGTCGCACAAACCGGCGCACACACCCCTTCGTCCAAGGTCTGGCCCATTTTCCTTTTCTATTTTTAACCTTGAAGAATTCAAGGCACCATGCCCATTTTCCTTTGGGCCATCGCCGGCGCCAAGAAACTAGGGGCTATTGTATCGCGTGAGTAGTTGACATGTCGTGATTGTGGTTTAGTTGTAAAACTCTATCCTCTCCTTATTTAAGATGAGTCAAAACTTATATCTCCAATTCGAAAAAAATGATCCCTAGAACTGGCATAGGGTCAATGCCTCTGTTTTATTTTTGTAGATAGTTTTGTTTTTCACTTATATTTTTCCCTCCATTGTGACATACTATTATACTATAACGAAAATACAATAGAACTATTGTTGTACGGTTCAGGGCCTCAAAACTACACCAGGTGTGAATCAAGTGGTTGTAGTGCTTGTAGGATTATAGCACCAGACGGAAGGAACTAAAGACAAAGTGTTCTTTGCAAGTATTCATGCAAGAATGTTACCCTATGACTAGACACACTTGTATATCTTGTCATGCAAGAATGTTACCATATGACTACTATATGCATAGCTAGGACCGCTATCACATACTCCCTCCGGTCCTTTTTAGTCTGCATATAAATTTTGTGCTAAGTCAAAATATCTCTACTTTGACCAAACATATAAAAAATAGTATCAATATTTACAATAACAAATCAATACTGTTAGATTCTTTATGAAATGTAGTTTCATAGTATATATATTTTGTATTGTAGACGATGATATTTTTAAATATAAATTTGGTCAAATTTTGCAATGTTTGACTTGATAGAAATCTAATACGCGACGTAAAAAGGACTAGAGGGAGTATTGAAAAGATGCTGATCGATTTGGTATGGTTTGGCTGTCTGTTATTGTTCTGTACCAGATTATTGCCTTGTAGGAGGAACTTTGTTTCAAGCCGATTGCAATTGACTCAGGGTGAGCTTTTTAATTTGATGTGACATGAATTCTCTTAGTGACTCAACAAAAAATGAGTTCTTGGTGATCTCTGAACGTGGCCAATGCGGTTTTGTCCGGTAATCTTTTATCTACCCTAGAGAATCAATCCAAGTAGTACAGACAAGTGCAGAGCTCCACAACTATGTAGGTTTTTGCCATGCAAGAATTGCCTAACTATGTTTTGGTAATGTGCACGTCGTCTGTATATACAGATCCTTTACATTATAGTTTCCCGTTTCCTGACATTTGTGCAAGTCTTCCCGGCTATTCATTCTGAACATATGCATATATACTGCCTCAGATGCACCCCCCGAGTTACATCTCTTTGTACTAAGTTAGCTGAGTTTTGTCAATTGCTCCTGCCAAGATTATACTCCCTCCGTCAAGTTATACTAAAGTCAAGGCATTTATTTTGGTACAGAGGGAGTATAAGAGCATGTTACTTGTTCCGTCTGGTGAGGAAGAAATGAGACATAGCCTGGACCATAGCAAATGAAACTCGGGCGGCAAGTTTAGATGTGGTAGTGCGTGAAGCCAAGTAGTAGTAGGACTGGAAGGCGTTGGGAAATGCAGCAGCAACCTCAGAAATATGGTAGCTCGTCCTAAGATCATGGCGCCACCCTCTCACTTTGAGCGGTTCAGATGATGCATGGTTTCTAGTCTCTAGTGGCAGAGCTACTCCCTCCTGAAGTCAACGCCAAATCTGCCCTGGCGGAAGGCTGACTAAGCGCCACGTATGACCTTCCAACGGAGCAGATGGCGGAGGCTTCTCACCTACGAGGATGGCGGAATAAACACACCACCATGCACGAAGTCATGAATCAAGTTTTGTGTCGGACCTAAAATTTGAGTGCTACGTACCGTTTTTGAGAAGAAACTTGGGTGGTCAATCATTAAATAAGCAGTGTCATAGTAATATTCCTTCCTGACATTTAGTTGAACCAATTACCAAAAAATAATAATGAAAATACATTTTTTTAGGAATTTGTTTTCAGTTGAACCAGGTTTGTATGGGCCAGTCTAACTGATGAACTGGACTACAGCTGCCCAAGTTGGACCCAGGTTTCACTCCAGCCAATTCTCAACCTTCACTACGGGTGAACAGGATAAACAAACAAAGGAGGACCACAGGCGGTTCTGGAAGCGGAAGGGGAAGAGCAAAGCACCTACTGGCATCACAGGACAAGTCGCCATCGTAGCTACTCGCCATTGCCTCCACCTTCCCAATCAACAAGGCATGCACTTTTCCCCTTGCTTCACCCAACTCGCATCTCCTCATAAGTACTCAATCATCCCTGTTTGATAGGCCAGTTGGGAGTGACACTTGGTCTGGACTCTAGCTTAACGATGCATGCATAGAACAGATTGTGGAATACAATGGCCAATTCATCGCGATGGATTATCATTATAGGATCTACACTTTCCAGCTAGTCCCTCAGCTTGGTTTACAGGAGATAAAGACTTTGTGGTGGGATGGCATCGTTGTGGTGGGATGGCATCGATGAATGCCCATATTTAAGACCATGGCTAGTTGTGTGTGGAGACATGCTTTTCATTGTTGATCATTACATCAACTTATCATTGGGAGCACCAGTGACCTATAAACACTACCGCCTCGATATGTGTACTAAGCCGGCAAAATGGGTGGAGGTAAAGAAGCTGGAAAATTGGGCACTCTTTGTTGGGGGTGATGTGAGGAGCGCATCGTTTCCTTGCATGAGCCCAGAACCATGGGGAGGGAGGAGGAACTGCTTGTACTATGCCCATTACTCAGAACCTTGGAGCATACATGGGTTTGGTGACGAGCCATATGCTGTGTGGGATCTGTCTATTGGATAATCAGCAACTGACTCTTTACTGAGGGCCAAAGGCCAGTACATATACAGGTATGGCGAAGTGCAGAAAAGCCCCTTATACAATAGGGATGTACACAATGAACTATACACATCTAACACCCCCTTCAAACTCATGGTGGATCAACAACACTGAGTTTGGAGAGGAAAAATCCATGCCGCGCTCGAGTCTGTGCCTTCGTGAAGAAGTCAGCCAACTGTAACTCAGAGGGCACATAGTGAAGAGCGAGAGTCTGATCCTGCACAGCAGCACGCACAAAGTGGGCATCCACACCGATGTGCTTGGTGAGCTCATGCTTCACGGGTCACGCACAATCTTGATAGCACCGGTCTTGTCGGACAGAGAGGAGTTGAGGTAGTAGCAGACATACCAAAATCCTCAAGTAACCACCGTAACCAGATCACCTCAGGCCGTCAACATAGCCATGGCTGCAAACTCAGCCTCTCAGTACTCGGCGAGAAACTGCAGTCTGCTTCTTTGTCTTCCGTGCAATAAGAGAGCCACCAAGAAAGACACAGTAAGCAGACAGCAAGCGTCGATCAGAGGGATCACTAGCCCAGGTAGCATCAGAGTAGGCCTGGAGCTAAAGAGAGCTGGAGCAAGGAAAGAAAAGGCGCTGAGAGATCGTGCCACGAAGATATCATAGAACACGGAGGATGTGACTATAGTGGACAGAGGTGGGGGCTGAAACAAACTGACTCAGGATGTGGACATGATAGGAGATGTCAGGACGCGTAACAGCAAGATAGACAAGGCTGCCAACGAGGTGGCGATGGCGAGTGGGATTAGGAAGAGGGTCACCATCGAGGCATCGGCTGAGCGTTGAGCTCCATAGGAGTCACAACAGTGCGCTCATCACCAAGAGCAGCGCGAGCAAGAAGATCCTGAATATATTTTTCTTGGGGGATGTAGAAGCCATCAGGGGTCGAGGAGATCTCAATCCCAAGAAAATAGCGAAGAGGACCAAGATCAGTCATGAGGAACTGGTCTCGAAGGCAAGCCTTAACAAAGGCAATGTACTCAGAGTCGTCACTAGTGATGATCATGTCATCAACATAGAGAAGGAGAAGAGTCCGACCACGAGGAGACGTGTGAACAAACAACGCAGGATCATGATTACTGGGCAAGAAACCAGTGGCAGTCACCACAGAGGCGAAGCGCTCAAACCAGGCGCGAGGGGCCTGTTTGAGACCATAGAGGGAGCGGCGAAGTCTACAGACCATACCATCAGGAGCATAGTACCCCGGGGGTGGCTGCATATAAACCTCCTCGCGCAACTCGCCATTGAGAAAAGCGTTCTGAACATCAAGTTGAGAGATAGATCACTGGCGAACAGAAGCCACAGCAAGAAGAGTGCGGGCAGTGGTCATGTGGGCCACAGGAGTGAATGTCTCATCATAATCGCGCCCCTGCTCCTGCTGAAAACCACGAGCCACAAGACGAGCTTTGTGGCGCTCAAGAGAACCATCGGAGCGAGTCTTAATCTTGTAGACCCACTTGCAGGTGATGGGACGGACACCGGAAGGAAGGGGAACCAGATCCCATGTGCCAGAGCGCTCAAGACCAGCAAGCTCTTCAGCCATCGCAAGTTGCCATTCAGGCTGAGTCATGGCAGTTCGGTAGGAAGTGGGCTCAGCAATAACAGAGAGACCATACCGATCAGGGGAGTAGCGATCAGGCGGGGGGCGAGGCCGAGCACGGAGGTTGTGAACCGAGGGAGGCGTGAGAGGAGGAGCACCAGAGGTGGAGGGCTCATCAGAGGAGACATCCTCAGTACGAGATCGGCGAGTATAGTGGAGAGGAAATGGTAAGAGAGGGCGACAGACTAGAGATGATGGTGGAGAGGTGGAGGAGGAGGATGGAGAAGACGGTGTCAGTGGGGAATGAGAAGGAACGAGAGGTGCCAGAGGAAGAGGTGACACATGAGGCACATAGCCGGGTGTATCAGGAAGGAGCAGGAAAGAAAGGTCGTCCACAGAGAAACTCGAGGAAGAAGAACGTGGGTAGTAAGAACGAGACTCGTCAAAAGTCACATCACGGGAGATGCGCAAGCGACGACCCACATGATCCCAACATCGATATCCCTTGTGCTCATCACTGTAGCCAAGAAAACACACTCAACCGATGAGCGGTCGGTTTGGTGCGTTCTCGGGGCAAGAAGAACATAGCACACGCAGCCAAACATCTGAAGAGCGGAGTAGTCGGAGAGCGACCAGTGAGACACTCCATAGGAATACCACCCTGCAGAGCAGACGAGGGCTGAAGGTTGATGAGATAGGTGGATGCGGAAACAGCCTCAGCCAAAAAATGGGGTGGAAGGGAAGCAGCAATCATCAGCGCACGAGCCGTCTCAAGCAAATGACGATGCTTTCGTTCGGCAACGCCATTTTGAGCATGAGCACCAGGACAAGAGAACTAGGCAAGACTACCATGTTCCGCGAGAAAACCATGCAACAGCTGAGAGATATACTCTCCAGCGGAGTCAGCACGAAAAATGCGAATGGGCGTGGCAAACTGGGTGTGAACCATGGCAGCAAAACGTTTGTATATAGGGAGAACCTCGCTACGAGATTTCATGAAGTAGAGCCAAGTGTAGCGAGAGAAATCATCAATAAACAAAACATAATAGCGATGACCACCTTTCAATCAAAGGGAGCAGGACCCCGGACATCGAGAATGAACTAAGTCAAAAGGATTTGAGATCTGAGACTCACTAGTAGGATAGGGTAACTGAGTCTGTTTGCCAAGTCTGAAACCATTACAATGTAAGGAGACATCTCCAGATGCAGACCCTAAGAGGCCCTGACGAACTAAAGAAGACAAGCGAGAGCCACAGATGTGACCAAGGCGATGATGCCACTGCTGGAAGGACGCAGACGAAGAGGCAGCAAGAGCATGAGAGCTGGCAGAAGTGGTGGAAGCGAAGGAACACAAAGCCAGTCAACCTCCCAAAGGCCCTCTGACTCACGGCGCCGGGGGCCAGCACCAACCAAAGCCTTGGTGCGACGATCCTGAATGGAGCAAGAGTCGGTATCAAGAATGACATGACAACCAGAATCAGTAAGTTGGGCAGCGGAAAAAAGATTCATGGTAAGGCGAGGAACATGAGAAACACTCGAAACAAAGAAAGATGGAGTCGAAAGAATACCATGACTAGCAACAGGAAGAGATGTGCCATCGGCAGTAAGAACATTAACAGGCGAATCAAGAGGTCGGAGAGAGGACAACGCAGAAGAATCAGAAGACATATGAAAGGAGGCTCCAGAATCCAGAACCCACGAAGATGTACCTGACTGCGTAGATGCCGGTGGTGGTGAGGAAGAGGATGCAGTCACAGCAGCAGCAGTCGATGAGGAGCCTGAGGAGGCAAGAAGGCGCTTGAGACGAACAATGTCCTAGTCAGTGAGTGGAGGAGTCGAGGAAGACACAGGAGTCCCGCTGGAGGAGGAGCCCCTCTGGTCTCGCTTCTTCTGGCGACAATCAAACTCTGGGTGACCTGGCAGGGAGCAGTAACCACAGACGGTGTCACGGCGCGACGTGCCCTTATCAGCATAAGGAGGACAGCTCACCCCCTGGAGGAGTAGGCAGGAGCGGCGGAGCAGTGAGGCGAGCAGACAACACAGGAGCCCGGGCGGCCAATACTGACGGAACGAAAAGCAACCCAGCAGAGCGAAGGCGGGTTTCCTCGGCACGAAGCTCAGCAAGTATCTCTGAGATAGGAACACGACCACGAGCAAGCAAGTGAGCTCGACGAGGCTCAAACTCAGACCGTAGACGAGATAAGAACTCATGGACCCGCTGAAACTCCAGATCAGACCGAGTGGTCTGAGAGCAACAACAGGTTCCACAAACAACTGTCCGAAGAGAGTCAAGCTGGCGCCAGATGGCAGAGCACTGTGAATAGAACTCATCAACAGAAGAATCACCTTGCTGGAGTGCGTGCTCCTGGCGCACCACAGAAAGGTAGAGAGCATCACCAGAGGGCTGATAGCGCTGACAAAGATAAGACCACATCGCTACAACTGTGCCAAGTCCCATGAATTCGGAAGCAAACTGAGGGAGGACACTCGCAGTGGGAACAGCAGCAGCTCGAGCATCATCATTGCACCACTGAGTGCAAGCAGACAGATCATCCCGGTACACAGAGAGAGCATCAGAATAAGCGGATACCTGCTGATCATAGGCATCAACCGCAGCATCATCCAGAGCCTTGGCAGCATCCCGGTCAACCTGAGAGGCATCAGTAGAAAGGACCGGCGGCACTGGTGGGATTGGGGCCACTGGCGCAACCGGATATGGTGGACAGGGGACCTCGCCAGAGAGAACACCCCACATAAGAAGTCCACGTATATGGATGCGCATAAAGCCGACAAACTCAGCATAGTTGGTGCCATCAAAGATCACCGAGCAGTGAGGAACAACAACATAGCCCGAAAAGGACATGGCTTTTTTTAAGTCAACTGCACACAACCGGATCTGGATCGGGAGAAGAGACATAAGCGCACGCACTCACGCACCAGCGATACAGAATCGAAAGAGGAGTGAGCGGCCGATCCAGAATGAATCGAGAGCCAGCCACGGGCGAGGCGGGCCAAGGGAGCAGGAGCCGTGCTCACGCACGTGCGGAGCAGAGGCCGCTCGAGGTGGCGGCCGGGCGCGCACAACAGCGGGCGGGCGGATGATACGTCTCCAACGTATCTATAATTTTTTATTGTTCCATGCTATATTATCTACTGTTTTGGGCAATATTGGGCTTTATTTTCCACTTTTATATTACTTTTGGGACTAACCTATTAACCGGAGGCCCAGCCCAGATTTGCTTTTTTTTTTGCCTATTTCAGTGTTTCGAAAAAAAGGAATATCAGACGGAGTCGAAATGGAACGAAATCAACTGGAGAAGTTATTTTTGGAAGGAAAGCTACTGGAAAAGCTTAGAGTGCACACCAGGGGAGTCCCGAGCTGCCCACGAGGGTGGGGGCGCGCCCCCCCTGCCTCGTGGGGCCCCCGAAGCTCCATCGACGTACTTCCTGCACCCATATATACTCACGTACCCTAAAACTTCCAGAACAGAGATTAGATCGGTAGTTCCGCCGCCGCAAAACCTCCAGAGCCACCAAAAAACAATCGGGACCCTGTTTCGGCACCCTGCCGGAGGGGGGAACCCTCACCAGTGGCCATCTTCATCATCTCGGCGCTCTCCATGACGAGGAGGGAGTAGTTCACCCCCGGGGCTGAGGGTATGTACCAGTAGCTATGTGTTTGATCTCTCTCTCTCTCTCTCTCTCTCTCTCTCTCTCTCTCTCTCTCTCTCTCTCTCTCTCTCTCTCTCTCTCTCTCTCTCTCTCTCTCTCTCGTGTTCTTGATTTGTCACGATCTTGATGTATCGCGAGCTTTGCTATTATAGTTGGATCTTATGTTTCTTCTCCCCCCTACTCTCTTGTAATGAATTGAGTTTTCCCCTTTGAGTAATCTTATCGGATTGAGTCTTTAAATATTTGAGAACACTTGATGTATGTCTTGCCGTGCGTATCTGTGGTGACAATGGGATATCACATGATTTACTTGATGTATGTTTTGGTGATCAACTTATGGGTTCCGCCATGAACCTATCGTAGGGGTTGGCACGTTTTCGTCGTGATTCTCCGGTAGAAACTTTGGGGCACTCTTTGAGGTTCTATGTGTTGGTTGAATAGATGAATCTGAGATTTTGTCATGCATATCGTAAAATCATACCCACGGATACTTGAGGTGACATTGGAGTATCTAGGTGACATTAGGGTTTTGGTTGATTTGTGTCTTAAGGTATTATTCTAGTACGAAATCTAGGGCTGTTTGTGGCACTTATAGGAATAGCCCAACGGATTGATTGGAAAGAATAACTTTGAGGTGGTTTCGTACCCTACCATAATCTCTTCGTTTGTTCTCCGCTATTAGTGACTTTGGAGTGACTCTTTGTTGCATGTTGAGGGATAGTTATGTGATCCAATTATGTTATTATTGTTGAGAGAACTTGCACTAGTGAAAGTATGAACCCTAGGCCTTGTTTCCTAGCATCGCAATACCATTTTTGCTCACTTTTACCACTTGTTACCTTGTTGTTTTTATATTTTCAGTTTACAAAAACCTATATCTACCATCCATATTGCACTTGTATCACCATCTCTTCGCCGAACTAGTGCACCTATACAATTTACCATTGTATTGGGTGTGTTGGGGATATAAGAGACTCTTTGTTATTTGGTTGCAGGGTTGTTTGAGAGAGACCATCTTCATCCTACGCCTCCCACGGATTGATAAACCTTAGGTCATCCATTTGAGGGAAATTTGCTACTGTCCTACAAACCTCTGCACTTGGAGGCCCAACAACGTCTACAAGAAGAAGCTTGCGTACTAGAAATCAGCGGACGGGGCGGTGCCCGGCCAGGCACGGACAGGCGCGGCGGCGGCCAGCCGGACGGAAGCGGCGGCAGCCGGACAGGAGCGGCGGCGGCCGGGTGAGGCGGGCCTGACGGGGCTGCTTCTGGACGGAGCAGCGGCTGGACGAGACAGAAGAACAAGAAGCCGAGCGGCGGCCGGGGAGGAGCAGCAGAGTCGGGCCGAAGACGAGCAGGCTAGGAACGAGAAGCACGGAGTTGCGTCGTGCGGGAGAAAGGGGCTAGCCTAGCATCTGATACCATGTTGGATAATCAGCAACTGACTCTTTACTGAGGGCCAAAGGCCAGTATATATACAGGTGTGGCAAAGTGCAGAAAAGCCCCTTATACAATGGGGATGTATACAATGAACTATACACACCTAACACTGTCGACTAATCCAGATCTTCTGTACAGAAAAAACTGGTACAGCCAGCTGCAGGCCCTCAGGGTGTATCCAAGTGTGTTCTATTCTGATAGCGAGTGACCGTTGTGTGTTACTGCAGTTTGCTGCTTTGCCTTCACCTTCCAACAGAGAGCATAGTCTTTTCCAGCTTCGGCAGAGGATGCTTCATGGAGGCATTATTACTTGAGCTTTCGTTGTTAGTTTCATCGTTCAGATTTTAGAACTCTGTAGGAAATTTTTATGCTGGATTTAAGGCTTATTCCAGCTTCTGCAGTTGGTTTCACCATTCATATTTGTACTGTGTTGGCTTTTGATCGCTAGACCAAAACCACCCAGGAATACGTATGTGCAAGCTAGCAAGCACACATGCAAGCAGGTTGATTGATGTACAATAGCACTAGCACATGCACGTATCGCGGTAAGCTTCCGTACGTGCACCTGGCCCGGGAAGGATCGATTCGATCGACGACGAACTTGTCGACGTAACTTTAGCGAACGGAAAAAACTGATGGATAGTACAGGCTCGTCTCGAGCCTGGTAGTACTTTGTATTGCTTTGATCGACTTTCGTTGTTCTGGTTACAGGGAGCTTTACATGGCTATATAAATAACAGCCAAGCCTCTGCGAGCTAACCTACTCTGTTACTGTTTGGAGTTCTACTCGGACACTAGCACGAGCACTACTCGGACTTGGTACACGGCGTGTTTAGCTCTAACATTCACCCCCCTAAACATGACGTGGTCGTCACTATCGACCTGGATCCCAAATGCGACTGCTGCTACTTATAGGAAATATCCTTGGCATTGCTTTTGCCGTTCTTCGTAGCATTTCAGAGACCGTCTTTGCTGTCGTCGGTTCGTCCATAGCTTGACGCCAGCACTCCTCCTTGGTCGCGTCTTCAACCTTCACCTGTTCTTCGGTGCTTGGTAGACTGTCTTTTGGATCATCACGGGGACATCTTTTGAACTCGAGCATGACCAAACTTCGGTCTAACTTTGAGTTCCAAGCTCTTGGCGCTTGCTTCAGCCCGTAAAGTGCCTTTTTGAGCTTGTGCACTTTCCCTTCTTCTCCTTTCTTCTCGTAGCTGAGGGGATGTTCTACGTACACTTCTTCTGTGAGATCGCCGTTGAGGAAAGCGGATTTAACATCCGTATGATGAACTTTCCAATCCTCTTGTGCTGCCAAAGCTAGGAGCACTCTCACCGTCTCGATTCGAGCAACCGGTGCAAACACCTCCTCATAGTCAACTCCTTGACGTTGTACGTAGCCCTTTGCGACGAGTCTTGCCTTGTGCTTCACAATGGCACCCTTCGTGTCCTTCTTCAACTTGTAAACCCACTTCAAACCTATGGCCTTTTGGTTCGGAGGTCGGGTTACCAAAGTCCACGTGCCATTGCTCTCGATCTCCTTCATCTCCTCATCCATGGCGTGCGTCCAACTTGTACTTTTGCTCGCCTCTACGAAGTTTGCCGGCTCCTCAACTCCGAGTAAACACAAATCGAAGTACTCGAGTGTAACGGCTTTGCGTGCTTTGTAGACTTTCTTGAGGGGCTTGTAGCGGCGAGGCCGGAAGAATCCGTCGTGGCTTGCGAAGGGGCGACACAAATTGTGTCGGTGTCGATGCACTTGAGGAAGATGGCGAGTCTCGGGCGTGGTAGATGCGGGTCGTTGGCATCCGCATCGTTGACATCCACGTCGTTGGCGTAGTCGTCGTGACCGTGACCATCATCTTGATTGTCGTCGTCACTATGCGCCTCATTGTCGATGTCGTCGCCGAGATCTCCGCTCGTGTCGTGCGCGTCGTTGTCGCTATCACCTTGTGACCCATGCGCTTCGTCGTCGGTGTCGGCACCATGGTGATCACTACCATTGCGGTCACCTTGTTTGTGCGTCTTGCCAACCACCTGGACATCCTCCCCTGCATCATCATCAGTTGGAAATTCAACTGTGAATATGTTACTGTTTGGAGCATCGTTGGCTGCTGCGATCCAATTCCACGCTTGGTTTTCTTCAAACACGACATCGCGTGAAATTCGTAGACGCTTGGTTTGTGGATCGTAGAAGTGGTATGCCTTGGTGCCGGAACTCCTCTCGTATCCGATGAACACCATCTTGGTGCTACGATCGACAAGCTTTGAGAGATGCGGCTCCGCCGTCTTCACATGCGCCACGCACCCGAACGTCCGTAGATGAGACACATTCGCTTATGTCCGTAAATTGCTTCATCTGAGTCTTGCCGATCACTTCGCCGTTGGAGCCGGTTGAGAAGATAGACCGCCGTTGAGACAGCTTCTCCCAAAAAGTCCCGGCAAGTTCTTGCTCTTGAGTAAACTTCTCGCCATGTCAACGACGGTTCGATTGCGCCTTTCAACAACCCGTTCTGCTGTGGCGTATAAGGTGCCGTCGGGAACCTTTTATGCCAATCTTCTCGCAGTAGTCATTGAACTCGTTCGACGTAAACTCTCCGCCGCGATCTGTCCGTAGAGCGCGAACCTTCAACTTGTGTTCCATCTCCGTTGCAGCCTTCAGCTTTTTGAACGCTTCAAACGCCTCATCTTTAGATCGTAGGAGAACGACCCACATATATCTCGAGTAGTCATCTACCACAAGGAAGAAATACTTCTTTCCTTCATGAGTTGCTGGGGTGATAGGGCCACATAGATCACCATGGAGCAGCTCGAGTGCATCACTTGCACGATAGGTAGACTGAGCAGGGAACGGCCTGCGGTGCTGTTTTCCAACGAAGCACCCGTCACATACTCGATCAACATGGTCGATAAACGGCATCCCAGATACCATCTCCATCTTTGACATCTTCTTCAAGGCGTAGAAGTTAACGTGTCCAAATCTAGCATGCCATAACCACGAATCATCATCACTCTTGGCGAGCCAACACTCCGGTTGAGATTGATCAAGGTTGAGAATATAGAGCCTGTTCCGCGTGCGATTCACACGCGCTAGCACGTTTCGGAGGTTGTCGAAGATTGTCATCACTCTGTTCTCGATATTCACCTTGCATCCATTCTCATCAAGTTTCCCGACAGAGATGATGTTGTTGCGAAGCCGTGGGATATAGTACACTCCGGTGAGTATGCGATGTTCTCCTGTGAGACCCTCGAAGAGGACAGAACCTTGCCCGCAAATCTCCACATTTGAACCATCACCGAACTTGACCGAGCCTTGAACATCATATTCCAGCTCGAGGAACTTCTCCTTGCACCCGTCATGTAGTTCTGGCACCCGTGTCGAGATACCACGACACGTTCTGGCTTCCGGATAACTTTGGTGTTACTTTTTTCTCATGAAGTAGCACCTTCCGGTTTGGTTTCACAACCGCTGTTTGGACGAGATCACAGACTTTGGCCATTAGAAGACCTGGCCGTTCGTCTTCCTGCTTCGCCAAATTTGCCTTGATCTCCCTCTTGTTAGGCTCCACGAGATCACAAACTTCGGCCATCAGAAGACCTGGACGTTCGTCTTCCTGCTTCGCCAAATTTGCCTTGATCTCCCTCTTGTTAGGCTCCGGACAATCCTTCGCAAAGTGACCCATCTCGTTGCAGTTATAGCACTTGATCTCGGACATATCCAAGTTCCATGGCTTCCCCTCTTTAGATCGGTCTGCCTTACCACGACCTTGTGGCTTGCCTTTTCCTTTGCCTTCTTTGGTTTGTCCGCCGCGCTGCGCGTTGCTTGAGCCTTCGCCAGCGTTATGCCTTCCTTTGCTACTTGGGGACTCCCAATCTGCGGCGTGAGTACATGAGTTGGTCATCACCTCCTCCTTTGCCTTTTCGACAACCACGAGCATTCTCTTCCCATGTCCGCAAGCGTCCGATCGCCTCCGTTATGGTCATGTCGTCGATGTCGTAAAGCTGCTCGGCGTGCAGATGATGTCGTGAATTTATCGATCACCGAACTGAAAAACTTCTCCACAATCTCGGTCTCCTCGAGCTTTGCACCAAGCGGCGGATCTCTCCCACCAATGTAGTCGACGCGCATGGCATAGTCGTTCACCGATTCAGTTTCCTCCATCGCAACTTGTGAAATTGGCGCTTGGCACTTGTGCCCGAGCCTTGGTGACGCGATCTTCTCCGATCCTCATCTCTTTGAGTGCGTTCCGCCTCTCTTGCTATCTCGAACTCCGCCAATGTCATCAGCACGGAATCCGGCACAGACTGGGCTATGGCGGCCATGGCACCTTCGTCGCACTCCTTGTCGGCGTAAATCGTCGTGATGGCCTCCCACACTCGACGGGTTCGGAGAATGATCTTCATCTTCACCGCCCACACGCCGTAGTTGGCGTCGGTGAGCATCGGGTATTGGATGGGAATGTTGCGATGCGCCTGTACGTTGGAGCCGCCCGTTCCGCCACCACTTGTTGCTGACTTGCCGCCCTTCTTCACATTGTCGCCTTTCTTGTTCGCCTTGGAACCGCCGTTGCCGGACTTGACCGACTCAGCGTCGCTGTCCGTCATCGTAGATCGTCGAGGCTCTAGATACCAATTGTTGGCTTTTGATCTTCTAGATCAAATCGCCCAGGAATTCCACGTACTTGTAAAGCTAGCTAGCTCTGAAGCTAGCAAGCAAGTAACAATGGATGAACAGTATCACACGCGCACGTCCAGCGTATGTGCGTATGCGAACCTGCCTTTACGGGAACTCTCGGCGTCTCGGCGAAACACTTTGCGATCAAATAAACTAGACAGAGAAGCGCTTTGATGATTGCCAGGCTCTTGGCGTGCCTTGCTTTATTGTTTTCATCTGTTCGATGTGTTGTTACAAGGGCTGGGGTAGACCCATATATATATGCTAAGCATAGCCTCTGCTAATCCTACTCGGTGCGATCTGCTAATCCTACTCCGTTTGCAATCTGACCAAACTAGGACACACATGCACGTGCCGTGCAATCTTGAATTCGTGCTTAACTCTAACATTCACCCCTTAAGCACGACATCCTCGGTGCGACCTGGATCCCAAATCGATGACTACTACTAATAGAAAATAGCCTTGGCATTGCTTTTGTCGTTCTTCGTAGCATTTCAGGGACCGTCTTTGCTGTCGTCGGCTCGTCGTAGCTTGACGCCAGCACTTCTCCTTGGTCGCGTCCTCAACCTTAACCTGTTCTTTGGTGCTTGGTAGACTATCTTTTGGATCATCAAGGGGACATCTTTTGAACTCAAGCGTGACCAAACTTCGGTCTAACTTTGAGTTCCAAGCTCTTGGCGCTTGCTTCAGCCCGTTAAGTGCCTTCTTGAGCTTGTAAACTTTCTCTTCTTCGCCTTTCTTCTCGTAGCTGAGGGGATGTTCTACGTACACTTCTTCTGTGAGATCGCCGTTGAGGAAAGCGGATTTGACATCCATATGATGAACATTCCAATCCTCTTGTGCTGCCAAAGCTAGGAGCACTCTCACCGTCTCAAGTCGAGCAACCGGTGTAAACACCTCCTCATAGTCAACTCCTTGACGTTGTACGTAGCCCTTTGCGACGAGTCTTGCCTTGTGCTTCACAATGGCACCCTTCGTGTCCTTCTTCAACTTGTAAACCCACTTCAAACCTATGGCCTTTTGGTTCGGAGGTCGGGTTACCAAAGTCCACGTGTCATTGCTCTCGATCGCCTTCATCTCCTCATCCATGGCGTGCATCCAACTTGAACTTTTGCTCGCCTCTACGAAGTTCGCCGCCTCCTCAACTCCGAGTAAACACAAATCGGAGTACTCGAGTGTAACTGGCTTTGCGTGCTTGTAGACTTTCTTGAGGGCTTATGGCGGCGAGGCCGGAAGAATCCGTCGTGGCTTGCGAAGGGGCGACACAAATTGTGTCGGTGTCGATGCACTTGAGGAAGATGGCGAGTCTCGGCGTGGTAGATGCGGTCGTTGGCATCCGCATCGTTGACATCCACATCGTTGGCGTAGTCGTCGTGACCGTGACCATCATCTTGATTGTCGTCGTCACTATGCGCCTCATTGTCGATGTCGTCGCTGAGATCTCCGCTCGTGTCGTGCACGTCGTTGTCGCTATCACCTTGCGACCCATGCGCTTCGTCGTCGGTGTCGGCACCATGGTGATCACTACCATTGCGGTCACCTTGGTTGTGCGTCTTGCCAACCACCTGGACATCCTCCCCTGCATCATCATCAGTTGGAAATTCAACTGTGAATATGTTACTGTTTGGAGCATCGTTGGCTGCTGCGATCCAATTCCACGCTTGGTTTTCTTCAAACACGACATCGCGTGAAATTCGTAGACGCTTGGTTTGTGGATCGTAGAAGCGGTATGCCTTGGTGCCGGAGCTCCTCTCGTATCCGATGAACACCATCTTGGTGTTGCGATCGGCAAGCTTTGAGAGATGCGGCTCCGCCGTCTTCACATCGCCACGCGCGAGCGTCCGTAGATGAGACACATTAAACTACGTCCGTAAATTGCTTCATCGGAGTCTTGCCGATCACTGCCTTCGTTGGAGCCGGTTGAGAAGATAGACCGCCGTCGAGACAGCTTCTCCCCAAAAGTCCCGGCAAGTTCTTGCTCTTGAGTAAACTTCTCGCCATGTCAACGGCGGTTCGATTCGCCTTTCAACAACCCGTTCTGCTGTGGCGTATAAGGTGCCGTGAGGAACCTCTTTATGCCAATCTTCTCGCAGTAGTCGTTGAACTCGTTTGGCGTAAACTCTCCGCCGCGATCTGTCCGTAGAGCGCGAACCTTCAACTTGTGTTCCATCTCCGTTGCAGCCTTCAGCTTTTGAGCGCTTCAAACGCCTCATCTTTAGATCGTGGGAGAGCGACCCACATATATCTCGGTAGTCATCTACCACAAGGAAGAAATACTTCTTTCCTTCATGAGTTGCTGGGGTGATAGGGCCACATAGATCACCATGGAACAGCTCGAGTGCATCACTTGCGATAGGTAGGCCGAGCAGGAACGGCCTGCGGTGCTGTTTTCAACGAAGCACCCGTCACATACTCGATCAACATGGTCGATAAACGGCATCCCAGATACCATCTCCATCTTCGACATCTTCTTCAAGGCGTAGAAGTTGACGTGTCCAAATCTAGCATGCCATAACCACGAATCATCATCACTCTTGGCGAGCCAACACTCCGGTTGAGATTGATCAAGGTTGAGAATATAGAGCCTGTTCCGCGTGCGATTCACACGCGCTAGCACGTTTCGGAGGTTGTCGAAGATTGTCATCACTCTGTTCTCGATATTCACCTTGCATCCATTCTCATCAAGTTTCCCGACAGAGATGATGTTGTTGCGAAGCCGTGGGATATAGTACACTCCGGTGAGTATGCGATGTTCTCCTGTGAGACCCTCGAAGACGACAGAACCTTGCCCGCAAATCTCCACATTTGAACCATCACCGAACTTGACCGAGCCTTGAACATCATATTCCAGCTCGAGGAACTTCTCCTTGCACCCCGTCATGTGGTTACTGGCACCCGTGTCGAGATACCACGACACGTTCTGGCTTCCGGATAACTTTGGTGTTACTTTTTTCTCATGAAGTAGCACCTTCCGGTTTGGTTTCACAACCGCTGTTTGGACGAGATCACAGACTTGGGCCATTAGATGACCTGGACGTTCGTCTTCCTGCTTCACCAAATTTGCCTTGATCTCCCTCTTGTTAGGCTCCGGACAATCCTTCGCAAAGTGACCCATCTCGTTGCAGCTATAGCACTTGATCTCGGACATATCCAAGTTCCGTGGCTTCCGCTCTTTAGATCGGTCCGCCTTACCACGACCTTGTGGCTTGCCTTTTCCTTTGCCTTCTTTGGTTTGTCCGCCGCGCTGCGCGTTGCTTGAGCCTTCGCCAGCGTTATGCCTTCCTTTGCTACTTGGGGACTCCCAATCTGCGGCGTGAGTACATGAGTTGGTCATCACCTCCTCCTTTGCCTTTCCGACAACCACGAGCATTCTCTTCCCATGTCCGCAAGCGTCCGATCGCCTCCGTTATGGTCATGTCGTTGATGTCGTAAAGCTGCTCGAGCATGCCGATGATGTACGTGAATTTATCAGTCACCGAACTGAAAAACTTCTCCACAATCTCGGTCTCCTCGAGCTCTGCACCAAGCACGCGGATCTCTCCCACCAATGTAGTCAGACGCATGGCATAGTCGTTCACCGATTCAGTTTCCTCCATCTGCAACTTGTGAAATTGACGCTTCAGCACTTGTGCCCGAGCCTTGGTGACGCGATCTTCTCCGATCCTCATCTCTTTGAGTGCGTTCCATGCCTCTCTTGTTGTCTCGAACTCCGCCAATGTCATCAGCATGGAATCCGGCACAGACTGGGCTATGGCGGCCATGGCACCTTCGTCGCACTCCTCGTCGACGTCGTCGTCCGTGATGGCTTCCCACACTCGAAGGGTTCGGAGAATGATCTTCATCTTCACCGCCCACATGCCGTAGTTGGCGTCGGTGAGCATCGGGTACTGGATGGGGATGTTGCGATGCGCCTGTACGTTGGCGCCGCCCGTTCCACCACCACTTGTTGCTGACTTGCCGCCCTTCTTCACATTGTCGCCTAGGAGCACTCTCACCGTCTCGATTCGAGCAACCGGTGCAAACAGCTCCTCATAGTCAACTCCTTGATGTTGTACGTAGCCCTTTGCGACGAGTCTTGCCTTGTGCTTCACAATGGCACCCTTCATGTCCTTCTTCAACTTGTAAACCCACTTCAAACCTATGGCCTTTTGGTTCGGAGGTCGGGTTACCAAAGTCCACGTGTCATTGCTCTCGATCGCCTTCATCTCCTCATCCATGGCGTGCATCCAACTTGAACTTTTGCTCGCCTCTCGAGTTCGCGGCTCCTCAACTCCGAGTAAACACAAATCGGAGTACTCGAGTGTAACTGGCTTTATGCTTGTAGACTTTCTTGAGGACTTATGGCAGCGAGGCCGGAAGAATCCGTCGTGGCTTATGGAGGGGCGACACAAATTGTGTCGGCGTCGATGCACTTGAGGAAGACGGTTGAGTCTCGGCGTGGTAGATGCGGGTCGTTGGCATCTGCGTCGTTAAGCGTGGTCGTCGTGATCGTGACCATCATCTTGATTGTCATCATCACTATGCGCCTCATTTTCGAGATCTCCGCCCGTGTCGTGCACGTCGTTGTCGCTATCACCTTGCGACCCATGCGCGTCGTCGTCGGTGTCGGCACCATGATGATCACTACCATTGTGGTCACCTTGGTTGTGCGTCTTGCCAACCACCTGGACATCCTCGCCTGCATCATCATCAGTTGAAAATTCAACTGTGAATATGTTACCGTTTGGAGCATCGTCGGCTGCTGCGCTCCAATTCCATGCTTGGTTTTCTTCAAACACAACGTCGCGTGAAATCCGTAGACGCTTGGTTCGTGGATCGTAGAAGCGGTATGCCTTGGTGCCGGAACTCCTCTCGTATCCGATGAACACCATCTTGGTGTTGCGATCGGCAAGCTTTGAGAGATGCGGCTCTGCCGTCTTCACATGTGCCACGCACCTGAACGTCCGTAGATGAGACACATTCGGCTTACGTCCGTAAATTGCTTCATACGGAGTCTTGCCGATCACTTCCTTCGTTGGAGCCCGGTTGAGAAGATAGACCGCCGTTGAGACAGCTTCTCCCCAAAAAGTCCCCGGCAAGTTCTTGCTCTTGAGTAAACTTCTCGCCATGTCAACGACGGTTGGATTGCGCCTTTCAACAACCCCGTTCTGTTGTGGCGTATAAGGTGCCGTCAGGAACCTTTTTATGCCTATCTTCTCGCAGTAGTCATTGAACTCGTTCGACGTAAACTCTCCGCCGCGATCCATAGAGCACGAACCTTCAGCTTGTGTTCCATCTCCGTTGCAGCCTTCAGCTTCTTGAACGCTTCAAACGCCTCATCTTTAGATCGTAGGAGAACGACCCACATATATCTCGAGTAGTCATCTACCACAAGGAAGAAGTACTTCTTTCCTCCGTGAGTTGCTGGGGTGATAGGGCCACATAGATCACCATGGAGCAGCTCGAGTGCATCACTTGCACGATAGGTAGACTGAGCAGGGAATGGCCTGCGGTGCTGTTTTCCAACCAAACACCCGTCACATACTCGATCAACATGGTCGATAAACGGCATCCCAGATACCATCTCCATCTTCGACATCTTCTTCAAGGCGTAGAAGTTAACATGTCCAAATCTAGCATGCCATAACCACGAATCATCATCACTCTTGGCGAGCCAACACTCCGGTTGAGATTGATCAAGGTTGAGAATATAGAGCCTGTTCCGCGTGCGATTCACACGCGCTAGCACGTTTCGGAGGTTGTCGAAGATCGTCATATTCACCTTGCATCCATTCTCATCAAGTTTCCCGACAGAGATGATGTTTTTGCGAAGCCGTGGGATGTAGTACACTCCCGTGAGTATGCGATGTTCTCCTGTGAGACCCTCGAAGAGGACAGAACCTTGCCCGCAAATCTCCACATTTGAACCATCACCGAACTTGACCGAGCCTTGAACATCATATTCTAGCTCGAGGAACTTCTCCTTGCACCCCGTCATGTGGTTACTGGCACCCGTGTCGAGATACCACGACACGTTCTGGCTCCCGGATAACTTTGGTGTTACTTTTTTCTCATGAAGTAGCACCTTCCGGTTTGGTTTCACAACCACCGTTTGGACGAGATCACAAACTTTGGCCATCAAAAGACCTGGACGTTCGTCTTCCTGCTTCGCCAAATTTTCCTTGATCTCCCTCTTGTTAGTCTCCATGACATCACAAACTTTGGCCATCAGAAGACCTGGACGTTCGTCTTCCTGCTTCGCCAGATTTGCCTTGATCTCCCTCTTGTTAGGCTCCGGACAATCCTTCGCAAAGTGACCCATCTCGTTGCAGTTATAGCACTTGACCTCGGACATATCCAAGTTCCGTGGCTTCCGCTCTTTAGATCGGTCCGCCTTACCACGACCTTGTGGCTTGCCTTTTCCTTTGCCTTCTTCGGTTTGTCCGCCGCGCTTCGCGTTGTTTGAGCCTTCGCCAACGTTGCGCCTTCCTTTGCTACTTGGGGACTCCCAATCTGCGCGTGAGTACATGAGTTGGTCATCACCTCCTCCTTTGCCTTTCCGACAACCACGGGCATTCTCTTCCCACGTCCGCAAGCGTCCGATCGCCTCCGTTATGGTCATGTCGTCGATGTCGTAAAGCTGCTCGAGCGTGCCGATGATGTACGTGAATTTATCAGTCACCGAACTGAAAAACTTCTCCACAATCTCGGTCTCCTCGAGCTTCGCACCAAGCGCGCGGATTTCTCCCACCAAAGTAGTCAGACGCATGGCATAGTCATTCACCGATTCAGTTTCCTCCATCTGCAACTTGTGAAATTGGCGCTTCAGCACTTGTGCCCGAGCCTTGGTGACGCGATCTTCTCCGATCCTCATCTCTTTGAGTGCGTTCCACGCCTCTCTTGCTGTCTCGAACTCCGCCAATGTCATCAGCACGGAATCCGGCACAGACTGGGCTATGGCGGCCATGGCACCTTCGTCGCACTCCTCGTCGACGTCATCGTCCGTGATGGCCTCCCACACTCGAAGGGTTCGGAGAATGATCTTCATGTTCACCGCCCACACGCCGTAGTTGGCGTCGGTGAGCATCGGGTACTGGATGGGGATGTTGCGATGCGCCTGTACGTTGGCGCCGCCCGTTCCACCACCACTTGTTGCTGACTTGCCGCCCTTCTTCACATTGTCGTCGTTCTTGTTCGCCTTGGAACTGCCGTTGCCGGACTTGACCGACTCAGCGTCGTTGTCCGTCATCGTAGATCGTAGATCGTCGAGGCTCTAGATACCAATTGTTGGTTTTTGATCGGTAGATCAAATTACCCAGGAGCCGAAACACGTGTGTGCAAAGCTAGCAAGCAAGCTAGCAGCTTGATGGATTTCGTAGCTAGCTAGAACGGCATGCACGCGTACAGGGTCAATACGATCTTGGCGGAACGTAGCAACTTCTCTGGACGGAACCCTTCGTACCTTGGCGAACGTGGACGGAACAATACTGGATCGATTTGATGGCTAAAGGCCCGTGTCGAGCCTTTTCTTTTTATTGCTTCGATGGTCTTTTTCGTTGTGATTACAGGGCTGGGGTATACGCATATATATATGCATAAGATAGACTACTACTAGCTATCCGTCTCGGTGTAGTATTGCTAATCCTAATCGGTTTATACAACACTAACCAAACTAGGACACACATGCACGTGCCGTCCAATCTTAGATCGTGCTTAACTCTAACATTAGTTATGGGCCCACCACGCTTCCGCTGCGCCACTCTGATCGATCTCCTCATCCATGGCGTGCATCTGATACCAATTGTTGGCTTTTGATCGCTAGACCAAAACCACCCAGGAATACGTATGTGCAAGCTAGCAAGCACACATGCAAGCAGGTTGATTGATGTACAATAGCACTAGCACATGCACGTATCGCGGTAAGCTTCCGTACGTGCACCTGGCCCGGGAAGGATCGATTCGATCTACGACGAACTTGTCGACGTAACTTTAGCGAACGGAAAAAACTGATGGATAGCTACAGGCTCGTCTCGAGCCTGGTAGTACTTTGTATTGCTTTGATCGACTTTCGTTGTTCTGGTTACAGGGAGCTTTACATGGCTATATAAATAACAGCCAAGCCTCTGCGAGCTAACCTACTCTGTTACTGTTTGGAGTTCTACTCGGACACTAGCACGAGCACTACTCGGACTTGGTACGCGGCGTGTTTAGCTCTAACATACTGTGCCGTTTAATCTTTCACTTGATGGGTGTGTACTAATCCACACTATTTTTGTGCTAGAACTTACAAGTTTCATGTGCCTACCATGTATCAACTATCTCTCAATGAAGAACTGCATGTCTTAACCTTTTAATCAAAAAAGTATCTTACATCACATTTGAATATTTTCTGTGATTGGCTGCATGTAGCAAGTCACTGTCCGTTTGGAGGCATTCTTGTTTGTACTTCTGAATCTTTGAACAATGTTATCGTGCACCATCAAGTAGATGTGGACCTTCTATCAATTGTATGAAAACTTGCACAGACATCACATTCACCGGCAGTAAGTATCAACTATAGTAAGCAGATCATGTGTTAATGGTCATGGGCTATATGTTAACCATCTGCTTTGGTGCTACGCGTCGTTTAACTCAGGATGCGCTTCCCAAGATGGCAAGATGGCTTGTGGTTCAGAATACACGCTCTCTGAACTTGAGTGCAGACATGGGCTTGTAGGATTATATGGGCCAGTTCTTTTCGACGATTCTCCCACAATCGCCTCCCTCCCCAGCTTTTCCCAGAATCATCACTTCATATTTTTTTTACAATCCTATCTAGTTAATATCTAATTAGCTAGGATTGTAAAAAATATATGGAGTAGTGATTCTGGGAGAAGCTGGGGAGGGGGGCGATTCTGGTAGAATCGCCCAAAAGAACTGGCCCTATATCTTGTCACGGAAGCACTTGCCCGATGACTGCATGCATAGCTAGGACTGCTGATCAGAAATTTGCTATAGCTTATTATCCAGCAATCCGTCAAGTGATCTTAGGCATGTACCATCTTAACAGTTGTACTCCCTTCGTTCAGAAATATAAGATGTTTACTGGGTGCAATTAGTGGGAGATGGTAGCACGGGCTATATTCAACCGGTTCGGATGGCGGTCGCATAACAAGATAGGAGTCTAGGAAGCTTATCCTTCATATTGCCGTACCGGTTGTGATTGTCAGCATGTACTTTTCTTTTATTCATTTGCTTCGCTCCGCTTGCGAGCTATAATACTTTTATGACTTTATGCTACTTCATGAATTTTTTTAATAACATGGTTGCATGCATCATTATGATGTAGAGGCCGGGGTACGCCTCCATTTCCAAAATGAAAGGAAATATAAGATGTTTTGGATATTTTAGTGCGGACTATATACGGACTGAAATAAGTGAACAAACACAGTAAAACGTGTCCATATACACCCCATTCTGAAAAATGTTAGAGCATCTTATATTTGTGAATGGAGGGAGTATGATTTAATTAGGTTTTTTTGTTAGTTTAGGAGGATTTGAGGGGCATATCATTTTTTAAATTATGATGGTAAGAAATTACTACTGGGAACTTGTCAAGTCATTGAGTAGATGTTTGAAGGACAAAATACTCAGTTTCAAGCGTTGGCTGCAATTGACTCGGGGCGTGGTTTTTAATTAGATGTGATATGAATTTTCTTAATTAGTAACTCGACAAACACTAATTTCCTGGTGTCGGTCGTTATCTTTGAGAGTTGTAAGTTCTTTTTTGACGGGAAGTTGTGTAAGGTCTTCCTCGGCTACTTCTTGGCAGATGTATATATTCTACCTCAGATGCAGCCCTAGAGTTACAGGTTATTTGGTTGGTGACCTGAGCAGGGTACCTTGCCGGAGGTTTCGGTCACTTTTTCCTATTGTGGCAGCCGTGAAAAAATGTTGTTTTGTTCATGCCATGAGCCCGAGATATAATAATGATATCACACAATATGGAATACGTACTATTTGTTCCTGCCTGAGTTTGGTGGTCTGGCAGCTCCGGCTAATTACTTGAAGGCTAAGCTCAGGTCAGGCTACTGAAAAAGTGGTCAGGCACCAACTAAACAAGATGTAGGCTACTGTCCGGCTTGCCCCTGGCCAAGCAAATTTCTCTTGTACTATGTTAGTTGAGTTTGATATTCGCAAAAAAAAATTTGTTTGTTGAGTTTGTTTAGTTGCTCTCTCATGATTATATAGGAGCATGTTTCATCTAGTCAGGGAAGAAGCAAGTCTTAGTCTGGAATTTAGCTAACGAAGCCCGAGTAGCAAGTCTAGTTGTGGTAGTGTGTGAAGCCAAGCAGTAGTAGGATTGGGAGTCACTGGGAAAGGTAGTAGTGATCTAAGAAATGTGGTTTCTCCTCCTAAGATAGCCATGTGTGGCGATTGCACTCTCTCGCTTTGAGCGGACGCCATCTAGTTTCATATCTCGAGTGGTGGAGCCAGCCGAACCGAAAGTTCATGCCAAATGTGCCCTGGAAGAAGGCTGGCAAACGCCACGTAACACCTTCAGCCAAAACAGATGGGAGGTGCATGCTTCCAACCTATAAGGATGGCGGAAGGGGTATGCCCCGATGCACATCGGCGTAACACCACTGTCCAAGGTGTCATGGTGGCAGAAGAGGCAATCTGACATGCCGCCAGCCGAAAGGATCGATCTTCAGTCCTACCTGGTGGACGTCTGGGCAATTTTCCGTGATGCGATGGCACCCTCTAGGCTGGACATGCTTTGTCGAGCACTTTAACTGAGCTTCCTAGATAACAACAATGGATAGCAAGTTTGAGCTCGAGTTGAGGGATTTAGAGTTGTCGCAGTCGAAGAAAAGATAGATCAATGTAAGATCTACAATAGTCGTGTCTTTTCACATGAATGCCATACTTTTTCGCTTAATTAGCTCCCAAATACTATTATGTTCTACTGTTTTCGGAATTAGCACAATGGGCTGCCCACTTGTGCGAGTAATTACTTTGTTGATTTCTTATTGAAGAAGTTAAATAATATTTTTTGAGGGCAAAAGAACGTCAAAGCTACCCAGAGCAATACCCTTTCGCTCTGGTGCTGCCATCGGTCGGCCTCGTCTTCTATTGATCCTTGGGCCATGGAGACGCGATGGATCCAGGCCCTTTTCGGCGGGAGAGCTCCGTTTTTATCTTTTATTTTAGTTTTTTTTGGGTTTGTGCCAGGCTCATGAAGACCAGGCGGTGGCAGTTTCTTGAAGATGGAATAAGGTCTTCCCCCCCTAGCCCCCATCCCGGTGATGCTTCTAGCGTCATCGGAAGGCGTGTGGAGGTGTGTTTTCGGCAAGGTTTTGGATCCCAAGTGGACATTTTTTCTCGAGGGGCACCGGAATTTGCGGCTACCATGGTAACCGCGAAATACCGGAAAAAATTCGGACGAAATTAGAAATTAAATTTTGAATTCAAATTTTTTGAGGTCGATATAGATAGGGGTTTAACTTCAAAAGATATCACCTACTTGCTCCTGGCGTAGTGGCTGTTCAAGCCGAACTGCACCTTGCTAAAAGGTCGCCAGTTCGACCCCTGGCCACTCCATCAAATTTCTAGCTTTTTTTAACTTTTGCATGAGGAAAGGCTGGCGTCGCCACTAGGCCACGACCACTCATGTTAATATATAAGAGATGGCGTTTATTTAACTACACTCTGAGCGTTTGAATTCAAAATTTTTGAGATTTTTTGGCCGGTATGAGTGTTTCTCGAGGGGGGGGGATGGGCGATAAACGCGGTAACAGGGCGAGATCGCGAAATTTCGTTCGGTTACCAAAACAGTGGTTTCCGATGGATCTCGTGGGATCTGGTCAGCATTTGTCTTCAGTGGATACGTCTGGATCCGGTCTTCGTTCTTCTATGTATGTGTGTGTGGAGATTGGATCCTTCCGATCTAGCTTCTTTTTCATTGGTGACAGTTGCTATTCTGGTGAGCTGGTCCTATGTGGCCACTCCAAAAAAATTCTAGTTTTTTTTAACTTTTCCATGAGGAAAGGCTGGCGTCGCCACTAGGCCACGACCACTCATGTTAATATATAAGAGATGGCGTTTATTTAACTACACTCTGAGCATTTGAATTCAAATTTTTTGAGATTTTTTGACCGGTATGAGTGTTTCTCGAGGGGGGCTATAAACGCGGTAACCGGGCGAGATCGCGAAATTTCGTTCGGTTACCAAAACAGTGGTTTCCGATGGATCTCGTGGGATCTGGTCAGCATTTGTCTTCAGTGGATACGTCTGGATCCGGTCTTCGTTCTTCTATGTATGTGTGTGTGGAGATTGGATCCTTCCGATCTAGCTTCTTTTTCATTGGTGACAGTTGCTATTCTGGTGAGCTGGTCCTATGTGGCCACTCCAAAAAATTTCTAGCTTTTTTTAACTTTTCCATGAGGAAAGGCTGGCGTCGCCACTAGGCCACGACCACTCATGTTAATATATAAGAGATGGCGTTTATTTAACTACACTCTGAGCATTTGAATTCAAATTTTTTGAGATTTTTTGACCGGTATGAGTGTTTCTCGAGGGGGGGGGGGCGATAAACGCGGTAACCGGGCGAGATTGCGAAATTTCGTTCGGTTACCAAAACAGTGGTTTCCGATGGATCTCGTGGGATCTGGTCAGCATTTGTCTTCAGTGGATACGTCCGGATCCGGTCTTCGTTCTTCTATGTATGTGTGTGTGGAGATTGGATCCTTCCGATCTAGCTTCTTTTTCATTGGTGACGGTTGCTATTCTGGTGCGCTGGTCCTATGGGGTCTTACCACGATGAATTCCTGATTTTCTACTACAATAATGTTTTTCCGATTCCGATGAGGAAGGGGTGATGACGGCAGTGCACCTTCGACTCGCTCCAGTGGTTGTAATCGTCGCTAGGTGGTCTATGGACCAGGATGTAACTTTTACTTCTGGCGTTTTTTGTACTACCTTGACAGTTGATGAATAAATCAGAAGTTTCTCCCAGAAAAGTTAAATAATATTTTGGTGTAATAAAAATATTCAATGTTAAGGATCTCTAATAGTAAACAATGGAATGGGATGCAATCAAATTTTTTATCGACAATTGCTACGTTACTACGCTCTTTTCATGCATTTATGGTTGGAATCGGACAAAGAATGCAACATGACGTGTATCATGTGTATTTTTATTGACAGACTTGGTTTGCACGGCACTTCATGGGTATTGATTCATGTATCTAACGTAAAGGTCCATTTTTTTAAGAGAAATGTTTACAGACGGTGCGCCGGCGGAACGCTCGGCCGGTCTTATCGCGAGCTTTCGATCTACTGGAATCCTGTGTCTATCCCACGTCCTCCTGCGTCTATTTTTTTTTCCTTATCTTCTTCCACCTCGACCCACCCTCCCTTTTCCTCCTTCTCTGGCAAGCACCACCCGGCCAGTGGACTCGCCCCCAGCTGTGCGCCCCCTCGCGCGCCCAATCCTGCTGCCTTTTTTGCTGCAACCTCATCGCCATGGTCGCACCCCTCGCCATGGCAGCGCCCTCGCGCCGCTCCCGTCGCCATGGCCGCGCGTGATGGGGTGTGGAAGATGCGGCGGGGGCAGACCTGGGGGGAGATGCAAAGATGACCGGCGGAGCTGCAACCAGCATGGCACGAGCTGCAAACCGTCGCGACTAGATGCTACGAGCAGCGAGGTGGAGCTCAGCGACAAGCATCAACCGGAGGCGACTGGTGCTGCAAACCGTGTGATTTTTAGCTGGAACCGGCCGGAAAAAAAGCTGCATCCAGCGTGAATTTTTGCTGGAACCAGCAATGAGGAATGTTCGGACCGACGACGGGCATAATGTTGAAAGCTTCAACCGGCATGTAAAAAGGCTTCAACTGCCATGAAAAAAAGCTTCAACCATGGAAAAATCATAAACATGTGGGGAAAAGCTTCAACGATGCAAAAAGTCTTCAACTTGCACGGCAAAAAGTTTCAACTGATGTGTAAAAAAGCTTCAACTGACGAAAAAGAAAGCTTCAACCATGGGAAAAACCTTCAATGGGGTGGAAAAAAAGTTTTAACCATGGAAAAATTCTTACGAGCGGCGCGGAATAAAGCTTCAACCGTTGTGTGAAGAAGCTTCAACCATGGAAAAGCTTCAATGGGCGGGGAAGAAAAAGCTTCAGACATGCAAACGGTTTCAACCGGGAAGGAAAAAGCTTCAACCGGCAAAGAAAATAGCTGGCTACCAGGCGCTGACATGATGACGATGCAGGAGCTACGGCCCGACGACATGACGTTGTCTCCGTCTTTTGCTACAAGCATGTCTCCGTTTGCTTCGACCAGCAATGAAAAAAAAGCTTCAATTGGGTGCGAGCATGGCGGTGCGGGGTGCGGAGGCGGAGGCGGCGTGGTGGGGCTCGATCCACGACGGCACCGACTTGCGCGGAGGGCGTTGACTAGCACGAGGGGGGCGGGGGAGGGGCAACGCTTGGAGCGGCGGGCGCGGCAGGAGGCGCAGCGCGGCGCGAGAAAGAAAAAGGTAAGGGGGAATCGTTTTCTTCGTCGGGATCCAACAGCCCAGGCAGTGGGATCCAACAGTTGGGCCGGTGCGCCGGCGCAGATCGTTGCCCTTTTTTTAATATAATAGTTTTGAACAGAAATTCGAGTATTATGCAATCCTGTGAAACTATATGTATCTACAAGTAGAATTTTAAAAACTTCAAAATAAAATAAATAACCTAATGTATCAGATTTGACACATGGTTTGACATTGTTGTCACTTGAATGTGTGAGAGGGATAGCGTATATATTTGTACTGTGCCGTTTAGTCTTTCACTGGATGGATGTGTACTTATCCACACTTTTTGTGCTAGAATTGACAAGTTTCACGTGCCTTCCCTGTTTCAACGTTTTCTTAACGAAGAGTTGGATGTCTTAACCTTTTAATCTCAAAAGTATCTTACATCACATTTGAATATTTTACTGTATATCATTTGGTACGGGTGGTAAGTCACTGTTTGGGGTGGAGCCTTGTTTGTAGATCTGAATCTTTGAACAATGTTAGAGCATCTCCAGCCGCGCCTCTAACAGGCCCACTAGGCCCCTTTTTTGGCGCCGGCGCCCAAAAAACGGATCAGTCGCGCCCCCAGGAGCCCGTTTTTCAACAGTTAGGCCCGGAACTGGCGCCGGCGGACCCAGGCCGAACCCAGCGCGCTGGGGGGCACCCGGGGGCGCCGGCGCAATCGTTTTGGCGCGAAAGAACGGCGGGCCCACCGAGTCAGCGACCCCCGTGCCTCGTCGTCCTCATCGCCCCGGTTTCCCGCGGGGAATCAATGCCAAGGCTGCCGCCGGTCAGCCTTCCATTGATTCCGCACGGGTGGAGCGGTGCGGCCAAACGCCCCCTCGTCGCCCCCTCCCTCACCGGTGGAATCACCCGCTCGCAGCCCCCTTCTCTCGCCACCGACGCCCTCTCTCCCCGTCTCTCTCCGTCTAGCCATCACGTGCACGCACACCCTCGATGGGTGAACGGTTCCCCGGCGACGCGGCGGCGGCCAACGGCTTCGGCCGCCGCTCTCTTCACGAGTGGGAAGCTCATCTCCTCCACGAGGCGAACTACCCGGCGTCCCCCGACATGCGCGCGCCGGGGCGGTGGAGGCTCAGCGCCGGGGGCGTCCCAGTCCGCCCTCTGCCCGACATCGAGCACCCTAGATACTTCCACGCCGAGATCGAGCGTGTGCGGGCCTCCCTGTCGGAGGAGGAGCGCACCCACCCGGAGTACAACGCCGGCAACCACGAGGCGTGGGCGGCGTACTTTGAACGCCGACAGGCGGAGCGGCTTGCCTCCATCAACAACGCACTGGTGGTCAAGGCGCGCAACAACAGCGATGGACGCCGCCTGTGGTGGGGCGCCCCGGCCGCATGCTGCACGCCGTCCTCAAGTACCTCGAGGGCGGCAATGATCCGCCGCCCCAATACCCGGCGGCCCCGGCCCCTGTCGAAGTGTCGGCTCGTGGCTGCCGTGGCGAATGCTGGGCAGGTCATCCTCCTCCTCCTCCTCCTCCCACTCCTCAGGGTCGCTGGCGCTCGTCAGCGTCAAGCCCGAGCCCGTGGAAACGCCGCTCGGTCGGCGCACCCGCAGCATCGGCACCGTCATCAACGAGGGCGGCCGTGCCTCCTCCTCGGCTCCTCACCGCCTCGTCAAGCCGAAGGCAGAGCCGGGGCTTGCCGCCGTGAAGACCGAGCACGATGACGCGCTCAACGACGAGGCGGTCATGAAGTGGGCGAGGGAAGATTGGGCCCGGCTGGAGATGGAGCGCCAGCACCGCGCCCTGGAGGAGATCGATGCGCGCAGCCGTGGGCGCGACAAGGGGGGCGTCATCGTTCTTGAGGACAGCGACGATGACGCGCCGCCACCGGCCAAACCTGTCCGCCAGGGCGACCCCGGGTAGGGGTCCAGCAGGGACGGACGCGTGAAGAAGGAGAAGGACGACGACGGCGACTACGCCGCGCTCAGCGAGTTCTTCGGCCTGTAGGCGCGGCCCTTTGTTTTTTTAGTAAATTTTATGTTTTCTATGCAAAAAACTTTGGAACCCCGAATTTTATGTCGTGTTTGCCGAATCATTGTCCTGTTTGCAAAATGTTTAAAAAAAGGGCGTCTGCGGTCGACCCTGGGGGCAGCGATTGGGAACCCGATCGCCCCCATGGCGAAAATATCGCCGATTCACCCCCAAGCGGCGCTTTTTCTAGCCCCTGGGGGGCGAACGGCTGGAGATGCTCTTATTACCCACTGCCAAGTAGCACCACCGTCAAATAGGTGTAGAAACATTACATCGACCGTTAGTAATAATTAACTAGAGTCATTAGATTTTATTTCTTTTTCTAAAGAAGGGTCACCCCTGGCCTCTACATCTGAATGATCCATGCAGCCATATTATTAAACAAAAGGTTCATAAGGTTTGAAGTACAGTACAAGCTCACAAGGGGAGCTCAAGTGGAAGTAAAGGCAAAAATTGCCACAACAGATGAAAACTAGGGCAAGATGACTAAACACCTAGACTATTATTGGATCGCCATCAAAACCGGTTATAAGTAGCCCGTGCTACCGTCTCCCAACAGCCATATGCTCCTTGGCTACCACATGAATGAGTGACGATCATGTATGGATCCAAGCAGTAGCCTTGTATATGACCCGTAAATTTTTTACAAGAGTTTGTCTGTTAAAGATCACATCACTAGACAGTTTCATATAGCCCACAGTAATGCCGAATTCACTTTGGCACATGGGAGCATATGCTTCTACCATTGAAAAATATATTTCAAAATATCAAAAAATTCTGAACACAAATTTGACGCGTACATCCCATCATGGTATGTGTGCATGCCAAGTTTCGTGAAAATCCGACATTTTATATGCCTTGTGTAAAACAGACAAAAAAGGTCTCATGAAAAGCCTATTATGACACTAAATTTTGTCTTTTTACACATGACACAAAAGTTGCAGGTTTTCCATGAAACAAATTTGTGTGCATGGAAAATGTCGAGATGTACTAGGGAATCATTTTATCAGAATTTTGTGACATTTCAAAATATATTTAAAACACGTTTTAAAAACCAGGAGCATATGCTCCCATGTGCCAAAACACCTCTCTCGTAATGCGCATACTCTGATGTGAATATGGCCTACAATATTTGGCTCTACTTCATTTAGCCACGTCCCAAACACCGTGTTAATACTATTTAGAGGACTGAGATTAAATGCGACATGAATTCTACACCATAATAGCTTGGCGAGTGGGCATTTGAGAAAGAAATGTTGTATAGTTTCATCCTGATCACAGAAGCAGCATCTTTTACTACCCTCCTATCTGCGCTTTACCAAATTATTCTAGTCAAGATCACTTCCTTATTTTACAAACCACATGAAGATTTTCATTCTTGAAGGTATTTTAATCTCCCAAATATGAAGCGATTTTGGGATTGGACCAGAGTCTATTAAAAATCTAGATACATAGACTTCACGTAGAATACCCCAAAGATGGATAGTGTCCAGTAAAGCGCATTAGGCTCATCAGAGAGGTTAACCTTCATCAACCTCCGTAGTGGATGCAGCCAACTGTCCTATCTGTCTCCCACTAGCGACCTCCTGAACTGGTTATTTAGAGGCAGAACCCTAGTATCGTACTAATGTAAGCATCCTTATGTTGTATAATATTGTAAAGCGAAGGATATTGTGTGTCTACTAGCGTCTCCCTTAACCATGTATCTTCCCACAATCTAGTCGTGTTACCGATAACAATGATAAATTTAGTCCTATTGAAGAAGGCTACTTTAGTCCTCATTAACCCCTTCCAGAATGGCGAATCATTAGGTCTTGCAGTAAACTGTGCCAGGGTCTTGGATTGCAAGTATTTATTATGTAAAGCTTGGAATCACATTCCCACTGTCTCAACAGATAGCCTACACAACCATTTGCTGAGCAGGCATCTATTTTTTCTACCTCCAATGGAACAATGATCAAGGCTTATGCGACCAGACTTGCCCTGGTAGCGCAGCGCGTTATCGATCGTAGTCAATCTGGTTTTCTCAAAGGTCGCAACATTATCGAAGGGCCGATAGTGTTGCAGGAGATCGTCCATGAGCTTAAACGCATTGGACAACCGGCTGTGCTTCTCAAGCTCGACTTTGAGAAAGCATACGACCGCGTGAACTGGGAGTTCATTCGCGAGGTGCTGACTCGGAAGGGATTCGAGCCAGGCTTTGTTCACCGCATCATGCACCTGGTCTCGGGAGGCCAGACTGCTGTGTCGATCAACGGAGAGGTTGGGAACTTCTTCCGCAACAAACGAGGCCTCAGGCAAGGGGACCCCTCCTCGCCTCTGATCTTCAACTTTGTTGTGGACGCCCTCTCAGCCATGGTTCATAAGGCTAAGGACGCCGACCACATCTGTGGTGTTGTTTCTCACCTTATTCCGGGTGGACTCACGCACCTTCAATATGCGGATGACACCTTACTGCTCTTTGAGCCTGACGATCATAGTGTAGCCTCTTTCAAACACATCCTCCTTGCTTTCGAAATCATTTCCGGCCTAAAGATTAATTTCCTGAAGAGCGAGGTGATAGCCATTGGGATGGACCCTCTGCTCGCTGACCGTATCGCCAACTTGCTTAATTGCAAGCTGGGGAGCTTTCCAATTAAGTAGTTGGGCTTGCCTATCTCGGATAAACACATTTCTATTCTTGAATGGGAGCCCTTGTACGGCAAGGTGGCGAACAGGGTTAGCCCTTGGCGCGGCCGGTTCCTCTCCTCGGCGGCCAGGCTGATCCTGACTAACTCCAGCCTCTCTTCCCTCCCTCTGTTCACTATGGGCATGTTCTTGCTGGCTGATGGGGTTCATGCCAAGCTTGATACTCCCCGATCCAAGTTCTTTTGTGAAGGAACTGGGATAAAAAAGAAGTACCACCTGATCAAATGGGCCGCGCTCTGCCGCCCTAAGAAGTTCGGGGGCCTTGGGATCCTTAACTCCAAACTCATGAATGTCGTGCTCCTAAACAAGTGGATTTGGAAACTTTCCCAAAACGAGCAGGGGCTCTGGGCGGACATTCTTCGCGCCAAATACTTTCCTGATGGGAATTTCCTCACTTCCAAAGCTAAGGGTTCACCTTTTTGAAATGGGATCCAGAAAGTTATGCCTGCCTTCACGTTAGGAGCCAAGTTTTGCGTCAACAATGGTACCTCAACGCGATTTTGGCTGGATCATTGGTTTGGCACGGAACCCTTGTGGCAAAGCCATTCCGCTGCCTACCAGCTAGCCACTAACGTTGATATTCTGGTGGCTGACGCGCTTCGCACCAACCCGCCCGCTGTATCCTTCAAAAGACCCCTCCTCGCTAACGAACGAGCCAGTTGTGATGGGCTTGTCGCTGCTCTGGCGGGAGTGGTCCTTTGCCGAGAGGCCGACTCGGTCTCCTGGGCTCTCTCGCGCTCTGGGAAATTCTCTGTCCAATCCTTGTACAATAAATTGTCCGAGGGGCCGACCCTGGACATAGCTAGGGGGCTATGGAAGGCGTCTATCCCCTTGAAGATCAAAATTTTCTTGTGGCAGATGTCTCGTGATCGCCTGCCCTCCTCTAATAACATCGCTCGTAGGAACGGGCCTTCCGATGGCTCTTGCGTTCTATGCGGGCATCACAAAGATGCCAACCATTTCTTTTTTAACTGCTACCTTGCCCGCTTTGCTTGGAGTGCGGTTAGGGAGGCTTTTGATCAGAACTGGAACGCGCTCTCAGCTTCGGACCTTCGCGCTATTCTAGTAGCTCATAGGGGCGCTTTAGGTCGTGTGTTGTGGAGATGTGTGGGTGCTTTGCTGTGGGCCATCTGGACTGCAGGCAACAAGATGACTATTGAGCACAAATTTCCTTCTCACCCGGCTGACATTATCTTCAAATGTCACTTGTTCCTTCAGACATGGACGCCGTTGGGGAAACGGCGTGATGCGAATCGGATGACGGAGGCTATGGAGCGGATACGGTTGATCCAGATCGGCGCCGCCACTAGCTTGCCGCTGGATGCGATCTTTTGGACTGGCCGTCTGCGCGCTGCTACTTATTTTCATTCCCTCGCAGGCTTCGGCCGGTAGCATGTAATGTACCTTGGCTGCGGCCGTTTTACTTTATGTGTGCTGTGTTGAACTTGTTGGATTCTGCCTTGTGTGGGCTTTATTAATTTAAAGCCGAACGCCTTCGGCGTCTTCGTTCTAAAAAAAAAACCACTCCTGAATTTTCATCCAAATTTAAGCCACACAACGAGAACAAATTCAGGAGCTATCTGCGAGATCTGCAGAAGGAAAAATGTTGGAGCTATATGTTGAGAATATGAGATAACTCAGTTCAACGTGTGGTTGCAGCCTTCAACTGTATGATTGTTGCACCAGCCGAATATAAGGACCCTACTTTCTCTAGTTTAAAAGAAGTGGTTTACATAAGAAAATATTTCTTTGAGGGGGTGAAGGACACGAAGGGAGAAAGATACATATCATTCACAGGCCAAACAAACTGGAGTGAAGTTTGTTTGGTACGACACCTAACACTGATGGCACGCCTAATTAACTACTAGTAACAAAGCAAATAATATCGGGATATTGCTGCATGCATCATTGCCATACTGGGGGCCTTCCACCTTTTCGAAAAAAAAAACTAATATCAGGATAGGAGGCATTGGGATATGCAACCACGACGTAAATAAAGATTTATCTTACTAGTCGTCAACCCGTGCACCTGCACGGGCTAGCATTTTAAAATTTTAATATAACATAGTTGTGAAAATTTGAAATGTCAAACAATAATATCAATATGTTGATGTAGATTATTTTTATAACAGATGCATGTGTACCTTGGTTGGACATAGGGTCCAACAAAGCTACATTGCTTCGACTATTTTATGATTAGATTGTTTGCATCCAATAATATGAATATTGTGATGTAAATTATTATAATAATACATGTATGTGTACCTTGGATGGACATAGCTAGGGTCCAGCAAACATACATCATTTCAAATATTTTAGGACATATCTTCCTTTCACACCCTACCTAAAAAAATATACATCTTCCTTTTGGCCATGGAAGAACCATGGAATTATACTGTCTGTTTCTATACACAATAGTGGGCACATGCTTGCCCGGGTTTCTATCAACATACGTGATATCATAGCAAATAATATACATATTAAAAAATAGATTGTCTTATATTCTCATTATACCATAGATTATTAAGATTAGAAGTTCTTGCCTAAACCAACAATTTCTTAAACAATTTCTTTTATGCTTCATATAGATAGAATTTTCTTAATATTCGTCATCCATATTTCGCATAGACAATGATGTGTTTACATTGGATCTTTGTGGCGGATGATACATCCAGTTTATTTTACAATAGTAATATATATGTTTTACAATTGTTTTAATGACTAATTTTTCTTTATTATAAGGACAAAGAAATACATGCATAGACACATTATATATGCTAAGACGTCTTAGGAATCTGCACCTCCAAAGAATCATGTGAAACCATGAAATTCACGAATCGTATGCACATCAGGCAGAGCAGTACATGCCTAGAAAAATACATTATCGACGCCCCAAATGATTCTACATCTATGCATCACGACACCACTACCTTGCACATGGCGATACTGGATGCAGATGAATCTGGTTTGCTCCTCTACAACATAATTGGGTGACGCGTGCTCATAAACATGCATGCATATATCAATTTTTCACATGATCGGTCGCTTGATATCATGATCTTTTATTGGGATTCGTCTGGCATCCGACGGGCTAAAAATCAAAAAGCACATTCAACATATTTTAGGATAGGTTTTATTTGCATGGGACTTGAAGAACCGATGACGAACTTAATGACATCGAATAAATCGATGTGCTTGCCGTCCGATGTAGGTTCGCCAATGGGCTGTGTATTAATTGCCACTACAACACGATCTACTTTAGAGAACCATCAGTACACCTCATCCTACGCTGCATCGACCATTATCATCGTTAGATTGTAGTCTGCTCGGAACTTTAGAGGATGGATTTAATAGTTGGCCTTTGTTAGATCAGAAATGTGGATGTACTTTGAAGCTGGCTATGGATGTAGGGAGGAAGACGTGGCGATCCTGACAAAGAGGAAGATCAATCGCCCTCATCATCCCTTGCGGCACCTGGCTTTGGCCTCCTTTGTTGTTCGTCGATGGCCATGCGGGTGGGAGAGCACCCTTGATGGTGATGGGGGTATCCTTCGCGGAGAAAAACTGCCACGAGCGGCCATAGATAGGAGAGGAGAATTGAAGGAGAGGAATAAGAGGCCATGTATACACGTTGCCTTTTTTGTCATGGGCCCTTTTTTTTGTACACATGCATTTATGCAAGGACACATTTAATTGAAGAGAGGAATCAGCGGCCATGGATAGGAGAGGAGAATTGATGGAGAGGAATCAGCTGCCATGTATACACGTTGCCTTTTTTTTGTCATGGGCCCTTGTATTGTTTTTGTACACATGCATTTATGCAAGGACACATTTCTCTATACACATACGTGCATGAGTAGTACTATTTGTTCCATAACATTGGACTTTTTCTTCGAAAGACTTGTCACGTTGGGCCCCAATCACGTATGTCCTACGACTTGTAATATGGATGGACTCTTGAACATGCGATTTAACTTACCATGTTGAACTTAAATCACGTATGACTTGTAGCATATCTTTCTTTTTTTGCGGAAAGAAAAATCATACCATATATGGACTCTCTATTTCTAGCGTGCAGACATATGTGTTCATTATGGACTTGCTTTTTTTTAACTTGTCAATTTGGACTTAAATCACATATTACGTTCAGCATATCTATTGAGGGAAAAGAATCTTCCCTTACCAACGTAAATATCCCTTTTTTTAATCAAACGGATCTATGTTTTTTCCTTTACATGGCTGGAGTTTTTATGGAAGGTAGATAACATTTTTTTAAGGCACCCATGGATGCTTACTTTGTTTGAACGTGTCAGGAACCTTTTTCGGAGTACTTGTTTTACGTAAGTTTTCTTTTTATCTCCGGCGTTAATTATTCAATTCAACGGTGTAATTAATTTTGATGATGTGGGTTAATGAGAAGACTTTAAAAGTGCCTCCAATTAGTAAATATAAGATTCCACCCTCCAAGGTTGCCATTAGGGTGGAAGTAATCCTGCTGATGTTATGCTAATCTCCTTAATTTGGGATCGTCCATCCCACCGCCGCTGTCGGCTGCTTCGACAAACCTTTAACGAGGATGAGCAACTATTGTGCCCGGCTTTATGGAGCCCAAATTGTACTATGTTTACCTTGCGGCGGGGTTGAGGCTACATATTGTTTGCTGAAACATTACCACTGATACATTGTTTTATAAATCCTAGTACTCTCTTCGATCCATACTTGTCGCTGCTTAAAGTTATACTAACGCAATGTCAAATGGTTTGACGTCAAATGATTTGATGTCGAAGTCTTGGTTTAGAATGTATTATGTTCACTAATTAACTGGAGAATGTCCAGTAAACAACCAGGTCACGTGACTACAAATCTATAATATCTAAATAGCTCATCCCCACTAACGTATTTCTCTTGACATGCAACCTACCTACCTCATCTCAACATGCAGCTATTCCATCTCAGCACTCACGCCTCATCAGCAGATTTTTGAATCGCGCACGCATGTTATAGTTCAACAAAAATACTACTACTACTCTGTTTGTTCGGTGCAAGCGAGGTGCGTTCGTTGATATTACAGGGAAGGTGAATTTTGGTGCGCATGAGACCAGCCAGTAATGCCAAACGAGCACGCAGCCAATTTCATCCAAGCGCATGCATGTCCGTTAAACCAATGCATGTAGTTAATGAATTGGGTTATGCCTTGGTCTTGGTACTTTTAGGCCATCCGTCTGTTCACTTCCTAACATTAATTTTCGAGCGTGTTATCATCTCCACTACGGTTTTTCTTCATTCCGTCTCCTTCCTATTTTCCCTTTCTCTTCATCTTTTCCATCCGGTTCCACTCGCACAAATAAATCAACCCCTTGGTCTTATGTTTGGATTCAGTTCGACTATATAAGCCAGCCATTGCAAAACAACTCACCTTCAGTAGCAATGGTGGCGTTGATGACGAGGTGCTGCTGCCTCCTACCTGCCAAGCCTTCGCGAGTCGTCGACGCCGGAGGCCCCTGTAATCTTCTCAATTGAACCGAGCTCTGCACCCCGTTGCCGACGAATCAGGCCATGTAGGTTCCACTGCCCCCAAGCCACGCACCCCGTCGTCGATCAGCGCTCCCGGTCTGCCACCGTCAGCGTCCTCCTCCAACATCGGCTGCATCAGAGGTGGGGGGCTCTCCTTCCTCTCCATCTCCTTATATCTGACTAATTTTTTGGGTTAGCTTGAGATGGAAGCTCTGTTCATGTCTTTCTCTCTCACGGTTTACCTACAATCCTCTAACTCAAGCACTGTCATCAAGCATGTGCCGAGATAGGATGGGTCGTGCTCATCTCTCCGATCTTGTTGGTTTTGATTGTAAACACTAGATGTGAAAAAAATCATTTCCGTTTATTATTATTCTTGAAGGAGAATGAATCAACAGATAAAACTTACCATGTACTACCTGCATATCTCTCTCACACACACATTAGTGTGAATCATATTGGTATTTTTATTGCTTTCTTTTGATTGATTTGTAGAATCAGAGCATCTGACATAGTGTAGTCCATCTTGAGTATGTTCTTTCCTTGCAGTATTATTTCACAGTGACATGAGATCGATCTAATACACTAGCAGTACCATTGTGTGTCTGACATCGTCGTTCTTCTACTGCAGGTGTTCAAAACAGAAGGTTTCGTTTGATTGCTACTCAGCATCAAGAGGCACATGCATTGCATCTAACAGAAGGAGGCAAGGAGCTCTAATTGTTGTTCATATGATGTTTTTTGTTTGTTTGTTTGGTGATAAACGCTGGAATGGTAACTGATGTTCAGTTTCAAGCATGTGCATGTATAATTACAATCAAACGATCTTCGATATAAGGCTAAGCACTTCGGATATTATGTGTTCAAACCTATAGCATCTCTTGACAGATGTAAGAATATTTCTTTTCTGTCATTACAGTATCACTATATGATTGTTCTGGTTTGATGACACTCATTAGTCTAAAGGGTTCATCCTTGCTGAGAGGATCAAGTATGGCCTGTGATGATCATCACTTGGTTTAATTGTTATATGCTGGCTGGCAGCCTATTAAAAAATGTGTCACAAAATCGAGTGTATATGTTGTCCTACTCATGAAACATGCCATTTTCTACACCTTTGGTTATTCTCCCAAAATGGATGATGGTGGACAATGCAACCTAATACCCATTTGGTGCATTACACCTCAAGGCTCACCGATTAAGATGAAAAATTCTTTTTTTACTGCGATGTACTTCTAATAGACGATCAAAGTATATTATATTGAATTATTGTAAGTAAAATCTGAGCAAACTATATGTTCCTTCTATTCTATTTAACGATGTAGTTCAATAGACAATTTGTCTTGACTGCTTTGTTTGGAATCTGACCTGCTCATGTCATTCCATAAAGGTTAAAAAACATATATTTAGTATTGAAAATTCCATAAAAGGTTCGCATATAATTATTTCTCACTATAACTTTTATTCCTATGCATGACTACAAATTCCCGCAGCAACGCGCGGGGTATCATCTAGTTTCTACTAGGATGTAAGGACGTGCACCAAAGAAATTTAAAGTGCATCTAGTAATTCAGTACAACAGTATATATATAGTTATGCCAGACGCAAACCATGTGGCGGCAGACTCTACATGGCTGCAACCCAGGACTCAATTGAAGAGGTAACTCGCTCTCGGCTCTATATATATGAGTACATGGAGAGAAACGAGAGATTCAACTGAGTAAGCGACGATACAGATAAATATAGGATATCAACACTTTGTGGTGCACAAGCAAGCATTGTCTGGTGGTCAAACCTGACACCGCTATGTAACGGTGCGTGTTGTAGCAACCACTAGGATTGTGAGATATCAAGAGATACATCAATGCAAGTTTAGTCGACGGTGCTCTCTGAATTGCTAATATATTAGCCCGCATTTTTCTCTCTGTCAGAAAATGGGTCCATCTGGCATTCTCGGAGGAGGTCCTTGCACACCGTGGCACAGAAAGGCTGGAATGGTGTCATTCTATAACACCACCAAGATACATCATGTTTCGAGGCACACAATCGAGGAAGGAGTTGTGGTTTCATTTCCTGCTTCGCGCAGGAAAGTTACCATGGCGTCATGCCGTCATGGTCACTTACTCCCAATGGTTGATTAATGTGTATGGATGCCGCCAGCCTGGTAGTATTAAGCCGAAACGGACAACATTTATGCCGGGTCAAAATACTAAGGGAGTGAGTGGTAATTTTATATGAAATGATTCACAAAATGCAAGAGAAAGCAAGATGCTACCAACTTTTTTCTAGGCCAAGAATGATTCTTGCAGGAAAAATAAATACAAATTCTATCCGATTCCTGATCTTTGCAACATTAAGACAAGTGTAGAAGGAGCTAAATTAAGGCACACCGGCATCACATTTTCTTTCTTTCTGAAAAGGAGGTTAAACCCTCGGGCTCTACATCATCGTGATGCACACAACCATTATTATTAATCACTCCATCCGTCTACTACTACAATATGGACCGCATATTACCCCATCCAAAACATCTTATAATACTGAATATAGTTGCCACGTATAACTAATTATTAGAGCTGCCACGTGTGGTCAAACAATAGTTACCATGTATTATCAACCATTGTTGCCGTGTGTGATTCACTAGTTGCCACATATTCACTTCTGTAGTTGTCGTGGGTGGTTAAACCATAATTGCCATGTATGGTCAACAATAGTTACCGCGCGTGATTAACTAGTTGCCATATATGCACACATGTAGTTGCCATCTATCATCATGTGAGCATCATGTGGACAAAGAGCAGTTTCACCCACACATTCGAACAAGCGTTTTGTGTCCGTTCGCGTGAGGAGCGGCCACATGTGTGGCACTAATGATAACGCACACGACGATGGGTGCTTTGGCTCTCCACCCGGTTGGCAACTACTTCAAAAATCATGTAAATGAATAGAACGACATCAAGTGCGTCTGGGCGTGTTGATAACTGCCAAACATGGGGACGTTATAATTTGGGGTTTTAATATATTGGCAGATATTATGGTAATACTTTGTTGAGAGACCTAAATTAGATGACCAAATTTATGGTTTTATTCATCTCTTACTTGGGGGAGGGGTGTGGCTTATGTTCTTTAGTTGATGATACAATGCTCTTTGCAGTGCATGACATGGAGTACCCGAAAAGAGTAAATGTCACATTACATATTTTAGCAGCGCGTCATGACTAAAACCCTAATTTTATAAAAGTAAAATACAGTGTATTAGGAAGGAGATGGAAGAACAATACACTTGCCTAGGGAAATGAGGGCACTGCTTTTGTCGTTCTGAATCCTAGCAACCCGCCAATTTACATTTACTTTAGTTCATTTCGTTGATCATCTACGTAGTTTCTTCATGATGCATCCATAGTATAGATTTAGAATACTGGACATGAGGTACACGGCTCTGGATGCGACAATTTGAGGATTGACCGATCAATGTCCGCAGACGCGTCCCTATTCGTCCGTGGTCGTATAGAGTGTCAGATTTGGTATGTCTTGCTGTAAATACTCTTAGATTGGATATAAACCAACAAGTTTTATCACTTACACTGATAAGTTTTGAAACTTACGGTAAGTCCTAAATTTTAAAAATTTGAGTCATGTATCTCTAGTATGACGGTTGATGGCTCAAGTTGATTTTTTCTATACTTTCACCACAAGTTACTTGTTTCTGTTGTAGTCATCTACATAAAAATGTGTTCAATCTAATGTCAATTTATGAGCCAACTGCAGCAACAATTAGCAGTAACAAACAACCTGAAATTCTCTTCGCCAGTTTTTCTCTCCCTCTCTCAGTTTGACAAGTTGATCCTTCTAGCAAATTCAGGAGAATTGGATGATTTGCCCCACTTTATAAGTGGTTTGATGATTTGTCCCAGGATTGTTTCAGTGGCAGTGATCTCCAGCCCCATTCGGTAGGTCTTCGGCCCTATTCGGTAGCCTCTCAGGAGGGACACATTAGAAGTAAAGTGAGGCAAAATATCCAATTTCTCAGCAAATTCCCCTTGTCCCAAGCGCCAGGCCTCCTCCACATACAGACGGACGCCGTGCCCCGCCCTCTCTCCCTCCATGGCACCGCCGCTGCTCCTCCCCTTCCTCGCCCTTGACCGACGGTCACCGAGCGCCCCACAGCCCCCATGGCGCCGCCGCTTCCCTGCAGGATCTCCAAACAGTCGCGGGCTGGGCGGCGGCGCCACTCCCGGATCTGGAACCGGCTGGTCGGCGGTGTAGAGGAGCAGCGACGGCCGTCGGCTGCCTCTAGTCGGTTCGCCGGGGGCGCGACGTCCTCCGGTGGTTGACCAGCGCGGGGAAGTTGGCGGGAGGGAAGGGGCGGTTGGTAGGGGCGTCCTCCGGCGATTGGAAGCGATAGCTTATCAGCTGGACCAGGTACTCATTACATACTCCTATTAGAAAGGGAAACGTTTGGGGCCGGGGCCCCGGCCGAACCACTCGGCCGGTCCCGCGCGACCTGTGCGATCCCCTTCCATCGGCCTACAAATCGCTCGCCATTAACGCCCCACGCGGCTGCGCTGCTTCCTCTCTCTCTCTATTTCATCTCGCCGGTCCCTATCTCAGTTGGCCGTCGCCGTTCGCCGCCCCTGCCGGCCGTCCTCATCGCCGGTGGCCACCCGCGCCGGCCGTCCCCGTCGCCGTTCGCCGTCCTCGCTCGCCGGCCCCGGCGGAAGCTGGAACCGCGTCGTGGCCTGCTGCAACCGGTGCCCAAGAGAGCTACCATCATAGATGGCGAGCATGGTGACGGCGAGCTGCAAGGAGGGCGGCGCTCGCGCTGCAGACATGGCGGAGGCATTGCAGAACCTGCCGCACGCCCTCATGCTACAACCGTTTAATAAAATGCTTCAAACCAAGATGAAAAAAGTTTCAACCAGATACATCAAAAGCTGCAAGCAGTCATTGCCATGGCGGAGTGCTACAACCGCAGACATAAAATGCTACAACCCTTGATGAAAAAGCTTCAACCCGAAACAATATAGAAAGCATTAACCAAGGCTGCCACAAAGAAAAAAGCTGCAACCGTTTGATACGAAAGCTTCGACCTTAGATGAAAAAAGCTACAACCATTGAAAAAGAAAGCTACAACCATACACTGCATAACCAGAAAAGTTGCATCCGTTGTAGAGAAAGCTTCATTCGTATGTGCGAAATGCTTCAACCTGCGCGTGTCGCCACCGAGCCGCAATCACACAGTGGATGGCTGACGGCCGTCGTCGACGCAATTTCGTGCAGCGATGAGCATCAACGACGAGGGGCGGCGGCGGAGCTACAATCGGGGAGAGCTACAAGTGTCGCTGCTGCAAGCTGCAACCGCATATGTAGTTGTTTCATGCGTCGCGGCGACGATGAGGACGGCTGGTGAGGGTTGGAAGCGGCGACGGGGACGGGCGGCGAGGGTTGGAAGCGGCGACGGGGACGGGCGGCGAGGGTGTGAACGGGCGGCGAGGGATAGGAGGCGCGGCGCGGCGCAGCCCGAGCAAGGGGATCGAGCCGAGGAAGAAGAAGCTGGGGGCGAGTTTTTTTTTGCTCCAGATCCAACCGCGCGCAGCTCGCATCGAACGGCTAGGGCTGGACCGGCCGGAACGTTCGGCCGGTGCGCCGGCGCCTAGCATCGCCCTATTAGAAAAGGGAGGAAGGTGGAACGAGGCAGAAATAGCATCAGCTCCATGTCGTCATTATGTGTGCGTGCATGGAAACGATGAGAGAAATCTGCAACATGTGCCTGCCTACCTTACTACACCATGTCGTCACTATGTGAAGATCCACCGCTTGTCCGCAGTAAGCATGTTCGCCGGTTCAGACTTGCTCCGCCTGCATATGCATGTTGTCATGGTGGCAACAGGATGTGATGGCTGTCAAGCAGCACGTCAGCCTTCATTAGCAACCCGCTTAGCCGGCATATCTGCGATCCGCTATACGGAGAGAGGGTCGACATCTTTTCCCCATGGAGTGTCTCAGCCTGACGTCCGTTTCAGGCGCCGCATGCGGCAGGCTGCAGGTGGCGGCGGCCGTAGCTCTCAGGACGGTGGCCAACTCTGACGAGCTCCTCGCCCGCCTACTCCATCATGGCAGAAACCTGGTAAAACTCGTGCAGATACACTTTTGGCTTTTACTGTTAATTCCTTGTATCACTCAACTCACACTAATAATTGGTGTGTATACATCTTTAACTTAATTAAGGTGTTGGACAACACTGACATTCAGCAACCAGATGATGATGCTGCTGAAGCTCATTTCTTCCTTCCCAATGCCAATTTGAAAGAACTTGCTGAGAAAAATGTCAATGTACACCGACCTCTTTCTGATCTTCACCATGAAATGGATGATTCCTATCCAGTTTGTTCTGTGATGCCCAGCCAGAGTATTACTGACAAGGTTAGTCTATATTGTATAATTTATTAGCCAGCAAGGTTCAATTTTATGAACCTATCTATCCTTTTTATGTTAAGAAGCTTTGTTTGTGTATCTCCTGTATTAAATGTGTTTATTTCTGGATGCTTTATTTTCCGTCTGTTCAGTATAGGTACTCCTAATTAATTAATTTCTTTATAGTATATGCGACTTCTGTAAAGTTGTCCACTTATACTAGGTAATCTAGGTCTTGGTATTAAAAATTATCTTCACTCTCTATTCTTCCAGTTCTGTGATGCCAATGAGCCTGAATGTTTACTTCCAGTTTATTTAAAAGTTAGGTTTGTCAGTTTCATTTTCCTTTCCACTAGAGATCTAATTTTGTTCCTGGTGCGCAGAATCACAATGTCATGGTTACTCTGGATCGCTCTCAGCAATCAAATGCTAATCCCTCCGGTAAAAAAGGTGTGATTAATACGAGCAGACGTTTCACTTCTCCTGTTTCTGCTGCTGACACAACTGCGGAACCTCAACTTGTAAGTCATTTTATTTGCTTAAAAAATCTCTGAGCTGTGTTGCTTTCCCTCTGCTGATCATGATATGACACCATCATATTAACCATATTAATATTTTTCTATCGCAGTCCAATGATTCTTCAGATGAACAGATTACTGATGAAAGGAAGTCCAACGTGAGTTGCAGTCAATTGTGTAATAAAGTCGGTAATGCTTCTAATAGCATTATCAGTTCTGCAAATCCTCATGACAATTGCTCTTCTGATTATACCCCCGCATCCAAAGTTCAGTATGTAATCAAGGTTAGCACTAGTTCTTCTAGAAGAAAGAAATCACCTCATGATCCGAGGAGAGCTCTTCTCCCGTCCAATCCTCCTTCTGTTCCTGAAACAAATCGATTTCCAGTCTCTGCTCTTGAGAGGAGATATTATGCGGTGTTCTGCAGACTCGCACGGAGTGAAAGATATCAGTGGTATATATGCTCTTTCCTGTTTCATTTCTGTAGCTCAATTATTTTTCTTCTGATTATGCATTATGCAAAAGAAATACTTCGCTGCATCGTATTGACATTTATATTCTATCTTTATGTGAGCAGCATGACTGCCATTATATATCGCAAAGTCCGCTGCTCCTACCTCTCTCTTGGTCAGTCATTGATGCCAGGGGGTCATGTGAATAACTTTCTGATTTCTGTTTTCTGCCGGAAATTGTTTGATGATTGCCATCCATCAGTTTCTAAAAAACATTACTTCTTCTCTTATATCGGGGTAATAATTCTCTTCATTGGAAGCTCCATCTGTTTCCACATACATACATGCCAAAATCTGTTTTGTTATGGTTTGGCTGCTGATTCTTATATATTTTGCAGGAAAACATTCTAAAATACAATAATAAATATCAGTTTAAACTCATACAAAATACTTTTAAAGGTGCAAGTCTAGTAAAGAAAATTGATGCATGTGAACTGGTATGATATTTTCTTATTGCTTTCCTAGTTCTTGTCTCTTATATTTGTGTAATATATGAACTTGTTCTTACAAATATTCTTTTCTGTTGCAGCTATTCTTTCCTATATGCCATTGCAAGCACTGGTTTTTATTTGTCGTCGACCTACAAAACCATCAATTTGTATTTATGGATTCCTTGTTCTGTAAGAAGTCTCGTTACCAAGTTGTCGTCAGTGAGATGCTTGTAAGTAATTCTATTTGCAATTCTTCCTCTATTTTTCACGTACTCCCTAATTAATTGACTATATAATTCGGATCGGAGGGAGTAGTTTTTTTAGTATGTTCACCTTCAACGATTAGAATGCTGATGTGTTGTAATTTAGGTTGGTAATTTCAAACATTTGTGGAAGGAGATAGTTGATCCAGAGTATAGCTTCGATAATTTCAGAATTGTCTATCCTGCTATGCCAAGACAAGGAAACGGGTAATGCTATCTACAACCATGTGTTTCTTGATGTTCATTGCCAGACATTTGTGAACTACATTTTCGTGTATTGATATTTCTCTTTGTTTGGTTTTTAGGAATGATTGTGGTGTCTTTGTCATGAAATGTATGGAAATCTGGACTCCTAGAGTTGTTCTTCATGATTGCTTCTCAAGAGTCAACATTCCAAATATAAGGATACAGTACGCGAATCAGCTGTTCTTCAGTTCAAAGAATACCGCTGATAAGTCTCTCGTAACACATCTCCTTCGAGAGGTAATCCTCTTGTTATTTTTTTTGGCCACTTCGGTTTCTCCTGCTAAGTATGTCTGCCTGATGTTTAGTGGTGCTCTGTTCTGTCCTTTTCTGCAGGGCAAATTTCATTGTGTCAGAAAGATTGTAACTTCAGAGTCCAACGCGTCTCAGTAATCAGGACAGCGGAGAAATAGATATTGTTTCAGAGACGAATGTGTCTCAGTAAACAGGGCATAGGAGAAATAGATACTGTACTAGGACCATGCCTGCTCGTTGCCGCAGAAAATTGTGATTAGGTTTTCATTGATGGTTTTAGCCAAATTAGTTGTATGTCATCTATTTTTATGGTGCAGTAAACATTGGCGAGAAACAAGGAATGTCATGCATTTAGATCGAAGATTGAAGACAACAAAGTAGTGCAGCAAAGTACTCCCTCCGTTCCATATTACTCGTCGCTGATTTAGTACAACACCAAATGAAGAATCTGTGGACGTCTGAGTGTGCTTTCCCAGCACCTTAATATCCTGTCAGTGACCTGGGCCTCGCTGGGCCTCAGGCACTACCCAGCCCACGAAGGAGACGTACTATACATATGTACAGGGGGAGGCCTCCACAAGCGAGTTGGCTTGGACCGGAAGGGCTTCGGCTTGGCTTGGCGTGGTGTGCGTCGTTCTCCTGTAGTTCGAGTTCTTCCTCCTCTGCTCTCTGATCCCTTCATCTTCCTTCAGATCCACTTGTAATTCATGGGTTGTAGTTAGAATCATGGTGATTGAGTGAATCTGCTAGCTGGACCGTAACATTTGATATTCAGAGCCATAGATCCTCGCCCCAAATTCCCACCAAAATTTTGCTCTCCACCACCGCCTGCAACCTGCTTGTCAAAATGACAATACACAAGTTCATCTGCCCTGGGGGCGTGCTCCATGCCCGGATCACCGAGGTCCACCAGCCACTGACCGTCGAGATGCTTCACCTACTGTTTCACCATTCTGGAGATGGGGACATGATTTGTGCATTGGAGCGAGTGGTTGACGGGATGTATGGCGTGGAGGCCTACATCCAGTACGGCTCTCGGTGGAAGGCAGCTCGAGCTCGAGCAGCTTTGGACGGCCAGGCCATCTACGGCGGGAGTTGCATCCTCGCCGTCGACCCCGTACCATCAACCTACACCTACATCACTACACCGGACGCGGACGAGTGGACCTCGACGTACTTCTTCGACGACATGCCATATGCAGAGTGGGTTGAGGCTCTGGCTGCGGCCGAACGCCACGAGGAGGTAACCGCCTCCCAACGATGAACTCCAGATCGTTCCCAACATCGACATCAATACTTCGACGCCCACCAACTATTCGGCGGGGTGCCCAAGCCGTGATGCATCTGCGGAGTCAGTACTCAACTCGCCTGCAGCACCACCTGCACCAATGAATGTTGGCACGTCACCTTCGACCTTGCCGCACTTGTGGTTGGTGGTGAGGTCCTTGCCGTCGATGCCATTGTGGTCGAGACGCCCACCATCTGTTCCATCATGGGCCCCGACCACAATTCAAACGAAGAAGGTTCTGTGGTCGTACCCTTGACCTTGGGTGATGCGCCCACATCCTCTATCTCGCCTCCAGCGTACTCGCCAAGCCCGCCCCACAAGCCATTGGACGTCTTGGAGCTTGTCTCGGTGTCTCCTACCAACTGTTCGACCAATTGCTCAGCAGCGGGCGCCTGGTCCAGAGCTCAAAATGCAAGCTGGGTTGTCGCCATCAACCTTCAGCCGCTCGAGCCATTGGTCAACCTTGAGTTTCATAAAACAGCAGCCGAGAGGTGTTTGAGCATATGTCTTAGTGTTGAGATGGACTTGCTTGAGCTCATGTTCAGGCAGGATGGGCGTGGAAATGTCGAGAAAAAGGTGCAGGTGCTATGACCCATGCCATGGCCGTCGTTCAAGTATATTTTCGAGGCAGACTATACTGGTACATTGCACGGTTGCTACTGGAACTCTCCTGTGTATATTCAGTTTTCCCTATTAGCACTACACATGTTGTTGGGATGCATAAGATGCTGCTCAACAGTTTGGGTATTTGGTTTGGCTGCCACATCCCTGGAACTATTTCCATGAGCAAGTCATTTGCACTAAATCCAGGAGATGATGCAAGTCCCAATCAGCAGGAACTGACTTCTTATATGGTCTCCAGTTTTGCTTGTATGAGCTATGATCCTGGCATTATTTCATTTGACTTGACAATTGTTGGATAATCAGCAACTAGTATTCAATGAGGGCCAAAGGTCATTACATATACATGTGTGATAAAGTGCAGGAAACCCTTATACAATGAGGATGTACCCAAAAGGGACTATACACATCTAACACCCCACCTCAAACTCATGGTGGATCAACAACACTGAGGTTTGAGAGAAGAAAACCATGCTGCGCTCAAGTCTGTGCCTTCGTGAAGAAGTCCGCCAACTATAACTCAGAGGGCACACAGTGGAGAGCGAGAGTCTGATCCTGCATAGCAGCACGCACAAAGTGGGCATCCACACCGATGTGCTTGGTGAGCTGATGCTTCACCGGGTCACGCGCAATATTGATAGCACCGGTACTGTCTGACAGTAAGGGAGTCGAGGTAGTAGCAGACACACCAAAATCCTCAAGTAACCACCGTAACTAGATCACCTCAGCCGTCAACATAGCCATGACTCGCAACTCAGCCTCTGTACTCGAGCGAGAAATTGCAGTCAGTTTCTTTGTCTTCCAGGCAATAAGAGAGCCACCAAGAAAGACACAGTAAACAGACAACGAGCGTCAGTCAGAGGGATCACTAGCCCAGGTAGCATCAGAGTAGGCCTGGAGCTCAAGAGAGTTGGAGCGCGGAAAGAAAAGGCGCTGAGAGATCGTGCCACGAAGATATCGTAGAACACGGAGGAGATGACTATAGTGGACAGAGGTGGGGGCTGAAACAAACTGACTCAGGATGTGGACAGGATAGGAGATGTCAGGACGCGTAACAGCAAGATAGACAAGGCTGCCAACGAGGTGACGATAGCGAGTGGGATTTGGTAGAGGGTCACCATCAGAGGCACGAACCTGAACGTTGAGCTCCATAGGAGTCACAACTGTGCGCTCATCACCGAGAGCAGTGCGAGCAAGAAGATCTTGAATATATTTTTCTTGGGAGATGTAGAAGCCATCAGAGGTCGAGGAGATCTCAATTCCAAGAAAATAGTGAAGTGGACCAAGATCAGTCATGAGAAACTGGTCGTGAAGGCGATCCTTAACAAAGACAATGTAGTCAGAGTCGTCACCAGTGATGATTGTTGGAAATATGCCCTAGAGGCAATAATAAATTAGTTATTATTATATTTCCTTTTTCATGATAATCGTTTATTATCCATGCTATAATTGTATTGACAGGAAACTCAGATACATGTGTGGGTACATAGACAACACCATGTCCCTAGTAAGCCTCTAGTTGACTAGCTCGTTGATCAATAGATGGTTACGGTTTCGACCATGGACATTGGATGTCATTGATAACGGGATCACATCATTAGGAGAATGATGTGATGGACAAGACCCAATCCTAAGCCTAGCACAAAGATCGTAGTTCGTATGCTAAAGCTTTTCTAATGTCAAGTATCATTTCCTTAGACCATGAGATTGTGCAACTCCGGATACCGTAGGAATGCTTTGGGTGTACCAAACGTCACAACGTAATCGGGTGACTATAAAGGTGCACTACGGTATCTCCGAAAGTGTCTGCATTGGGTTGGCACGAATCGAGATCGGATTTGTCACTCCGTGTAACGGAGAGGTATCTCTGGGCCCACTCGGTAGGACATCATCATAATGTGCACAATGTGATCAAGGAGTTGATCACGGATGATGTGTTACGGAACGAGTAAAGAGACTTGCGGAAACGAGATTGAACAAGGTATCGGGATACCGACGATCGAATCTCGGGCAAGTGCAATACCGCTAGACAAAGGGAATTGTATACGGATCGATTGAGTCCTTGACATCGTGGTTCATCCGATGAGATCATCGTGGAACATGTGGGAGCTAATATGGGTATCCAGATCCGCTATTGGTTATTGACCGGAGAACGCCTCGGTCATGTCTACATGTCTCCGAACCCGTAGGGTCTACACTTAAGGTTCGATGACGCTAGGGTTATAAAGGAAGTTTGTATGTGGTTACGAATGTTGTTCGAGTCCGGATGAAATCCCGGACGTCACGAGGAGTTCGGAATGGTCCGGAGGTAAAGATTTATATATGGAAAGTTGTTGTTGGGTTCCGGAAAAGTTCGGGTTTTTTCGGTATTGTACCGGAAGCTTCCAAAAGGTTCCGGAGGATTCGGAGGGGTCCGAGGTCCGGAAATTGTTCCACCACGTCCAATACAGTAGCATGGGCTGTAGGGGTGCCCTAGCCTTAATGGGCCAGGGGCACCAGCCCCCAAGGCCCATGCGCATGCTGGGGGAACCCTAAAGGGAGGGCCTCCACTTGACTTGGGAGGCACTCCTCCCCTCTGGCCGCCCCAAGTCCCATCTAGGGCTGGCCGCACCCCTTGGGGTGGAAACCCTAAAGGGCGCAGCCCCTTTCCCCTATATATACTTGAGGTTTTGGGCTGCCCAACACACATGAGAACTTCTCCTCTTGGTGCAGCCCTACCTCTCTCTTCCTCCTCTCCCTTGGTGCTTGGCGAAGCCCTGCGGGATTGCCATGCCCCTCCACCACCACCACGCCGTTGTGCTGCTGCTGGATGGAGTCTTCCTCAACCTCTCCCTCTCTCCTTGCTGGATCAAGGCATGGGAGACTTCACCGGGCTGTACGTGTGTTGAACGCGGAGGTGCCGTCCGTTCGGCACTAGGATCATCGGTGATCTGAATCACGACGAGTACGACTCCATCAACCCCGTTCACTTGAACGCTTCCGCTTAGCGATCTACAAGGGTATGTAGATGCACTCTCCTTCCCTCGTTGCTAGTCTCTCCATGGATAGATCTTGGTGACACGAGGAAAATTTTGAATTTCTCGCCACGCCCCCAACAAAGGGTATCGAGCTAGGTCTATTGCGTAGATTCTTTGCACGAGTAGAACACAAAGTAGTTGTGGGCGTTGATTTTGTTCAATATGCTTACCGTTACTAGTCCAATATTGTTTCGACGGTATTGTGGGATGAAGCGGCCGGACCGACCTTACACGTACACTTACGTGAGACAGTTCCACCGACCGACATGCACTTGGTGCATAAGGTGGCTGGTGGGTGCCGATCTCTCCACTTTAGTCGGAACGGATTCGATGAAAAGGGTCCTTATGAAGGGTAAATAGCAATTGGCATATCACGTTGTGGTTTTGCGTGGGTAAGAAACGTTCTTGCTAGAAACCCATAGCAGCCACGTAAAACATGCAACAACAATTAGAGGACGCCTAACTTGTTTTTGCAGGTATGCTATGTGATGTGATATGGCCAAGAAGAATGTGATGAATGATATGTGATGTATGAGATTGATCATGTTCTTGTAATAGGATTCACGACTTGCATGTCGCTGAGTATGACAACCGGCAGGAGCCATAGGAGTTGTCTTTATTTATTGTATGACCTGCGTGTCATTGAACAACGCCATGTAATTACTTTACTTTATTGCTAACCGTAGCCATAGTAGTAGAAGTAATAAGTTGGCGAGACAACTTCATGGAGACACGATGATGGAGATCATGATGATGGAGATCATGGTGTCATGCCGGTGACGATGATGATCATGGAGCCCCGAAGATGGAGATCAATGGAGCTATATGATATTGGCCATATCATGTCACTACTATATAATTGCATGTGATGTTTATTATGTTTATGCATCTTGTTTACTTAGAACGACGGTAGTAAATAAGATGATCCTTACAACAATTTCAAGAAGTGTTCTCCCTAACGTGCACCGCTAAAGTTCGTCGCTTCTAAGCACCACGTGATGGTCGGGTGTGATGGATTCTTACGTTCACATACAACGGTGTTGACGAGCCTAGCATGTCTGCATATGGCCTCGAACACATGCAATACACTTAGGGTTAACTTGACGAGCCTAGCATGTACAGACATGGCCTCGGAACACGAGACCGAAAGGTCGAGCATGAGTCGTATGGTAGATACGATCAACATGAAGATGTTCACCGATGATGACTAGTCCGTCTCACGTGATGATCGGACACGGCCTAGTTGACTCGGATCATGTAATCACTTAGATGACTAGAGGGATGTCTATCTCGAGTGGGAGTTCATAAGATGAACTTAATTATCCTGAACATAGTCAAAAGATCTTTGCAAATTATGTCGTAAGCTCGCGCTTTAGTTCCACTTGTTTAGATATGTTCCTAGAAAATATAGTTGAAAGTTGACATGAGCGATTATGCGGACAATAGAAAACTTATGTCCTTAATGCACCGCTCAGTGTGCTGAACCCCAAACGTCGTTTGTGGATGTTACGAACATCGGACATACACGTTTTGATAACTACGTGATAGTTCAGTTAAACGGTTTAGAGTTGAGGCACCAAAGACGTTTTTCGAAACGTCGCGGAACATATGAGATGTTTCGAGGGCTGAAATTGGGATTTCAGGCTCGTGCCCACCTCAAGAGGTATAAGACCTCCGACGATTTTCTTAGCCTGCAAACTAAGGGATAAAAGCTCAATCGTTGAGCTTGTGCTCAGATTGTCTGAGTGCAACAATCACTTGAATCGAGTGGGAGTTGATCTTCCAGATGAGATAGTGATGTTTCTCCAAAGTCATTGCCACCAAGCTGCTAGAGCTTCGTGATGAACTATAACATGTCAGGGATAGATATGATGATCCTTGAGGTATTCACGATGTTTGACACCGCGAAAGTAGAAATCAAGAAGGAGCATCAATTGTTGATGGTTGGTGAAACCACTAGTTTCAAGAAGGGCAAGGGCAAGAAGGGACACTTCATGAAATGACAAATCAGTTGCTGCTCCAGTGAAGAAACCCAAGGTTGAACCCAAACCCGAGACTAAGTGCTTCTGTAATAAGGGGAACAGCCACTGGAGCAGAATTACCGTAGATACTTGGTAGATAAGAAGGCTAGAAAGGTCGATAGAAGTATATTGGATATACATTATGTTAATGTGTACTTTACTAGTACTCCTAGTAGCACCAGGGTATTAGATACCGGTTCGGCTGCTAAGTGTTAGTAACTCAAAATAAAAGCTGCGCAATAAACGAAGACTAGCTAAAGGTGATCCGACGATATGTGTTGGAAGTGTTTCCAAGGTTGATGTGATCAAACATCGCACGGTCCCTCTACCATCAAGATTAGTATTAAACCAGAATAATTGTCATTTGGTGTTTGCGTTGAGCATAGACATGATTGGATTATGTCTATCGCAATACGGTTATTCATTTAAGGAGAATAATGGTTACTCTATTTATTTGAATAATACCTTCGATGGTCTTGCACCTAAATGAATGGTTTATTGAATCTCGATCGTAGTGATACACATTTTCATGCCAAAAGGATATAAGATAGTAATGATGGTACCACTTACTTGTGGCACTGCCATGTGAGTCATATTGGTATAATACGCATGAAGAAGTTCCATGTTGATGGATCTTTGGACTCACTCGTTTTTGAAAAGTTTGAGACATGCGAACCATGTCTATTGGTGTATACGCATGAAGAAACTCCATGCAGATGGACCGTTTGGACTCACTTGATTTTGAATCACTTGAGACATGCAAATCATACCACATGGGCAAAATGACTGAAAGCCTCGTTTTCAGTAAAATGGAACAAGAAAGCAACTTGTAGGAAGTAACACATTTTGATGTGTGCAGTCCAATGAGTGCTGAGGCATGCAGTGAATATCGTTATGTTCTTACTTCACAGATGATTCGAGTAGATGTTGAGTACATTTACTTGATGAAACACAAGTCTGAATTATTGAAAGGTTCAAGTAATTTCAGGGTGAAGTTGAAGATCTTCGTGACAAGAGGATAAAATGTCTGTGATGTGATCATAGAGATGAGTATCTGAGTTACGAGCTTTGGCACGCTATTAAGACATAGTGGAAATTGTTTCACAATTAATACCGCCTGGAACACCATAGTGTGATGGTGTGTCCGAACATCATAGTTGCACCCTATTGGATATGGTGCGTATCATGATGTATCTCATCGAATTACCACTATCGTTTATGGGTTAGGCATTAGAGACAACCACGTTCACTTTAAATAGGGCACCACGTAATTCCGTTGAGATTACACCGTATGAACTATGGTTTAGAGAAACCTAAGCTGTCATTTCTTAAAAGTTTGGGGCTACGACGCTTATGTGGAAAAGTTTCAGGTTGATAAGCTCGAACCCAAAGCGGATAAAATACATCTTCATAGGACACCCAAAACAGTTGGGTATACCTCCTAATTCAGATCCGAAAGCAATAGGGATTGTTTCTTTAATCGGGTCCTTTCTCGAGGAGAAGTTTGTCTCGAGAAGTTGAGTGGGAGGATGGTGGAGACTTGATGAGGTTATTGAACCATCACTTCAACTAGTGTGTAGCAGGGCACAGGAAGTTGTTCCTGTGGCACCTACACCAATTGAAGTAGAAGCTTATGATAGTGATCATGAAACTTCGGATCAAGTCACTACCGAACCTCGTGGGGCGACAAGGACGCCAGATCGCTTGGAGTGGTACGGTAATCCTGTCTTGGAGGTCATGTTGCTAGACAACAATGGACCTACGAGCTATGGAGAAGCAATGGTGGGCCCAAATTCCGACAAATGGTTAGAAGCCATGAAATCCGAGATAGGATCCATGTATCAGAACAAAGCATGGACTTTGGTGGACTTGCCCGATGATCGGCGAGCCATTGAGATAAATGGATCTTTAAGAAGAAGACGGACAAGGACGGTAATGTCACCATCTATGAAGCTAGACTTGTGGCGAAGAGTTTTTCACAAGTTCAAGGAGTTGACTACGATGAGATATTCTCATCCGTAGCGATGCTTAAGTCCGTCGGAATCATGTTAGCATAAGCTGCATTTATGAAATCTGGCAGATGGATGTCAAAACGAGTTTCCTTACCAGTTTATGTAAGGAAAGGTTGTATGTGATACAATCAGAAAGTTTTGTCGATCCTAAGGATGCTAAAAAGGTATGCTAGCTCCAGCGATCCTTCTAAGGACTGGAGTAAGCATCTCGGAGTTGGAATATGCACTTTGATAGGATGATCAAAGATTTTAGGTTTATACAAAGTTTATGAGAAACTTGTATTTCCAAAGAGGTGAGTGGGAGCACTATAGAATTTCTGATGAGTATATGTTGTTGACATGTTGATGATCGAAATGATGTAGAATTACCGGAAAGCATATAGGGTTATTTGAAAGATGTTTTCAATAGAAAACCTGGATTAAGCTACTTGAACATTGAGCATCGAGATCTATAAGGATAGATCAAAATGCTTAATAATACTTTCAAATGAGCATATACCTTGACATGATCTTGAAGGTGTTCAAGATGGATCACCAAAGAAGGAGTTCTTGGCTGAGTTGTATGGTATGAAGTTGAGACTTAAAGCTCGACCACGGCGAGAAAAGAGAGAAAGGACGAAGGTCGTCCCTATGCTTCGTACATAAGCTCTATAGTATGCTATGCTGTGTACCGCACCGAAGTGTGCCTTGCCATGAGTCGACCAGGGGTACAAGAATGATCCAGAATGGATCATTGGACAGCGATCAAAACTGTCCTTGGAGTAAATAAGGACACGTTTCTCGATTATGGAGGTGATAAAGAGTTCGGCGTAAAGGGTTACGCCGATGCAAGCTTTAACACCTATCCGAGTGACTCGAGTAGCAAATCGGATACGATAGTGGAGCAACCATTTGGAATAGATCCAAGCGGAGCGTGGAAGCAACATTTACAATATGACATAGAGAATTGCGAAGTACACACGGATCTAAAAGGTTCAGACCCGTTGACTAAAACCTCTCTCACAAGCAAAACATGATCAAACCTCAGAACTCATTGAGTCTTAATCACATGATGATGTGAACTAGTTTACAGACACTAGTAAACTCTTTGGATGTTGGTCACATGGCGATGTGACCTATCCGTGTTGATCACATGGCGCTGTGAACTAGATTATTGACTCTAGTACAAGTGGGAGACTGTTGGAAATATGCCCTAGAGGCAATAATAAATTAGTTATTATTATATTTCCTTATTCATGATAATCGTTTATTATCCATGCTATAATTGTATTGACAGGAAACTCAGATACATGTGTGGGTACATAGACAACACCATGTCCCTAGTAAGCCTCTAGTTGACTAGCTCGTTGATCAATAAATGGTTACGGTTTCCTGACCATGTGAAGGAAATATGCCCTAGAGGCAATAATAAAGTTATTATTTATTTCCTTATATCATGATAAATGTTTATTATTCATGCTAGAATTGTATTAACCGGAAACATAATACATGTGTGAATACATAGACAAACAGATAGTCACTAGTATGCCTCTCTTGGACTAGCTCATTAATCAAAGATGGTTATGTTTCCTAACCATAGACATGTGTTGTCATTTGATTAATGGGATCACCTCATTAGGAGAATGATGTGATTGACATGACCCATTCCGTTAGCTTAGCACTTGATCGCTTAGTATGTTGCTAATGCTTTCTTCATGACTCATACATGTTCCTGTAACTATGAGATTATGCAACTCCGTTTACGGAGGAACACTTTGGTACTACCAAACGTCACAACGAATCGGGTGATTATAAAGGAGTACTACAGGTGTCTCCAAAGGTACTTGTTGGGTTGGCGATTTGAGATTAGGTTTTGTCACTCCGATTGTCGGAGAGGTATCTCTAGGCCTTCTCGGTAATACACATCACTTAAGCCTTGCAAGCATTACAACTAATGAGTTAGTTGTGAGATGATGTATTACGGAACGAGTAAAGAGACTTACCGTAACGAGATTGAACTAGGTATTGGATACCGACGATCGAATCTCGGGTAAGTAACATACCGATGACAAAGGGAACAACGATGTCGTTATGCGGTTTGACCGATAAAGATCTTCGTAGAATATGTAGGAACCAATATGGGCATCCAGGTTCCGCTATTGGTTATTGACCGAGAATGGTTCTAGGTCATGTCTACATAGTTCTCGAACCCGTAGGGTCTGCACGCTTAACGCTTCGATGACAGTTCATTATGAGTTTATAAGTATTGATGCACGAAGGTTGTTCGAGTCCCGGATGTGATCACGGACATGACGAGGAGTCTCGAAATGGTCGAGACATAAAGATTGATATATTGAAGCCTACATTTGGACATCGGAAGTGTTCCGAGTGAAATCGAAATTTATCGAGTACCGGGGTTACGGAACCCCGGGAGGTCTATGGGCCTTAATGGGCCATAAGAGAGAAGAGGAAGGGCCGGCCAGGTGGGCTGCGCCCCTCCCCCCCTCTAGTCCGAATAGGACAGGAGAGGGGGCGCCCTTCCCTCTTCCCCTCCTCCAATCCTAATCCAACTAGGAGAGGGGAGTCCTACTCCGGTGGGAGTAGGACTCCTCGGCGCCGCCTCCCAAGGCTGGCCGCACCCCCTTGGCTCCTTTATATCTGGGGGCAGGGGCACCCATGACACACAAGTTGATCTACGGATCTTTCCTTAGCCGTGTCGGTGCCCCTTCCACCATATTCCACTTGGTCATATCGTCGCGGAGCTTAAGCGAAGCCTGCGCGCCGGAGAAGTCATATCGTCGTGGAGCTTAGGCGAAGCCCTCGTCGGTGGAGCATCAACATCGTCACCACGCCGTCGTCTTGACGGAACTCATCCCGACACTTTGCTGGATCGGAGTCCGGGATCGTCATCGAGCTGAGCGTGTGCGAAACTCGGAGGTGCCGTCGTTCGGTGCTTGGATCGGTCGGATCGTGAAGACGTACGAATACATCAACCACGTTGTTATAACGCTTCCGCTTTCGGTCTATGAGGGTACGTAGACGTACACTCTCCCCTCTCGTTGCTATGCCATCACCATGGTCTTGCGTGATCGTAGGAAATTTTTGAAATTACTCGTTACCCAACAAAGGGCATCCGAGCCTGGTTTTATGCGTTGATGTCATGTGCACGAGTAGAACACAAGTGAGTTGTGGGCGATACAAGTCATACTGCCTACCAGCATGTCATACTTTGGTTCAGCGGTATTGTGAGATGAAGCGGCCGGACCGACATTACGCCAGACGCTTACGCGAGACTGGTTTCACCGCTCGAGCACTCGTTGCTTAAAGGTGACCGCGGTGTCTGTCTCTCTCACTTTAGTTGAACCGAGTATGACTACGCCCGGTCCTTGAGAAGGTTAAAACGGAGTCTATTTGACAAACTATCGTTGTGGTTTTGATGCGTAGGTAAGAACGGTTCTTGCTCAGCCCGTAGCAGCCACGTAAAACTTGCAACAACAAAGTAGAGGACGTCTAACTTGTTTTTGTAGGGCATGTTGTGATGTGATATGGTCAAGACGTGATGCTATATTTTATTGTATGAGATGATCATGTTTTGTAACCGAGTTATCGGCAACTGGCAGGAGCCATATGGTTGTCGCTTTATTGTATGAAATGCAAACGCCATGTAATTGCTTTACTTTATCACTAAGGAGTAGCGATAGTCGTAGAAGCAATAGTTGGCGAGACGACAACGATGCTACGATGGAGATCAAGGTGTCACGCCGGTGACGATGGTGATCATGACGGTGCTTCGGCGATGGAGATCACAAGCACAAGATGATGATGACCATATCATATCACTTATATTGATTGCATGTGATGTTTATCCTTTATGCATCTTATCTTGCTTTGATTGACGGTAGCATTATAAGATGATCTCTCACTAAAATTATCAAGAAGTGTTCTCCCGAGTATGCACCGTTGCGAAAGTTCTTCGTCTTTGAGACACCACGTGATGATCGGGTGTGATAGGCTCTACGTTCAAATACAACGGTGCAAAACAGTTGCACACGCGAATACTCAGTTAAACTTGACGAGCCTAGCATATAACAGATATGGCCTCGAACACGGAGACCGAAAGGTCGAACGTGAATCATATAGTAGATATGATCAACATAGTGATGTTCACCATTGAAACTACTCCATCTCACGTGATGATCGGACATGGTTTAGTTGATTTGGATCACGTAATCACTTAGATGACTAGAGAGATGTCTATCTAAGTGGGAGTTCTTAAGTAATATGATTAATTGAACTTTAATTTATCATGAACTTAGTCCTGGTAGTATTTTTCAGATTATGTTGTAGATCAATAGCTCGCGTTGTTGCTTTCATATGTTTATATGTTCCTGGAGAAAATTGTATTGAAAAATGTTAGTAGCAATGATGCGGATTGGATCCGTGATCTGAGGTTTATCCTCATTGCTGCACGAAGAATTATGTCCTTAATGCACCGCTAGGTGACAGACCTATTGCAGGAGCGGATGCACGCGTTATGAACGTTTGGATAGCTCAATATGATGACTACTTGATAGTTTAGTGCACCATGCTTAAAGGCTTAGAATCGGGACTTCAAAGACGTTTTGAACATCATGGACCATATGGGATGTTCCAGGAATTGAAGTTAATATTTCAAGCAAATACCCGAGTTGAGAGATATGAAGTCTCCAACAAGTTCTATAGCTAAAAGATGGAGGAGAATCGCTCAACTAGTGAGCATGTGCTCAGATTGTCCGGGTACTTCAATCGCTTGAATCAAGTGGGAGTTAATCTTCCGGATAAGATAGTGATTGACAGAATTCTCTAGTCACCATCACCAAGTTAGTAGAACTTCGTGATGAACTATAATATGCAAGGGATGACAAAAGTAATTCCCAAGCTCTTCGTGATGCTGGAATCGACGAAGGTAGAAATCAAGAAAAACATCAAGTGTTGATGGTTGACAAGACCACTAGTCTCAAGGAAAATGGCAAAGGGAAGAAGGGAACTTCAAAAGGAACGGCAAGCAAGTTGCTGCTCGAGTGAAGAAGCCCAAGTCTAGACCTAAGCCCGAGACCGAGTACTTTTGCTGCAATGGAACTGGTCACTTTGGAAGCGAACTACCCTGAATATTTGGTGGATAAGAAGGATGGCAAAGTGAACAAGGTTATATTTGATATACAGGTTATTGATGTGTACCTTACTAGTGTTTATAGTAGCCCCGAGTATTTGATACTGTTAGGTTGCTAAGATTAGTAACTCAAACAGGAGTTACTGAATAAACAGAGACTAGTTGAAGGGAAGTGACGATGAGTGTTGGAAGTAGTTCCAAGATTGATATGATCATCATCGCATACTCCCTATACTTTCGGGATTAGTGTGGAACCTAAATAAGTGTTATTTGGTGTTGAGCATAAATATGATTTGATCATGTTTATTGCAATCTGGTTATTCATTTAAAGTCGAGAATAATTGTTGTTCTGCTTACATGAATAAAACCTTCAATGGTCATACACCCAATAAAATAGTTTGTTGGATCTCGATCGTAGTGATACACATATTCATAATATTGATGCCAAAAGATGCAAAGTTAATAATGATAGTGCAACTTATTTGTGGCACCGCCGTTTAGGTCATATTGGTGTAAAGCGCATGAAGAAACTCCATGCTGATGGGATTTTGGAATCACTTGATTATGAATCATTTGATGCTTATGAACCATGCCTTATGGGCAAGATGACTAAAGACTCGCTTCTCGGAACAATGGAGCGAGCAAATGACTTATTGGAAATAATACATACTGATGTATGCGGTCCGATGAGTGTTAAAGCTCACGGCAAGTATCGTTATTTTCTGACCTTCACAAGATGATTTGAGCAGATATGAGTATATCTACTTAATGAAGCACAAGTTTGAAACATTTGAAAAGTTCAAATAATTTCAGAGTGAAGTGGAGAATCATCGTAATAAGAAAATAAAGTTTCTACGATCTGATCGTGGAGGAGAATATTTGAGTTACGAGTTTGGCCTTCATATAAAACAATGTGGAATAGTTTCACAGCTCACGCCACATGGAACACCATAACGTAATGGTGTGTCTGAACGTCATAACCGTACTTTATTTTTGGATATGGTGCAATCTATGATGTATCTTACCGATTTACCACTATCGTTTTGGGTTATGCATTAGAGACAGCTGCATTCACGTTTAATAGGGCACCATCTAAATCCGTTGAGATGACACCGTATGAACTATGGTTTAGCAGTAAACCTAAGCTGTCGTTTCTTAAAAGTTTGAAGTTGTGATGCTTATGTGAAAAAGTTTTCACCTGATAAGCTCGAACCCAAATCGGAGAAGTGCGTCTTCATAGAATACCCAAAAGAAAATGTTGGGTACACCTTCTATCACAGATCCGAAGGCAAGTTTTTCGTTGCTAAGATGGATCCTTTCTAGAGAAGAAGTTTTTCTCGAAAGAAGTGAGTGGGAGGAAAGTAGAACTTGATGAGGTAATTGTACCTTCTCCCTTATTGGAAAGTAGTTCATCACGAAATCAGTTTGATGATTCCTACACCAATTAGTAAGGAAGTTAATGATGATGATCATGAAACTTCAGATCAAGTTGCTACCAAACCTCGTAGGTCTTCGGAGTAAGATCCGCACCAGTGGTACGGTAATCATGTTCGGAAGTCATGTTACTAGACCATGATGAACCTACGAACTATGAGGAAGCGATGATGAGCACAGATTCCGCGAAATGGCTTGAGGCCATGAAATCTGAGATAGGATCCATGTATGAGAACAAAGTATGGACTTTGATTGACTTGCTCGATGATCGAGCAAGCCATGTTAAATAAATGGATCTTCAAGAGGAAGACAGATGCTGATAGTAGTGTTACTATCTACAAAGCTCGACTTGTCACAAAAGGTTTTCGACAAGTTTCAAGGTGTTAACTACAAGGAATTTTCTCAAGCTGTAGCGATGCTTAAGTCTGTCCGAATCATGTTAGCAATTGCCACATTTTATGAAATCTGGCAAATGGATGTCAAAACTACATTCTTTAATGAATTTATTAAAGAAGAGTTGTATAGGATGCAACCAGAAGGTTTTGTCAATCCTAAAGGAACTAACAAAATGTGCAAGCTTCAGCGATCCATCTATGGACTGGTGCAAGCATCTCGGAGTTGGAATAAACGCTTTGATAGTGTGATCAAAGCATATGGTTTTATCTGAGACTTTTGGAGAAGCCTGTATTTACAAGAAAGTGAGTGGGAGCACTACAACATTTCGACAAGTATATGTGAATGACATATTGTTGATCGGAAATAATGTAGAATTATTCGCAAAGCATAAAGGAGTGTTTGAAAGGAGTTTTTCAAAGAAAGACCTCGGTGAAGCTGCTTACATATTGAGCATCAAGATCTATAGAGATAGATCAAGGCGCTTGATAAGTTTTTCAATGAATACATACCTTGTCAATATTTTGAAGTAGTTCAAAATGGAACAGTCAAAGAAAAGTTCTTGCCTGTGTTGCAAAGGTGTGAAATTGAGTGAGACTCAAATCCCGACCACGGCAGAAAATAGAAAAGAGAATGAAAGTCATTCCCTATGCATCAGCCATAGGTTCTATAAAGTATGTCATGTTGTGTACCAGATCTATTGCATACCCTACCACTAAGCTTGGCAAGGGAGTGCAATAGTGATCTAGGAGTAGATCAATGGACAGCGGTCAAAATTATCCTTAGTAGAATAAGGATATGTTTCTCGATTATGGACGTGACAAAAGTTAAATACGTAAAGGGTTACGTCGATACAAGTTTTGGCACTGATCTAGATGACTCTAAGTCTCAATCTAGATACATATTAAAAGTGGGAGCAATTAGCTATAGTAGCTCCGTGCGAGCATTGTTGACATAGAGATTTGCAAAATACATACGGATCTGAATGTGGCAGACCTGTTGACTAAACTTCTCTCACAAACAAAACATGATCACACCTTAGTACTCTTTGGGTGTTAATCACATAACGATGTGAACTAGATTATTGACTCTAGTAAACCCTTTGGGTGTTGGTCACATGTCGATGTGAACTATGGGTGTTAACCACATATAGATGTGAACTATTGATGTTAAATCACATGGCGATGTGAACTAGATTATTGACTCTAGTGCAAGTGGGAGACTGAAGGAAATATGCCCTAGAGGCAATAATAAAGTTATTATTTATTTCCTTATATCATGATAAATGTTTATTATTCATGCTAGAATTGTATTAACCGGAAACATAATACATGTGTGAATACATAGACAAACAGATAGTCACTAGTATGCCTCTCTTCGACTAGCTCATTAATCAAAGATGGTTATGTTTCCTAACCATAGACATGTGTTGTCATTTGATTAATGGGATCACCTCATTAGGAGAATGATGTGATTGACATGACCCATTCCGTTAGCTTAGCACTTGATCGTTTAGTATGTTGCTAATGCTTTCTTCATGACTCATACATGTTCCTGTAACTATGAGATTATGCAACTCCGTTTACGGAGGAACACTTTGGTACTACCAAACGTCACAACGTAACTGGGTGATTATAAAGGAGTACTACAGGTGTCTCCAAAGGTACTTGTTGGGTTGGCGTATTTCGAGATTAGGTTTTGTCACTCCGATTGTCGGAGAGGTATCTCTAGGCCTTCTCGGTAATACACATCACTTAAGCCTTGCAAGCATTACAACTAATGAGTTAGTTGTGAGATGATGTATTACGAACGAGTAAAGAGACTTACCGGTAACGAGATTGAACTAGGTATTGGATACCGACGATCAAATCTCGGGTAAGTAACATACCGATGACAAAGGGAACAACGTATGTCGTTATGCGGTTTGACCGATAAAGATCTTCGTAGAATATGTAGGAACCAATATGGGCATCCAGGTTCCGCTATTGGTTATTGACCGAGAATGGTTCTAGGTCATGTCTACATAGTTCTCGAACCCGTAGGGTCCGCACGCTTAACGTTTCGATGATGAGTTCATTATGAGTTTATAAGTATTGATGCACCGAAGGTTGTTCGGAGTCCCGGATGTGATCACGGACATGACGAGGAGTCTCGAAATGGTCGAGACATAAAGATTGATATATTGGAAGCCTACATTTGGACATCGGAAGTGTTCCGAGTGAAATCGAATTTATCGAGTATGCAGGGGTTACGGAACCCCGGGAGGTCTATGGGCCTTAATGGGCCATAAGAGAGAAGAGGAAGGGCCGGCCGGCCAGGTGGGCTGCGCCCCCTCCCCTCTAGTCCGAATAGGACAAGGAGAGGGGGGCGGCGCCTCTTCCCTCTTCCCTCCTCCAATCCTAATCCAACTAGGAGAGGGGGAGTCCTACTCGGTGGGAGTAGGACTCCTCCAGCGCCTCCCAAGGCTGGCCGCACCCCTTGGCTCCTTTATATCTGGGGCAGGGGCACCCCATGACACACAAGTTGATCTACGGATCTTTCCTTAGCCGTGTCGGTGCCCCTTCCACCATATTCCACTTCGGTCATATCGTCATGAGCTTAGGCGAAGCCTGCGCCGGAGAAGTCATATCGTCAGCGGAGCTTAGGCGAAGCCCTGCGTCGGTGGAGCATCAACATCGTCCCACGCCGTCGTCTTGACGGAACTCATCCCGACACTTTGCTGGATCGGAGTCCGGGATCGTCATCGAGCTGAGCGTGTGCGTAACTCGGAGGTGCCGTGACGTTCGGTGCTTGGATCGGTCGGATCGTGAAGACATACGACTACATCAACCGCGTTGTTATAACGCTTCGCTTTCGGTCTCACGAGTGCGTGACGGACACTCTCCCTCTCGTTGCTATGCCATCACCATGGTCTTGCGTGATCGTAGGAATTTTTTTGAAATTACTACGTTCTCCAACACCATGGACATTGGATGTCATTGATAACGGGATCACATCATTAGGAGAATGATGTGATGGACAAGACCCAACCCTAAGCCTAGCACAAAGATCGTAGTTCGTATGCTAAAGCTTTTCTAATGTCAAGTATCATTTCCTTAGACCATGAGATTGTGCAACTCCGGATACCGTAGGAATGCTTTGGGTGTACCAAACGTCACAACGTAATCGGATGACTATAAAGGTGCACTACGGTATCTCTCGAAAGTGTCTTGGGTTGGCACGAATCGAGACTCGATTTGTCACTCCGTGTAAACGGAGAGGTATCTCTGGGCCCACTCGGTAGGACATCATCATAATGTGCACAATGTGATCAAGGAGTTGATCACGGGATGATGTGTTACGGAACGAGTAAAGAGACTTGCCGGAAACGAGATTGAACAAGGTATCGGGATACCGACGATCGAATCTCGGGCAAGTGCAATACCGCTAGACAAAGGGAATTGTATACGGGATCGATTGAGTCCTTGACATCGTGGTTCATCCGATGAGATCATCGTGGAACATGTGGGAGCCAATATGGGTATCCAGATCCCGCTATTGGTTATTGACCGGAGAACGTCTCGGTCATGTCTACATGTCTCCGAACCCGTAGGGTCTACACACTAAGGTTCGATGACGCTAGGGTTATAAAGGAAGTTTGTATGTGGTTACCGAATGTTGTTGAGTCCGGATGAAATCCCGGACGTCACGAGGAGTTCAGGAATGGTCCGGAGGTAAAGATTTATATATGGAAAGTTGTTGTTCGGGTTAGGAAAAGTTCGGGTTTTTCGGTATTGTACCGGAAGCTTCCAGAAGGTTCCAGAGGATTCGGAGGGTCGGAGGTCCGAAATTGTTCCAACACGTCCAATACAGTAGCATGGGCTGTAGGGGGCGCCCTAGCCTTAATGGGCCAGGGGCACCAGCCCCCAAGGCCCATGCGCATGGGAGGGGGAAACCCTAAAGGGAGGGCCTCCACTTGACTTGGGAGGCACTCCTCCCCTCTGGCCGCCCCCAAGTCCCATCTAGGGCTGGCCGCACCCCTTGGGGTGGGAAACCCTAAAGGGGCGCAGCCCCTTTCCCTATATATACTTGAGGTTTTGGGCTGCCCAACACACATGAGAACTTCTCCTCTTGGTGCAGCCCTACCTCTCTCTTCCTCCTCTCCTTGGTGCTTGGCGAAGCCTGCGGGATGCCACGCTCCTCCACCACCACCACGCCTTGTGCTGCTGCTGGATGGAGTCTTCCTCAACCTCTCCCTCTCTCCTTGCTGGATCAAGGCATGGGAGACTTTACCGGCTGTACGTGTGTTGAGCGCGGAGGTGCCGTCCGTTCGCACTAGGATCATCGGTGATCTGAATCACGGCAATCGACTCCATCAACCCCGTTCACTTGAACGCTTCCGCTTAGAGATCTACAAGGGTATGTAGATGCACTCTCCTTCCCCTCGTTGCTAGTCTCTCCATGGATAGATCTTGGTGACACGTAGGAAAATTTTGAATTTCTGCTACGTTCCCCAACAATGATCATGTCATCAACATAGAGAAGGAGAAGAGTCCGACCGCGAGGAGACGTGTGAACAAACAACGCGGGATCATGATCATTGGGCAAGAAACCAGCAACAGTCACCACAGAGGCGAAGCGCTCAAACCAGGCGCGGGGCCTGTTTAAGACCATAGAGGGAGCGGCGAAGTCTATAGACCATACCATCAGGAGCATAGTACCCCCGGTGGTGGCTGCATATAAACCTCCTCACGCAACTCGCCATTGAGAAAGGCGTTCTGGACATCAGATAGACCAATGACGAACAGAAGCCAGAGCAAGAAGAGTGCGGACAATGGTCATGGGCCATAGGAGTGAATGTCTCATCATAATCGTGTCCCCGCTCCTGCTGAAAACCATGGGCCACAAGACGAGCTTTGTAGCGCTCAAGAGAACCATCGGAGCGAGTCTTAATCTTGTAGACCCACTTGCAGGTGATGGGACGAACACCGGAAGGGGGGGGGGGGGGGGAAACCAGATCCCATGTGCTAGAGCACTCATGGGCAGCAAGCTCTTCGGCCATCGCAAGCTGCCATTCAGGCTGAGTCATGGCAGTCCGATAGGAAGTGGGCTTAGCAATAACAGAGAGACCATACCGATCAGGAGAATAGCGATCAGGCGGGGGGCGAGGCCGAGCAAGGAGGTTATGAACCGGGGGAGGCGTGAACGGAGGTGCACCAGAGGTAGAAGGCGCGTCAGGCGCGTCAGGGGAAGTGTCCTCAGTACGAGGGCGGCGAGTATAGTGGAGAGGAAACGGTGAGAGAGGGTGACGGACTGGAGATGACGGTGGAGAGGTGGAGGAGGAGGATGGGGAAGATGGTGTCGGCGGTGAATGAGAATGAATGAGAGGTGCAGGAGGAAGAGGTGAAACATGAGGCACATAGCAGGGTGTATCGGGAAGGAGAAGAAAAGAAATATCGTCCACAGAGAAGCTCGAGGAAGAACGACGTGGGTAGTAAGAGCGAGACTCGTCAAAGGTCACATCACGCAAGATGCGCAAGCGACGTCCAACAGGGTCCCAACAGCGATAGCCCTTGTGCTCATCACTGTAGCCAAGGAAAACACACTCAACCGACTGAGCAGTCAGTTTGGTGCGTTCTCACGGGGCAAGAAGAACATAGCACACACATCCAAACATACGAAGGGCTGAGTAGTCAGGAGAACAACCAGTGAGACACTCCATAGGAATACCACCCTGCAGGGCAGTCGATGGCTGAATGTTGATGAGGTAGGTGGATGCAGAAACAGCCTCAGCCCAAAAGTGGGGTGGAAGGGAAGCGACAGTCATCAGCGCACGAGCCATCTCAAGCAAATGACGATGCTTACCTTCCAAAACGCCATTCTGAGCATGAGCACCAGGACAAGAGAACTGGGCAAGAGTACCCTGTTTCGTGAGAAAACCACGCAACAGCTGAGAGATATACTCTCCAGCGGAGTCAGCACGAAAAGTACGAATAGGTGTGGAAAATTGGATGTGAACCATGGCAGCAAATCGTTTGTATATAGAGAGCCTTGCTACGAAATTTCATGAAGTAGAGCCAAGTGTAGCGAGAGAAATCATCAATAAACAAAACATAGTAGCGATGACCACCTTTCAAATCAAAGGAGCAGGACCCCAGACATCCGAATGAACTAAGTCAAAGGGACACTGAGATACCGACTCACTGATAGGATAGGGTAACTGGGTTTGTTTGCCAAGTCTACAACCATTACAATGTAAAGAAACATCTCCAGATACAGACCCTAAGAGGCCCTGACGCACTAAAGATGACAAGCGAGAGCCATAGATGTGACCAAGGCGATGATGCCACTGCTGGAAGGACGCAGACGAGGAGGCAGCAAGAGCATGAGAACTGGCCGAAGTGGTGGCAGCGGAAGGAACACAAAGCCAGTTAACCTCCCAAAGGCCCTCTGACTCACGGTGCCGGGGGCCAGCACCAACCAAAACCTTGGTGCAACGATCCTGAATGGAGCAAGAGTCGGTATCAAGAATGACACGACAACCAGAATCAGTAAGTTGGGCAGCGGAAAAAAGATTCATGGTAAGGCGAGGAACATGAGAAACACTAGGAACCGAAAAGGATGGAGTGGAAAGAATACCACGACTAGCAACAGGAAGAGAAGTGCCATCGGCAGTAAGAACATTAATGGGAGAATCAAGAGGGCGAAGAGAAGACAATGCTGAAGAATCAGAGGACATATGAAAGGAAGCTCCAGAGTCCATAACCCACAAAGATGTACCTGACGGTGTAGATGCTGGCGGTGATGAGGTGGTGAAAGCAGTCACAGCAGCAGCATAACCCGTCGATGAAGAACCGGAGGAAGCCAGAAGGCGCTTGAGCAGCACAATGTCCTGGTCAGTGAGTGACTGAGTCGAGGAAGATCCAGGAGTCCCACTGGAAGAGGAGCGCCTCTAGTCTCGCTTCTTCTCACGGCAATGAGACTCTGGGTGACCTGGCCTGAAGGTGTGGGCAGGAGCGATGGAGCAGTGAGACGAGCAGAGGACACAGGAGCTCGGGCAGCCAACATTGATGGAATCGCAAGCAACCCAGCAGAGCGAAGGCGGGTCTCCTCAGCACGAAGCTCGACAAACACCTCCGAGATAGGCACACGACCACGAGCAAGCAAGTGAGCACGTCGAGGCTCGAACTCAGAACGGAGACGAGATAAGAACTCATGGACCCTCTGAAACTCCAGATCAGACCGCGTAGTCTAACAACAACGACAAGTTCCACAAACAACTATCCGAAGAGAGTCAAGCTGGCGCCAGATGGCAGAGCACTGTGAATAGAACTCATCAACAAAGGAATCACCTTGCTGGAGTGCGTGCTCCTAATGCACCACAGATAGGTAGAGAGCATCACCAGATGGCTGATAGCGCTGACAGAGATAAGACCACATCGCTGCAACTATGCCAAGTCCCATGAACTCCAAAGCAAACTGAGGGAGGACACTCGCAGTGAGAATAGAAGTAGCGCGAGCATCATCATTGCACCACTGAGTGTAAGTAGACAGATCATCGCGGTAGGAAGAAAGAGCATCTGAATAGGCTGATACCTGCTGATCATAAGCATCAACCACAACATCATCGAGAGCCTTGGCTGCATCCCAGTCAGCCTGAGAAGCATCAGCAGCAAGAACCGGCGGCATCGGCGGGACAGGGGCCACTGCAGCAACGGGGCATGGCAGACAAGGGACCTCGCCTGAGAGAACACCCCATAAAAGTAGCCCGCGCATATGGATGCGCATGAAACCCACAAACTCAGCATAGTTGGTGCCATCGAAGATCACCGAGCACCGAGGAACAGCTACATAGGCCGAAGAAGACATGAGGAGTTTTTGTTTTGACGTCAACTGAGGGAGGAGACCCGATCTAGATCAATCGGGATCGGGAGAAAATGAGCAGCATGCTCGCTAGGCCTAGACAAGCGAGTAGGAAGGAGCCCGTGCCCGTGCGTACGGGGCAAGCGGGAATCAGCCTGGTCACCCGGGTCGCCGGGCAAGGCGCCGGCCGAACGGGACGGCCGGAGGCCGGGCCGAGCCGGGGTGGAGCTGCGGTGGCCGGGGCGGAGCACAGTAGATGCAGAGGAGGAAGAGGGACAACAGATCCGGGCCAGGGAGTGGAGAGAGGACGACCGGAGACAGCAGCGCGGCGGCCGGAGACGGCGGCCGGAGACTAGGTATGAGGTGCACGGAGTTGCATCATGCGGGAGGAAGGGGCTAACCTAGCATCTGATACCATGTTGGATAATAAGCAACTAGTATTCACTGAGGGCCAAAGGCCATTACATATACATGTGTGGTAAAGTGCAGGAAACCCCTTATACAATGGGAATGTACCGAAAAGGGACTATACACATCTAACAACAATTACTTGTATGAGCTATGAATGGGTGCACGAACTTCATCATGAGTCTCCAGTTGATCACCCAACAGGTACGTTCCATGTTGCTGTAACAGCAGTTGTGTTCGCCTGTGAAGGCATGCTCCGTACTGCGTGTGTTGTCATGATCCAAACTACTGAAATTTATTCTGTTGGATTGAGCTTGTGGCCGTGTGCAAATCTAGAAGTGAAGTTGATAGAATCCAAACCTGGGCCCTCATGGCAGTCACATAAATCAATCTCTTATGTTGATATCTCAGTCTGCACTACTTTTGAAGTCCATGGGAAGTTAATGCATGTGGTGGTACATCAAATCAAGTCGACAAGCCGGAACAGGATAATGAGAACAACTAGTTATCCGATGTGCTCGCATTCAGGGGTTCCTATGGTGCATTCGTTTGGTTCAGAATTTTTTCAATGGGAGATTGCAGGGGCACTCGACTGGAGGTGTTCAGATGGTGGTAATGAACCCAAGCATTTATTCACTAACAAGCTTCAAATCTATTTTTGCAATGTGATTATCTATCGGCCTGATAGGTATCTTATGCTATATAGTTTGGAACTGCAGCAATGGAGGATAGCCTGGTTCTTTAGTCCTATGATATTGCAATCTGACCTTCAGTTTGGCAGTCTTGCAAATGATTTGATAATAGGCTCTGGCAATATTTCCTTTGACCTGACATTTGCTAGTACGAGGTATGCATGTGTGAAGGAATTACATCCCGTGTCTCCAATTACTAGGACAAATGGTATGTTCCTCACTAAAGTAGTTGCAGCTGTGCCCAAAATTCTTTGTCAATTTCCTTTGCATATGAAGACATACAGTTTCAACATAGTTGTCTGTGGCCAAGCTCACTACTGGTGTGAATGCTCTATTTCTGACGACTCTTATCTGAAAATCATAACTGAGTTCTCTGATATTGAACTGGTGAGCTACCAATTTTCACAGGCTTATGCCTCTAATTTCTATAATGGACGCTTTGTACAATTGGGGTTTAAATTCAGTGACCTGATGGTTTGGAAGATTGCTTGGGTGCCCTGTTCCATGTGTACAGCTGATGCATCCAGCTATAGTGTTGCAGATGTTAATGGCCATGAAACGGGAACATGTTATGTCGAATGCAACAGTACACTGCTTATTATGATAGCTACAGATTTAGTCCTCGGAAGAAAATGTATCAGTGCATCGTCGAGATGCTACAAATGCAACGGGACACATATCACAACAAAATTGATGCAATGGAAAGATTGCTTGCTGCTCATCAATGTTCTATCCCTGGCGGCTGGGATACCATTTGCACTGGAGTATGGTGAATTTTAAGCAGCCTTGCTAGCTAATTGTGTTCTTATCAGATCGCTCGGTGTTGCCACAGTCAATGGGTTCTTACATGTTCCTGCAGCTGATTGTGATGCCCTGTTCAATTCCGAGGAGAAGTTGTCTCAGTGCATCATCTAAATGCTACAGTTCCAATGGGACCCAGGTGATTGCTTTGTTTCAGTTTGTGAAAATCTTTCAAGCGCACATGATGTCTGCCCGGGGCTTGATATTACCACTCTTCAGGTGACATGGGATCCGGGAGGTGGATTTCGCCTGGACAGACAATGGATGCACTTCTCCAGACTGACCGTTCATCAAATGGCAGCTACTACATGGCGTCAGGGCTATTTGACGGGATCGTGGCCTGATCGAATGACGTCACCAGAGGCGACTCGCGAGGCGACTCGCGGGACACCCGCGGCGATCGTCGCCGGTCTTCGGCCGGAACCTGCGGATCCGACGGCTACGCGCGTAGGAGGCCGGTTCTGGGTGCTGGCGGACTCGGAGGATGAGGAGGATGACGACGGCGATCCGGCGCCGGACTACTCGCCCACGCCATCCGACGTGATTTGCGAGGCTTTCAATCCTGGATACTCGGAGGAAGAAGTCGCTGCGTTAGTTGATGAAATCGTGCCGGGAGAGGATCTGGCGCGGATCGGACTGCGTTCTGACGATCGAGTGGAGGTGGTTCGCCGGATTGTCCACCGGAGGACGGCGGCGATGGTGATCCGGCCTTGGAAAGGGCCTCTGCCTAAGGTATGCATGCAACCTACTACTTTGTCAGATTATTTTCCGCAAGATGATTGGAATATCGTAGTTCGTAAGAAGAAGAAGAAGAGAGGGAGGCCGGATCCAGCGCCGCCTGCGCCGGCGATCAGGGCGGCGGACGGGATCAGGGCGGCCATGAACTTCCGTTTGAATTTCCTTCTCGGTATCGAACGGGCCGGTCAGGAGTGGGCCGGATGTCGGAATATGCATGGGCATGAGGCCCATCATGGGGGTGTAGACGAGGGCTTGGTCCGATCAGCCTCGACTGGGTATGTGGCCCAGGAGAGCTGCGTCCTGCCCTCTCAGCCCGACGAGATCGCATGCACGTACGACGATAGCTGCGTGCCTATCGTTCGTGCGCCGCCGTCTAGGGTTCGCAAGGCCGGGACGAAAGGTTTCCCTTCCTGTGGGGATCGACGTGCACGACGCATCCGTCCGTTGCCGGCCATGGCAGGCCGAGGGGAGGCTCAACCGCTAGCAAAGCGACCCTCTTCCGGCGCTGCAGGTCGGGGTGGGGCGGCTCCGCCTCCGGCGGCCACCGCCGGATGGGGAGTCCAGGCGCAGAGTGGCCAAAGGCCGCCGGCGGGAGGATCCGCCGTGGCTGGTGCCGCGGACCGAGGTGTGCCCCCCGTGGGTGCGTCGCGTCCGGGACAGCCTCCTTCGCAGCCGGCTCATGGGAGGGGAGGCTTGAGGCCGCCTGCGCCGGGCACGGTGCCCGCTGCCAATGCTGCCGGGAGGGGTGTGGGGAGACCACCAGCGCCTGGTGCGCCGCCCCTTGCTCCCCAGGCTGCGGGTTGAGGGGGACCTCGACCTCCGCGCCGGAACTTCGAGACGTGCGGCTGGCGCGCGCCGACTTCGCCTGTTGGAGGCGTGCCGGCAACCACAGGCAAACCGCCACCTTATTACGTTGCTAGGCCGGTGCAGAACCGGTCCAGTCAGCCTCAGTCGCACAATAAAGAGCCTAATGTTCCGCCCCGAGGCCAGTGGGGGGATGATGGGTATGATGCATACGGTGCAGGACAACACCGAGGCTCCTCTTCTACGGGAGGAGGGCGTGGTTACGCTTGGCAGAGCGACGGATCGGCTGAGAGACCGTTTCTTGGCCCGGCAGGCGGTTTTGTTGAGGGGGCCTCCGGCCCGGATCACCGTCAGAGAGGAGGCTATCGTGGCAATCGTGGCGGTCGGAGTTGGGGCCGTGGGAGATTTCGCCGCCCACCACCGCCTAGGGTGCCTGTTCCTGGCCACCTTGGAGGAGACTCAGCATTCATGCAGCTTCCTTCACAGCGATGGAGGTGGTGAAGGAGTTGGCACATGTTGAGGTTTCTAGGGCTGGGACGGTGGATGAGGCTACCGACAGGTCTGATGCAGAGAGGGCGTCCAAATATGCCCGTAAGAAGGAGAGAATGATTTGCTATCGTTGTGGTGAGAAGGGACACTTCATTGCTGAGTGTGTGGCCCAGCTGTGCGAGTCATGTGGCAAGCTTGCACATGAGTCGGGAGAGTGCCCGCTATTGCGTGACCTACCTCCGACTCTGAACATCTATGGAGTCTACTGTGCTGAGCTTATGTTTTTGAGTCCCCGGCGGCGAGAGAGGTCCCGGAGGATAACCCGCTTGACTACTGGGATTGTGAGAGCGACCAGGCGAGGTGACCGAGGCACGATTGTGAGGAGGCTGCAGGAGCTAGCTCCCGTGATTTTGTTTGGGATTTGGTGCTCATCGAGGACAGAGTTTTTAAGGTTGATTTCCGCCCATCGATGACTTGCGAGATTGTTGAGTTTTGGCTTGTGTAAATTTCCGGTACTAAGTGTATCCTGGAGTTTATCGAGTGGAAACAGGTTGAGCCTAAGGGAAAGCCGCTTACACAGGTCTGGCTGCGGTTTTTGGGGGCTCCATCTAAGCCTCTGCAGGATGCTCGCGTTGTGGCCAGTTTGGGCATCATGGTTGGAAAGACAGAAAAAGTGGACATGGCTTTCACTCGTGCCAATGGGATTGCCCGGATTCTAGTAAGCGTTCTGGATATTGAGTTTGTGCCTGGTAAGGTCAACTGGACTTATAAGGGAGAGGTGTTCCCGCTAGATATTGAGTTTGAGGACACCGACTTATTTGATGACGCAGTTAATGGTAATGATGTTGACATGCACGACCGGGAGGGTGATGCGGGGGCTAAGGGGGCACCGTCAGATGAGCCCATGCGAGAGGGATCTAACGGTTCTCATGCTCAGTCAGCCGGGAATGGATCGGAGGCCGAGCCCACAGTCTCACCGGCAGTACCCATGACTACTCTGCGTTTTGGGTCTTTCGAGCCAGCCTCGGCACCTACCAGGCTTTGGAGTGACAGGGTGGAGTCTGGTGATGATCATGAGCACACGCTTCCTTCGTTGGAGTTCGAGAGGGAGCCTGGTTTGTCTGCTGCTCGTCAGGCGAGTTCTTTGGGAGGTGATTCGGAGAGGAGGCCGGTTGATGGTTCGCTAGGTCTGCCGACTCCCGCGGGCGCGACTTCGGTGTCGGCGATCGTGGGAGCGATGGGGTGTGGGCGAGGGGGTTCGGGACATGGAGTCCTCTCTTCCCCCGTCCCGATGCCGATGCCGGTGTCGTCGGTGGCGTCGGCCCCGAGGGGGTCGGCTCCGGCTGCGAGAGGGAGCCCGAGGCAGGCAGCCTCGACTCCTTCGGCGACGGTGGTGACAACCACTGTGGCAGCTGCTGAGTTTGGGGGGACGCCAGGGCAGGAGGCCCTGTCTCCTCCCTCTACACCGATGGTCAGGAGGACCACCTCGCCGATGGCTTCCCCGTCTAAGTTGGCGGCTGGGGTGGGAGGAGGCCGCGGGCAGGAGGCCCCTGTCCAACACTCTTCCCCACTGCCAGGTGTGGGGCACTCGTCCATGGGGATCGGGAGCCCGCAGACGCCTTCTCTAGTAACCTCGGCACCACCTTTCAGAGTTTCGGTGCCTGGTTATACTAGGGAGGAGGTGATCGCGTTTTGTGGGATCCCGGACCCTATCTCCGAGGTGAGACGGATGAGTGCTCGCATCCTCGGCGTCCCTGAGGTGGACGATATGCAGCAGCGGTGCGCTATGAGGGCGGCCAAGCTTCAGGAGGCTGCTTTTTCTTCTGGTATGTCCGTCAACTTGTCTAATTCCCTATTGCATTTTTCTAATGAGGACATTATAAATAATGCAAACCAATTAGGAGTTTCACTAGGTGCTACGGATAGTGAAATTACCAATTCGGTGAATGATATTTTAGACCTAGAGGCGGAACGTGCTTTAGAGACTATTCGTAATCTTGCAGCAGTTAAAGCAATGAATGATGATGAGATAAATGCGTTAGGGGTTAGAGTGCTTGATAGCCTGTGTGCGGATCTAGCACCCACCAACCATGACGCTGAGGAAGATGATGGATCCCTAGAGAATGATGCTAGCAATATTTGTGAACCCGGTCATGAGGACCGGGTGACTGAGCTTAGTAAACCTAAGCGTAAGTGGAAACGGAAGATCTATCCCGATTCCGCAGTTCGTAGGAGTGCTAGGATTCAAACCACCAAAAAATTCCATGATGAACTATGAGAGGAATATTTTGGAATAGCAGAGGTCTAAAGGACTTGGCTAAAAGAAGATTCCTGGCTGAGACAGCTCTAGAGCAGAAGCTAGATTTTGTTGCTCTATCAGAAACGGGTAGAGATAACTTTGCACCACAGTTTCTCTCTTCTCTGGTTGGTGGTATTGATTTCGATTGGCATTGCCTCCCTCCGCGAGGAAGATCGGGTGGTATCTTACTAGGTGTGAGATGCGATTCGCTTGAAGTCCGTAGTGTTGTGATGGGCGACTTCGCGGTAAAGTTTCGAGTTAGGTCTAGGACGGATGGCTTTAACTGGGCTTTGGTGGCGGTATATGGTGCCGCGCAGCCCGAGCTTAAAGCGGAGTTTCTGGCAGACCTTGTTCGAATTTGTAGGTCAGAGCAACTGCCGATTTTAGTTGGAGGTGATTTCAATATCATCCGGAGGAGAGAGGAGAAGAACAATGATAACTTTGACGGCAGATGGTCCTTCATGTTCAATACCATTATTGAAAGCTTGGATCTGAGAGAGATAGAGCTCTCGGGTCAAAAGTTTACATGGGCTAACGCTCTTAAACCCAACCTACGAAAAACTTGATCGAGTTCTTGCAAGCGTGGAGTGGGAACAAAATTCCCCGTTACGGTGCAAGCTCTTTCGAGGAATATCTGATCATACCCCATTGTTCGTGGACTCGGGGAGCCGAACCACGGGTAACAAGAACAACTTCTCCTTTGAGACGTCATGGTTTGAACGTGAGGGGTTCTTAGATTTGATAGCCAGGAATGGGTTAAACATGTTCGAGGCAAAACTCCTATTGAGCGGTGGCAGAATAAGATTAGGAACTTGAGAAGTTTCTTACGGGTTGGGCTAAGCACCTTAGCGGGTGTATAAGATTGAAAAGGATAGACTCCTTTCTCTTATACATGACCTAGACATAAAAGCCGAATCCAATATTTTTTACCCGCAGAGCTTCAGGTTAAAAATGAGGTGGAGAAGAGGTTAAAAGAACTACTCCGCCAAGAAGAACTGAAGTGGGCTTTACGTGCTAAAAAGCACGCAGAGTGGTCGAGGGGACGCGAATACTCAGTTCTTCCATTTAGTTGCTAATGGCAAACACGAAAGAAGCGAATCTTTCAGCTTGAGCAGGACGAGGGTACTATTTTAGGTCGATAACCTAAAACATACATTACCGACTATTATAAGCAGCTATTTGGTCCACCGGAGGATAATACGGTGTCCTCGATGAGTCCGTAATCGAGGATATACCTCAGCTTTGGCTGCCGATAATGAGCTTCGTTGCCCTTTCTCGGAGAAGGAGGTTTTGATGCTATTGCACGATGAAAATAATAAGGCTCCCGGACCGGATGGTTTCGGCGAGTTCTATAAGAAGTGCTGGCACATTATTAAGGGGATTTACTACCTATGTTTCATGATCTATTCTCTCGACAGCTTCAATTATTCCACTTGAATTTTGGAACTATCACACTATTTCCTAAGAAGACGGATGCGGTCGAATTGAGCAATTCAGGCCGATCTGTCTCCTTAATGTTAGTTTCAAAATTTTCACCAAGGTCGGGACCAACAGGCTCACACAGATTATGATTACGTGGTGCAATAGTCCCAAACCGCGCTCATGCATGTAAATATCCTAGAGGGGTGGTAGTCCTGCATGAACGCCCATGAAATCCACTCCAAAAGTTAGATGGAGTGATTTTTAAAGTGGATTTCGAGAAAGCGTATGATAAGGTCAAGTGGCCATTTCTCCAACAATCTCTGCAGATGAAAGGTTTTGATGAAGCCCTGCGAGACAGGTCCAATCATTTATGCAAAAGGTAGTGTGGGAATTAGAGTTAATGATGACATAGGTCACTATTTCCAGACACATAAAGGCCTCGACAAGGAGACCCGATGTCCCCTATCTTGTTTAACATTGTGGTAGATATGTTGGCAGTTTTGATAGGAAGGGCTAAGGAAAATGGTCAAGTAGGTGGATTGGTGCCTCATCTTGTTGATGGAGGTGTCTCTATCCTACAATCGCTGATGATACAATCATCTTTATGGAGCATGACTTGGCTAAGGCAAGAAATATGAAGCTGGTGTTATGCCTATTTGAACAATTGACCGGGTTAAAGATAAACTTTCATAAGAGCGAGCTGTTCTGTTTTGGTAGGGCCAAAGATGAACAGGATGCTTATAGGCAATTGTTTGGATGTGAGTTGGGAGAGCTACCATTCTCATACTTGGGGATTCCTATCCACCATCGTAGGCTAACAAACAGAGAATGGAAGTGCATCGAGGACCGATTTGAGAAGAAAATGAGCTGCTGGAAGGGCAAGCTCATGTCATATGGAGGCCGATTAATCCTAATTAATTCGGTACTCACGAGTATGCCGATGTTTCTTCTTTCGCTCTTTGAGGTACCAGTTGGTGTTAGGAAGAGACCGGACTTCTATAGATCGCGGTTCTTCCGGCAAGGTGATGAGCTTAAAAGAAAATATAGGCTTGCTAAGTGGGATATCATCAGAGACCGAAAGACCAAGGGGGTCTAGGTATTGAGAATCTCAAATTAAGAATAAATGCCTTCTTAGCAAGTGGTGTGGAAGCTCTCGTCGGAGACCGATGCTATGTGGGCACAGATCTTTCATGCAAGTACCTCCAGTCAAAAACTTTGTCACAGTCTCTCAGTAAGGCCTACCGACTCGCCATTACGAAGGGTCTCATGAAGGTCAAGGGCATTGTTTAATAGGACAAAGTTTGTTGTTGGAAACGACACGAGTGCACGCTTCGGGAGGATACTTGGCTCGGTGACACACCCTTGGCCATCCAATATCCCTCTTTGTACCGCATTGTTCAACGAAGGGAGGTGTTCGTTGCTTCGGTCTTCCAATCTACCCCCTTAATATTCAGTTCAGACGAAAAGCTAGCGGGCAATCGTTGGGAAGAATGGCTCCGCCTAGTTAGGAGACCGATGGACGTCCAGCTTTCTCAACAACCCGATGAATTACGCTGAAGTTGACTAAGTCTCGAGCATTCACGGTTAAATCAATGTATATTGATGTTATTAATTCGACTCCATTCCTACGCCCAAACATGTTTGGGATGTCAAAGTTCCTTTGAAAATAAAAGTGTTTATGTGGTTTGTCCATAAACAAGTAATTTTAACTAAGGATAACTTGATGAAGCGTAATTGGACAGGACCTACTAGGTGTAGTTTCGTGATCGGGATGAGTCTATTAAACACCTCTTTTTGATTGCCCGCTGGCCAAGGTACTTTGGCAGACGGTCCACATTGCTTTCATATCAAACCCCGAATTCTGTTAATGTGTTATTTGGGACATGGCTTAATGGGATTGAGCCTAACTTAGCGAGACATATTCGGGTTGGGGTTTGTGCTTTGCTGTGGACTATCTGGAATTGCGAAACGATTTGGTCTTTAATGTAATATCATGTATACATTTTTGCAGGTTTTATTCCGGACTACGGCATTGATCCGTTCGTGGTCGCTACTCACCCGGATGGAGGCCGTGGAGCATTTGTTATCGGGTCTGTCTTTGGGAGATGGTAGCTCGATATCTTCAACCGGTTTGATGGCGGTCATGTAATAGGATAGGCATTTAGTATTCCTATCTAGTTTACCCAGCCGGTTGTGGCATCTTGATGTGGCTAGTTGATGTTTCTAGCCTCTTTTGGCTCTGTGTGAGCTTTTTCTGCTTTTTTTAAGACTTATGAGGACCTTTGGAACCATGTTGGCACTACTTTATTTTGTTAATAAGAGGGCCGTATGCATCGTACTGATGCAGAGGCCGGGGTTTTCCCCCTTTTCGAAAAAAATGGGATCCGGGAGGTTCGACACAATATCAGTTTGTGGACCAGGCTGAAGACTGGGTTCTAGATGTTTTGTGAATTCCATGGGATCCATATGGCACTTTACCACATCGACTTGAGGGCAAGTCGAATCCTATGGGGGAGGGATTGTCAGTGACCTGGGCCTCGCTGGACCTCAGGCACTACCCAGCCAACGAATGAGACGTACTATACATATACAGGGGAGGCCTCCACGAGTGACTTGGCTTGGACCGGAAGGGCTTCGGCCTTGGCTTGGCGTAGCGTGCGTCGTTCTCCTGTAGTTCGAGTTCTTCCTCCTCTTCTCTCTGATCCCTTCATCCTCCTTTAGATCCACTTGTAATTCATGCGTTGTAGTTAGAATCATGGTGATTGAGTGAATCTGCTAGCTGGACCCTAACATATCCATTAAGCATTCATCTGACCATTCGTGCATCGCATTATTTCACTTGCTCTGTGCGTAAATGTTTGGTGATGCAACTGCATGATTCGTTGATGCCCAAGTTATTACTGGAAGCTAGAAAATGGCAGTTCAAGGAGAAGATGCTGTAGGGATTTTAGAAGGTGCTACTGGCACATGTATTATCCATTCTCCTGCCAATTAAATGGGTGTTCTATTTTGTGGGCTCTAAATCGGTGCCATACACTTACCGATCATGTTCTCTAAGTGATTTAAATCTAGCTAATATGACTTTAAATATAGTGAATGCGACCAATGAAATGATTTTGTGACAAGTATGCCTTGTCTTTCCCAAATTTTTTGGGGATGCATATGCACAAACGTTTGGATATTTATGGGTCCAGATTTTTCCGAGAGAGTGACGATGAATTATGTACTTGTAAAGTTGGGCATATTATATGCAAACAAGGAAGGGTACCTTTCATAATCATAGATAAATCAGATTGGGCATTTTTAGGAGTATCCAACTAAATGGTGGGTTTCGTTGTAAATGGTTACTTACTGAGTCATTCGGTCATTTAGGGATAGTATAGTTTCCAGTTTCTACACTTTTCGGTCTATAAGATGCTGCAAAATGCAATCATGCAACAGTTCTTGATTTAAAGAGAATGGGAATCCTCCGACCAACCATGTCCTTCATTTAACAATAGGCGTGACATGGACCACTAGAGAGTGATTTCAGCTACTTTTCAGTGCCAGGACTTTGCTCGGTGCAAGCCATAACTACCATCCTTATAAGTTGGGGGAGAGAAGTTAGGGTAAGTATTTCTTCATAACACAACAAATACACAACTCACTTGTGACAAAGTGAAGGAAGATGTATATGGATGATGCTTATCTTGGTGTGTTTCCATTGGTGCCAAGCTAATATATTCACACAATGCGGCGGTACATGTTGCAAGATTAGGAGTAGGAGGCATCAGGGATCGCAAGGCTACAACTCACATCCTTGTGGGGTCCTCGGTACCCAGTAGAAGTTGGGATGCAGCTTCAGCGCCTTCCAAGCTAACTGCTCGTCCTACAATTCGGCATCCTCTGGATCCACAAGGACACTCTGCTCTTTGCCGTTAGTGGTAGTGTGGAACGAATAGATGCGGTCCGACGAGTTCACGCACCACCTTGTTGCGTCAAACCACCGGATGAACATATCAAGCTTTGATGACATGTTGCTTTGCAACATTAATCACCAACCAATATCTTCACGTTAGGCCTCTGGCACCACTGATTTACATTTCAGTAGCCAGTTTTACTTCCTGGACTGATCTCTGAGCTGATACGTATGCTTTGGCTTCATTCTAGCAATGGAGTGTGACGCCCCCGATTCAATCGTACACTAATCATGCACGCAAATGTGTACGATCAAGATCAGGGACTCACGGGAAGATATCACAACACAACTCTAAAAGCATAAATAAGTCATACAAGCATCATAATACAAGCCAGGGGCCTCAAGGGCTCGAATACAAGTGCTCGATCATAGACGAGTCAGCGGAAGCAACAATATCTGAGTACAGACATACGTTAAACAAGTTGCCATAAGATGGCTAGCACAAACTGGGATACAGATCGAAAGAGGCGCAGGCCTCCTGCCTCGAATCCTCCTAAACTACTCCCGTCGCCGCCAATCGCCTGCACGCAGTAGTAGCACCTCCAAAGGTAGGAGTCATCATCGACGGTGGCGTCGCCTCTGGGCTCCAACATCTGGTTGCGACAACCAGGAAGAAATGGAAAGAGGGAAAGAGGGAGAAAAGCAACCGTGAGTACTCATCCAAAGTACTGCAAGCAAGGATCTACACTACATATGCATGGGTATACGTGTAAAGGGGCTATATCGGTGGACCGAATCAGAATGCTAGAATAAGAGGGGGATAGCTAATCCTATCGAAGACTACGCTTCTGGCAGCCTCCATCTTGCAGCATGTAGAAGAGAGTAGATGGTAAGTTCACCAAGTAGCATCGTATAGCATACTCCTACCCGACGATTGTCTCCTCGTCGACCTATGAGAGAGCGATCACCAGATTGTATCTGGCACTTGGAAGGGTGTGTTTTATTAAGTATCCGGTTCTAGTTGTCATAAGGTCAAGGTACAACTTCGGGTCGTCCTTTTACCGAGGGACACGGCTATTCGAATAGATAAACTTCCCTACAGGGGTGCACCACATAACCCAACACGCTTGACCCCCTTTGGTCGGACATACTTTCCTGGGTCATGCCCGGCCTCGGAAGATCAACACGTCGCAGCCCCACCTAGGCACAATAGAGAGGTCAGCATGCCGGTCTAAATCCTATGGCGCAGGGTCCGGGCCCATCACCCATTGCACACCAAGACGCTATGAGGGCGGCCGGAAGCGTAACTAGCCCCTTAATACAAGAGCAGGCTTACGGTCCAATCCGCCAGCGCCGCTCGATCGATGTCAAGAAGGCATCGGCTGATACCACGACGTCGAGTGCCCATAACTGTTCCCGCGTAGTTGGTTAGTGCGTATAGGCCAGTGGCCAGACTCAGATCAAATACCAAGATCTTTTAAGTGTGTTAATTGAAGTATCTGCGAACGCCGACCAGGGCCAGGCCCACCTCTCTCCTAGGTGGTCTCAATCTGCCCTGTCGCTCCGCCACAAAGTAACAGTCGGGGGCCGTCGGGAACCCAGGCCCACCTCTACCGGGGTGGAGCCACCTGCCCCTTCAGCCCCCATCTCCGAACAATATCATAAGTAATGTAACAGTATAAAGTATATAGCATGTGCCCGTGATCACCTCCCGAGTGATCACGGCCCGGTAGTATAGCATGGCAGACGGACAAGAATGTAGGGCCACTGATGGAATACTAGCATCCTATACTAATCATTTAGGATTGCAGGTAAGGGTAACAACTGTAGCAACAATGTCAGGCTATGCAGCAGAATAGGATTAACCGAAAGCAGTAACATGCTACACTACTCTAATGCAAGCAACAGAGAGAAGGAATAGGCGATATCTGGTGATCAAAGGGGGGGCTTGCCTGGAAGCTCAGCCGAGAAGGAGGGGTCGTCAACACCGTAGTCGTACTGGGTAGCAGCGGCGTCGGTCTCGGTGTCTAACGAGAGAAGAGGGGGAAGAAATAATAAATATAATGCAAACATATGCATGACGATGCATGACATGACAATGAGCAGTGCTAGGTGTGCCCTAACGCGGTAGTAGATGACACCGACGAAGGGGGGAAACATCCGGGGAAGTATCCCCGGTGTTTCGCGTTTTCGGACAGATGAACCGGTGGGGGAAAGTTGCATGTTCGCTATGCTAGGGATGTGTGGCGGACGAACGGGCAACGCATTCGGATTCGTCTCGTCGTTCTGAGCAACTTTCATGTACAAAGTAGTTTCAACCGAGCTACAGATTATTTTATATTAATATTTAAAGTTCTAACTCATTTTTTTTACATTAACATAATTAATTTAAATCAAAAATATGTTTACTGCATCAGCATGATGTCAGCGATCAACATTGACCGTTGACTGGGTCAACTGACGCGTGGGGGCCGTTAGTCATTTACTGTTATCCTAATTAACAGTTTTAATTAGTTTAGTTAGCTAATTAGATTAACTAACTCAGGTTAATTAAGTTAATTAATTGTCCTAATTAATTAATTATTATTTTAGACTTCAGTTTTTTATTTTTGTTTCTGGGGCTGGGGCCCAATTGTCATTGGTCTAGAGGCCATAGCGGGCATGCGGTTGCGGGCGAAGCCCGCCTGGTATCAAGCCGAGGCCGCAGCCCGCCTGGTAGCAAGGCGAGGCCGGAGTGGGGCCTGCTCGGCGAGGCCGGTGCAGCCGGCCGGCGCGGGCGCTGCCGTGCCGTGGTCAGCAGAGGGAGGCAGGGGAGGCCTGTGTGTGTGTGTGTGGGGGGGAGAGGAACGGGTGGGGCGCGCTGCAACGGCGGGACGAATTGCGCGCGACGTTCGGGCAAATGGCGGACGGCGAGCGGCATGGTCAAGAACTCGAGGAGCAGAGGGCGCGGCGGAGCGAGGGCGGCCGGCGAGCCGGGAGCAGCAGGCAGCGCTGGGCCATTCGCCAGCGGAGGAGGCGACAGCGGCATCAGCCAGCCACGTGGTTAGTGCAGCAGCAAAGCAGCGAGCGGGCGACGCGGGGAAGAGGATGGACAGGGGCGGCAGCGGACGAGCCGGACGAGGCGAAGCGCGGCGTTAGGGCGCCGGGGGTGGCCGTGGTGAGGCGCAGGCAGGCGGGCGGTCTAGCACGAGCTCGTGCGGAAGAAGCAACCTAGAGCAACGGCAGTGGGACTCGGTCGTGATGGATCGACAGCTAGAGGAGGGAAGCGACCGCGGGGAAAGAGGGGAAGCGGAGAGAGGCTCATAGTGAGCCTGTAGGGGTGCTTAGCGGGCTCGGGGGAGGCTCGGTGACGACGAATCCGACGGAGGTCGCCGGCGGGTGCAAGGTTGAAGACGACGTGGATCCGGCGAGGCAGGGGGCTCCGGATCGAGTTCCTTGGCGTGGGCGAAGCAGCGGAGCACGTCGGCGTGGATGGCATGGTCCTAGGGCGCAGGGTGGCTGGGGAGCGCACGGGAAGGTATCCCATGGTGATAGCGGCGGCGGGAGCGCGAGTGAGGAGGAGAGGGACGAGAGGAGGGGAAGTGAGGGCGTTAGGGTTCACCAAAGGAGTGGGGGGGGGGGGGGCGACTTAACCGAGCAGGGGGCGGAGGATGGATGGCGCGTGGCGATCTGAGACCTGGACGCGCGCGCGGCGTCCACGGTGCCTCTTGTGAACAGGAGGTTGAAGGAGGAAGGTGAGTTTGGCTAGGCCTGGTCAATTTGCTAGATGGGCCAAGTGCCTAGTAGATTAGGTCTTTTTATTTTCATTTTATCTTTTCCTTTTTATTTATTTTCTTTTCTTTTTTCTCTTTGTTTACTATTGTTTTAGTTTCTGTAAAATATATACTTGGCATCTAATTTAGTATTTCAATTTAGTCCACTGTCACAAAAAAGTCTAGTCCCCAAATAATTTAGTTTGACATTTTATTAATTTGTAAGGGCATTTGTAATTAGGTTTGATACTACTTAAATCATTTTAGTGCAATGAAGCATTCCATAAAAGTTTGGTTTCACCACCATAATCACCTATGCATTATCTGGCATGACCCGAACATTTTAGTTTCATTATTTGAAAACTTTTGTTGTTTGCCTGATTTTTAATTTGAATTCGAATCGGTTTCAAACTAACTCAAGATTAGCAACAGTAATCGAGGTGACGTGGCATCATTAGCAGAGGTTCACTGTAGCTTAAGTATCCGGGCATCACAATTCTCCTCCACTACAAGAAATATCGTCCCGAGATTTAAGAGGTTCGGTAAGGGGGAAAGTTCTGGCTACAAATTTCTAACGAATCTTCTCGGTCTTGGTTGCTCTTCTCGAAGAGGTCGATCCATTGTGTTGATGTCTTCATTTCTCTGCTTCAGGTCATCATGATGAAGTCGGCATCCTTTATTCGGGAACTCCATCGTTCTTACGAAAAAAATAAAGGGTGGGTATATTGAGGGAGAATGGCCTTTGCAAGGTTGACTATCTGGTTGACAAAATCGGGGAAGGTAGGGAAAAGTAACTCTCGAATTGGAACTTATGAAAATATCGAGAGCAAAGTAAGGAGGTGTCATGGGAAGTTTCGAGCGGTTAGGCAATCGCTCGATGCCTAATCAGAAGGTGAAAGGGTTTTCAAGGCAACAAGAATAAGTATTGCGTCTGATACCAGAATAGATCACTAGGTAGGTGGCTCGCGAATTACCTACGAAGTCAGGCTCGAGGAATGTCTTTGGCAACCGGGGTGTACATGAGAGTCAGGTTTCGATCCCGGGACCTATGGGTTATGGGCTCGCCATGTGGGTTAAAAGTAGGAAGAGTGGTGACGTCTTGCACGATCATGTAAGCAAGGCATGTCAGAGGATAGCCTGTCAGTTAAGTCGGCAACAACATCGGTACCAAGGGCGAGGGACGAAAAGAACCATTTTCATGCTCGTTGAACGAGGCGGACCATTAGGCAAAGTTCTCGTCCATCGGTGGCTACTGGAATGTCATCAACAATAGTAACAAGGTCTTACTGACACGGTTGTACACCAAGGTGTTTACATAAGCAGAAAAATATTACTGCTTAGATCATATAGATCACAAGAAAGGTTAAAAAAACAATGGAAAGGAAAATGTGTTTAAACACATATATCAGGGGTATATCCTTCCCAAAGTCAAGCAGAGCATGATATCCAAGACATGATATAAAGTAGATAACCCTTTCGGTAAGGGGAGAGATATTTCATGACATTACCCATACAACGGTGTTTGGGTAATTTGAACAAGAAACATTTAGCATGGTGCTTCAAATGTTCTTAATGAAAATCGGAGTACCATAGACGTGCTTCGAGAAAGCATAGACATGGTCTTCAAGTAAAGATCAGACCTTGGATACACAAAGGATCCATCGGGATCAACTTACAGAATAAGTCTTACAATTCCCTCATGGAAGAATGAGTAACCTTGCTAAAAAGGGAACTACTACAATAGGTCCTCCGGCCAGGTGTGCTAGGCATGACATCACCTTACCGAGTCATATAGAGACCAATGTTATAACTATTGGAAATATGTTCCACCAATCATATCTGATCGAGATTCAGATCCGATTGTTGTCTGGATACCTTAGACTCAGGATGCCTGGGATGAAGAGGTGCAACACAAATCGACGAGATGACATTGTAAGATTCTCGGGAAATGAACGATGGAAGCGAGTTTCGAAACAAGAGTTCATCATTAACCCAAGGAGAAGATGAGGGGGTGGCTGATGGACTCAACGATAATTCCTCAAGATTTCGAAAAGACTTAAATATGTATGCTCGAGGAAAACATACTAATCATTGGTTGAAAGGTGCGCCCGAAATATGGGTTTGGTTGCACGACTAACGTTGGAATGGCGATTTAACAACTAGCACACTAAATTGGAATAGTTATCCATTAACTCTGAAGCAATATGGTTGCTAGAAATATTAAATTCTCACAATAGAGTTTACTTATTGGTATTACAGTTGGAACACGGGGACCGAGAGAAGGATGGTGATGACGAGAAGCATCACTATTTCAAGAATTATCAAGAGGTGGAGCAATCCTCACAACATACTTGACGCGAAAGATGGTAATACTCCAAGGTAGAACATAACATAAGCTGGATAGCAAGGAACTCAAGGTACTACACGAAACATGAAAAAGTTTGTGTTGGAGGGAGGGCAATAAAGATGCCGACAATAGCACAAATCATCGAGGGGAAAAGATGGTATTTCTCATCAAGAATTCGATAGATATCCCGGAAGAACCCAAAAGGTTGATTATGATCACGACAAATTTTGTCGAGAGGCTCCACAAAGAAGCAATCGAACGACGACTGCATCAAGCAAAGGGACTGTTGCAGCGAAAGATATTGGATCCACGGATACAACACCAACTCAGGATCAAGCTTGTTGTTTCAGGTGGAACGATAATACGAGGAAATCAAAGTAAGCTTAGGCCATCATCAGAAGTTGTGCTCCGGGATTAAGGACCAGGTAGCACAGTTAAAATCAACACGATAATGATATAGCCGATCAGGCTAGGAATGACTTGAAGGATTATTAAACTCATAAGCAACGAAAAGTACTTAGGGTTATCGAACCAGAGTGCAGAATTGGTTCACATATCGGTGTTCTTGGTTGATGACAATCCAGAACCCAGGAAAATTGGAATCGGTGAGAAATAATAGTTGAGGAAGAACCCATAAGAAGTTATGCAGTTCCATGATATTTTTGAGATACCAGAGTGTAATACTCGACGATAGATCAAAGTAAAGGTTGGACAGGTGCAATGATCTGCAGAAGACAAGTACTTCAACTTGTCCGAGAAATGGTATTTAAAGAAGAACATGGCCGGAACCATGATTGCAAAAGGCCAGATCCCAGATATAGGATGAACTTATACCAAGGGAATATTTAATTGAAGACAAGCTTTAATGATATGATCTACATCGTGTCCATGGGCATGAACACAAAGATCAAGGTCGACTCCCACTTCTTTAATGCATAACCTTCCATTCACTTCTTGCCTTCAACGAAGTTGTGTTGAAATTTTATCTGACATAACAACAGTAGAGTATGACCCGTAGTATTTCGGGTTCACACAGATTAGAAAAGGCATAGGTTCAACCCATCAGGGTCTCTTAGGAACATATACCACAAACTTCAGGGGTAAATAACATAAGCTCGAAAGCAGATCATGGTTGGTAAAGCAGAGAATACAATTTACCAAAGGCATTATGTATCAGGGAAATAACTCACAAAGTGATTAAATATGAAGGACATTGTCGGATAATAATCCAACAATGGATCCGGCGATCCACAACGGAGCTGATGTGAGTATCGATACTCAACCAGAGGAAGAAAGAATGCAAGGGCATCAAATTATAGAACATCTGAATAATTCAATGCTTAGATAACAAAGGAATTATGATTTCCAAAACGAAGGATCAGAAGCAGACTCTCTGATCAAGAATGGATAAGTTGAATAGACCAGGGGCACAATCGATGGCAAATAGATTGGTCGAGAACCAGCTCATGTTCAAAATGACGTCTGAGACGGAAAGATAATTTAGAAGGATCAACTGATGATTGCGTGCATTCGCACTCATGTTGAATCAATAGGATCAAAATGATGGTGCCTAAGGATACTAATGAATATTGCCAGACATATGGAAAGCATCCATAATGCAAGCAGACAAGTATTGTAGAGCAATAAGCTAATAAGGATTTTTGGAGGATCGAATAGTATTTCGAAGACCATTGTGAAACACATGAACAACTAGGGATGAACGGATACTCGATAAGGGCGATAAATTATCTGTAGGGGTATTCAGGTGGCAAGGAACTGCAAGGCAGTAGGCACAAAATATTATCGGAACAATAGAAAGGATTTCAATATATCTTGTAATAACAAGATCAACTGGGAATAAAAGTAAGAACAGCAAGTGTATGTATTTATCCATAGGGATATTTCGGTGGTAGGGAATTGCAAAGGCAATGGGCACAAAGTCTCAAAAGAGTATGGGAGAGTAACTTCGAAACCTTCTGGTGCAGCCGGCGATCATCTGGACTGAAGGGGTTCTCCGGGAGAAAGTGTTTTCGAGAACCTAAAGTTAGATTTTAGAAAATCATTTAACCCGGATAGCAGAGAGATTAGAATCCCAGAGTATAGGCGAGGAATAAAAGATCCTAATACCACCCAATGGCGACGTGGGCCCACACTACAAAAAAAAGACACATCCGTGACATTTTGGGCCAAACGAATTTTTTTCTATCATACATATGACACTTCTATGACGATAATTGTGACAAAACCCGGTATCATCATAGATGTGGTGGGCTCTACTTCTATGACAAAAATCATGACGTAAAATGGGCTTTTGTCCCGGCGGCCGGAGACGCAGCTGCATGACATTCTTTGGGCCGCCCATGATGGAAAAAACTGTGGTAGAAGCGAGGCGAGGAAAATTTCGCGAGTTCCCGTTACGGTGGGAGGTCGGGGCCGAGCGATGCTGCTTTCTCTCATACGTCGCTGCTGCGTGCGTAGGCGCTGGCTCTAATCAACCTGAGCGAGGCATTGGGCTCTAACTCAACCCGGCGGACAGACTGCAGGCTACGCGTTATCGAACCCGAGCGATCGATCAATTGCTGTTAACTAAACCCGATCGAGCGATTCCTTCGCGACTGCTTCTAACTGAAGCCGATCGATGCTGCCTCTGGGATGAACAGTGAGTGTTGCCGGGGGGGGGGGGGGGTTGGATGAACAGTAGACGGTGGAGGGGTGCCCGTGGAGGGGTGGTTGAACAGGACCCCGTGGTGTGGAGGGCTGGATGAACAGTAGACGGTGGAGGGGTGCTCATGGAGGGGTGGTTGAACATGACCCCGTGGTGTGGAGGGCTGGATGAACAGTAGACGATGGAGGGGTGCCTGTGGAGGGGTGGTTGAACAGTAGCCATTGTAGTAGCGCGCGGTGGAGGCTGGATGAACAGGAGCCCGTGGAGGCTGGAGGAGGTCGACGGTGGAGATGAAGAGTATCCTGTGGAGTCCCGTTTTGCGGCACGCCACACCCTCCCGGCGAACAGGACCCCGCTTTGACCGTAGGGAGGTATGCGTTTAAATCTGCTTTGGCGCGGTACGCCACACCCTCCCGATCAACATGACCACCGTCTCGACCGTAGGAGGTCCGTTTAAATCCGCTTTTGCGATACGCCACACCCTCCCGATCAACAATACCCTGTTTGACCATAGGAGGTTCGCTTCCTCCGCTTTGCTATACGCCGCACCCTCCCGATCAACAGACCCTGCTCCAACGTAGGAGGTCTGCTTCTCCGCCAGCGGATGCGCCAGCCTCGCTTCCATCGCCTGTTCCGTCCAAGCCCTCCCGATGAACACAACCACACATTCCGTTCCGACCCAGCCGCTTGGCTCCCACGCGTTCTGTTGCCTCCCGATGAACACGACGCATTCCGTTGCCTCCCCATGAACATGACACATTCCGTTGCCTCCCCATGAACACGACGACGACGCTGTTTATCCGTTCCAACCCAACCATGTACACGAGCCGTGACCGTACGTATGTGCGAGTAGGCGTTCGAGACCCCGCCCATATGTACACATACGTGTTTGTATTTTCTTTCTTGCACCCGGGCCGCTATACATACGTGTACATGCTACGTGCGCGCCTCTACTACGACACGTACGCGCCTCTACTATGACACGTGCGCGCCTCTACATCCACTAGTATATATGTACGTACACGTTCGCGACCAGAATGACAACGCTACGTACGCTTCGACCAGGTGGGTCCCGACTGTCAGGCACTTCTTTGCCTGCGAAGATGTGGCTGGTGGGTCCCAGCAGTCAGGGGGGCGAATTGTTTTTTTTGCCCGGACGCACTTCCTTGCGTGCGAATATGTAGTTGGTGGGTCCCAGCAGTCAGGGGCAAACTTTTTTTTCATGAAATACGGTGGCCCGTCCGGTGGGTCCCCACTGTCAGGTGGAGGAATAATTATTTTGCACGTAATAAGGAGGCACTTCCTTGCTGCGGCCGTGGACCTAGCTGTCAGCCTCTCCACGTACAGTCCACGTCCGATGGAAGCCATTCCTTGACCATGTTGACCACGCCGCGCTGAGAGCACCAGGGCAGTGGACGACGACAAGGCCTAGGAAGGGGACGACGCGGAGCCGGGGAAGACGCGCAAAGGATGCCCACGCGAGAGGAGTATGAGGGTTCACTGCTCGGCTGCGGTGTGAGGCTGCCGTCCGCCAGAATAACAGGGGTGTGGGTGCGAGAGGGATGGCCTGGCCAGCGGTGGGAGTAGTAGGGGCGGTGAGGCCTCAAGGCATCACAGCCGGCCACGGGCGGCAGGAGCCGGCGGCACGATCGGCGCTGCTTTGGGCGGCTGGAGCAAGAAGACCAGAGGTTGAAAAAGCACTACGGCCGTTGGATGGACATCATACGATCACTGGAGCTAGAATCGTTCATATATTGACTAAAGTTGACAAAGGCCTTCGTCCCAGTCAACTTAGTAGGCCCACAAGTCAGCCTCCCACCAAGGTGGGTTCCAGCTAGCAGGGGTGTATTCATTTTTGTGCGTAATAAGGAGGCACTTCCGGTGGGTCCGAGCTGACAGCGGGGGGAACGTTTTTTTCGTGAAATACGGTGGCCCGTCCTGTGGGTCCCAACAGTCAGGGGGAAACATTTTTTTCGCGAGATAATGGTGGCCTGTCCATTGGGTCCCTGCTGTCAGGTGGAGGAATAATTATTTTCCACGTAATAAGGAGGCACTTCCTTGCGGCTGCCGTGGACCCAGCTATCAGCCTCTCCATGTACAGTACTCTTCCGATGGAAGTCGGTCGTTGACCACATTGACCACGCCACGCCGAGAGCACCACGGTGGTGGACGACGGCAAGGCCTAGGAAGGGGATGACGCGGAGCCGGGGAAGACGCGGCAGTAGAAGCCCGCGCGGAGAGGAGTACGAGGGTTCACCGGTTCGGCTGCGGTGTGGGGCTGCCGTCACCGCAGAATAACAGGGGGTGTGGGTGAGTAGAGGGATGCCCTAGCCAGGTGGGAGTAGTAGGGGCGCCGAGGCTCGCAAGGCAGCACAACCGCCACGGGAGGCGGAGAGGCGGTCCCTTGGCGCTGCTTTGGCGGCGGAGCAAGAAGATCAAAGATTGAAGAATGACGACGGCCGTTGGATCGACATCCAACGGTTACGCTCGCTAGAATCGCTTGTTGACGATATAATAACTAAAAAATCTTGCATACGCCAACTAAACAGGCCCACAAGTTAGACCACTCTCTTTTTTTAAAATTTATATATAGCTCATGGCAACTTCTTATGCAATTTATTGCGTCATTTTTTTTATGGCAGGCCAATTTCGTATATTTCGTGGGTTCCAAACTATTTTTAATACGGAAATGTCGAGCCAGATTTAAAGTACTTTGAAGATATATTCAAATTAGGTTAATGCCCAGTGAAATAGGAATCTGAAAATGTGAAAAAATTCAGAAATTATAAAGTAATTGCCAATTTGTCATCTGTTTTTATATTTACAACCCATTTCATATTACTTTCAAGATTTGCAGGCGTCTTGAAAGAGTTGTAGCCCATCAGGGCATAGAAAAATAAGTAGGCCTGGATTGGGTATTCTTCAGAAAAAATAAACTGGGCTCATTTTCACAAAGAAAAAATAGCTAGGCTGGTCACATGGTGAACTTAAAATATAAGCCTGGGCTAGACGGGCCACAACCCAGTTCAAACCCTGCTCTGTCTCAACAATACCAAACAAAAAAAATACTGCTGGATTAGCTACGTCCCAGGTGTCAGCCGATCTTGTGCTATTCTCTTTTCTATTGACTATATACGCTCACAATGTCGTGGGTCCCGTATGTCGTGAGAAAACACTAGGAGGAAGCATTTTATTTTTCCATACACCGACGCAGCCGGGCCCTCATCGTCATCCTTCCACGCATTTCGCCGATTCTCGTTGTTTGTTGACCATGTTGACAACGCGAGAGGGCGGCGCCACAAGCGGCGATCAAAGCGCCATGGAGGACATCGACATTAACGATTTAGGAGACGGGGCGGCGATGGCGTGCCGAGGCGCAGCCACCGTGGGAGGTGGAAGTGAGGTTCACGCCGGCTGGTTTGGTTTTGGCGGCTAGAGGAAGACATGATCAAGAAACACGACAGACTATAAAAGAAGCAGGAGTATTTAGCAACCTTAATCAAACCAGCAGGGCACTTAACAACCAAAGCTAAAAGCAGTATGAGTACTTATACAGGTTCAACTGCATAAAGCACGCCTAACAAAGTGCTACTTTGCCTACAAGCTAACTAAGGGTGAGGCCGCCAAGCCCCGTGACAAGGCCCAAGCGCCACCTCGCAAGATACACAACCTTCCTCAAAGCGGCTTCATCTCGCAACGTGGTCAATAAACAGGATATTCGCTAGAGCCATGGAAAAGCATGAACATAATCTTCGTCCTATTCTCCAAGATGGACGGCCTTCTATTATTTGAGACCACCCATGAATAAGTATCTTTTCACCTCCAAGGGGAATTGAGTAGGTCGACATAAACATCATGTTGTGACCAAGCGCAAGTCTGACCCGACCATGGTCAGCATCTCAGATAGGAACAATAGAACTCGGTAGTTCCTGTTTCAAGAAGATCACAGCCAGTAAACTGTGTATAAGCAATAGTTTATGAACAACATATATAACTGAAAACAGCTCGTACGATAAGTTTCTCGACACAATTGGACCTGTTCAACGAGTGCAGCAGTGGCACACATATCGCACATGGACTTCCACCATTTAAACGCCCCACAAGGACCTCAAGACGATCAATAAAGTGTAGGAACTTGTGGATGTCGATCCACTCAACTTCAGTGCCATTAGTAACAGCCGAGTTATTATAGAGTAAAAAACGAGCAGACTTCTTAACTCTGAAAAAACCTACACGTGCTACCAATTATAAGAAAATATTAGTTAGAAGGAGCATCTTCGTGAGAGATTCGTTGCTACTTCTAAAGTTAAATTGTGATTAGTTAGACAGAATAGGTGGATTAAGAATTAATCGAGGCAACAAGCAAGAACCAGATACAAAACTAACATGGATGAACAATTGGAATGACGTCGGGGTGGAAGATCGCAGTGAAGATGAGACTAGGTTCTGCTATTTCCATCAACATTCGTGCGCCAACTTTCAGTCCATAACACTTGAGAAAGTTTATCCAAGTTCGGCCATAAAAAAGCAGCGATCTTCTTGGTCATGAACCCAACTCGGAACTTGTATCCATGGCTTGTCTTCACTGTGACCATTAAACTAGTGTATTCAGTTATGGCAAGGCCGAGCATCTTGAGTACATGTGTTCTGGCAGAGCAAATAATACACTGCAGGAAAAATAATATGAGAACACATCATGTTCAAAAAACTCCCACCCTCATGGATAGAAAAGAGGATTTTAGGAACATACTGTGCGCGTTTCAAAATGCTGTGTTAGGATGAGAAGGAACAAGTGTGGCATCTCGCCGAGGGCGCAGATACCTGTAGGGTACTCGCACTTTGCGCACTGCAAATGAAACACACTAGATTCAAGAGGGAAGAAAATGCATCAACGGGCGGCGGATGCCATTCTAGGATTACCCGCACCAAGGGACTTGGATTTATCGGGATGGATGAAGAATTGCACTGTTCTCCATGAGAAAACCCTATGCAATCGCCGAGAGGGGTTTTCTCCAACAAGGAGACGAGGGAGAAGGGATTCAGGCCTAGTGAAATATTGTCGCTCATTCTGGCCCACCATCGCTAAAGCTGGAAAGGGGGGTTGTGATTTGAAGGCTCATTGGGCATTATCGCAGCGCCACGACCGGGTGTGTCTACCATGAAGTTGTGCACTCTAATTTGTGCATATGGCACGTGGACCCCGCGTTGCAGCCGCCCCACATATCAGCGAAAGGAAGTAGAAAGACAGGAGTAACTAGTTACACATAAATATATTTTTTGACAGAGTGATACCCCTTGTAAAGAAATATACAAATCTTTTATATCACAGGCTCACCTTGCCGAGAAATATACTCCTCCGCAACGCACGGGCATTATGGGGTTCAGCTTTTTTATGGGGGTTCAGCTGAGAATATAATACTCAGATAGGCTCACGGTTCGTCTTTGGGCAGCAGTTGACCCTGCATGTTTGGGGCCCATGTGTTCTACCTCATTTTTTTCATATTGCGTTTATTGGTACGGGCGCTGGTTTTAGATGTCTGTTGCAAGGCTAATACACAAAATTGAATAGAGCATGGCAGCTGTTGGAATGAAATCGAACGACGCTCCTAACCCGCAATCGTGAGTTGCAATTTATCAACGATATACCATGTGATAAATAATACTGTCAGACTACTTATACACACAGTGACACTTGTTTCACCATGCCGATTATTACATCAAAATCTCTTGAGGATAGATCAGTTCGATAGGCGTGCGCCATCAAGAATTTCAAAGTTGATTTGGACCAACTCTCCTTGCCTAGAAAGTTCGATTTGACATCATCCCCTACCGCAAGATATGATTTAGATTTGAACCTTGACCATCCTTTAGCATCAATCATCATGCACCATTCTTTGTACTTATCAGTATATTGAGCAGGTTCATTCACACCAAGGCTGCGATGGTAAGAGAAACTTGGTCATGGTCGCCTGGATTGTTGAACGACTTCGTTGTTCTAGGAATTATCTGCTTGCAAACAAGAAGACATACCCAAACAGTTAGATCAACACAGGAATCATGTGAAACAACATGGAAAGAAAAAGAACGAAGCACTTGGGCGGCCAATGCTTACCAAGAAGGTGGACATGTCGGTTTTGTAAGGACTTTGGTATATGAAGTGCGAATCGCAACGCAGTCGTTGTCGGCAACTGCATGGGCCGGAGCAGATGCAAGTGCAAGTGTTGGTGCAAAGCCGGGCCGCTCGCCGGAGATGGTGCTCCTTGTAGAGCTGGTGCCGTGTCGAGCAGGTGCCGTGTCGATGCCCGATCCTCCGTAGATCGATCGACCGGCCGACGCGGTCGGTGCCCAATCCTCACCGATCGACCGAGTTGCTGCCGCTATCGCTGCTAGAGCAACTCGCGGTGCTCGATCTCGGCGAGACAAAGGGCGATCGTGGTCCGGTCCGCTATGATCAGCTTTCTAACTTGACTAGGATCCATGACCGTGATCCAGTTTTTTTTTCATTTCTTTTAAACGCGAGAAGGACTAATTGTATGCTTTTGTTAAACCAAACTGCAGTTCATCATAGGGATTAAGCTTGTACTCAAACAACAGACTGATCCAATTTTTTTCAGTAATATAAGTGATGGACAAGCCTTCACATCGACACAACATAAGAAGTAAAACCTTCAAAAATAGCCATCGTAGAGAAAACCAAACGGTTTATTTTGTGATGAATGTCACATGGCAAAACCTGCATCGTAAAATTGCAGGAAAAGAAAGAAAACATGACATTAAATCAATAAGATTTAGACAAAGAAATCAATAAGATTTACTTGATGTGACACGAGTGAATCCTTACCAGAAATCACTATGTTGAAGTACTAAACAGAAGATTGATCGTCCAACTACACGTGGCATGCAGGGCCCCGCCTACTCCCACAAGCGGTGACAGTCCAAAGGTCATGACAAATCGTATGGACCGAACATCCATGGACCGGAAATCTGGTGGGTGCGATAAACCCTGCAATGCATACAGATATTGGAGTGTAACCATAATTGATAAACCGTCCTCACAAAAATATGATCTGGATACTTCAAAATATACAGATCAATTGAGTGGACAGACATTAACATAGACCATTCTCGGACTGACCACACACCAAAAGCGGCAGATTAATAAACAATACAGGTTCACAAACACAAATCAAGTATCGAACAATAGTACTTACTACGCATAAGCAAAGTTGCACTAACTAAGCTCGCAGACTATTTCTTGCCACCGACTCCACGGATGAACCCCGCGATAACCGATTAGGCCATGGACTTCGTGTGAGATGTCTACATGCACCATCACCATCTTGTCAACCTTGAGAACCTAACAGAGTGGTCTTTCCACTCATAAACATGATGATGAAGACATGCCGATCAGATTTGTTGAGAAGCTTTACAAGAACCACACCCTTCAGAATCAAGGCACTACCAGAAATTGTTGTGGTCAAGCACAGCCTCAAGAACATGCCCGACAACAATGCTACAGAAAACACTAGTTCAGGACACGTGGCGACAAGGACACAACAGCCGGATAGTTCAGCAAGAGAACTCATCATCGTGTCTTCCAGTTCACACGGCATGACTTTGAGAACTTCATCTCCACCATGGACCTGGTTCTAATTCAAATGTAAACCATATTTTATTACTACCTCTGTTAAAAAATATAAGATGATTTTCGATATTATACTCCATATATGACTAGATATACGCATTTAAATGAGTGAACAAAGACACTAGAACATGTCTTCAAAGGCATGAGAGCAGAGGGATTACATGCAATATCCATAACACAAGTTATCGAGGCAAATGTAACCTCTTAAAAGGTAGCATTGATAAATTATAGTATTTCCTCCATCTCAAAATTCTTGTCTTAGATTTGTCTAGATACGGATGTATCAAGTCGATACATCCGTATCTAGACAAATCTAAGACAAGAAATTTGGGAAGAGGGAGTAGTTGAAAGTAATGTATAAGAAATCAGTGTCAACCTCTCGCATGTTTTGGTCAAAAGAGGAATTTAGAACCGTCATTTGGCACACTAAAATCACCTGCAAGATCACCCAGAAAGTTGTAGTGCCAGTACTAGTACTGCGTGTTTGTCAGGACCCCGATTCCAAGTCACATCGACCTAGCCGGTAACACCTCATATCACTTTGCGGCCTCACGCACGGTATTCTACCGGTGTCGCTTACCATGGCCCGGGACCGCTTATGCCTTTTGGCTCACGATATGATAGTGTCGCTAGCATCCACATGACAAAGAACCCGGCCGACATGGCTAGTCGTGAACCCAAAGCGGCGCTTAACCTATGGGGACAGACATACATGAATCACATCGAGCATGTCGGTCATCAACGATATATTCGGCTGTAGCACTGGCTATCAGGACTCCGTATTCGGGCTGTAGCAGGCTAGGCAGGACTCGAATACCACCGCGTGACATTTCCTCAAGGATGTATATAGGAACGGCGTGAAACACATGCCGCCAGTCCAAGTGTCCAAGCAGTAGTGTCTGGGCTAGCGTGACTCCGTGAACCGGCCAGCGGACTACTATCGCCGTAAGCACGAGACTACATTTCCCCATAAGGGAGGCTGCCAAGGATAGACAACTAGTTTGTCGGATCCCACTCATACCAAGCATTTCAATCATACACGCAATATGCCCGATATGAGTAAATACAACAAGGCATCACAACAAAACTCTACAACTCAAGTATTTTATTTAGGAGGCCCGAGGAGCCATACATAACATATCCATACAGTAGGGTCACATGACCCAACACTCAAGTCATACAATCATACAAGCACATGCGAAGCAAACTAGTCTCGAGTACAGACTCTAGAAAGAAAGAAAGCTTGTTGGAGCCTTTCTATCTACAATGGCCCTTCACAAGTCCGAGATCACCACCGGTGGCTAGCTCACCTGTCAAGTCGAGATCTACATAGAATCCATCGGAGGGGGCAGTGTTGTCCTCTAAAAACATTAATTACAAACATGAGTACGGAGGTACTCAGAAGTCTTACCACGTAATCCTATCATACATGCACATTCTCAAGAAGGTGGTGGAGTTATTTGCAAGAAGCCAGCTTTGACTCTTGGCTAAGCTTATCCCACGTGACACCACTTGTAAAGCATTTGTCGCACACGCAGTCCACTAATCACTATCACAATACTCCACTGCGGATCCTCCCTCGCCATCCCACGAGAGGGCCATCCGCTGTACTCACACTTATCTTGAGGCTTTTAGTAGTATCCATTTACTTGTCTATGAACTGATATAGGCAACCCAGAAGTCCTTCTCCGTGGACACGGCTATTCAATAGATCATATTACAAACCCCGCAGGGTGTACTTCTTCACACACGCTCACCACTTACCGCCGCATACGACATGTACTGCAACCTTCAAGCGGAAGCCCAACGTGGGTGTCGGCCACAGCCTACCTAAACACTCAAGTCCCTAGTCCAGTTTATCGCCTATTCGGGTTCCATCCGCAGGAGTCCGCCGAGGTTTCCCATACAGCCCCGAACGATGTGTGCAGGGTTCCCAAGATACCAAACGGCACTGCACATCAACCACGTGTTTACGGCAACACAACCCACCCCTAAGGTCATGCTATGCGGCCCCAAAGATGATACAAACACCGTAAACTACTTGCAACTCCCGGACTAAGAACAAGGGTGGTTAAGAAGTCGAGAGGGTCCATTGGTTTCGGGCCCAATGCATGGTAGTAACTATTTCATGGATCACAAACACAGATCTCAGTTCTTAGGATCGGCTTCAATGAAAAAACCCACCATGTACTCCTACATGGCCTCTCATCGATACCTTTACCAAATCGTGTTCAACACTTTCACTCTCGAACCAACACAACCTTTCACTCCAGTTCATCATCCCAATGAGCCAGACCTGACACAACTCTAAGCATAGCATGGTAGGAATCACAAACATGGCTCAATCAACTCCTACACATACTAGTGGGTTTCATATAGTTATCGTGGCAATGACAGTCATGCAAAGGAAGTGGGTTCAACTACCGTAGCACACAACATTTTGAATCGCGTTGTCTTAATGCAGAAACGAGAGCGAAGCGAGAACATGGGTTTGTATCGAATGATCAATGAGTTGCTTGCCCGATGGAACGGGGTAGAGTACGCCTTCAGATGGATAGTCGAGGTTATCCTCAAGCGTAACCTATCACTTAAAAGCATACCGAAGTAAACACACATGACAATATGCAACAATATGATGCATGCTATGACATGGCAATATGGATGTGTGTTGGCCTAGTGCAAGCTAAAACAGAAAGGGATGAACCCATTTGAACTAAAGATTCAAATGCTAGCTCATTTGAAAAAGCCCTAAAGGTGCATTATCTTATTCTGGTTAAACAGCAAGGTTAACTTGTTTTAACATGCATGAAACCTGTACCAATGGATAGAATGGATTTTCTGATAAATTTTCATATATAAATCTTTGCATTTGGAGTTACAGATTAAAAGTTATAAGCATTTGAAATTTGAATTATATTCGAATTTACTATATTAGAATAAATCCAGAATTTAGATTAATGCGTACCATATGGCCAAAGATGACGCTGTGGTCAACGGAGACGCCCAGTGTCAAACCTGACAAAGGGTCCGGTGTCAGGTAGTTAGTTTAACTAAAATTAATTAAACTAATCCTATTTAGTTAGCGTGGCTGGGCCCCATCTGCCGCTGACTCATCGGAGTCAACCAGGCCCACCCGAAGTCAAAGTCCACGCCGGCTGCACCGGCGCTAGTCACGCGCAGCCCGACGCGGGCGGAGGAAGTGCGCTTGGCTTTCAGCACCAAACGAGCCGCGGAGGGTGGCTATGGGTAGCTGGGAACAAGCCGCGGCTATTGGTGGAGTCGGCTGGGGTCGGGGTGGCCGGAGTCGGCGCCGGCGACGAGCTAGGCGGCCGCCGGGGTTCGGCCGAAGACGAACTTGGGGCTAGAGGGGTCGGTGAGGTGCGGGGAGTGTGTGGTTAGACCCCATGGGGTGCGGTGAGTGTGATGGACACCCAGAGGTGGCCGGAGGGTGACCGGGAGCACGTCGGCGACGAGCTCCGGGCGGGCGGGTGCGTGAGCTTGCTTGTTGCTACGCTGCTCGAGAGCGAGAGAGAGGGAAGGGAGGTAGATGGGCTCACGGGACGCCAGAGAAGCTCTCGCCGAGGTCGGGACGGACCGGAGCGACGACGGCGTTGAAGGGATCTCCGCGACGGTGGACTTGGCCGAGGGCGTGTGGTGGATTCGGGGCACCAGAGCAAAGGGCTCAAGCTAATTTGGGGTAGTCGAGGGCGGCGGAGCTCCTAGACAAGGTGAGGAGGAGCACGGACGGTGGGGAGCGTGGTTACGGCGATGGTGCGGCGGCGGCGGCGTCGGCCAAGGCGGGGGAGCGCGAGGGAGAGGAACCGGGGAGGAGAGGAGGTGTCCAGGGGGTTCGGGGGAGAGAGAGAGGGCGATCCTTGTCGGCAGCTGGCGAGAGGAGCGGCGAGGCGGCGACCAGGTGCGTGGCACCCATGCGGTGCCCGCCGGCGAGCACCTGGCTGCCTGCCTGGCCGAGCCAAGCAGCTCGCTGGCGCGGCTGCTGGGCTGGGCCGGCAAGTGGGCCGGGTAGGTGGCGCCAGATAAGATCTTTCCTGTTTTAATCCTTTTCTATTTTTCTGCAACTTTGTGGAGTTTTTAAAAATACCAAAACAGTTTTAAAATTCACCAGAATGCTCCTGGTCCATTGTTGAAATATTTCCAACATGAAACATTTTGGTTTGGCAAATTTTGGACATTTGAAATATTTTATATAATTTAAGATGCTCAAGTTCAAATGCCAATGATTTAATTCAAGGACCTTTGGATGACCTAGAAAATGATGCATCACTTTTGACATAGGCTCTGAACCAAAGCAAAGATGATGAGCATTTTGAAGGGCATTTCAGGTTCATTGAAATAACTTTTAGTAAACCCTAGTTGAATTAAGGGGGGGGGGGGGTTCTGGGGTTTTCCTGTCTTCCCCATTTCAAATTCAAATGAAATTTAAACATGATGCACACCCTAATGCATGGTCTAGTTGGGATGTGACAGTGTTAGATGAAAAAACACGATCAAGATCGAGAAAAAGATCGTCAACAAGAGACATTACCTGGACTTGCTTAATGAGGGATCCCAGAGAGGGGGCTTGACAGTATGATGGCTTTGAGCTTGTCTCATGTAGTCTCGGCGGGTGCTTGCTTCTTCGCACTATGAGCCTCGACGGTTTTGGCCAGACCCATAGACATCACGCCACCGGTGCTCCGTGGCCATCCAAGAGAGGAAGCTGAGAGAGAAGAGGAAAGGAGGAACGAGATGAGGGAGAAGCGGCGAGTGGGGGTTTTCTTCAAGAGAGGAAGCCGAGAGAGAAGAGTGAAATGATGGTTGCTTCGTCTGGCCCAACTTATCACTGGAAAGGATGGCGCTTTTGTGATTTGATGGCTCATTGGGCATTATCAGCGGTTCGACCGGGTAGCTCACCGCCACTCTACTACAGTAGTAATTTAGTGCATGGCTGGTGGACCTGTGTGCTGGCTGTCCCACACGCCGGGCGAAAGTGAGTAATTTGGTGCATGGCTGGAGGAGGATCCGCAGGTAGAGCGTGGTCTACTATTTTTCTCAAGAAAAATGATTACAACAAGCTGCTTCCACTTTACGACGGAGGAGTGCGAACACGTGTCGGTGTACCAAAAGAGGGGTGCACTTTTGTACCCGTGATACCTGTGCACGGGCAACAAAGCGCGCCACTCGGTCGCACTCAAGCAGAGCAAGGAGGTGAGCCAAGGTAAGACCAAAACCACAAGAAGCGGAGGGATCTAAGCAGGCTCCCCGACAAGACCCTTGCTGTGGGATAGCTTTGGCAGCCCCGAAGATTCCTTGCCGGGCAGCTCCCCGACACCAACAGAGCGAGTCATCCTTGAGCCCACAACCTCTAGCTTAAATCAACTACGCTTGAGGCAAGGGCTCGGGAGACACCTCCTTGGTGGCATGCAGATCTTCGCCAAGACAAATAAAGCAACGACAAGGACCAAGGCCACAAGGATCGGATGGGCGAAGAGAGCCCGGCAAGGACCCTTGTCAAGTAGCTCACTACCAAGAAGACTCCTTGCCGGGCAGCTCGCCAACGCCAGCCTAGCGAGCCACCCTTGAGCCCACCAATGCTCATCTTGCATTGTCAAGATCAAGTGAGGATAGGAAGGCAATCATCCTCACCGAAGAAACCCACAAGACCCCCAGCAAGATCCTTGTCGGGGACGCCTACGCGGCCGCAGCAAGACCCTTGGCCGGGCCACCCGACAAGGCCCTCGCCAGTGCACCAGCAGGGCACCGCCAGCCCGCACCAACCAAGTTTCCACCGCTGCTCGCGATGCAGCTGCCAACCCAACCAGCTGCGCAGGCACCTGCATGGCAACATGCAACCCTTCCTAAGGCTCCACCACCGCGCCACCTCAGCTGCCCTGCCTGCCTACATGGCACCACATGCATCGCGGCCGTGGCGCTGTCGGGCAAGGAGGAGCGGCGACGGATGGGACGGGCCTCGCCCCGCTCCCGAGCAAAGCAAGAGGACACTAAGCGATGCATTAAATGCATCTCGTCCTATAATACGAGGGATAACCTCACGCATCAGCACTTTTCCACCTCCTCCGCTATATTGTGGTGACCCTTTTCCTATAAAAGGAGCCCCGAGGCTACTGTGAGGAGGTTTCGCTTTTGGAGCTCGTTACACCCTCGTAGCTAGCTCAAGAACTCGAATACATCCACCAAAGCAGACTAGGGTTTTACACATCCTCGCTCGACCCTCGATAAACGAATCCGCGCATCGCCGCCGATCCGCTTCTTCGCCAACCCCTGCCTCCCGCAACCGCAGTAGGGATCCTTGTTGTCCCATAGGTGTCGTTCCCACCGACATCTTTGGCACGCCAGGTAGGGGCGCAGCTGTGAGAATCGGCTCTGGCAGTTAAGTTAGCGGCTCTTCATCGCCATAGCTCTTGAAGAAGAAGGAGTGCCAGAAGATTGATGCCGGTGCAGCTACAAATGTAAGCTAAGTCACACCGAACCCCGACTACTTATTTCTTTCATATGAGGTGTTTCTTGAGATGTCGCCTTTGTATGGAAAACCTGTTCGCAAAAGGCTCTCCCGCGATCGGCAAACTTTGCTTTGTTTCGAGTCCGCTCAATAACTCAAGTGGTTGCGCCGAGAGCGCAGGTAGCCTTCCGCGATTGGCAACGCCTCGATTCGACTCGAGTCAAGCTCGAGCGCCTGCCAAGCCGCTGCTAAGGACTTGTAAGGTGGTTCGCCCAAGATCACGCATACCGCAGGCCAATGGGGATCCATCCTCAAGGCGCCATCTGGCTTACGCGCCGCCAGCCTGCCCAGCTTAACGAGGGTGTACGATAAAGGAGAATCGAACAAGGAAAATGACGCGCACAAAAATTAAAAGTATCGCAGAGTTATATTACATCGTCATTGCCGCGGTTCTAACTAAAGATGAAAATTGTCTTGGTCATGAACCTGCAGCGCGAAGAAGAACGGGCGCTTAGTCCCGGCGCTGGCCCTCCACCGGATTTTGTCGACATCACCGATGATGGGCTTGATACGCTGCTTGAGCGCCGGAGGTCAAGATCGTCCGCAAGCTATCCATCGTGGCTTCAAAGTCGAGGTCGGGGTTCCAAAGACGCCATCTTGGTGAGGACCTTGGTCATGCCCCCGCAAAGTCGCCTGCCTCCGTGCTGCCGCTGTGGCCGCTTAGTTGGAGTGAAGATAAACCAGAGCCGCGAGGACGCCTCAAAGAACCGGGTCAGCTTATGCTGACGGTCCCGCCGCGATCGGGGCATACCTCACGCTTATATCCCTAGGGTGGCCAGCTGCATGGTGACCCCGCCACGACGCCCTCAAGACGGCTGATCCAACGGTTCTCACCTCCACATAATCGGTAGGGAGGCGGCCTGCCCGCCCACAACCGCTTCTCCTTCTCCAGCCCTTGGTCATGATCTCCTCCCGGCTTGGCTCTCCGATAGCATCTTCTCGAGATACTCCAGCTTCAGCTTGAGATCCTGACGGAGTCATTGGCCTCGAGAGCTCCTTAGTCTTGTTGATTTACCGCTTCTCGCGCCCATGAAGGCGCTTGTTGAGCGTGTTCTTCTCCCCGATAGCTTCAGACCTGCTCCTTCAGCTCATCCCGCCCACTTCCAGCCCCTCACCTTGCCGGGCATGAGCCGAGATCGACATCGAGAGCCCCTTTGTTCCATCGCTTCCAGCCTCTTGGGTTCGCCAAGCAACAAGGGTCTCAAGCTCTCATCATTGCTGTGAAGCATTGCGCAAGCTTCTCCTCACGCTGCAATGTCCTCTCCCGAGAATCCAACATGGTCTGGTGTTGATCCGGACGGCTCGCTGCAGCGTGCCGAAGTTCACCGCCTCCCGGGCCTTCTTGATATCAACCAGCCATGGTGAGCTCCACGCTATGCTTTGGCCAGCTCCTCCCGGCGGCTTTTCGCCTCGCGAGTCCGGCGGAACCAGTTCTCGGCCTCGCGATGCGCTGCTGAAGTCCGGGCCTTTGTCCACTATCGCCATCCTGGACTTGGCCTTGTCCAGGCGGGTGCGATGGAGCACCTGGAGTTTCCGGAAGTTGGCCCCCATGGCGCGGAGAAGCCGCTCTTCCTGGGAGCCCTCGCCACCGCCGATCGGTTCATCAACCACCTCAAGCCCGGTGGCGGCGAGCACCTCGCCATCAAAAACCTCCCCTTCAGGGGGCGCCCGGGAGCTTGACACTCCTGAGAGATGGACAAAGAGGTCGTCGCCCACTTTCAAATACCTGCCGGAGCCAGAGGTTGCCGAGGAGGAAGGTTGATCATCGACCACCTCCTCCTCGGCTGCGGCCTTGCCGGCCTCCCCGACGGGCCCCTCATTGGCCTCGCCAATAGAAGCCCCGCCAGTGGCCCCGGCGGCCCCTGAGGCGGCATCCTCGGCAGCATCCTTGGCGGCCTCCTCGGCGGCATCCTTGGCGGCCTCCTCGGCAGCAATCTTGTCGGCCTCCGCCGCGGCCTCCTCAGCAATGTCTCCGACGACGGTTTCCACATCCTCTATGACCACCGAAGAAGGATCTGAGCAACAAGAAAGGCGATGAAGCCAAGAAAAGAAGCAAGAGAAAGACAGGGACGACGAACGGGCGACTCACCAGTGCCTGGCTATGAAGCAGAAGTCCCATCCCCGCCAAGACTGGGCGCCAAGCAAAGCCACCAGCACCCAAGTTCCCTCTTCCTCCTCCATGAGCGTGGCTCAGACTTGGCGCCTTGCCGGGACGCCGGGCGGGCGTAGTCGATGGAGGCGGTGTCTGGGAGTAGCCTCTGCTCCTCCCGCCGCCGCCTCCTCCTGCACCCGACAAGGTCAGCACCAGAGCATCGAACCCCAACACATGTCAACACGAGGAGAGTGATGAACTTACGCTGGGGGCTCGCCAGGCTGCTGTCCGGCTGCTCAACACCACCAAGAGGCGCCTGCGGAGGCACCAAATGGGCTGGCCACCCGCCGAGGCCTTGGCCCTCTTCACCTCCGGGCCAGCCCTCAAGGCCCTCGCAAAGACAAAAGAAGATCAAGATAAGTGGCACAATTTGAGGAACATAGATGATAGTAAGGAACAAGGCACTTACTCATCTTCCACCTCCTCATCTTCCACGGTTTTCCTCTTCCTCCTCGGGCCGAGAGACCAGAATCGAAGGTGACCTCCTGCCGGCATCCGGGAGTCGGCATCTCCGGAGGGGGGTGAGGAAGGCGGAGTCTGACACGCCTGGATGAGGAAGGGCATCTGTTTTTTTCTCCGCGGGTTCGCTGCCTTTTGCCGCCAGGCCCTCGTGGTGGCGCCCTGCATTCTCCAAGGTCACCGAGGCTGCGAGCTCTACCGGGCCGGACCGACCGGCCAGAGCCAGCCCGCCGCAGGTCTCGCCCTCTTCCCGTGGCGGGCGTCGGGCACGCGGCCCTGACCTCCTTCTTCGACGAATCATCGGCTGCGTCTTCGACAAGCGGGCCCCGTCTCGCACTGCCGACCTCCCGGGCGCCGCCACCCATCGGGCGAAGCTCTCCTCCAAGCCGCCGCGGGCCCTGTCCTCCATACCACCAAGATCGCCGCCTCGCGACAAGCAGTGCCTCCCTTGCCCCGCAGCAATGTAGTCCAGCCTACTGAAGTGTCCTGACGAGCAGCTTGTTTCGCGCGCCATGACATATCCTCATGTAGAGTGTCAAGAACTCCGCACTTGGCATCGCCCGCATGACCCAACTTTGAACGGGGCATGCGCATTGCAGTATGGCATCATGGCAATGATGTCGGACTGACGAGAGTTATTGCACAACGGGACTACTCCCGCCGGCAACTTGAACAGAGGCTTCTTAACAACCTTGCCGGCCTTCGCAGCGGCCCTCGCAACCTTGCCGGTCCGCTCGACCTTGCCATCACGACCTACGCCGAGTTGAAAGAGTCGCTGGCAGAGGTGAGCAACGCGCATCACGGTGAAATTGTGGTCAAGGCCGGGGCGGAGTCGCATGATGTCTGCAGGATTCGCGAAGAGCCAGGCCGGCATCCCCTTGTTATGTAGTGGAGCGATCCGGCGGCGGATGAAATCCGCCCCGATCATCTCAAGGGTGAGCCTGGCCTCGGTAAGCCGAAGGATCCTAATGATGACAGGGGTGAGCTTCTTGTCATCTTCATCGACGTCGCTCCAATCACTCCTACGGACCGGCGGCGGCCGGCGCACCTCGTAGAACACCGGCGGATCATCCTCTTAAATCCAGCACCACCGGCCCCGCCACTCTTACCACCTCTCCTTCATGGCGCCGTCTGGATACGTCCCCTTGGATCTAGGGATCCAGGTGACGCAGCCAGAGATGGCGCCCCGTGTCTGGACCCGAGGGAAGAAGTAATGGCGAAAGAGCGCCGTGTTGGGGTGCACCCGGCCGAAATCTTCACAGAGGTGCGCAAAAAGAGCCGTGCACGCCACGGCATTCGGGGTAAAATCCAGAAGACGGAAACCGAAGGTATGCATGATGTCGCTGAAGAAATCAGAGAAGGGAGGACAGAGCCCGCAGGAGAAATAATCAACGAAGAAAGGGTACCGATTCGGAGCAACAAGGGATGACGCTGCGGGCTGGATGCCCATTTCTCTCCCCTGCCTTTCACTTCTACAGGGCCTAAAGGAGTCCCTGAGCTCGTGGTACATCGACCATCGAGGGGGAAAAGAAGGTGGATTGCGCCTCTGCACCGCCAAAAGACTCTCCGTGCCTCCACACCAAGGGCCCTTGGCCCCCTCCTTACCCCTGGTAGATTTTGGCGCCATGGCGCTAAGAGGAGCGAAGAACAAGGGGCAGCAGGGACACGGCAACAACAAAGCGATGGCGAAAGCTTAGGAAGAAGGAAAAGGAGCGGCGGTTCCAGATTGGAAAAGGCGCAGGGAGGAAGGTAAAGTGAGCACTGCTACCGCAGCTATTCCTTTTACGGGAAGGCGCTCGCCTCTTTCTCTTCCCATTAATCATGATGACGATGCATACGGGAACCGCCCCACGCATGATCCCCACGTCACGCACACCCCTCCACGCCGCGCAACGCGTGCAGGACATGGAGAGCGCAGCGCGTGAAAAGTTTTACCGCAGTAAAAACCGCCCTGCCTGCCCACGCACCGTTTAGGGCCTAGCACAACAACGCGTTGCACTTATATGTGGCCCAGGCCCGGGGGCTCCTGTCGGTGTACCAAAAGAGGGATGCACTTTTTGTACCCCTATACATGTGCACGGGCAGTCAGAGCCGCGCCCACGGTCGCACCAAGCAGAGCAAGGGAGGTGAGCCAAGGTAAGACCAAAAACCACAAGAAGCGGAGGGACGAAGCAGGCTCCCCCGGCAAATCCCTTGCCAGGGAAAACTTTGGCAGCTTCGACAAGACCCTTGCCTGGGCAGCTCGCCCCACACCAATAGAGCGAGTCACCCTTGAGCCCACAACCTCTAGCGAAATCTACTACGTTGAGGCAAGGGCTCGGAAGACACCTCCTTGGTGGCATGCAGATCTTCGCCAAATCAAATAAAGCAACGACAAGGACCAAGGCCACACGGATCGGATGCGCGAAGGAGGTTTTCCCGGCAAGGACCCTTGCCGGGGCAGCCTCAGTGGCCCCGACAAGACCCTTTGTCGGTGTCAAAACCGGCGGATCTCGGGTAGGGGGTCCCGATCTATGCGTCTTAGGCTGATGGTAACAGGAAGCAAGGGACACAATGTTTACCCAGGTTCGGGCCCTCTCGATGGAGGTAAAACCCTACTTCCTGCTTGATTAGTATTGAAGATATGGGTAGTACAAGAGTAGATCTACGACGAGATCATATAGGCTAAACCCTAGAAGCTAGCCTATGATGGTATGATTGTAATTGTGATCGACCTTCTAGGATTCAGCCTCCGGTTTATATAGACACCGGAGAGGGCTAGGTTTACATACGTAGTCGGTTACAAGGAAGGAAATACAATATTCGGATCGCCAAGCTTGCCTTTCCACGCCAAGGAGAGTTCCATCCGACACGGGACGGAGTCTTGAGTCTTGTATGTTCACGCTCAATAGTCCGGACGATGCATATAGTCCGGTTGTCCGGATACCGCCTAATCCAGACTCCTCAAGAGTCTCCCTCGAACCAGGCTTCAATGATGATGAGTCCGACGCAGTCTTGTCTTCGCATTGCAGGGCGGGTTCCTTCTCCGAGTACTCCAGTACCTGTTATAACGAATAGTGTCCGAACTCCATCAATGTTGTATTCCTTGGCTTCAGCCTCAATAATGAAAATTCCACGGTCGAAAGCGTAATGCGAGGAGCCGAGGTATTTTTCAGATTTGCCACCCTCAATCGCTTGGGCTAACCGACTATTTGAAGAGACGGGATTCTCAGATCCAAACCTCACTCTTCCCCTCGAGCAAGCATCCAACAGCGCCCGAAAACCATTCCAACATGGCCGGTCGTGGCAGCTCCTCTGCTCGCTTCCAAGCCGTGGACCGAAGAGTGTTCGGGCCCCCATAGCCGCTTGATTGAGTTACAAATCCAAGGGTTTCTCCCACCAGCATCCATGGTCCCCTGCCCCGAGCCGGAATAGCCACCTATAACGGCGGGAGAAAGCGAGAGATCCCCCAATCCTTCTCCGAGAGGAGCAAATTTGTCTCATCCTCAGATCCGCTAAGGTGTCGGGTTTCTATCCACCCGCTCCTTCGCTGGCTCCCCGGAGTTCCCACGGCCTCTAGTTACACAACTTTACCCCTGCCTCTATACTACATATAGCAGGGCACGCTGTCTTTATGAAGCTATTTTAGGCTGCGAAAGCCTCACTGGTTATGGAAGAAGTTGCTCGCTTTGTCCCCGCAACCAGGGGAAACCTTATGTCGTGGGCGGGCCGGTATGGCGTGATTGGCAGACCGGATACCTATCCGCACTCCCAAGAAGGCACCAGAGAACTGGCTTTCAGAGTGGTTCTATATTGACGACGCTCTTCCGGATCCAGCCTGCAGGTTTGCCCTAGCTCAAGAACGCCCGCCGAAAGACGCCTGCTGGCGCTCGAGGCCCCAAGAGGAGGATGCCAGGAAATATATTACCCGATGAGCAGGATAAAGTTATCGCCAAACCGGACTGACGATTGTCGAGGTTATGGCAATATGCATAATACGGGAGTGCAACCGCTTCAATATCGGGGAAGCCCATGTGGCACTTCAACGGGAAGATGATGCCACCCTGTGGGGTTGTAAGGGTCCGGACTCACCAACGCCTCGCAAGGATATTGTCCGATTTATCCAAAGGGGAATATGAGGAATTCCTTCACATCAAACCGCGAGATGGATTCTCCATGTACAACCCCCCAAACTGGGTAAGTTGTCATTCCTTTCCCCGCTTCACTTATTGTGGCGTTCTTCGCTAAGATCATCTGCCTCGATATTCTCGAGCAGGAACTGAGGAGGGCCGTAGAAGGAATCTCCACCCCCTCCCCGCAGCCAGAGGACCCCGGAAGGGCCCTAGATCTAGGTCTCGAAGAAGATCCGGATATTACCGTGGAGCTTGTCAACGAGATATTTTATCACGCGAGCTGCGATGGCGCCTCAGTGGCCATTACTGCCGACTCTCCCGGACCGCTGCCTACGTCACGCTGCAGAAGCTGCCGAAAACCCTATCCTCCAAGAGGACTTCTTCGATGTCATGCCTTACCCTTGAAGTGTCATGTTTTTGCAGATGACGGTTGAGCTGCGGGGGCCGAGCCCTTGGGACTCGTCGGCCAAGGGCGTCCGGATCGGGCAGGCTCAAGAGGAAGGCGGTAAGTGTCGACTCGCCTATATCCGGGGATCCTGCCATCCACGCCTCCACCAGCCGAATTCCAAATCTGGCTTCGAGAGCGGAGGCGGGAGCGGGGCCGATGCCGCATAGTTCTCCAGCAGAGAATGCAGATATGCTCTCGGCCATGAATTCCATAGTAGAGAGCGCCATGAATCACCGGCGCCGACAGGCCGTGCTTCGGAACAACATCTTTTCCCAAGAGGCATTTAATGCCTTCAATTCGGGAGACGCATACATCCGAGCTACTCAAGGCGGGCTTGCTCGAGTGACGGACCAGTATACCAAAGATATACGGGTAAGAAATTTTGATAAGCATGTAGCAAGAGTCTTCGAGACTTGAAACGGTTGAACAATTGTTTTAAGGATCAATTTATGCATAGGTCCTTGTAGATAAGAATGAGCAATTGTCTCGGGAGCTGGAGGAGTGCAAGGCCGAGCTAAGGGCCGCAGTTGCCAAGTTGGAGGAATCCCAAAAACCATCATCTGGTAACATTTGTCCCAATTGTACTAAGATGCACCAGCTTAGTAAATGGCTGATATGACAAGTCCGATAGAAAATTCTGCGCATAACCCGGTGAATCCGAGGGCGAAGAGAGGACGAATCGCATCTCAAAAGGCAGTCAAGGTCTGGCAGCGATTCTTACGCAGTTAGGCAGAGAAGAACAATCTTCAAGATGCCAAAGTCCAGCTGGACGGAGTTAAAAGATCTCCGCGCCAGCTTATGGACTCCGTGAAGGAGAACAAAGGCTTCGACGCTGCATTTACCGTAAGTGCCTAGACGAATCGTAGTATAGTTTGGCGAGGAAGTATATTGAAAGAAATTTGCTTGCAGGAATGTTAACGGGTCGCTCGAGGAGGAGATGCCTCATCTGCAAGTGATTTACTGCAAGACCTTTCGTGAATCGCATGCTTTTGAGGCAAGTGATGCAGGTGTTGCTCAGTGCTTTGTGGCCATCTGCTTAGCTGCCAATGGCATGGGGAGCTTGTGGATATGTTTCATGAGCGCGCGGCACTTCCGACTGTGGAAGATGTCCGCTGTCGCAAGGTGTAAGAGAAGCTCGGGCTATGGTGAAGACGCTGCACACCAAGCCGGACCCAACCATATGGTCAAGTAGGGTTTGCGGGGGCCGGGCGGGCAAGAAATTCGTGAGTCCGGTATATGACCGTGTAGCGTTAGCCGCTAAGTATTCTCAACAGGATTGTAAGCTAGATAGCCTGTTGGATGGTATAGAGGAGGAATATAGTTAGTCCAAGTGATCGTAATTTAATGGACATAATTAGCCCCTAGCCGGATTAAATTAATTTGTCATGGCTGACCTTTTGCTTCAGCCTTCGGATCCTACAACCGGTGTGTCCGAATACCCACTCAGTTATACAAAACCGTATGCATGGAAACAAGGCATAGGGTCATAAGTGCTTGAAATGCATAAGTAACCAACTAGTTATGTTATATTACATGGATAGTAAGAAACATCTTCCAGAAGAATAGTTCCGTTAGGGTTCCTTTCCTGGTACACATGCGATAATGCACATGTCCGATCATGTAACGATGGCGCAGGATACAAGACTTCTGGGATTTACATTATAATAAATGAATACATCTTTTGTTCACCGAATCAATATTCTTAAGGAAGTTAGCTTCGCTTCACCCAGCCTGAGGTACACATCCGATGAACCGCAGGAATAATCGCAGAGGTGCTCCCCTTATGTCCTAGCCAATTAACGGGAACGAGGGCATAAACACAAGAGCCAGCAACCCAGCTTGGCCACATCTTAAGTCATATCGATGCATATAATGGTGAAGAAAAGGCACATATGGAAAAAGAATGCATATGTGATGGGCAGAAAGCCGTGTGAGTAATTATTTTTAGCTTCCGTATAGGAAACCCCCAGGTATTGCTTACACACCTTGTGCGGCCGGAGTGATCCGGGAGTCCGGAATGTATTGAATACTTTGTGTGAAGAGGAAAAAGGTCGAGAAAGGAAAAAGGGGATGGAGCATAATTAAAAAGGAGGGGTTAGGAGACGAACATTGAGTTCGACGTTAGGAGTAGAATCTCCGGAGTCTGGCCGCGTTCCATGGGTTCGGCTCGAGTCTGTTATCGGATGCATTACGTAAGCGGTACGCCCTCCGTGCGTAACTTTGTCAATGACGGCGACCTCCCACTTGGGTTTGAGCTTGTCCTTCTTCTTCTCCGTAGGTGTAGAACAAGCTCGCCAATATTGTATGTTTTGGCCCGCACTTCTGCTTTGATATCGCCGAGCCATCTACCGATAGAATGCGGAGCGGGCTTTTCCGACGCCGCGCCCTCCTCCGTATGCCCAGTTATCCTGCCGATCTAACTCGCTTCTTCTTCTTCGCACATGCGACGCTGCGGTGAATCATGTATTATGTCGTAGGGTAATATCGTTCCGCGCCGCACACCATAAAAATGGTGTATATCCGGTGGTGCGATTCGGGCGGGTCCGCAGCCCCCGTGAGTACGGAGTCGAGCTTTCACCCAAAGGCGATCCAAATCTGTCGTGGATCGCACTAGTCTAGGTTTGATGCCGCCATGATGAGACCATTTGCCCGCCTACCTGGCCGCTTGTTTGGGGATGGTAGACGAAGCGTAATCGCTTAATGCCCATTTTGCGCACCAAGTTTTCACTGGCTCGGCCAGAAATTTGAGCCATTATCGCGATGATGTTGTGGGGACACCGATCGGTGTACGATCCCGGATATGAAGTCTATTATGGTCCGGATTCAGCCGCTTTGACTGCTTTGGCTTCTATCTATTTGGTGAATTTGTCCACCATGACCAATAAGTATTTTTTCTTATGGCTTCCCTTTAAGAGGTCCGACCATATCCAGCCCCTGCACCGCAAAGGGCCAAGTTATGGGGATTGTTTGGAGAGCGTGTAGGGGCATATGACTGATTGGCAAAGAGCTGGCAACCAACGCAATGTTGACAAGGTCCCGTATGCTTGTTCGGGCCGCCGTCAAGATAAACCTGGGTACGAAGGCCTTGCCACTACTAGAAATACCACTACTAATGGCGCACCTAATATGGCTATTAATGGCGCATCACAAAGCGCCATTGATAGCACGCCATTAGTATTTTATTAATGGCGCACCACCTGGTGCGCCATTAGTATTCAGAGTACTAATGGCGCACCACCCGGTGCGCCATTAGTATATGCGAGGGTGCGCCATTAGTATGCCTCCTGTGGGCATGTATACCAGTGTGCGAGATACTAATGGCGCACCACCGGATGCGCTATTAGTAATCAAGAAGATACTAATGGCGCACTACCCGTGATGCGCCATTAGTAGCAGATCGTTATACTAATGGCGACTGTCATGTGATGCGCCATTAGTATGAATATTAGGTTTTTTTATTTTTTTATTTTCTGTTTTTGCACAGGTTACAAAATGTATAATTTGACAAAATATAGACAGCACACATCAACAATAGATTCATCAAATACAATAGAAGATTAGTCTTTGAATACAATTCATCATATTAGTCTCTCAATACAATTCATCATATTAGTCTCCGAATTGAAAAGACCGAACAAAGATAGAACATTATATTACAAGTCTCGAGACCGCGAGTAGCGAGTTTATCTTCATTACAAGTCGATATCGATCATCTAAACTACCATCACATAGAAGAGAGCTGCGTCATCACGATGAGCATCATCACGATGAAACTCGCCTTCATCCGTTCCTCCAACGCCCTCCCTCTCCCGCTAGATAGCGGGCGATTCTAGATTCGCCTCGCCCTAGTGGTGTACCTTTGTAACTGTTACCGCTGAATCGGTGAACCTGTCTCCGACACTCCTCCCACCATCGAGACTCCGAACCTTACCTTTGTACACGACATACGCCGGCATCGCTATGCACTAGCCAAACGTAAACGTTAGTACCAATTCACGACAATACATAAGCAATATATAAGTATGCAACAGAACGATCGAAGAGAAAAGCAAGACATTAATAGCATCGATTACATCTAAGTTGAACGACTCTCAAACCAAAGAGACATACTACAAGTTCATTAAAGTTTAATTACAACATGAGCCAATCGATGTTTCAGAACTAGACAACTCGACTCAAGGGATCGGAGCGGATGAAGCCGCCGCTCATCGGGAGTCATGAAAGAACGGGCGCTGTCATCCTGCATTTGTAGCATTGTGTCGATGTCACCGTTGGACGGTTGATTTCTGAGGTAGAACTGCCCCGAGGTACGGCGACATCTTGATGGATGATTTCGCAAACTCCGATCGATGCGAAAGAATTTTGTCTGAGGTCCGCGGCCCTGGATTGCCGACACGCCGCGCCCAATCTTGAGTTTACTCGTAGCGAAGTTGATGATGGTCCCGCACGATCGCTCGCATGTGATGGATGGCGAGTAGGCACCCTTCGATCACAAAGCGGCTGCTTGACGCAGCAGAACGTCAGACAGGGAGAACACGGCTTGCCGATTTACGAATAGGCCTGGTGAAGGTGCTTCCAGATTTGGCGAGCCGGGAGAACATCATCAAGAACCTTCTTGACATTTGTGTAGTCTACGCTCAATCGACGGTCCGGTCGTAAATACGTGGCCATGGAATATTTGGGGCTTAGGAGGATGAGCGCAACGGTGTCACCGCAGAAAACACGGAATGTTAAAAGAAAACGATCGAAATGTAAGAATTCATATGTTACGGGCCGGTTGAGGGAGGACTTACTCGGAAAGTAAGGCACGAGGAAGTTATCCTTATCTTGGTTTGCCGTAATGACGCCTTCGAGGTAAGAACTCGCGACTTGCCGGTCCCCGCCGCTGCCCAAGATCTTGGCACGCATGTAGAAGGGGTCGACTATCACGATGTCCGGGTCTTGTCGCTAATGATCCGCATTCCATACTCAGCGTAAAATAGCCGAACGAAGGTGTAGTGCAGCGGATGAAGGTTCAACATAGCGTGATGTCATCAAAACGCAGGACGATCGACGCCCGATGGAGTTATCCACAAAGCCCTTGCCCTCCGCACCTTGGCCGCGAAAACCGGTATGCCACATCCTTCTCCCCGAGACGCCGCTTCTCCAAAGAAAGAACACTGTCATGCAGACCGTGATAGCACCGGTTGCAGCATTGAGCATATTTGTCGGTAGCATCGCCTCTACCCGCCACATGCACCTCCTCGAGATATCCTGCGTGAAGGTGGCCCGCCCCGAGCACGGATCGCATTTCGTGCCGCTGGCTCGCACCTTCTTAGTCTTTCTTTGCGGCCTTCTTCTTCTCCCGTAATGGGACCGAAGTTTTGCTCATGCACCGCCTTCTTGAGTGTGTTGGGGCTGATATTTCGCACTCGCCTATCCGAGGCTCGTGAAGTCGGCAATGGAGGCGCCTCCGAGAGCTGAACGCCACGACGCTCAAGGTAACTTGGCTTCTCCGCTGCACGAGCTAGATCGCACACGCCTTTTGTTGGGTTTGGTTCTTGAGAAGGAGGCCCCATGAAGTCGCCATCGCACTCCATGCTCGGCAAAGTATCGATCGACGCTGCCAAATGTATCATAGTCGCCGCCGTCGCCATTCGATCCTGTGCCATATGCATGTTTGGATCCAGCGGCATAGGGATGTCCGCACCGCTACGGGCGGTCTTGCCATGGGGCCGACTTGGCGCCGCACGACCGGGCGGTGTTGTCTTTGGGTGGTGTCCCCGCCTCAAACGAATCCGCTCTTCGCCAAAGCAGGGCCAGCTCAGCAAAGCGCCGAGGGTCATCACGCCATCATCGCCGCCCCGACGGGTCGATTCGAGGTAACAAGTCGTCGCAGCTCGGCAGCACCAACCAGTTGAACCCTAAACAAGTTGGGTGGCATCCGGTACCGTGGAACAAGGTTGCCCGTTGAACGATTTTGCCTTGGCGACATCGACCAACTCGTTGTTCACGGCGGAGGAGAGTGCACGAACGTCGGCGGCTACGCGAAAACATGTAGGGCGCCGTGGATGCCCACCAAAGGCAAGGAGATGAAGTCTCGCCGAGAGGCTTAATTAGTTACCGTGATGATGGCGCCGAGCTCGCTATCGTAGAGGCACCGCCAACGGCGGGCGGCAGCTGACGGAGGGGCCGCTTGTTGCAGAGGTGCCGCCGGCGACACCCGGTGCATTAAGCTCCTGCGCGGGCGCGGAGACACTAATGCCGCCCGCTGGAGGCACCAATGGCCCCGCCATCGCATTATGCGAAGGTTGGCCGTGAAGCTAGGAATCGGGCGGCCTCGCTACGCCTCGCAATCCACGACTCAACCCCGAGATCAAGGTAGGCACAAGGGCGGTGATCGCCGCCCGAGTCGTTGTTCCACTTGCTTTGGACAATCTCCGAATCCGCGCCACCGTGCCTTTGAGTTCTTGAACTCTCGCTACCGGCTTTCCGAGCTGGTCTTTTTCTCCTTCCGCACACCAGCGTATAGTATGACCCCATTTTGTCGACAAGCCTTTGCCGCCACACGACCAGCCGACGCCGGCTTATCGAGCTTATCCTTGTTCTTCATTACATTCAACCCCTATTTAGAGTGGTGTCCCAAGGGTTGCTCTGAGTCGACCCCGCCATCGCTTTCAATACCGCGGAAGGAATGTGAACCATTTAGAAATTCGCTTCATTAATTAGAATGCAACCATATGGAGCTAATTACGCTGGGTGTATTCCTTACCGTAACAAGCCTGCTGCCCGGTCTTCGGATCCGTGGTAAGCTCCTTTGTTTTCGGTCCTTCTTGTACCGGCCCCACAAAGTTCCTGGTCCGCTTGTCACCGCCAGATGTATCAAGAGGGGCGGTAGGCCTTGCTCGGCACGGTCCGCCTCCTCCTTGTCCCATATAGGCTCCGCCACTCAGAACCGCCGGACCGAGTGTGTGTTCCCATGTTCAGCTCCCGATTTGTTTCCACTCACTTGATTGGGAGCTATGTGCTCGAGCAATTGATCTTGAAGTCGCTAGTCATCTTCGTGATCAAGGATTTTTCTCCTTGATCTTCTCATAACTCTCACCTTTCTCGATCATTCTCTTCACATTGCTTTTCCAAGTAGATGTGGCCTTGCTCATCTTCGTGAGGGCAGCATTGTTCACTTTATTCCCTTTGAGGCTTGTGTTTTCAAATTCAGCGGGAACTTGTATCGCTCGGCAGCTTCGAAGAGGAGGTTGCAAATTCCTCGGTCGATGCCTCGTGTTCTCGGTGTTGATCGAGACGGTGTTCCGGACAATGCACCCGAGCTGAAGCGAAAATTCTTGACTATTCGCTCGGCGCTGGATTCCTGCTGAGTCCACTTCAAGAATCTCCTCCTTGAGGGTGCGGAGCACGATCGGGCGCCGTCCTTCCGCTGTTTCTTCGGCTGGCTGCCATCCGTAGGCGCGCCGCCATCATCGCTGGTGGCATCTCGGCGGCACCATCGCAGGTGGCATCTGTGGTCATCCTCGGCGGCACCATCCGTGGTCTCGTGATCGGTGGGAAGGCGGCGCCTCATACAAGTGAGGTTGTTCCTCCATCTCCGGACAGCTCCTGTAATGCCTTGCCGCTCAACCCCGCCTCATCGCTAGGGCCATGTTTCTCTCTAAATAGAAACAAAGTTTGGTCAAAAGTTGGTTATTGTCAAGGAACAAGATCATGGTCTCATCATTTAGGGTTTGTCGACACCGAGGCATCCTAAAATCTAAGCTTTTATCATTGAGGGTTTTTCGACGCCAAGGCACCCTAAAAGCCTAACTTTTCATCATTTCGGTTTTTATCGACACCGAGGCACCCTAAAAGCCATGCATTAGTCACAAGTACGCCGGGCACTTGATCCTACTTAATTAACTACTAAGATACCCTGCCCATGCATTAGTCACAGTATTTATATGTCCTATTTTTAGCAAAGTCATGCTAAAATTCACGGAAAATTTCAGCATGACCTTTGCTGAAAATAGGACATATGGAGTACCGAATTTGCCGGAACGGAAGTTAATCGACATTCCGCAAACTCAAGGGCCTCTCGGGTACCTGCAAAATCATCACGCACACGATGGTCGGAGACAAAACCCAGCAAACTAGCAAAATCATCACAAATTGTTTTCTCGTTAAAGATGATCATCATCTTTACAAGTCTTTCTCAATGTGATCACAAGTAATTCAGAGGCATCACAAGTAATTCAGAGCATCACAAGGCATTAGTAGTTCAAGACATGAACAAGTTTTACAAACCCATATAAGAACAAGTGAATTCTAGTCCCATTGACACTCCTGGTTTTCTACAAACACTAGTACTAGGGCACACAAAAGTTCTGAAATTTGTGTGCCTAACTGAATTAACTGAATTTTCAAGAATCAATAAACTGAATTTTCAAACTGCAAGAAGCCAATTAAAAAAATCCAACAGCACTAGAACTGAGCTGATTGACAAGAGTTTTGTTCACTGTTATGAAGAGAAACTTCTTCTTGTAAGAAAGGACTTCAAGGTGGTTTGGAATATTCAGAAATCAAGTTGAAATATAAAACCATATAGAGGTAGGTATGCTACAAGTCACAACATATATACTAATTAATCAACTGCAATCAGAGAACTGGATTGGCATTGCTATCTACTTGGTGAATCGATTTTTCTTTTCATGTAAATCATGGTCTTGATCTGTGATTAAGGGCAAAAGTGTTGGAATTTCATTTTGATTGTTATTGTTAAGACTAGTGTAAATCAGACGTGGCCAATCAAGGATACCCTTTATATAGCTAGAATTGAATGCATTCAACAATCCAAACTTTTGTATTTCCGGATAACAAACAAGAATGATCTCTAGCCCCGACATTCATTTATTCATTCTTCTAGTAAATAGGTGCATAAATGTTCTTGCCGTAATGGGTTATTTTTGTTGATCTATATGCTCATATATGCGCATTTTAGGCTAGCCACTTTTCTCGCCACTCATATGCCACTCGATAAAAAAAATGAACTTTCACCAAAGAAGTTGTAACTTGGCAGCCAAATAGTTTATACAACAAAGATAATCATATATTTCTATGAACACTAGACGCCAATCTGAGGATAAAAAGCATCTACTAGTAACTAGTGCATATGATCATCACTAGCCCATAATAGTAATTAAGTTTTTTTGTAGACAAACAACATGTTTATCTTTCGCATCTACATCTCAGAGTAAAATCCTAACAAAACCTGTAGCTTGGTGCTAGTGCTCGCTGCTCAAATTGGGTCGAGAAGCATCTACTAGTAACTAGTGCATATGATCATCACTAGCCCATAATTCGTGGTACTCCAAAAATTCAAGCAATTGTACCAAATTTTGAAAGAGATTTTTCCAATTTATATTTAAATAGAATTGGGGTATATACCTTGGAATCCTCCTAATGGAAACAACACTAATCAAGCGCCTTTATTTCAGCACCAACCGTCAAGACTTTTGACCTAAATAATATTTAAATGGTTCTAAGTTAGTAAAGTACATAAAGAAAGATCATCGAGTAATTCTCCATGGCATAATTTTTACCTACCAACAGAGACCTATAACATTTCTAGGGTTTCCTGAATACACAGTACACGGTCAGTGGCCCCGGCAAGAATTGTACCAATTGTTTCCTCAGAATACAAGTAAAGAAGGTTCACTATAAATAATAAAGATGTGATGAGCATGTCAAAGGTTGCATAGTGGAGTCCTCTCGATATATACTATTCACAACTGTTTATTAATTATAGTATCTAGGTCAAACTTTAAATGATTACATCACCAAGTAAAGAACCACAGATAGACAAAATGGTAAGGGAATTCAATCAGATCAATGGAATATGCTTGCTAGAAGAACCAACAAAATTAGAAGCGTAAAATGGCACAAATGGACAATGCAAACTGCTCATTGCAACCTTTCAACTAAGGACTTAATATTTCAACGAATCTAAAACTAATATGATTCAACTTTGTTATTTGCCATCAATAGCATACACACACCACTGTAATCAAGGAATGGAGAAGGAAGCAAGCACGTGAGAGGAGGCTATGGACTTCATGGAATGGAGAAGTAAGGAGGAGGTGGTCGCATTTTGGGCGCTAGTCTAGGTCTGCGGGCGCCTGGGCCGAGGGAGGCGGGTCGACGGTGGTGGGACGGGCGGGGCCGAGGTGGGCAGCGGCGGCCGGGCGGGTCGAGGCGGCGTCGGGCGGCGGGCAGCGTCTGGGCGGGCGGGAGCCGAGGCGGCGGCCCCAAGCGGCGCCCGGGCAGGCGAGGAGAGGGCGAGGGAGGGGGAGGGAGAGGGCGAGGGCGAGGGGCAGCGGGCGGCGGGCGGTGGATCGAGAGGGAGAGAATCGCGAGGGGATCGGGCGAAGGGGATCGGGCGGGGGATCGGGCGGGGGGGTTACATACTAATGGCGCACTCACCGTGGTGCGCCATTAGCATGTCTCATACTAATGGCGCACTCACCGGTGCGCCATTAGTATTTTTTTTATTTCAACTCGAGCCAAAAGGTTATGTAGTACTGTAACCTATCTATGTCAAGCCCACTCTACTAGCTCGACCGGTCAGAGCCGCCTCACACCAGAGGTCCTGGGTTCACTCCTGTGCTCCACAAATTTTTTTAGCATTTAAAAGCTGTTTGATACTTATTTATGTTTAAATATGTTCAAACTTGTTTAAATAATAACAGTAATATTTTTTATAAGACAAGAGCATTTAAAAAGCTGTTTGATACTTATTTTTTTTATAAGACGGTGCGTAAAAGGGGTCGGCGCGGGGCGTGTTGAGTAGGGGAATCGAGGGTGCGGGGGTTTCATGGCGGCGGCCGGTGGACTGGGGGTGCTCAAGCGGCGGGGGACCGGATCAAGCAGGTGGGACAGCGATCGAGATGGAGGGGGATCGAGGTGGGCTCCACAAATTTTTTTTTAGCATTTAAAAAGCTGTTTGATACTTATTTGTGTTTAAAAATGTTCAAACTTGTTTAAATAATAACAGTAATATTTTTTTATAAGACAGTAGTATTTAAAAAGCTGTTTGATACTTTTTTATAAGACGGTGCGCTGGGTGCGGGGGCGGCCATGTGGCCGGTGGACTGGGGGTGCTTACGGCGAGGGGGGCCGGATCTGGCGAGGTGGGATAGCGATCGAGATGGAGGGGATCGAGATCGAGTGTCCATGAAATTTAAAAATATTCATGATAGTTCAAAAGTACCCATGAAATACAATCGAGAAATGAAGGCTACGATTTAAATACAATCGATCTTAGCTAGCTATCTGCTCACAATCTTCTTGCCCTTCTTTTTCGCAAATGGAGTTCTTCCGTGGAACGGACGCCCTTAGGTAGGGTGGTCCTGCTTCTTCTTGTGGTGTATGCTGCTACTTCATCATCGCCGCCATGTTCGATCCTCGGTCGCCAGATTTGTCAAGTCTTGCTCATTGGCTACTCCATCCATTCCGATGATCTTCCTTTGCCTCTCCTCACGGCACAACACGACCGGGCTTTATGGTCGGTAATGAAGAAGCATTGGTCCACTTGGGAAGCCAGCACCCATGGCTCATTTTTCAAGGTGACGCTTATACCATGGGTCTTGATTTGGCTTCGGTATAACCATGGTGGTGAAATACCGTCTTCTTTATGACGTTCTTGGCCCATCTCGACACGGAACATCGACCTTCTCTCCAACAGAGCTCAGCTCCCAGATCTCCTCGATCCTTCCGTAGTATCTGTCCTTGTCGCTACCGTGTAGGATTCCATCGCTACCCCGGAGTTCTGATAACCATCGCCTTCATGTCCTTGGCCTCGTGTAGAATGTGTAGCCGCTGATATCGACGCCTCATAGGTCATCGTTGTGCTCGCGCCCGTGACAAGGCGAATATGAGTTGTTCTTCCGCGAAGAATCCTCATGTAAAGGGTACGGCTGTAAGCTTATGCTTGAACCAACGCGTGAAACATGAGTTGTGCTCTTTGAGTGTATCTCCGTCCCGTCTCCTCCGCTGGCCTCGGCCATTGTACGCCTTTTTAATAAAGGTTTTGTGCTCTACCACCCAAGGATCGACCACGCCTATGTGTTGTAGCGACTAGGTTTGCTCTTTCAAAGTCGGCGAGTCGACCGGTCGACATGCATTTCGCGCGACCTCACGGTGACCCCATCCAGCGAGCCCGCCGAGGTGCCTCGCGACGGCAGACCAACGGGTTCTCGATGCTCAGATAATTCGTGCAGAGGAGATGCACTCTTCGTCGAAAAGCCCCGGCTATGCTTCCTTCTCGACGTGACATGTTGCGAACGTATCCTTTGATGACACCATTCATCCTTTCGAACGGCATCATGCTGCAGGAACGCCGCCCGAGTTGGATGATATCCTCCACTATATGGACCAGCAGATGCACCATAACGTCAAGAATGCGGGCGGAAGTACATCTCAAGCTCGCATAGTATCACCACGATCTCTTCCTCGTAGCCTTCGAGTTGCCTCACGCCAATCGACTTCCGAGATGACGTCAAGAAGTTGCATAGGCCAAATAGCGCTTACGGACGCGCGCTGCCCATGATCCCATGGATTGCAATCGGAAGTATTCGCCATCAAGACGTGATACCGTGAGACTTCATCCCACTGAACTTCGCTTCACTGGGTCTAGGTATCTCGCTTATCTTCCCACAGAATCAGAAGGAAGTTTTACTCCTAGGAGGCAGGTGAAAACTGCTCGATCTCCTCCCGACTTAGAGTGAAGCACGCGGAGGGTAGTCATTTCCGGTCTTCTTGGCCTTTTGCCTTTGCGACGACTTTCTCTCGTGGTCCTGCTTCGCTCATCATCATCATCATCATCATCATCATCATCATCATCATCATCATCATCATCATCATATATAGCGTGAAGCTCCTGCCCGATGCCCATTGATTTCAAGTCTGCCCTTGCTTTCGCCCATCTTTGGTCCTCTCCGCATGTTGAGCAGGGTACCAAGCAGACTCTCGCACACGCTCTTCGTGATATGCATGACATCAAGGCTGTGAGGCACACGGTGGATCTTCCAAGACGGCAAGTCCCGTAAAACAGACTCGCTTTCCATACCTTCAGCAGCTGCTCGCGCTTTCGCTTCTTTTCCTGCTCGCGCTTTTGCTTCTTTTTCCGCAAGGCAGTCTTTCCAATTTTCCAACAGCTTGTCTATTTCTCGCCGCCTCGTGACATCGGCGCTGGGTTCGGTTTCACCATCGAACAGATCCTTGCGCTTCTCCACGGGTCATCGCCGCAAGCCACCTTCGGCGTCCCATGAACACGGTTTTCAAGACCCGGATCTCTATCTAGCTGGCGATACGCCAGTGTCATCCATGCACCTTACGATCCGTAAAATCCGTGGACTACCTGCCCCGCGACATATCCGTGAATCGAGATAGTCGTGCACCGCCGCGAGCAGCGCGGCCTCATAGGGAAATATTCTTTCTCAAGGCGCCCCACGACACGGGCGCTTTCCAGCGCGGTCAAGCTCCTCTTCAGCAGCCCTGATACAGATTGATGTCGCTCTCTGGTTGTTTCGCCCTTCAATTAGCATACCATGTGAATGTACTTCCTCTTCATGCACAACCAGGGGGAAGGTTGTACATCCACACAAACACAGGCCAGGTGCTATGTGTGCTTCTCTGCTGCCAAACGGATTGACTCCATCGGTGCTCGCTACCAAGACGATGTTCCTTGATCGCTCCCAAATTCGAGTCTTCGGTTCAACGCTGCCACCGCTCGCATCCTTAGGGTGACTCAGCATCTTGTCTTTTTATCTATCTCCGATCATTTGCGCCATCTTCCCGCTTCTTCTCCCCCTATCCGCTGCTAACGCAGGAGCTTTGCTACCTTAGGGTCCGCGAAATAGCGCTGCAGACGAGGAGTGATCGGAAAGTACCACACCACTTTTCGAGGAGCTTTTCCTCTTCTTGTATCGAGTGACGCCAAGACACCGACATATGGTAGACTCCGCGTGCTCGTTCCGATAAATGATGCAATTGTTCATGCACACATGGTATTTCACGGCGGTAAATCCAGAGGACACACGATTTTCTTCGCCCTCCAAACTGGTCGGGCACTTGTTCCCTTGGGAAGACGTCGTGCTGTAATGACATGTTCTCGCCGGCACGCGCCGGTCATTTTGTGTTTTACCTTCATCTCCGTGGCCATGAGCGCATTTTCAGCGGTATCCTCGGCCTGCATCCTTCATACAATGGAGTAACCGCCTAACTCAAGTTGATCCATCTTGGCTTTCTCTCGGCGGCAGCTTCTATGTATCCGTCGCTTGAGAAGCAGCTCTGAATATGAGGGTCCCGCACCCAGCCCATCGATGGTCCAGCGTCGCTCGCTCCGCCGCATCATCATCTTCATGATCATGCCCGCCGCCTGCTCCGCATCTTCCTCATCATCATGTCCTCGCATCTTCTACATGATGATCGTACAAGATCACAGCCGTGATCATCTCCTCGGGATTCTTCGCCTTCTCGCCACCGAGCCGCTGTGGTTGTCTTGCTGCCCTTCCTCATTTCTTGCCCGCCCGCATGGACGACTTCTTAGTCATCTTCATCACCTTGCCACCGATAGCCATCCATGAAACCACGCAACAGCAGGTGGTCCCAAGACCTGCCTCGAACCGGTCCGCAATAAGGCTCTTCACTTGCATCTTCGACACGGACATCTTATCTCCGCCTCGCTCTTTTGAAGCATCTCGCCTTCATGACCTCAAAACCTATTCACGATGCCTTCGGTCATCGTATGGACTATGGTCGTCATGGGTAGAGCAAAACGATATTTTAGAACCAAACAAAATTTGGCATGACTTTCCTAAAATAGGACCAAAAGAATGCTTAATGCATGCCAAAATTTCGCCAAACGGAAATGAATCAACATTCCGCAAAATATTGGCAACTATCGATTTCAAATACCGTACACCTCCAAACACAAACACATATGCAAACACCACAAACATATGCAACACCACAACATACATAGATCTAGCTAGGCCGTAAAAAGTGCATGTGCACATTGTTGTAAGGAGAACAACCTAAATATAGCTTCCCCTTACTTACCTATTAAAACAAGGTAATTTAACCACTTAATTTGAATGAATCTATGGTGGAAATGAGGTGAAAAGAGGAGGCACCCGAGACAAGGAGGAGGTGGAGAGAATGAAGTGGGGAGAAAGTGAGTGTGTGGGTAGGAGAGGCTGTCCCAAATATCTTGTTGTTGCCCACTTACTAATGGCGACTCTCTTGCATGGTGCGCCATTAGTAGTTACTACTAATGGCGACTTAAGCAGGATGCGCCATTAGTATGTTTGGATAGGCGCACTAGTTCAAAAAAGTTTTATACTAATGGCGCACTCATTATTGGTGCGCCATTAGTAGTTACAACTACTAATGGCGATTTGGGCAGGATGCGCCATTAGTATGTTTGGACAGGCGCACTAGTTTAAAAAAATTTTTTTGATACTAATGGCGCACCCAAAGCATGGTGCGCCATTAGTAGTTTAGACTCTAATGGCGCATCAGATGGTGGTGCGCCATTAGTATATACTAATGGCACACCATCTTTCCGGTGCGCCATTAGTGTCATTCCCATCTATAGCCCTTTTCCTAGTAGTGTGCTGACTAATGCTAGAGCCGTGGCATGGTGCCCGCCCAGTCCGCATGGATTTCAGCCAAGAGCTGCCGCTTCTTCCTTTCGGAGATGCATCTTTGAGCACCACGGTAGCGCTTTTTTGTAGAGTTCCCTTGTAGACTTTGTAAGCTTTAGAGCACCTGACGATGCAAATGCGGCTTCATTTTGGTCTTTGGGGAGCTCCTCGCCTATTTAGGTAGGCCAAGAAAGGCTCGTCCA